>OU342742.1:423104296-423704296 GCA_910589775.1 Avena eriantha | reverse complement strand
AAATTCATATTAAATTTTTACGTGAAAAAAGGGGCAGAGGAGTACCTGGTAGGTACCAGGGGGGCCACCAGGCAGGCACACCATGTGGTGGCGCAGCCAGCCCTGGGTGGCACCATGCCCTGGTGTGGGCCACCCCTGGCCCCCCACCACCTCTCTCTCTCCTGCCACTTTCTTCTCTCTCCTGAGTAAGCTCCAGTTCATAGCTCAAAATCGCGTTCTCTCTATGCTTGCTCTCGATTTCTTCGTCTCTTTTCTCAGCCCATCTTTCTTGCTGAAATTTGGAGCAATTGTTCCATGGTATGTGACTCCTCCCCTTATCCAAGTAGATTTGTGTTTGGTAGATTGTATGTTGAGTATTTTGCTGCTATAGGTGACTGGTTATGAGAGCTTGTAAGCTTGTTTGATGCTTAGAGATATAGTTTTGATGCATGTTTAGGCCTCTTGCAAGTCCCTATGAGTAGAATCCTTCATTATATTTACTTTGCAATCACTTGTTTAATAGGTGTTTAAATTTCAGAATACCAAGCATAAACAACCACACTTTTGGAGATATATTTGAGAGTGATGCACCTAGGAGGTCGAGGCCCTCAAGAACAGCCTCTCAAGCTAGGCCATCATACATGAAGACCTCATTGCAACACACATTGGCAGTGAAAGGGATGATGGGGATGCTCACCCATCTTCTTTTCCTTGTTTTACTTTCTTGCAAGCTGCAGGTATTCTTGATGATTTCTTGCTACTGATTGAGCGGGTTGGCTTGACCTCTTATATGAAAGATGAGAGTGCACAATATGCTATGCTCACCAAAACTTTTGTTGAGAGCTTCTCATTTACTAACACATCTTATCATTCCACTGTCTCTTTCAAAATCTATGATATGGCCTTCACCATGCCTTTGGAGAGATTTTGCAGTATTGTAGGTGCGCGTATGACAGGGACCGTTAAGAAAATTCAAGGGAGGCCCGCTCATTTGTTGGAGCTTTACCGAGGGGTGACCAATGATGATGACCGCGTGGCGCAGCGCGGAAAGATAAGAAATATCCAACTCCTTGCTCTTAGATACTTTGCATACTACCTTGCCACTAGTGTTTTGGGTAGGGAGAACACTAGTAATATCTCCAACTATCACTTAGCTTTCCTTGCTGCTGCGCTCAACAATGATACTCGGTACAATCTTGGCTCGCTTATTGCTCGCCGCCTAGCTGCTAGGGGGCCTATCTATGGGGGCATCATTGCCTCGCGTGTAGTCGATGCATTAGATCTTTCGGTGTCTCCTGATGATGTTATGCTAGCACCACAGAGGCTCGACCTTGTTGCCATGAAAACTCATCACTTTGTCACTGCTACCTCTGATTTGAACAATCTAGTATATAGGATGCTTTTCACTGACGGGGATGAAAGGGAGATCCTTTTGCCATAGCCTGCTTTGTTCAGTGTGGACAGGAGACCGTGGTCGTGCTCCAAGGAGGAGGTGGACGAGCAGCTTTGCTTGTTGGGTTTCCACGAGCAGCACCAGGAGGATGTGCCCTCCTATGGTTACTCCGCACATTACGGAGGGACATACTCGGGCTCGCACCAGGACGAGGGTACCTCCTCGTCGTACCCCGGTGACACTTCATCTTGGCCAGCCTGGGAATGATATCCACTTAGGCCAAAAGCCTAAGCTTGGGGGGAGGTACGCCGACACTGCACTCATCTCCATATCATGTTACGTCGGTTCTTTGTATATTCATGTTTTCGTTCTCTTTTTAGTTTTTGTTCTTCCTTGCTTTTGCTTTCTAAAAACACAAAAAGACCAAAAATATTTCTGTTGTTTCTCTTTGGTTTGCTTCTTCTTTTTTGCATTGGTTTGCTTTTCCCTTTTTTCCTTGTTTGAACTATTTGAAAAACCCAAAAAGATTTTGCTTTGCTTGTTTTTGTCTTTTTGTTCTTGTTTAAAAATCGAAAACACCAAAAATATTTGTCGTTCTTCTTTGGTTTTTGCGAGTTGGCTACATGGTTCGGTAGTTCTCAGTGGATTATTGGTTTCATATTATTATTCAAGCCACACAAGTGAAGAGCAATAATGAGGATTAACGACAACTTGAGGTGTGGTAAGAGGCTGGTAACGAACTCTATTTGTTTTCATTTTTGTACATATACTCATCATTGTGAGCTTGCTTAGTCCGTTCATGTAGAGTGTATGCTTTCTTTGGATGCTTAGTAGTTCTTGCTTTCTTGTGATTAGCTCCAGCTCGCTAATAGTTTGTACATGTTTTATGAATGTTTGCTTGCATTACTCTATTCATAAATTGGTATGACACCGTGGTATCCTCCTCTGAATGTTTCATTTGATTGACTTGGCACATGCTCATGCATGCACATGACTGTGATAATCAGTTAAGCCTTGATGAATTGTTTTGCCTTGAGGATCTTGAATCATTTTCATGCCATGAGTAGTCTTGTTTTGTTGCAAGCATGATAATGACAGCTATTGCTCTCTCGTTTGTCGCTCCCTTACTATTGCTATCCTTCATTTCCACTGAGTGTTTTACTCATGTTTCCAACTCCCTAAACCAAATATTTCCAAAGTGTCCACCATACCTACCCATTAGCATCATTTGCTACTTTCATGCATATTCAATATGCCTTGTTTTCTTCCGAATAAAATGTTTGCTTGTTATGAGAAAGTTAGTTAGTAAAGCTCTCACGAACTTGATGGCACACTTTATTTTCTTGCTCTTAATAAACCTGAACCATTGTGTCCTTCTTTGTTGCGCATATGCTTGCGCTTTATGAGTTGAAGTTAGCAGAACCATGTATCATGGGGACCGCTTTCAACGCTTCATAGGTACTTTGTACTTAGTTGATATCATGTTCTTTTGCTTATGGATCCCGGCGGTGTGAAATAAAAGTGGAACTTGTAAGATCACAGAGTTTGTATGTATGTTAGAGAAACGCCTGGGCCGCTAGCCTAAGCCATGCCTAATCATGGTGGAAACTTGCAGCATAACCATAATGAGCATTCTATGAAGCATCCTCAATAAAAATCTATGCACATAGTAAATAAAAAGATCGGTGAGATGCTCATTGTCTGCTTGCCTTGTCATTTTGATCATGGGATAGCTCCCGTGTCATGTGCAAGGGGTACCCCATTGGCGGTTCTCTATGAT
The DNA here is from genome assembly GCA_910589775.1 of Avena eriantha. Taxonomy (NCBI): domain Eukaryota; kingdom Viridiplantae; phylum Streptophyta; class Magnoliopsida; order Poales; family Poaceae; genus Avena; species Avena eriantha. The sequence goes on along the minus strand of OU342742.1, from coordinate 423,701,144 downwards.
AAGTATATACTTACAATGACAAGAGCTTACTTGTGACGGAAGTTGAGTAGCATGAGGATCGGTCTTCGTAAGTAAGGGGCATGAGACTTCAATTTATAACTTCTCAAGCATATCCTCTTAGTTGTGTCACTTTCACCTTAACCACATTAAAGATGCTTATGATAGGGGCAATGAGAGATCAAAGCTAACGAGTACCATACTTTCAGCATTTGGAAGCCTTTCGAATTATTCAAAACCTTTTCCTCTACCTGTTGAGTCTCCACTTATTCTTTGAGCACCTTCTTGAGAGCATAGTTGTCATCATTTGTGTTTGTTTCATTACTTGATTATTTGTGTTATGACTTTGATGCTTGTATCTTTGATATCTTTACTTCTAGTCATCACTTGAACTTCAGAGGTGCCTTGACATTCATAATCAAAGGCAAGCGAGATACCACTCTATCATACCTTTCTATGAGCATTGTAATGTTGCTTATGTTTGTGCTTCGTGCTACTTATCATTCTTGAATTGGAATCTCTTCATAGCTTGCAATGACTATTAAGTAGATTCAGTTGCATACTCTTTATTATGAATTGTCTAAGTAGTTGATCACATTGCTGAGAATATTTACATCATATGAAGCAAATGTGTTCGTGAAAGTTCTTTTATCGCACTCAGTTTTCAACTGAATTGCTTGAGGACAAGCAATAAGCTAAGCTTGGGGGGAGTTGATACGTCCAAAACGTATCTACTTTCCCGAACACTTTTGCTATTGTTTCTCCTATATACTTGTGTGATTTGGATGTAACTAATGCGAACTGACGCTGTTTTTAGCAGAATTGCCTTGGTGTCTACTTTTTGTGTAGAAAATCAACTATCAGGAAAAATCCCGGAAAATATGCCAAAACTCCTATTTCACCCGAAGACTCCAGGAGCCAGAATACGAGACGGAGAAGAGCCTTGGGGTGGGCCCACCACCTGGTGGCGTGGGCCAGGCCAGGCCGCGCCGGGGGTGGTGTGGGCCCCCTAGGCACCCCCTCGGCCTCTCTCTTCGCCTATAAGGATCCTTCTGACCTAAAAACTTACGGGGGTTTGACGTTTTTCCAGAAGGAGTTCCGCTCCGCCGCCACCACCAGATTCCACGAAACAGCACCAGACACTCCGTTCTGGCACCCTACCGGGATGGGGAATTGGAGGAGATCATCGCCATCATCATCACCATCGCTTCTCCATCGACCATCCATGTTTCTCCCATCTATGAGTGAGTAATCCCCCGCTGTAGGCTATGGGGATGGTAGGGATTGGATGAGATCGTTCGTGTAATGGCATCAGATTGTTAGGGCATAGTGCCTAGTATCTTTTATTAGTGCTTTATGACTTTGTTGCGACTTGTTGTGCTTAATGCTTGTCACTAGGGCCCGAGTGCCATGATTTCAGATCTGAACTTATTATTGATTCATTATGATAGTATTGTCTCTGGTCTTATCTACAAGTTGTATACACACGTCGTTGTCCGGAACCTATGGCCCCGAAGTGACAGAAATCGGGATAACCGGAAGGGAAAGGCTTTGATGTGAGGATCACATGTGTTCACGGAGTGTTAATGCTTTGCTCCGGTGCTCTATTAAAAGGAGCACCTTAATTTCCAATAGTTCCCTAGAGGCCCCGCTGCAAACGTGCTGGCAGGACAAAAGATGTTGTGCAAGTTCTCATTGCGAGCACGTATGACTATATATGGAATGCATGCCTAGGATTTTCTAGTACTTGGGTGCTTTATCTTATTTATCTGCAATTGCGCTATGTTCTGATTGCCATGTGAATTGTCTTGTCCATGCAACACGCGTCCATCCATCCCTATGCCTACCGCACTCGAATCCCACTGTTTACTACTTTAGTTACTACTGTCTTTGTTTTGCTACTACTGTTACTTTACTATTCCTACTACAAAACTGTTGTTACTGATAAACTGTTGTGAGCAAGATTGTTTCCAGGTGTAGCTGAATTGACAACTCAGTTGTTAAGACTAATAAGTATTCTTTGGCTCCCCTTGTGTCGAATCAATAAATTGGGTTTCACTTCCCTCGAAAATACTGCGATACACCCCCTATACTTGTGGGTCATCAGTGCACCACCCTCTGCATTAGCTCTCATCCTATTCTTCCTTGGCCTACTTATGCAGTTGTGGTGAAGGGTGGCATGTGTAATGATTAGTTGAATAGATAGCTAATTTAGAGAGTAGAATTGTTATTCAATAGATGGTTGTGAGTTCCTACTAATTTAGTCACTTTGCGATCCAAAAGTGATCGAGAGAATGCATTGTTGTACCCAAGTTGCTTGCCATTGGATCTAGCGGTTCCAAAGTTGTCGAGAGAATGCATTTTCGGGGGCCGAGTTGCTTGCCTTTGGATCTAGCTGCCCATAGTTGGCATGCCAAATGCCTAGCGGGTCAAGTTGGGGGCCTATCAGTTTTGACTGTTCTATCGCTGCCATTGTGGCTACCATGTAGAGTTGCAGCGTTGGCGGCAGCATCCATTCCCGTTCCAATTTAGTGGATGAGATTGTCAATCCAAGTTAGTTGACTCAAATTCCTCAAGATACAATCTAAATCAACTAATTTGGTTCGAAGGAGGTACACTTATGAATCAGCTTTAGAGCATATCCATCGTCCTCACAGCTCAAATACATATCAATTTTGATTCAAATCATACATATCTCGATCAAATTTATACAAGCCCACCGGACATTGTCAAAGCAACTAGTACTACTTATGAATCAGCTTTAGAGCATATCTATCGGTCTCACGGCTCAAATACATATCAAATTTATTCAAATTTAAGTTAGTTGACTGAAATTTATCCAAATTTTAACAGGAAGGTGAGCTAGATGCCCTACCCTCTGTATGTGTACTCCAAGAAGTATGGGAAAAGTGCTCCCATATGGCCACGAGGTACATCCGACCTTGACCATCGAAGTGCACCTCGATGTGCTAGTCGCGGCCGCGGCTGGCCTCCTAGAGCTTCGGTTCACGAGGGTTTGAGCTCCGTCGTCACAGTGATGTTGCGGATGATGGCTTCAATCCTCTTCGCATCGTTGACCACTGTCAGCACCACCGCCGTCGCACTGATGTTGCAGATGATGGCTTCCATCGATGTCTTTCCTCATCAACGGATTTTAGGATGTGAACGGAGGTGAGACAGACATAGACATAAAATTCAGACGGTTAGATCCTCACCGCCGCACGTTGTTCCAGCGCCATGCCGCCACAAGCCATTCCAACCCCCATGCGTAGGTCCGCGCCGCCGCACACCGTTTTCGACCACCATGCTTAGGTCCATGCTGCCGCATGCTGTTCAGACCGCCACGCTTAGATCCGCACCGCCACACGGGATTCAGACCACCACGCTTAGATCCGCGCCTCCGCACGCCGTTCGGACTAACGTGACGCCGTACTTCGATAGGAGGGGAGGAAGATGCAACTGGTATACGTGCGATAGGGAAAGGGAGAAATAGACATCCAGCCCATAGAGTTCTCCTCTCCGTAGCCCAAGGGGAGAGAGAGACCTCCAGCCCGTCATATCATGATGTATCTAATGGTGGTTGGCCAAGATCCGTGTGACATACATCTCGACCAATAAGAGCACAGCCAAACTGAGCGCTAGTTGATGCGGCTGGTATACATGCAACAGGAAAAGGGAGGGATCCAGCCTATCAGGCTCTCCTCGCTGTACAAGGTTAGGTGCGCCCATTGGGAGAGAGAGACCTCTATCCCGTCGGATCATGCTATATCCAACGGTGGTTGCCCAAGATCCGTGTGACATACATGTCGACCAATCAGAGCACAGCCAAACTGAGACATGATAGAGGGGAAAAGTGAGGAAAACTTTAGCGGGAGGGGAAAAGTGAGGAAAACTCTAGCGGGAGGGGAAAAGTGAGGAAAACTTTGGCCGGAGGGAAAAACTGAGTAGATCTATGGAAAACAAGGGCACTCATATAAAAAATGACTAAGAGGTCGTTTGGTATCCATCATTTGAGCCTAGAATCCTAGAATTCATTTTGCAATTCTATCATTATGTTGTTTGGTTGGCACGGAAATTGTTCCGTCATTTCATTTGTCAAATCCATCAGAACACCACCGTGTGTTATCTAGATTCCTGAGCCAGACCTGTCATTTGTAGATTCCTCATGACTCCGTAGTGCCTCCTCCCTCCCCAACTCAGCGCCGCCTCCTCCTCCCTCCATCTCGCCACCCTTCTCCTTTGTCTGCCTCGCCTCCTCCTCTTCGTCCCTTCACCTCGCCGCCTCCTCCTCCCTCAACCGCACCGCCTCCTTCCCCCACTGCGTCACCGTCTCCCTCCCCGATCCCATCTTCCCATCTGGTAAGCGGTCGCCGGTAAAAGAGGAAATCGGCGGGGTCGAGGACGGGGGCGACTAAGATCGACACGCACGGCTGGGTGGGGAGGTCGGCGATGGAGAAGAGGAAGCGGATCAGCTCGGTGGCGGGAGACTGGCGGTTCGTGAGGGAGCAGATCTCATCAGCAGCGTTCATCGACGGAAGAATGGGTCCGCGGGTTGAGCTGAGCTCGGCTCGCAACGGGAGGCAGCCGCCATCCGCTTATTCACGCCAAGCTGACAAACCAAAAACCTTACCTTGCTCTTCCTCCTCGCCTGTAAATAGGAAGCTACTACCAGAATAGTAAGGAGGCAGAGACAAGAATGATAGCCTGTTTTTAGTTTTAGGTTATCTTAGCAAGTTTAATACTACCAGATTTACTTAGCAAGTTCAATACTACCATATTTACTTGCACACGTACTAATTCAGCTAGATAGATACACTTGCACACATACTGATTCAGCTTTTAGTCTAACTTCAGTTTCAGGTTAACTTAGCAAACTCATTACAAGCAGATGCATGCCAACTATTTATGCAAAGCCAGGTTATGTAGGAGTGCATGGTCTGCTGTGTATATGTGCTTGCTAACTGAATTTGTATATGTGCTTGCTAACTGAATTTATCTGTGTACATATTTGAACTGAGTAATATGTTGAGTATTTCTTATTCTTATTTGAGCTTAAGGTTGTTCTGGTTGTACAAAAACTAACTAAACTGAATTTTACTTATTATAAAGCCCAACATATGTTCCTAAAACCTTACTTTTCTTATTCAGTGAAGTAGTACTGCTACTGTAGTATAGTTTTAGATTTTGGCAAACAGACCTGATGTACAGTTTCAGTATGCACACGGGCAGCTGAGTAGAATGTAAACACACACACGCGACATAGAGGAAGAGGAACACAAGAATTTTGTTGCAGCGCACACCAACTGCTGCTTTTCTTTTTCTTCTCCTTATTTGTAGTTGTTACAAAACGGAACAAACTACCGATCCTGAAAAGGCTATGACCAGGCATGATGTTCATGCCATCCCACGAACTCCTGACCAGGTCCTGTACTATGTCGTGATGTGTGCGTTGCTTCCGCGCCATCCCACGGCGTCATGATCACGACTCCTACCTAATACAACTCGAGAATGGGCTGTCAGAGTTAGTTGTTTATTTCAGCCAACTCTGAAACTGAAACTGTCTAATACAGTTAACTGAAGAATGACAACGGGATGATGAGCTATAGTTAACTGAAGTTGTTCCTCAGGCTTACAGTTTAACAAAGTTGTGCTAATGATGTGTGTTTGTTGGCTGATGTTTTTGTTGTGTTCCCCATCTATCCACACCTGTATGGAGAATAATATTTCCTTCATCACTCCCTAAAATTAAATAAATAGTTAGAGTAACTTCTGAAATGTGTTCTGGTATGTAGTGAGCATGAGTTGTGATTACAAAAAGCTATTTGAATGAGAGTGTTGTTTACACATGGGTATTATAATTAGGGGGTACTTATTGCTTTCCTTTTATTTATTTGCAGGCCAATAAGGATGCCAATTCATATAGGTACAAGTCAATCAAATTTTGGGACATGATTAGCACACTATACTCCAGAGACCGTGCTACCGGCTCGGGTGCAAGGACAGCTAATGAAAGCGTAGCTGAAATGGCAGAGGAGAATGCTAACATCATTGCCAACAATAAAGATACCAATTCATCAACTCAAGCTGAGGAAAATTGCCCGGAGAAGAGGTATCGATCGGATGACTCAATTGCAGCCATGCTTTGTTATTAGTTAGATAACTTCACTGCTGGCTTCAAAGCTGATGCCCCTGAGCTTCCACCAAAGCCAGCATCTGGGATGTTCTTGATGGCATACCAGATCTAGAAGATGATCAACAGTTGGAAATATATGATGTTCTTGTAGCCGATGATCGCAAGTTCAAGTCTTTGGTGGCACTGCCTATACGGATGAAGAAGAAGTGGGTGCTCAAGCAGATAAACGCATGATTTGGATCTTCTTTTGTGTTGTAGCAGTCTACCATTTCATCTTGTTTAACTTATTCAAATTATGGAACTTGTATTTATTATGATAATCAATGTTTTAGTATTTTGATATGTGTTTTGAGGTCTAAAGGTTATGAGACGTACTTGTTGTGATCACTTGATGCATGCATTTCTATTCTAGTCCATGAAAACTATTTTGAAATTCCATTTTGAATTTCGTAGTCGTTTCCAAATTCCGGTGGCAGCCAAACATGTGGGTGTTTTTGGAATCATGATATAAATGAAATGAATCTATGTATTCATTTCATTTCTACTAAATGAAATGAATACTTGGGTGCCAAACGACCTCTAAGGGAAATTCAAGTTTTGGCATAACAAATGGAAAATGTGTTATTTGAACAAAATAATCCATCTTGGTCGACATTATATTGTTTGCAACTCAAAGATACACAAGTGTTTCAAATTTGGCCTCATTTAGACAAATTATGTTTTTGGATGGGTTAGTTTGGAGGTTTATTGAGTAGAAACCCATGCATCTTCATAGCTAGTAGCTCATTTCAAGAAGGGTTTAAGAAGTGGTTTAGGGGATAAGTCCATTTCTCTTTATTTCCTTTCCCTTTATTATTCATGCTAGGTTGTAGGTAACATAACAAGACTCCATGCAAAGGTTGCACTATGTTTTGACTTTTTTTTGAATTAAACTAACCCTAAAACCATTTTTTGAATTTAATCACTTTGAAAAAGAAAAATGTGGCTGATTACAAGTAAATCCAACATTACCAATTTCATATGGTAAATCAATCCAAGATACACAAGTGTGCCAAATTTTGGATCAATTGGTTAACATTTGCTATGGTTTCAGCCATAAACTCGCTAAACCCCATGTGTTGACCACATATCGAGGGAAAAATAGAGTAGTTCTAAGCAACTAGGTGGATGACCATAGAAACTTGCAACGACACATACATTATGGGATTATCCAACATACAAACTTGGGAGCATCACACTAGTTCGAATTGAATACAAATATTGACACTAGTTCAAATTCATCATACAAATTCAAATTAATAATTCAAATTCAGTTTTTCTTGCTCCTAGTGTTTTTCGCTGGGTTCACCACCTTCTCCAAGTGATCCTAGCTGGAATATTTGCAGAGTCCACCATCAGCTTCTTCCGCTTGTTCTTTTTCTCTGCATCTAATGAATCAAGTGCTTCAGTTTGTCGTACAATTTGTCCAATCACATTTTGATCCATTGGTTCATACGGTTCAAAATGCATTGGCATCATTTCTTGAATATCCTCTTGTGTCATTCCTTTGCTTTTGAACTCTGCTTCCAATGAATAAATTTCCTTATTCTCCTCTCGATCCATTGGCTCAATCTCCCTTGCATTTGGTTCAATCTCATCTGCATTTGGTTAAATCTCCTCTCGATCCATTGTTTCAGTCTCCCCTGCATTTGGTTCAATCTCCTCTCTATACATTGGTTCAATCTCCCCTCCATTTGGTTCAATCTCATCTACGTTTGGTTAAGTCTCCTCTCGATCCATTGGTTCAATCTCCCTGCATTTGCTTCAAACTCCTCTAGATCCATTGGTTCAATCTCCCCTGCATTGGGTTCAATCTCATTTGCATTTGGTTCAATCTCCTCTCGATCCGTTGGTTCAATCTACAATGTATCTATTGCTTCATCCTCTTCTCCTTCAAATACTTCATTCTCATCTTCATTTGGTACTCCCGCCTGATCATCCATTCCATAAGCCGGGTCTAGTGTATTTTTACAAATCCTAGCAATGTGCCCTTGGATCCCATAACATTTGCACTTACGTCGTCGAGGTGGTGCACCACCCTCTGCACTAGCTCTCATCCTATTCTTCCTTGGCCTACTTATGCGGTTGTGGTGAAGGGTGGCACGTGTAATAATTAGTTGAATAGATAGCTAATTTAGAGAGTATAATTGTAATTCAATAGATGGTTGTGAGTTCCTGCTAATTTAGTCACTTTGCGATCCAAAAGTGGTCGAGAGAATGCATTGTTGTACCCGAGTTGCTTGCCATTGGATCTAGCGGTTCCAAAGTTGTCGAGAGAATGCATTTTCGGGGCCGGAGTTGCTTGCATTTGTATCTAGCTACCCATAGTTGGCGTGCCAAATGCCTAGCGGGTCAAGTTGGGGGCCTATCAGTTTGGACTGTTGTATCGCTGCCATTGTTGCTGCCATGTAGAGTTGCAGAGTTGGTGGCAGCATCCATTCCCCATTCCAAATTGTGGCTGAGATTGTCAATCCAAGTTAGTTGACTCAAATTCCTCAAGATACACCTCGACGTGCCAGCCGCGGCTTGCCTCCCACAGCTTCAGTTCACGAGGGCTTGATCTGTGCCGTCGTAGTGATGCTGCGGATGATGGCTTCAATCGTCTTAGCATCGATGACCATTGTCGGCACCACATCCATAGATGTTGCGGGTGATGGATTCGATCGCCATAGCATCGATGACCAGTGTCTGCACCGCAGCCGTAGATGTTGCTGATGATGGCTTCCATCGGTGTCTTTCATCGATGGCCACTATCGGCACCATCACTATCGCACTGATGTTGCGGATGATGGCCTCCAGCGCTTTCTTTCGTCAACAATGGATCTGAGGATGTGAACGGAAGTTAGACAGACAAAGACAAAAATTTCAGATAGTTAGATCCTCACTGCCGCACGCCATTCTAGCATCCGTGCTTAGATCCACGCCACGGCAAGCCGTTCCGACCACCACGCGTAGGTCTGTGCTGCCGTACATCGATGGGAGGGGAGAAGATGTGGCTTGTATACGTGCGACAAGGAAAGGGAGGGAGAGATCTCCAGCCTGTCGAATCATGATGTTTCCAACGGTGGTTGTCCAAGATCCATCTGACATACATCTTGACCAATCAAAGCGCAACCAAAATGAGCGCTAGGTGATGCGGCTGGTATACGTGCGATAGCGAAATGGAGGGATAGATATCCAGCCTGTCGGGCTCTCCTCGTCGTACAAGTTTAGGTGTGCCCATCGGGAGAGAGAGACCACCAGCCCGTCGGATCGTGATGTATCCAACGGTGGCTGGCCAAGATCCGTGTGACAGACATCTCGACCAATCAGAGCGCTAACCAAACTGAGACATGATGAGAGAGGGGAAAAATGAGGAAAACTTTAGCGGGAGGGGAAAAGTGACGGAAACTTTAGCGGGAGGGGAAAATGAGGAAAGCTTTAGCGGGAGGGGAAAGGGAGGAAAACTTTAGCGGGAGGGGAAAACTGAGGAAAACATTAGCCGGAGGGGAAAACTGAGTAGAGCTAAGGAAAACAAGGGCGCTCAGATAAAAAATGACTAAGGGAAATTCAAGATTTTGGCATAACAAATGGAAAATGTGTTATTTGAACAAAATAATCCATCTTAGCCAACATTATATTGTTTGCAACTCAAAGATACACAAGTGTGCCAAATTTGGCCTCATTTAGACAAAGCATGTTTTGGGATGTGTTATCTTGGAGGTTGACTGAGTAGAAAGCCATGCATCTTCATAACTAGTAGCTCATTCCAAGAAGTGGTTTAGGGGAGAAGTCCATTTCTCTTTATTTCCTTTTCCTTTACTATTCATGATTGGTTTTAGTTAACATAACAAGACTCCATGCGAAGGTTGCACTATGTTTTGACTTCTTTTTTGAATTAAACTAACTCTAAAACGATCTATTTTAATTTAATCACTTAGAAAAATAAAAATGTGGCTGATTACAAGTAAATCCAAAATTTCCAATTTCATATGGTAAATAAATCTAGGATACACAAGTGTGCCAAATTTTGGATCAGTTGGTCAACATTTGCTAGGTTTAAGCCATGAACTAGCTAAACCCCATGTGTTAACCACATGTCAAGGGCAAAACTGAGTAGTGCTAAGCAACTAGGTGTACGACAATAGAAACTTGCAATAACACATACATTATGGCGTTATCCAACATACAAACTTGGAAGCGTCACAAACATTGATAGTAGTTCAAATTCATCATACAAATTCAAATTAATAAGTCAAATTCATTTTCTTCTTGCTACTAGTGTTTTTTGCTGGAATATTCTCGGAGGTCACCACCTTGCTCCGGGTGATCCTGGCTGGAATATTTTCGGAGTCCGCCATCAGCTTCTTCCGTGTGTTCCCTTTGTTCTTTTTTTCTGCATCAAATGAATCAAGTGCTTCAGTCTGTCGGACAATTGGTTCAACCACGTTTCGATTCATTGCTTCATACGGTTCAAAATGCATTGGCATCATTTCTTCAATATCCTCCTGTGTAATTCGTTTACTTATGAACTCTACTTGCAATGAATAAACTACTTCAATATCCCATGCATTTGGTGCAATCTCCCCTTCATTTGGTTCAATCTCCTATCAATCCATTGGTTCAATCTCCCCTGCATCGGGTTCCACCTCCCCTGCATTTGGTTCAATCTCCCCTGCATCTGGTTCAATCTCCCATGCATCTATTTTAATATCCTCTCAATCTGTTGGTTCAAATCTACAATGTATCCATTGCTTCATTCTGCTCTCATTCAGATACTTCATTCTCATCTGCATTTGCTGGTCCCGCCTGATCATCCATTCCATAAGTTGGGTCCACTAAATTTTTACAAAGCCTAGCAATATGTCCTAGGATCCCACAACATTTGCGCTTACATCGTCGAGGTGCTGCACCACCCTCTGCACTAGCTCTCATCCTATTCTTCCTTGGCCTACCTGCTGGTCTAGTAAAAACTAGAGGGTATAGCTTGAAGCCTGGATTCACTTCCATCCATTGGTCTTTTCCTAACAAGGCTGGAACATTCTGAGCTTATGCTGCCCTAAATTTGGCAACGGAGAAATACTCTGACACATACTGATCAACTTCACCATCTTCACCACCTATAACACCCATGAAAAACAATGCATATATGCAGGGTTTCCCACGGAGCTGCCATTGCCTGCAATGGCATGTCTTGTCAGCCACACTCACTAGATACCTCCATTGCCTATCTTTACTGTTAGTGTACGTTACCTCAGCCTCCATTCCATTTCTATGCATTTCATCTTCAATTATTTTGCCCTGGCATGCAATGCCTTAATCAAAGATGGGAAGATGAGATGGCCAACATATACTGTTGATGTAATTCTTTGAGGCAAATCGATCTTTATCATGATCATCTGCCTAATCTTATCAAATATTTTCCATAGCATAAGCCCTTTCAATGACTTGAATTTTGCATTGAAACTTTCTACAAGGTTACTTGTCACATAGTCTACCTTGCAAATTTCATTGAATTGGCTTCTTGACCACGCCATTCCATGATGTGCATCCAAGTACTCCTTCATCGCAGGTTTTTGTTTATACAACACTTCCAAATGATACATATGCTTCCTCAAGCTTCATGTGTATGAAGCTGGCCATAGGTTGTTAGTATAAACTTTACCCTTGAATTTCTTTGTAAAAATCTGCACTAGGTGTCGCATACATTCCCTATGCTCCACTCAGAGGAATATTGCTCCTATAGCTTTCTCCAAACCTTTGCAAGCGTCCGTGTGGATAGTAAGTCCTGGTGGATGACCTATAAGGTCACGCAAATTCTCCAGAAACCAAGTCCAACTTTCCTCTGACTCAATCTCCAAAACTCCAAAAGCAACAGGGAACATCCAATTGTGGCCATCAACTGCAGTAGCAACTACTAGCTGTCCTTTAAATCTGCCATGAAGAGTTGTTGCATACACGACCAAATAAGGCGTGCAACCATCCAGAAAACCTTGCCAGCAAGCTTTGAAATAAACAAAATCCCTTCTAAAGCACTCCTTCTCCATTGTCTTCCCTCTTATTTTGTACTGAACTGTATGCTAGTCTATCTATACAACACTACCTGGACTAGCCATCTCCACTTCATCTTTTAAGATGTAAAGCAACTGAAAACTTTCATTCCAAGGACCATTCATCCTATCAACAGCCATTTCCTTTGCATAGAACATCCTCATGTAAGGTACTATAATATTAAACATTTCAGAAACATTTTTTATGAGCGCTGTTGCACCAAGTGAAGGGAATATGCCCGAGAGGCAATAATAAAACGGTTATTATCTTATTCCATGTTTATGATAAATGTTTATTTTGCATTCTATAATTGTATTAATTGGAAACGTTAATACATGTGTGTTTAATAAACAAAATACAAAGTTCCTAGTAATGCCTCTGATATAAACTAGCTCAGTGATTAACAAGATGATCAAGGTTTCCTGATCATGGACATTGGATGTTGTTAATAACGAGGTGACAACATTGGTGGAATGATGTGATGAACATTCATCCGAAGTATAGAATTATGATCAAAGTAATTATGTTTATATTGATATAACATCATACGAAGTAATCCTAGTCCTTAGACCATGAGATCATGTTAATCACTAACACTGGAAGAGTATCTTGATAACATCAAACGTCACACCGTAACAGGGTGACTATAAAGGTGGGCTGAGTGCTACGAAGGTGTTATGTAGAGGCTGATGCATCAAGAGTGGGATTTTTCCATCCGATGATGGATAGATATACTCGAGGCCCTCTCGGTAATATCACATTGAATTAGCTTGCAAGCAAGTGATGTGATCACTAGAATGTTATATCAAACTAGGTATTTGGATACCGATGATTGAATCTCGGACATGTAATATATCATTAGACAAAGGGATTTAGTTACAATGTTAAAGGTTCACACGATCACAAGAGTCATCGTTGAATGTGCGGGAGTCAGTATGGATCTCCAGGTTCCACTGCTGATTATTGATCGGAGAGGGCTCTCGATCATGTTTGCATTATTCGCAAACCATAGGATGACACACTTAAGGGATACCGACACCATTTGGAGCAAATATGTTTCAGATAAAGATTTAAGAAAGTGCTGGAAACATTTCGCTGAAAACCGGAATTGTTTCGGGTGAAATTGCATAAACTGGTTATGCATGTGATATTGAAATGTTGCGGGGGGTTTTATGTGAATGTTTGTTAATTAAAGTAATTAAAAAATTCTAAATAAAATAAATAAAATAGTTTTATTTAATGAGATCTTGCATTAGATTTGGTGGAAATTTAATGCATGTGAGTGGAAGTGTGAGTAGAGGCATATTTATGTTAGTGGAGCATCCACCACATGAATGATGGAAGAGGTGGGGAACCACCATGGCTGCCAGGCCATGGCCCTTGGCTGCCCCCTCTTCCCTATAAAAGGCCCCCCTCTCCTCACAAAGCACACCTCCTCATGAAGGATCTCTCTCCCCTCTAGTTATTCCACATGGTCTCGGATTAGCGAGATACATGTTTCCGGTGGCTTTATCTGGAAAGGAGTTGCTCCTTCTGCTACTTTGCTCGAGTGAGGGATGGAGGTTGTCGGGGGTACCGAACGTGTGTGCTATCACGGATGCACTGCTGCTTTGTGGTACTAGACATGGTGGTGCTGGACTTGCTAGAGCTGGATCTAATGGACGTGCTAGAGCTGGACCTGCTGGACTTGCTGGACTTCATCACGATCTTGAGATCGGCAAGTGTAGGACTACATCATCCAAGAGTTCCAACTGATTAACAAAGCTTTGTTGTCTTCGATGGTAAGTTTTCTATGGATGTGTATCCACCTGTTGCTTGTATCTAGTAGATAGATCTTGGCGTATAGTTCCCATCGTAGGAATTTTTTTCTTTTATATGCTGCGAACCAAACAGTGGTATCAGAGACTGATCTATGTGTAGGTGATTTGCACGGGTAGTACCCATATTTTTATATGTGGGCGATGATGATCATGTTATTGCTTCTTTCATGTATTTTGGATACTGGTGGCATAGTGGGATGAAGCTGCCCGGACCAACTTTACATGTCATCGCACATGAGACCGGTTCCATGACAGATATGCAACTAGTTTTGCATAAGTGGCTAGCGGGTGTCTGTCTCTCCTACTAGAGTCAATATCTGATTTACAACGAGTTGCTAATAACTTAGTTATCATCGTTGTGGTTCCATGTTCGTAGGTAAGACCAGTTCTATCTTCGAAAGCCCTAAGCCACGTAAAACTTGCAATGGATAAATTAGAGGCGTCTAGTTTAGATTGTTGTTGGGCTAGTGTCATTATATGGAAATGTTGTAAGTTGTGTATAATTGATACCCTTACAACACACCAAAAATGTAAGTTCCATAGACCTTGGCCTTACACACAAAGCAAATATAGAGATCATACCACAATGCACATGATAGTGATCAAATGCATGGACCATATCATTCCACTTTACACATATGATGTTTTCATCTTATATTGCTAGTTTGGCATTTTAGTAGCATTATAAGAGGATCCCTCATTTAGATATCAAGATAAAAATGTGTTCTCCCTTAAGTATGCACCGTTTATGTTTCGCCACTTCAAGACATCATGTGATGATCGGGTGTACTTGAATCCACAATCATATTTCGGGTGTAAGATAGTTTTACACACGCGAGTACTAAACTTCTTACTTGGCGAGCCTATCATGTACAGACATGGCCTCGGAACACGGACCAAAAAGGTTAAGCATGAGTCATATAGTTGATATGATGCCCATATTGATGCTCGCCTTTGAAGCTACACTGACTCACATGATGATCGGACTTGGTGTGGTGGATTTGGTTCATGTAATCACCAAAAATACATGAGGGATGTCGTTTTTGAGTGGGAGTTCATTTCTAATTTGGATTAGTCGAACTCAATCTGTCATAAACTAAATCAAAGTGAATTTTCATAATTTGTTATAGTCATTGACATTTGTTTACTACCTTATGCTTAGTTTTAATTGAGATAATAGAACTACAGAATTCTAGATATTTAGTTTACGAACTGGTATCGTATTGTTTTGAATGTAAATTTTAGAAGTCCTATTGCAAACTTTCAGAAAACTCTATTTACTCCATGAAGTTTAATAAGTAATATTAAATGGAGAGTAAGAATTCCAATGTTAGTATCTAAAGTATCATGTTTGCCTCCATGAATCTTGATATTCAAATGTTAACTTTAATATCGAGGTTATATAGGAGCTGAAAGAATTGTTTCAGAAGCCACCATGCGTGGAAGATATTTTGATATCTGAAACAATGTTTATGGTTGCAATATGATAGAGTATAATTTGGCAAAATACATGTTCTCACATTGTATGAGAATTTGCGAAGGTTGGAGATGCTAGACATCCTAATCTCCCGAAAAAGTTTTGGGAATTGACATTATACTCACAACTCGTCCTTATAAGCCATAGTAGCTTGATAATGAAAGTTGTCATGATAAGGATGAATATAAGATGTAAGTAAAATGTTTACTACACTAAAAGATTACTAAAGGATGGATTTTTGAAAGAACACCAAACATTTGATGATGGTGATCTACTTCAAAGTGCAAGTCCAAAGGTATTAGTATTTTAACATACATGCTTTGGACTATGTTTCATATGTATGGCACCACTGTTGATGTTGATAGATTCTTTTAAAAGGAAAAGGAAATGTTGAAAGAGAATCTATAAAATATTTGGCATAAAATAAAAGACTGGTAATGTCCAGCTAAGGTATATAGATAATATACATGTGATGGTTATATTCTTTGCTTGTTAAAGAATGTGGTTCTTGGGTATTAGATATCGAATTGGTTGGTATGAAATATCATACGAAACGATGCAATTCATGAACTACAATGTCCTAAGTAACTAGCAAAATGATATGTGATGATGTTCATCGAAAACAAATAAGGAGTTATTGTATTCATCATTGACATCAATACTTGCCTTCAAGATTTGTTTAAGTAATTGTTATTTTGTTCTGGTATAATTAGAATAATAGTTTTTCAAATAATTACCGTATTCCATAGAATATGGATGAACTTTTACAAGTCTAGTTGGAGAAATCACATCCATAAAATGATGCTAAAATGTCGCAAGACAAATGATTGAAAGATCACTTACACAGTGACATCACCGTTTAAATTATATTGGAAAGATAACATGAATAAACTCCATTTTGATGGATTTTTTGGAGTCTATGATTTTGATCAATTGACGCGTGTGAACCTTTCCTCGAGATAATTGAAACTCTGTTCATAGGCCAAAGAGGAACGGATGACTAGCTTATTGGAAATTGTGCATGATGATGTGCATAGTCCATTATATGTAGCCATGTGTGGTGCATCTTTCGACTACATATGCCTTCTCTGAAAATTTGAGTGAATATATCTATATATTTACTTAATAAGTAAGAAGTATGAAACATTTGAAAATTGTTCAAAGACTTTCAAGATGAAGTGGAAAATCATTATAACAAGAAAATAAAGATTTTATGATTCGATCATAAAGGAAGATATTTGAGTTACAGGTTTAGCAAAACACCTAACATTTCATGAATTGTTCCATGGATTTTCATTTCTCGATAAACCACAGGATTATGGTATATTCGAGAGATCAAATCAAACCTTTTTTTGGCATGGTAAGATCGAAGGTGTCATTTATAAAACTGGCATTAAGTTTAAAGATTATAGCTTTTGAGACTACCTGTTTTACACTAAAAAGAGCACCATCGTGATCCGTTGAAATGACACCATATAAGTTATGGTTTGGGATAAAACCCGAATTGTCTTTTCTTAAATTTTTGTTTGTTATGCATAAGTAAATGTTAACAGAGAAACTCGGATAAGCACATCTTTGTAGGTTATCCCAAAGAATTTCTTGGTATTCCTCCATAACACCAAGAACAAAAGAGTTTGTCGCTTCGAACGTTAAGTTTCTTGAAAAAGAATTTTTCGTGAAAAGTTAAGTGGGAGGACAATAGCACTTTGATAAGGTTATTGAACCTTAGCTATATGTGCTAAGTGGCATAGCATCGGAAAGTGTTCTAGTGGGGGCCACAATGCTCATGGCTCCCGTGATTACAAAGGTTGTGATCTTGGAGATTAGAGTTCCTATTTGAACCATATGCACCGGGTAACAGTCAAATAATGAGATTTGATCATTATTGTTTTGAAAATAATGAACCGCTGCATGCAAAGAAGTGATGATGGGCCCTAACTCCATAGAATGACTAGAATTCATAAAATCCGTGATAGTTTCCATACACGAGAAATCAAGCTTTTGAACTTTGAAGACCCTCCGAAAAGGCATGAAGCCTATCGGTCGTGTTTGGATCTATAACGAAATAAACATGGATGTTGCACATCTATGAAATAATCAACATGTCGAAAAGAAATTTACGACAATATTCAAGAAGTTGACTATGACAAGATTTGATCTTTCATAGCGATATTTAGTCTCGACGGATTACTGTAGCAACCACTACATATAATTTGGTATATGGTAGTTGAAAAAACAAAACAATGTTCTTCTAATAGAATTATTACCTAGGACGTGTACCAGACATGGTCCAAAGGGTTTTGTTAATTCAGAGGGTGCTAAAAGGGCATGCAAACTTCAATAGTTGAAGTGAGCATAGCGGTGTTGGAATCTTCACCATGATGAAAATGTTAAAGGAGTTTAATTTCATCGGAGACGATGAAGATGCTTGCATTTGCAAGAAATTAAGTGGGAGCATTGAGACAAATTTCCAATAAATTATGCAGAGTAAATATTGTTGATTGGAAATGATGTATCTTTTATTAACATGGGCAAAACCGGAATATTCAGCATCAATGTCTATATGGATAGATTGAGGCGCTAATATGGTTGTGCCAAACATAGATATATGAGATATTGAAAAAGGGTTCAATATGGAAACAACAAGAAAGGTTCTTGATGCATGGAAAGGATTGTATAAAGATTCAAGTGTTTCAACACTTGGTGAGTAAAATCACATGAAGATTTTGATCAATAATACCGTGATATGTACATATCCAGATATGTCCAATGCTCTAAATGCTATGAGCATATACCAGAATGATTCATAAGATGATCATTGGACGATAGTAAAGATATTCTTATGAGCTTTGCAAGAACTAAGAATATATCATGTATGAGTGAAACATAGTTGATAATAGTTTATTGTAATATGTTACATTGATACTAATTTGTCACAAGATACAAATTAAATTTATCTCAATTTAAACTATGGGTGGCACAATATAATGGAAAGGAAATTCTATGATGGATTTGGATGAATTCCAAAGTTAAGACATTGTGATGGATACTACAACAAAAGCCTAAGTATATGACTGCCATAGAAGCATCAAAGGAGGGCATTTGTGTCAAGAAGTTTGTTATCAAACTAGGTGTTATTCATAGTGGGATAATACTATGAATATATATTGTACAACAATACTATCGACATGTTTTAACCCAAGAAGAAATAAAGGTCTCACCAAAGGACTAAATTTATACAAAACCATCTCATTAGAGAATGAGTGATGCGTAGAGACGCAAAGACATGCAAATAAACACGAACCTGAAAGTGCTAGATCCGGAGATTATGTTAACCACTAGCAAACGCGTATATTCAACACCTAGGTGTTGTATATACAAGTTTACAAACTAGATTATTAACTCTAGTGCAAGTGGGACACTGAAGGGAATATGCCCAAGAGGCAATAATAAAATGGTTATTATCTTATTCCATGTTTATGATAAATGTTAATTTTGCATGCTATAATTGTATTAATTGGAAACGTTAATACATGTGTGTTTAATAAACAAAATACAAAGTTCCTAGTAATGCCTCTCATATAAACTAGCTCGTTGATTAACAAGATGATCAAGGTTTCCTGATCATGGACATTGGACATTGTTAATAACGAGGTCACAGCATTTGTGGAATGATGTGATGAACATTCATCCGAAGTATAACATTACGATCAAATTCATTATGTTTATATTGCTATAACATCATATGAAGTAATCCGAGTCCTTAGACCATGAGATCATGTTAATCACTAACACCGGAAGAGTATCTTGATAACATCAAACGTCACATCGTAATAGGGTGACTATAAAGGTGGGTTCAGTGCTACGAAGGTGTTATGTAGAGGCTCATGGATCAAGAGTGGGATTTGTCCATTCCGATGACGAATAGATATACTCGGGGCGCTCTCAGTAATATCACACTGAAATAGCTTGCAAGCAAGTGATGTGATCACTAGAATGTTATATAACGGGAACGAGAAAAGAGTGCATGTCGGTAACGAGATCAAACTAGGTATTTGGATACCGATGATCGAATCTCGGACATGTAATATATGGCTATACAAATGGACTTAGTTACAACATTAAAGGTTCACACGATCACAAGAGTCATTGTTGAATGTGTGGGAGTCAGTACGGATCTCTAGGTCCCGCTGCTGATTATTGCTCGGAGAGGGGTCTTAATCATGTGTACATTATTCACGAACCATAGGGTGACATTGTTTCGGGTGAAATTGCAAAAACTGGTTATGCATGTGATATTGAAATGTTGCAGGGTATAATGTGAATGTTTGTTAATTAAAGTAATTAACAAAATTCTGAATAAAATAAATAAAATAGTTTTATTTAATGAGAGGTTTCATTAAATTTAGTGGAAATTTAATGCATGTGAGTGGAAGTGTGAGTGGAGGCATATTTATGTGAGTGGAGCATCCACCACATGAATGATGGAAGAGGTGGGGGCACCACCATGGCTGCCACGCCATGGCCCTTGGTTGCCCCCTCTTCCCTATAAAAGGCCCCCCTCTACTCCTCACAAAGCACACTTCCTCGTGAAGGATCTCTCTCTCCCTCTAGTTATTCCCCATGGCCTCGGATTAGCGAGATACATTTTCTCGGTGGCTTTATCTGGAAAGGAATTGCTGCTTCTGCTGCTTTGCTGGAGCGAGGGACAGAGGTGTCGGGGTACCCGACATGTGTGCGATCACGGATGCACTGCTGCTTTGTAGTACTAGACTTGGTGGTGCTGAACTTACTGGAGATGGATCTGATGGAAGTGCTGGAGCTGGACCTGCTGGACTTGTTGGACTTCATCACGATCTTGAGATCGGCAAGTGTACGATTACATCATCTAGGAGTTCCAACTCGTTAACAAAACTCTGTTGTCTTCGAGGGTAAGTTCTCTATGGATGTATATCCACCCGTTGCTTGTATCTAGTAGATAGATCTTGGCGTATAGTTCCCATCATATATATTTTTTTGTTTTCTATGCTGCGAACCCAACACCGAGTGATGGGTTCACGCTCATCCAATCCATGATTGCATCTACCAACCACCTAGTCTTTGCTAGTTTTGTTTTGTCCTTTGGCATGTCCCCCTAGAGGTGGACAAGAATGTTCGAACCGGTTAACTTTTATCTGAAACATAATGAAAATGTTAGGTATAGTTAACAAAAATTATACACAATGATCTATAATACACAACTGGATGTAATACCTGAACCAAACTGCTCCTGAGCATAGTAGATGCGTGCATCCTCCACCTACACCTCTTGTATGGGCACTTCACTTTGAACCTTGCTGGCTCACTCTTAATAACGACATAATCATTATTGGTGTAGATGCAATATGTAGCAAGGGCATTACGATAGTCCCGCATTATTTCAAATACGGTGCCTTCTAAAATCTTAGGATCGTTCATGTCCCACTCAATTACTAGCAAGTCCTCACCATCGTACTCGGTTAAAACGAGATTGCCATTGTTCTCCTCATTCTCTTTGTCATCACTGTCATCAAATCTGGCACTATGGGACAATTCCTCCGTGTATTGATCCTCTAGTGCATGTTTACTGAATCTATCTACCAATTCAGGAAACATCAACTCATCCTCATCATCTAGTGGATACGCTCCCTCGGCAAGCTCTTCTTCGTCCTCCACATCAGCCGCACAAGCGATTTGGCTTACGCTCGCAGTGCGAACAGATGGTTCTACTGTGGGCCTACAAGGAGTGTGGGGGCACACACTATTAGCAGACACAACAGAGACACATGATGCTCGACCACCTGATGATGCCTGACCACCAGATGAGGCTTTAGCCCTCTTTCCTGTGTGCTCAACTTTAAGACGAATTCGACCAAAACGTTCGACAACATTCAAAGAGAAAAGCATTACCAGATCAGCTTCGCTAGTTAGTGGGAGCAATCTTTGCTCGCTAATGTTGAAATATTGCAAATCAACTGAATCATTGCTCCAGGGGAATTTAGAATATATTTTATATTTAAAATCTCTAAGAGTTATGGAGGTTCCAACCACCACTGGGATGTAAAATCCAGAGAGATACTGTTCACAACCACGAATTACGCTAGTATCCAGTTTAACTGTCAGCCGAAATGCCAACGCTGGACCAGGTAGGAAGCAGAGCTGGAGTGGGCTCCACGGCTAGGGGGCGGCTCGGGGGCCGAGGACGTCATAAGGTAGGATGGGCTCTTAGGTAGGAGGACACGACGGCGGAGGAGCGAAGTGGATGGGAGGTGTGGGAGCTGTTCCAGGCTCAGCACGAGAATGGCCTATCCGACGTGTCTCCATGTGACCCTACCCTTCACCACGTATGAAAGACCCGTTCCAATGTGGCCCCACCCTTCACCACGTATACAGGACCCATCCCAACACGGCCCACCTGTCAGCATGTAACGGCCGAGGCGACTAACGTAACGCTCAAGGCACGACCCACCCCAACGCGGTCCCACCAGTCAACATGTAACAGTCAAGCCATTGACCAGACGGCATCCCCCTGTCCGAGCGCATGTGAGTGTTTTAGAATGGAGGAAGGGAAAAAGTGAGGAAAAACTAAGCGACTGGGGAAAACTGAGTACAACTAACGAACCAGGGGCACGAAAATAGAAATCTCTATTAAGTAATAACAATTTTGAGGAAATACTAATCCTTTCTCAAAGTGATAAATTCTAAATGACATAAGTGAAGTAATAAGGAATTTAGTTTTTGGTTTATAAAGATAGAGGAAATACATTTTAAGAAAACATTTTTTATAAATCTAAATACAACAATTATTTTCTATAAATCCTAAGATGACTTGAAGTTCCATAACTAGCATTTTTATAAGATATTACATTTCTTTTTGTACCCAAAAGTGATTTTTATCTATTTTTAGTACTTTTCTTGATTTACTAAATTTCATTGAGAGATTTAATGTGTTGACATTTATTTGCATTTTATTTAAATCAAATCATCAATTTTATATTTTTCCTAGTTAGAACTTATTTTTTAATTTTTTGGCATTTTATATGTATTTTGGGATTTTTCTTTATTTTTCTAGTACTTAAATACTCTTAGGGGTATTTTTGTAATTTGTATTTTATAAATTTACCCATTTTTCTTTTAAAACCTAGGCCTAGCGGTCGGGCCGACCAGCCTTGGCTTACCCTACTTGGTTGGGATAACCCACACATCGACCCATTGGGTCAGTTGACCTAACCTAGTTCCTTCCCCTCTCTTGCTCGATTCCTCTCTCTTCCTCTCTAGCGATGTTGTGCCGCCGACGCTATTGCCTCTCAATCTCGGCCAAATCCGGCCGTTTTGTCCGCTGCCATCATGCTCGTTGACTCAGTCAACAATGCCGCGTCGATTGGTCCTACTCGATTCGTTGCATGCCCCTTGTCTGTTCGCAACGACCACTATTCTGGCGACTAGGGTTGTGGCTCACCTCGTGATGCCATGCTCTGGTGGTCTCATGGTTCTCCCCTATTGTCATGGCGGTGCAGTGGTGACTAGCAATGCTGTGGTTTTCGTTGGCCACCTTGATTGCGGCTCGGCGCGAGTCGCAGCGCCTTTGGTGCTCCTCGTGCCGCCGTGACCATGCTGCCGGCTACTCTTCTCTGCTACGTCTTATTGCTGAGCGAGGCTAACAGGTGAGTTCTTGAGTTCTTCCTCGCCTCTCCTTCTCTCTATCTCCCTCTTTGGACCCTTTACTATTGAATGGTTATAACCCTAATTAGGGTTTGTCCCTATTCTAGGGTTCATCTCCATGCCTATATTGTATGCTTATGATGCTTAGATGAACTTGGCCTTAAGAATTGCTTTTGGTTAATTTCTATGTTGCCCTATAGTTTGATCTGTGGCCTCACTTACTCAATACTATCAACTGTGGTGATCCATATAATTTTGGATTATGGATTATTTACTGTGATTACTCAGTGGCAGTGTTGTTATTCAATTTTTGCTACTAGTATGATATGGATGATGCATTCATCCATTTAGACTATGGGACAATACGTGGAATTGCTATGTATTTCATCTGTGTGTATATGTTCTGGAAGTGATGAGAATGTGATTTTTGTCCCATGGACAATACATGTATGGTATCTGGTATAGATTATTAATCATAATGTTTATTGGACTACATAGATTATAGATGGGTAATCTTATTATGATTCATGGCTTAATGGTTAGGAATATGATTAGTTTTTATTGCTTTGAGAATAAATGATTGCTATACATAAATAGATGGCATGATCTAGGAATGATTTCCTAGATGTATTACCGATGGTTTAACCCTTTACTGGAATGATGCTTCTGATTGGACTACCTTTATGTTGCTATCTTATGATAGACTAGTAAGTATTGATGATTCTTAGCATGTTAGGAAGATGATTTATTAAGTTGCCTATATTTGAACATGGCTTATATTGGGTTGGATGCCACTATGGGGCCTCCTACTGGATGGTACACAGTGGTAACCACCACTAAATCATGATGTTGCCTTGCTGTTTTATTGAATTTAAATCAATGAGGAACACACTAAGATTTGATGTGGTGCCAAGATAAAGTATGGCTCCGACTTGTGACCCTTCTATCTTCATATGATGAGAATACACCTCACTTGGGTCTAGGTATGAGGATTCTATCTAAACCAACATATTAGGCTCTTACCATGTATAAGAACAGATGTAAAGCATGGTTCGTTTGTAAACCACCAACCTGTTGTTGGTGTTGCTACTGAGGTGACTGATCTGATCTTGCTTCTAGTGGTGAGCTTGCTTAGATCCTTCCTGAAACTGACTGGACCTTCTACTCCTTGATACCTCCTGGCCTGTCTTTGCCCAACAAATGATCTACCCCCTCCTTAACTGACCATCTTGGCTAGATTATGGTTGGTTTTGTTTGATGTTTTACTAGTTGATCTGGTGGAATCTTGCTAAGACAAGATGATGTTTTTCGGGGGGATGACCCCCAGATAGGCCAAGCCAGCGCTAACTGGCCGGCTCCAGGGGAAGCTAGCTAGATGGCCGCAAGACAAAAAGCCTCAATCGGGTGATTCACTTCACCCGGTCTGCATCAAGATTCCCCAGTTGGCCCGTCTAGCCAGGGCCAGGATCGCCGGCTGGGTAACCACCTCTACCCGGCTGCCTCAGATCTATTGGCCAAAGGTACGGGAGGGGATGACGCTCCTTGCTGAGTGCATCCTTGACCAAACAGGCTGGCACTACCAGACAAGGGCTCCGAAGCACCAAGGCTAGGGAGGTGACGGAGAAAGCTTCGGCTGAAAGATAAAAGCTTCGGCTGATGGATAAAGTGCCAAGCTAATGGTTAAAGCGTCGGGTGACACCCAAAGCCGAGGCACCAAGACGCTATGGCACTGCCCCCACCTGTATTGAAGCTAGATTGCGTCCTGGACCACCGGCTGGACACGGTCAGCCAGCCTGCTTTGTAAACTCAAAGCCCAAAACAGTAAACCCTAGAACCCACAGTGTAACCTACCCTTCTACCAGTATATAAGGAGGGGTATGCTAGGGTTCTAGGTAAGCAATCACAAGTTACAAGTTAGCCAGAATCGCCAAGTGGTGTAGTCCTTCTTCCTCTAGCTTCCAAGAGTAGCTAGGGAGACAGCTCAAGGAGCATTTGTATTGAGCATTCGCTCCCCCCATAGTGGATCCTTGCAGGAGTAGGAGTTTTACCTCGACGAGAGGGCTCTGAACCTGGGTACATCACTGTGTCTGCAGTATTTGTGCCCAACCTGTTGCGAGTAGCCACCGACAGCATCCTAATTGTCCCCTCTCATGCCATCCCCGATGGCACTGCCGTGTTCCACACCACGAAAGTTGGCGCCCACCGTGGGGCGCAGAGCTTCGGCTAGGGTCATCTTTCGCACGGGACTTCCGCTCATCACCGGTGAACGAGTCGCCTCTGGCCTCGTCCTCACCTTCGGCTTGTTTGACTGCGTCCTCGATAACGCATCCTGCTTCAACAGGTAAACTTTCCCAAGCGATGGCTCCATCATGCACTTTGGCGAGCATCGTATCTATGTCGCCACCATTGCCAAGGAGTTCCCTCGCAAGGTCGTCACCGTCTCCGGCGCACGTCCAAGTTTCTCCGCCCGGCTCCACGCAAGCGATAGCGTCGAGGTCATGATGGCCGGCGCAGGCGAAGGACGCCACCCACCTCTGGAGTGCGAAGCAGGCACCAAGGACGCCGCTACGCACGCGCAAGGCGTAGACCCTTGGTGGATTCCATCCAAAACCTTCGCATTCCCATCGCCACGGAGCTGGATCCAGCTGCCGCACTGGCCGCAGTGGAGACCACACGCCAGAACCTCCTGGAGGAAGCCAGGAGAGTCGCCACGTGCAAGCGATGCCTGGACGCCACCGTGCACGAGTACAACACTACGCACGGTTTCTCCCTCCTACCCGGCACAAACCGGCAGGTGCCACCGCAAGGCCGTAACCTAGGCTCGGAACTGGACCACGCTGCTGACTCGCGTGTGGTGGTGCCTCAGCCGGTTTACAATACTCCTGCCAAAAACATGAGGGCGGTGGAAGCTGCCGCCGCAGAGCTTAGCCACCTGGAGGGTGACGAGCTACGCCGCCAGCAGGCGCGCGTCTAGCTCCTAGTGGCAACAACTAATAGGCAACAAGCCGAGGCGAGTGCAAGCCTTGGCGGCAACAACAAGAACCAGCCACCTGGCCGGGTGGGCGAACCGGCTGCAGGCAGCAGCAAGGCCTCCTCTCCAAATGTTACAAGGCAGGATAACCGTCCGCGTGGTGGGTCGGCCGGCCCTGGACACAACCCACGCAAAGCCACCAGCAGAAATCGTGATCCATCCAACAAAGCCGGATGAATAAACGCGCAGCCCAAATCCTGGCTTTCAGGTCAGCTTGGCCCGGTTGAGCAGGAGGAACCACAGGATGCGCGTGAACGCATTGACCTGCTGGTCTAGTCACGCGCATTGGAGGAAGAAAGCCCGGCTGGTCCAAGGTGTTTCGGACCATGCATCCGGAACAAACCATTTCCAAAGGGACAGGCCGAAGTACAACGACGCCGTCAAGCCAGAGGATTGGCTAGTGGATTACACCACCGCGGTAGGCATTACAAACAGCAATCTCCGGGTGGCTATGCGCTACATCCCACTCATGCTCCTGGATTCAGCCAGAACCTGGCTCAATAGTCTCCCCGACAACATCATCAACACTTGGGATCGATTTCGAGCAGGCGTTCATCCGTAACTTCACTGGCACTTACAAACGCACAGGTCACCCTGGCAAACTCGCCCTCTGTGTCCAGGGCAAGGATGAAACAGACCACTCCTACATCACTCGGTAGACAAGCATGCACAACTCATGAGAGGGGGTACGCGAGCACCAGGCGGTCGACTTCTTCATCAACGGGTGCAGGGACGGCACCATGCTCAAGCATAAGCTCCGCGGGTAGAGCCCACCACCATGGACAAGACCATGGAGATCGTGGACAAGTATGCCACCGTGGAGGCAGCGATGAAAAGATATGTCCAGCTAGACGACCAATGGCAGATCATCGTGGAGGTGATCGCAGATCGACGCCAGCCGGAGGGAAACAACAACAACTCTAAGTGGCATGATAACCGCCACAGCAAGAGGAAGGACGACCAGCCAGATAACCAATATGGTTCTAGGCAGGTGGCAACCGTCTAGGAGGATCTGGCTGCGGGCGGCAGCCGGAGACAGAAGCCCAACGATCGGCCACCTCGGCCCAAGTACACCATTGAGTCGATGCTTGATGGCCCATGCAAGTTCCATAGTAGCAGCAACAAGCCGACCACACATACAACCTGCCAGTGCACCTAGACGAAGAAGATGTCCGAAGATTGTGGTCTACCACCACCACCCCTCCGCTACCAGCTGGTGGGCAACAACATAACCGCTAGCGCCACAATCACCATGACAAAGATGGTGGAGACTACCCTCGCCGGGTAGGGAACTACCACATCTTCACCACCAAGCAAGAAACCAAGCACAGCAAAAGGTGCCGCGAGGCGGAGGTGAACGCAATCATCCCCCCTGTTCCCCACTTCCTGAACTGGTCGGAGCAAGAGGTCAAATGGAGCCGAAAGGACCAGTCGGATGTGCTACCGCATCCAGGCACATATTCTATGGTCCTGGACCCCATCATCATCTCCAAGAAACAGTCGTGCAGATTCTCCCACGTCTTGGTGGATGGAGGAAGTAGCATCAACCTCTAGTATCGCAGCTCCCTCGACCGGCTTGGCATCAGCGAGTCCCAGGTAGATCCATCCACCACCTCCTTCCACGGAGCTATTCCAGTTCCGTCACATTCGCCCATTGGCAAGATCCGACTGGATGTCATCTTCGGCATGGAGGATAACTTTCGCCGCGATCCCATCTGGTTCGAGGTGGTCAACCTCTGCAGTGCCAACCACGCCATCCTAGGAGGTGCCACACTACGCGTACCTGAAGATGAAGATCCTCGGGCCAAAGGGAGTAATCACCGTTGCGGGTGACTACAAACGGTCGGTGGAATGTGCCACAGACGACTCCAAGATTGCCAAGGCCATGATCATTGTGGAGGAGAAACGCATTATCATGCAGAATGTGGTGGCCCTCTAGGCAGATATGCCGGCTGGCGAACCAAAGCCAGGCGGAGAGGCGCAATTCAAGCCATCTAAGGGCACCAAGAAGATCTTGCGGAACGATGCTGAGACAGACAAGTTCGTCTTGGTCAGAGATGTCCTTGATAGCAAATAGGAAACAACACTCGTCGATTTCCTCTGTGAGAATAGGGATATCTTCACATGGTCCCCCAAGGACATGCTTCGTGTTCCGAGGGAGCTCGCCGAGCACTCTTTACATGTCAGGCCAGATGCAAAGCCAGTCAAACAGTCATTATGCTTCTTTGCAAAAGAAAAAATAAGAACCATCAGTGAGGAGATCACCCGGTTGCTCGCAGCCGGATTCATCATGGAAGTTTTCCACCCAGAATGGCTAGAAAACCCAGTATTGGTGCTGAAAAAGAACAAGACTTGGTGCATGCGTGTTGACTACACTAGCCTCAACAAGGCATGCCCCAAAGATCCATTCGCCCTACCATAGATAGACCAAGTGATCGACTCCATAGCCGGCTGCGAGCTCTTGTCGTTTCTGGATGCATACTCCGGCTACCACCAGATCCGGCTGAACCCCGCTGATCAAATAAAGACAACATTCATCACCCATACGGGGCCTACTGGTACACCACCATGCCATTCGGACTCAAAAATGCAGGTGCCACATATTAGTGCTACATGCAAAAGTGCCTACAATCGCAAATTGGAAGAAACATGCACGCCTATATCAATGATGTGGTGGTAAAGACAAAGGAGAAACAGACACTCCTCAAAGACCTAAAGGAGACCTTTGCCAACCTTTGCTGGTTCCAGATGAAGCTGAAGCTGAAGAAGTGCTTATTCGGCATCCCACCCGGCCAGCTACTCGGCTTCCTCGTCTCAGAGAGAGGGATCGAGGCCAACCCGGAGAAAATCGGCGCAATCAAGCGCATGCAATCGCCATAGAACCTGTGCGACGTACAGAAGTTCACCGGGTGCCTGGCCTCGATCAGCCAGTTTGTCAGTGTTGGGCCAATCGGAGAGAAACAAAACTTTTTCCCTACACGATGATCCCAATATCCATCTCAGGTAGAAGGCCATGAGGATTACCACTAGACGCGCAGTTGCGGAATTGATGAAGCAAGTCGCTTGATGCAGTGCAGTCCTCACGATCCGTTCTGATCCACGATCGTCGAAGTGCTGAACATACAACACCTCTGCCAGTATCCAACCATATGAGGAGGAGCACCGGCGGTGGACTGCTAGGTCCGGTACGGCGGTGACAGGACTAGACTGGAGCTAGGGTTTCCAACACATGGAGTGACCTAACCTTGTGCTCTAAGCACCTGTGCCCCAGCTTATATAGGGAGTGAAAGTGGGCTCCACTCACTTGTGGCCCATTCACTAAAAGGCCTATATTAGTCACTGCGAGTCCAACTCACTAACTTAGTCCGTTTCCTTTGGGGTCCAACCCAAATATGCTCCCGCTCTTAAGTGTGTAACCCGATAGGCTCATGGTGACCTGGACACGATCCAAGTCTCACTCGTGACCGATCAGTCAGTAGTGGCTCCTAGTAGAACGTGCCGACTCCCAAGTACCAAAGAGTCATGACGACATACCTTCCAATGCGACTTTCATCTGAGTCCCTTTCGCCTCACGATATACCTTGTTGAACTATAGGCGAATAATTGTCATCCCTTAAATAGTTCGAATCTCTTTCTTGATCTGAGGTAAGTGATTCATCCGACTAACTCTTAGTTGATCGCCTTGGTTAACACTTAACCGAGTCATGCATGGCCATGCTTTCTGAATCATATCTTCCGAGAGGGCCCAGAGAATATCTCTCTAGACGGAGGGGAAAATCCCGTCTTGGTCATCCACATCACGCAGCTTGATTCTTAGCCGGCTCGAACTCTGCCTTTGTAACTGCCCAGTGATAGAACAACGTTTGACAAAACCTAAGTCGGTGATCCTCAACTCGGATTGTGCAATAACCTCACGACTAAGGATTCCATTGATTGACATATACAAATGACGACTTATTCATTGTATCTCAATATGGGTCAGTCCGACTCACTAAACTCTTTAGCCGAATCCATGTAAGTTGGAATAGCATCTCTATGCCCATGACAAGTGGAACCGAGTCATCAGCCGACTTTCACATTAGTGTAAGTTGTGTGGCCCGCATAACCTCAACGACCAAGGACAATCAGTATAAACAACATGAATATATAGTTCCATAATCGAATCACATATTCAATGATACATATCAGTAGTTCATACATGGACAATAACTTTATGAATACATTGGAAATAACATCATACATGATTGCTTCTAGGGCATATTCCCAACCGTCTCCCACTTGCACTAGAGTCAATCATCTGACATCACATGTCTAGGCATCTAATGCCCATAGCTCTCAGGTGCGCCTCATGCTTTGGCTGTGGAAGTGGCTTTGTCAACGGATCCGCAATGTTTACATCCGCGTGTAACTTGCATAACTTGAAATCACCGTGATCCACGATCTGGCAAGGTGGTACCCCATGAGTATATGTTTGTTCTTCTGGTGCTGTCTAGGTTCCTTGGCTTGTGCAATAGCACCATTGCTGTCACAATACACGTATAACGGATTGCACGAGCCCTGAACCACACCAAGATCCATGAGGAAATTCCTCATCCAAACATCTTCCTTTGATGTCTCCGAGGCAGTAATATACTCAGCCTCTGTCGTAGACGCAGACACCGTGTCCTGCTTGGAACTCTTCCAGCTCACAGCCCCTTCGTTTATGACAAACATATATCCAGCTTGCAAAGGAGAATCATCCAAGTCAGTGAGATAACTCGCATCCGTGTAACCCCTTACAATGAGTTCATCCTCACCTCCATAAACCAGGAACATATCCTTAGTCCTTCTCAAGTACTTGAGGATACTTTTAGCCGCTGCCTAGTGGATTTCTCTAGGGTCAGCCTGGTATATGTTCACAACACTTAGAGCATAGGAAACATACGGCCTAGTACAAATCATAGCGTACATGATGGATCCGACTACAGAATCATACGAAATCGCACTCATCCGACTTTTCTCATCAGTTGTCAAGGACAGTGAGTCTAGCTAAGTTCTACGCCATGGGACATCGGTAAGAACCCCTTCTTAGACGATTCCATGTTGAACTTCTTCAACACTTTTTCCAAATATGTACTCTGACTCAATCCAATGAGCCACCTTGATCTATCACTATAGATCCAGATTCCTAGCATGTAAGTCGGCTCACCCAAGCCTTTCATCGAAAAACTCTTTTCCAATGATTCCTTGGTCTCTTGCAACATCTGGACATCATTTCCAATCAGTAATATGTCATCCACATATAAGATTAGAAAGTTTACTTTGCTCTCACTAAACTTTTTGTATAAACAAGAATCATGATCACTCTTGATGAAGCCAAACGATTTGACTACATTATCAAAGCAAATGTTCCAACTCCGAGATGCTTGCTTCAATCCATAAATAGATTTCCGAAGTTTGCATACCTTGTCAGCATTAGCCGGATCAACAAAACCCTCAGGCTGTATCATATACACGTCGTCAGTTAAATTTCCATTAAGGAAAGCCGTCTTGACATCCATCTGCCATATCTCATAGTCGAAATAGGCTGCTGTAGCTAACATGATCCGAACTGACTTAAGCATCACTACGGGTGAGAAAGTCTCATCGTAGTTAACTCCTTGAACATGTCGGAACCCCTTCGTGACAAGTTGTGCTTTATAGATAGAAATGTTTCCATCCATATCAGTTTTCTCCTTAAAGACCCATTTGCACTCGACAGGTCTTGCACCGTCTGGCAGATCAACCAAGTTCCAAACTTGATTTTCATCCATGGATTTTAACTCGGATCTCATGGCTCCAAGCCACGACTCAGAATCAGAACCCACCATCTCTTCCGAATAAGTAGTCGGCTCATGACTATCCAACAGTAACACATCACGAACACTTCGCAATCTGGGCGATCTTCGTAGTGTCTGTGTAGTTGCCGGCTTAGGTATTACGACCGGCTCAACCTCTTTTGCCGACTCGCTACTGGTCGGTACCTCTTGAATTTCTTCAAGCTACACTTTACTCCCACTGACTCCCCGACTAAGAAACTCTTTCTCAAGGATGACACTGTTCCGAGCGACAAACACTTTGCCCTCTTCTCGGCTGTAGAAGTAGTAGCCCAAGGTATCCCTCAGATACCCCACGACAACACACTTATCCTACTTGGCTGTAAGCTTGTCCGACTGAAGTTGCTTGACAAAAATTCACAACCCCAAATCTTAAGAAAAGACAAACTTAGCTTCTTGCCAGTCCACATCTCCTGCGGTGTCTTCTCTACCGACTTTGATGGTACTCTGTTTAGTGTGAACGCTGCAGTTTCTAGACAATAACCCCAAAATGATAAAGGCAGATCTGTCTGACTCATCATTGATCGTACCATGTCCGACAAGGTTCGATTCCTCCTTTTTTACACACTGTTTCTCTACGGTGTTCCCGGAGGAGTGAGTTGGGGAACAATTCCACAACTCTTTAGATGGTCATCAAACTCATGGCTCATGTACTCGCCTCCTCAGTACAACCGAAGAAACTTTATTTTCTTGTCG
Source organism: Avena eriantha (assembly GCA_910589775.1). Lineage (NCBI taxonomy): Eukaryota > Viridiplantae > Streptophyta > Magnoliopsida > Poales > Poaceae > Avena > Avena eriantha. Next base: position 423,668,386 of record OU342742.1, on the reverse strand, counting down.
AGTTGATTTTGTACCTCATTTTGGATATCCTTGAACTTTTCAAAGGCTTCCGACTTATGTTTCATCAAGTAGATATATCCATACCTACTCAATTCACCAGTGAATGTAATGAAGTACTCATAACCACCTCTAGCTATCATGCTCATTGGGCCACATACATCACTATGTACTAGTCCCAGTAAGTCAGACGCCCTTTCACAACTCTTTGCAAAAGGTGTCTTGGTCATCTTGCCGAGTAGGCAGGATTCACATGTCTCGAACAACTCCAAGTCGAACGAAGTTAGTAGTCCATCATCATGGAGCTTCTTCATGCGTTTCCAACTTATATGACCAAGCCGATAATGCCAAAAGTAATTCATATTCAGATCATTTGGTTTCAACCTTTTCACATTTATGTTATAGACAGATTCACCTTCAAGATTCAAAATAAATAACCCATCATGGATGGGTGCAAAGCCGTGAAACATATGATTCAAATACAAAGAATAACCATTATTCTTAATATTCGACTCATAGCCTTGTCTCATCAAACATGAGGCAGAAATAATGTTTCAACTAAGCACTGGAACATAATAACAATTATTTATCTCCATTAAGAATCCAGAAGGTAAATGAAGCTGCATCGTGCCGACTTCCAACGCAGCGACTCTCGCTTTGTTGCTGACTCGAATGTCAACCTCGCCTCTCGCCACGCTCCTAGTTCTTACCAGTCCCTACAACAAGTTGCCAATCAGAATAACTGATCTTGTATCATATACCCAAGAACTATTAGGTGCATCTGCGAGATAGATGTCTATAACATTGCAAACAAGCGTACCTGAGCCAGAAGTCACACCTCCACTCTTGGCTTTATCAGCCAGATACTTGCTGCAATTCCTTTTCTAGTGGCCATCCGCTTTGCAGTAGAAGCAAGTGGATCCGGCTGCAGGAGATGGCTTAGTCCCTGAGGAAGCGCTTTGGACTGGGTCCTGAGCCTTACCTCCTGACTTAGCCTTTTTCTTAGTCCAAGAACTCTTCTTGAACTTAGCCTTATTTTGCACCATCAACACTTGACTGGCGCCTTTTTTGAGATCCGCCTCAGCCTGCTTAAGCATCCCATGTAATTCAGTGAGCTTCTTATCCATACCATGCATGTGATAGTTCGATATGAACTGACCATACGCACTAGGAAGAGAGTTCAGAATTATGTCCGTAGCGAACTCTTCGCTAATGGGGTAGACAAGCCTTTCCAGAGACTACATGTAACCAACCATCTTGATTACATGTGGACTCATCAGATCGCCATCCTTAAGCTTGCAGCTCAACAAAGCCTGAGAGACTTGATACCTCTCAGTCTTTGCCTGAGCCTGGAACATAATTTTGAGGATTTCGATCATATCGTAGGCCTCAACATTCTCGAACTTTTTCTGCAAGTTCAGTTCCATGTGAGCAAGCATAAGACAACTAATCTCCGTAGACTCATCACAAGTCCTACGGTAGGCATTGGTGGTTGCGACAGTCGCATTCTCATCTGGCTCATCTAGAAGTGGGTTGTCTAGGACATGGTCCCTCTTTTCTTGCTCGAGAACAATTCTCAGATTACGATACTAGTTGGTGAAATTAGTTCCATTCTGCTTATCTTTCTATAAGATGGTTCTCAAAGCAAAACTAGAAATCTGAGGGAGACTGCTAGGTTCCATTGATCTATAACAGAAAAATATGTAAAAACACTTAAGACATGTATCCATAAAAGAGCTAGCATATTAAACACTTTAACATTTATTCTCCCACTAGACCCAACACCCCTCTGATGGTTACTTAGTGATTCAGGATCCTAATTAAGCAAGTCGACTAGAGAGCATTAGCATCACCGCTAGTCGTCAAGTGATCTAGGTAGACAACTCCTTCTCAATCACATCTCATACGACTCTTGTTGGATGGGTGGCATCATATGCCCCGGCTCCCATCCGACTTTCCCCGAGTCCCACAACCATTGTGATAGACCCATCTAGATTACCGAGTGCTTCCGCTGTAAGAGTCTGACTCGAACCCATCTAGTCGGAAAGAATTGATAGCACCTCAATTTTATGAGCCCACTACCAAAAATGTCCAACTTGTGATGGTGCAGCACTGGCGGGGAAACCGACTAGACCTTCTTTGAGGGATTACTTTCTACCAACTATCTAATAGACGTAAAACAGAGACATAACAATAACACAAAAAAGCAATTATAATATGAAATGGTATGGCTCTCTTCATGGCGATCTCCATCTCCACAAAGTCTGTAATCCGACTTGTGCCAACTCTTGTCACGTGCCTCCTTACACCATGTAAGCAACTTGTACATCGACATGCATGCCATCCGGATTCTCCAAACAGCTACACTAGCTTGTAATGTAAATTACATAGAAAAACTGACACACAGGTCGTTATACAATAAGATGACAGCACCTGGGCTCCAGCCGGCTAACAAAAAATGTGATACGCAGATCATGTATGGATTACACACATCACATGCACATAAGCCATACCATTCACAACATCATCCTGCAAAAAGAAGTTATGCATAGATATGATATCTACCGGCGTTGTGAAACTCGCAACGACATCTAAGGCACTTTGACAGGGTGAAGCCGGTGGTCCGGACTCCGATTCGACCAAACTCTTTGATCTTCGATCATCGCATCTAGATTTACGTGTCACAGTCTACCCGACGGCGGAAGCCGACCAGTAGGGGTATGTCGTTCCACGACCTCTGCAGTATGATCACGGAAATCGGATCATCCGATTCCCCGAGTACAATTGATCCAATCAACCTCGTACAAAACCGATCTATCTCATAGATCGACCACCAAAACAACAATTAGATCCAATCTAATGCCAACCGCATATCACATATGCACGACCTCGAGCCTAAAACCAGAAGCTTTGCTCTGATACCACTATTGGGCCATGCGGAGAGAAACAAAACTTTTTCCCTACGCGATGATCCCAAAATCCAGCTTAGGTAGAAGGCCACGAGGATTACCACTAGACGCACAGTTGCGGAACCGATGAAGCATGTAGCTTGATGCAGTGCAGTCCTCACAATCCATTCCGATCCACGATCATCGAAGTGCTGAATGTACATCACCTCCTCCAGTATCCACACGTACAAGGAGGAGCGCCTGCAGTGGACTGCTAGGTCCGCTACGGCGGCGACGGGACTAGACTAGGGCTAGGGTTTCCAACACATGGAGTGACCTAACCTTGTTCTCTAAGCACCTGCGCCGCAGCTTACATAGGGAGTGAAAGTGGGCTCCACTCACTTGTGGCCCATTCACTAAAAGGCCTATATTAGTCACTGTGAGTCCAACTCACTGACTCAGTCCATTTCCTTTTTGGGTACAACCCAAATATGCTCCCGCTCATAAGTGTATGACCCGATAGGCTCATGGTGACCCAGACACGATCCGAGTGTCACTTGTGACCGATCACTCGGTAGCAGCTCCTAGCAGAACGTGTCGACTCCCAAGTACCAAAGAGTCATGACGACATACCTTCCAATGCGACTTTTGTCTAAGTCACTTTTGCCTCACGATATACCTTATCGAACTATAGGCGAATAATTATCATCCCTTAAATAGTTTGACTCTCTTTCTTGATCCGAGATAAGTGATTCATCCGATTAACTCTTAGTCGATCGCCTCAGTTAACACTTAACCGAATCATGCATGGCCATGCTTTCCGAATCATATATTTCGAGAGGGCCCAGAGAATATCTCTCTAGACGGAGGGGCAAAATCCCATCTTGGTCATCCACATCACACATCTTGATTCTCAATCGACCCAAACTCTGCCTTTGTAACTGCCTTGTGACGGGACAACGTTTGACAAACCTAAGTCGGTGATCCTCAACTCGGATTGTGCAATAACCTCAGGTCTAAGGATTACATTGATTTAGATATACAAATGACGCCCTATTTGTTGTATCTCAATATGGTTAGTCTGACTCGCTAAACTCTTTAGCTGAATCTATGTAAGTCGGAATAGCATCTCTATGCCCATGACAAGTGGAACCGAGTCATCAGCCGACTTTCACATTAGTCTAAGTTGTGTGTCCAGCACAACCTCAATGACCAAGGACAATCAGTATAAACAACATGAATATATAGTTCCACAATTGAATCACATATTCAATGATACATATCAGTAGTTCATTCATGGACAATAACTTTATGAATACATTGGAAATAACATCATACACGATTGCCTCTAGGGCATATTCCCAACAGTCAGCCGGCTGGGCGAGAAGGCATTACCATATACCAGCTCATGAAGAAAACAGACAAGTTCGTTTGGACAGCGTAGGCGGACGAAGCCTTCCATGACCTCAAGCGCATGTTGTCCTCTCCACCGGAACTGGCGGCCCCAGCCGTGAAGGAGAAAATGCTGATGTACATCGCAGCCACCAACCGGGTCGTCAGCATCATACTGGTGCTAGAAAGGCCAGAAGAAGGAAAGGCTCAGCCGGTTCAGCGCCCAGTGTTCTACTTGAGTGAGGTACTCTTGCTATCAAAGAAGAACTACCCTCACTACCAGAAGCTGGTATACGGAATGTACATGGCCACAAAGAAGCTAAAGAACTACTTACAAGAACACTCCATCTGGGTAGTGGCGCTAGCCCCCCTGGCAGAGATCATCGGCAGCAAGGACGCCATGGGTCGGGAGGCGAAATGGGCAATAGATCTCCCCGCACACTGCATCCCGTACAATCCAAGAACGGCGATCAAGTCTCAGGCCCTGGCGGATTTCCTTGTTGATTGGGCGAAAACGCAGTACCACCCCCCGTGTCCCGATTCCACGCACTGGAAGCTGCACTTCGACTTCTCAAAGATGTATGTTGGGCTCGGAGTCGGGGTCATCATCACCTCTCCAAAGGGAGACCGACTAGAGTACATGCTGCAGGTCCACTTCCGCGCATCCAACAACTTCACCGAAGACGAAGCGCTCATCCATGGCCACAAGATGGAAAAAGAGATCGGCATCAGGCGCATCCTTTGTTTCGGCGACTCCGACCTGGTGGTGCCGCAAGTATCGGGCGACTGGGACGCCAAGGACACAAATATGGCACTATACCGCTTCTTTGTATAGCAACTATGTGCCTGTTTTGAAGGATGTGAGTTTCACCACGTGCCTCGAGCAAACATTGAAGCCGTGGACGTGCTCGCCCGCGTAGGCTCAACAAGGGCGTCCATCCCGCCTAGAGTAGCCCTCGAGCACTTGCGCAAGCCCTCCATCATGCCATCACCAGAATCCGACTCCATCATGCTAGACGCAGACCCAGGGACTGTCGGCTCCATCCCGGGGTCTACCATATCGCACTCGAGGACTGCCGCCATCCTGGGAACTTCCCCGCCACACTCAGGGACTACCACGCCACACCCGAGGACTGCCACCAACATCCCAAGGATCGCCATGCCATGCCCGGGGACTGCCGCCTCCATCTCGAGGGTTGCTGGCTCTGTATCCCACTCGGTAGGTCGCCTGACGAGCCCCAGCCGGCTGGGAGAGAGGAAGTCAAGATGATCATGCAGATGGTCCTTTCCATCTGGGAGACACCATCATGGGGCAAGCCATTCATGGAATTTATAGCCAAAGGAGAGATACTGAATGAAGAGGTGGTGGCAAGGCAAGTGAAGCGCAGGGCAAGCACATACACCATCATCAACAACGAGCTTTACAAACGCAGCGTGGGAGGTATATACCAGCGCTACATAAGCCAAGAAGAAGGGATCTGGTTGCTGGTAGACATTCACCAAGGCGAGTGCGGTCATCAAGAGCAATAGTGGCAAAGGCATTTCACCATAGATTCTATTGACCCATGGCATTGGAGGACATCGAGCAGCTGGTGAAGGCATGCAACAGATGTCATCAATTCGCTCAGCAGAAGCACACTCCATCATCAGCACACAAAATGATCCCCGTCACTTGGCTGTTTTCCGTCTGGGGCCTGGACATGGTAGGCCCGTTCAAAACAGCACGATCCGGCATGACACACCTGCTGGTGGCCGTGGACAAGTTCACCTAGTGGATTGAGGCAAAGCCAATCAAGAAACTGGATGGGCCAACTGTGGTCAAGTTCTTCATCGACATCATCACAAGATTTGGCTACCCCAACAACATCATCACAGACAACAACACCAACTTCGCCAAAGAGGCCTTCACGTGTTTCCATGGTGACAAAGGCATCCGCCTAGACCTAGCCTCCGTTGCACATCCCCAGTCCAATGGACAGTGCGAGCGAGCACATGGCCTGGTCCTAGCCGGAATCAAGCCAAGGCTGATTGAGCCACTGATGAGGACACCTGATTGCTGGATAGAGGAACTGTCGGCTGTACTATGGAGCCTGCTCAAAACTCCCAACTACTCCATCGACTTCACACCATTCTTCCTCGTCTATGGGGCAGAGGCAGTCCTGCCAACCCACATCAAATTCGACGCACCACAAAAGCTATTATACACAGAGCAGCAAGCACAAGAAGCACGAGAAGACATCGTCGATCTCCTTGAGGAGGCTCGAGAGGTGGCCATGTCCAAATCTGCCATCTACCAGCAGAGCCTGCGACGCTATCATGCCAGCCGAATCCACAACGTCTTGTTCCGCGAAGGCGACCTCGTCTTGCGGCTGGTACAAGACACCAAGGGGATGCACAAGCTAGCTCCGCCTTGGGAAGGACCATTCATCATTAGTCGGGTGCTTTTCATAAAAATCATACTACCTGATCGATGCCCTCCAGCCAGAAAAGAACAAGATGGACCGCTCCGGTGAAGAAACTGAGCGCTCGTGGAATGCAAACCTGCTTCGTCCAAGAAAATAGTCTTGATAACCCACAAGTATAGGGGATGTATCGCAGTATTTTCGAGGGAAGTGAAACCCAATTTATTGATTCGACACAAGGGGAGCCAAAGAATATTTATAAGCCTTAGCAACTGAATTGTCAATTCAGCTGCACCTAGAAACAATCTTGCTCACAGCAGTTTATCAGTAGCAACAGTTTTGTAGTAGGAATAGTAAAGTAACAGCATTAGTAAAGTAAAGACAGTAGTAACAAAAGCAGTAAACAGTAGGATTCGAGTGCGGTAGGCATAGCGATGGATGAACGGGCGTTGCATGGACAAGACAATTCACATAGCAATCAGAACATAGGGCAATTGCAGATAAATAAGATAAAGCATCCAAGTACTAGACAATCCTAGGCATGTGTTCCATATATAGTCATACGTGCTCGCAATGAGAACTTGCACAACATCTTTTGTCCTGCCAGCCCGTTTGCAGCGGGGCCTCTACGGAACTACTGGCAATTATGGTGCTCCTTTTAATAGAGCATCGGAGCAAAGCATTAACAATCCGTGAACACATGTGATCCTTACATCAAAGCCATTCCCTTCCGGTTATCCCGATTTCTGTCACTTCGGGGCCATAGGTTCGGACAACAACATGTGTATACAACTTGTAGATAAGACCAAAAACAATACTATCATAATGAATCAATAACATGTTCAGATCTGAAATCATGGCACTCGGGCCCAGGTGATAAGCATTAAGCACAACAAGTCGCAACAAAGTCATAAAGCACTAATAAAAGATACTAGGCACCATGCCCTAACAATCTGATGCCATTACATGAACAATCTCATCCAATCCCTACCATCCCCATAGCCTACAGCAGGGGATTACTCACTCATAGATGGGGGAAACATGGATGGTCGATGGAGAAGCGATGGTGATGATCTCCTCCAATTCCCCGTCCTAGCAGGGTGCCAGAACGGAGTTTCTGGTGCTGTTTCGTGGAATATGGTGGAGGCCGCGGAGTGGAACTCCTTCTGGAAAAACGTCGAACCCCTCGAAGTTTTTAGGTCAGAAGGCTCCTTATAGGCAAAGAGAGAGGCCGAGGGGGTGCCTAGGGGGCCCACACCACCCCCTGGCGTGGCCTGGCCTAGCCCGTGCCACCAGGTGGTGTGGCCACCCCCTGGCTCTTCTCCGTCTCGTATTCTGGCTCCTGGAGGCTTCAGGTGAAATAGGATTTTTGGCATATTTTCCGGGATTTTTCCTAATAGTTGATTTTCTGCACAAAAACTAGACACCAAGGCAATTCTGCTGAAAACAACGTCAGTCCGCATTAGTTGCATCCAAATCACACAAGTATAGAGGAGAAACAATAGCAAAAGTGTTCGGGAAAGTAGATATGTTTTGGACGTATCAACTCCTCCCAAGCTTAGCTTATTGCTTGTCCTCAAGCAATTCAGTTGAAAACTGAGTGCGATAAAAGAACTTTCACGAACACATTTGTTTCATATGATGTAAATATTCTCAGCAATGTGATCAACTACTTAGACAGTTCATAATAAAGAGTATGCAACTGAGTCTACTTAATAGTCATTGCAAGCTATGAAGAGATTCCAACTCAAGAATAATAAGTAGCATGAAGCACAAACATAAGCAACATTACAATGCTCATAAAAAGGTAAGATAGAGTGGTATCTCGCTTGCCCTTTTATTATGAATGCCAAGGCACCTCTCAAGTTCAAGTGATGACTAGAAGTAAAGATGTCAAGGATACAAGCATCAAAGTCATAACACAAATAATCAAGTAATGGAACAAACACAAAGAATGACAACTAAGCTCTTAGGAAGGTGCTCAAAGAATATGTGGAGACTCAACAAGTAGAAGAAAAGGTTTTGAATAATTTTGAAAGGCTTCCAAATGCTGAAAGTATGGTACTCGTTAGCTTTGAGCTCTCATTGCCCCTATCATAAGCATATTTAATGTGGTTAAGGTGAAAGTGAGGTCCAATCTGAGTTATATGCTTGACAGACTATAAACTAAAAATCCCAAGTCCCTTGAGTACGAGGGACGCTCCTCATGCTACTCAACTTTAGTTACAGGTAAGTTCTTGTCATCGTAAGTATGTGCATATCATTGAAAACCGCCAACGGGGTACCCCTTGCCCGATGATACGGAAGAATCCCCATATCAAAATGACAAGGCAAGCAGACAATGAGTATCTTAGCAATCTTCTTATTTAACATGGGAAAATGGTGCTTTTTCTCTCTTTCCTCTTTTCATAAAACTCTTTTTTTTTCTTTTTCTCAATAGCTATCTCTCTCTTTTTTATAAGAAGAATGCTTCATAGATATCATTATGGTTACGCTGCAGGTTTCCACCATGTCAGCATGGATTAGACCAGCGGCCCAGGCATTTCTCTAAGACACATACATAACTCCATGGACTTCCAAGCTCCCCTTTTATTTCACACCGACGACATCCGCAAACAAAAGAGCAAGGTATCAACTGGGTATATATTTACAAGTGCTAGAAGCGTTCCCCGTGACAGCACGGTTCTGCTAATCCCCAGCCTATAATTTGCAAGCATATAAGTTTCATGGAGAGTTCACAATGGTTTAGGTTTATTAAGTGCAGGAAATAAAGTGTGCCATCAAGTTCGTGAGAGCTTTACTAACTAATTTTCCCATAACAAGCAAACATTTTATTCGGAAGAAAACAAGGCATATTGAATATGCACGGGAGTAGCAAATGATCCTAATAGGTAGGTATGGTGGACACTTTGGAAATATTTGGTTTAGGGAGTTGGAGACATGAGTAAAACACTCAGTGGAAATGAAAGCTAGCAATAGTAAGGGCGCAACAAACGAGAGAGCAATAGCTGTCATTATCATGCTTGCAACAAAACATGACTACTCATGGCATGAAAGTGATTCAAGTCCTCAAGGCAAAATAATTCATCAAGGCTTAACTGATTATCACAGTCCTGTGCATGCGTGAGCATGTGCCAAGTCAATTCAAATGAAACATTCAGAGGAGGATACCACGGTGTCATACCAATTTATGAATAGAGCAATGCAAGCAAACATTCATAAGACATGCTACAAACTATTAGCGAGATGGAGCTAATCATAAGATAGCAAGAACTACTAAGCATCCAAAGATAACATACACCCTACTTGAACGGACTAAGCAAGCCCACAGTGATGAGTATATGTACAAAAATGAAAACAAATAGAGTTCGTTACTAGCCTCTTACCACGCCTCAAGTTGTCATTGATCCTCATTATTGCTCTTCACTTCTTTGGCTTGAATAATAATATGAAACCAATATCCACTGAGGACTGCCGAACCCTGTAGCAAACTCGCAAAAACCAAAGAAGAACGACAAATATTTTTGGTGTTTTTGATTTTTAAATAAGAACCAAAAGAGAAAAAAACAAGCAAAGAAAAATCTTTTTGGGTTTTTGAATAGAGCAAACAAAGCAAAAAGGGAAAAACAAACCAAGGCAAAAAGAAGAAGCAAACCAAAGAGAAAGAACAGAAATATTTTTGGTCTTTTTGTGTTTTTAGAAAGCAAAAGCAAAGAAGGATGAAAACTAAAAAGAGAACGAAAACATGAATATACAAACTACCGACGCAACATGATATAGAGATGAGTGCGGTGTCGGCGTACCTCCCCCCAAGCTTAGGCTTTTGGCCTAAGTGGGTATCAATCCATGTACGAATAGGGGTTCCAAGCGGGCGGATCTTGGTAAGAATGGTCGTAGCTGGGACCATGAGAAGAAGAAGAAGCTCCCCAATCATAAGAGGGCTACTGATATGAAGACTCTCCCTCATTCGAGGGCTGGACTGAATCATCCATGACCTCCCTTCTAGTGTCCTGCTCCTGTTGGGAGAGCTCTCCCAAGTACATGTCAAGCTCCTCCTCAGTGAGGGACCATCCTTCACTTTTATCAAGGTTAAACAAAACAGGTGCAGGCAAAAGGACAACACGCTCGGACTTGCTCTTTCTCCAACCAGCTTTGAGAAAGGTTATTTCATAAGATAACTCACTCATACTAGCCCACGAGGAAACAAATTTATGTTGTATCATGGAATTAAGATCAAGCCTTTCTATGGGAAACTGTAGGTCTAGATGATGAGGTACTAAACCATGAAATGCTAGTAAACGAGAAGCAATGATGCCTCCACAAATTCCACCTTTCTCACGGTTAGCAGCAAGATGGAAAGCAATCAAAGCACCCAAGTTGTAAGACCTATCTCGTCTAAGAGCAGCAGAGATAAATGCTAGATCAAATGAAGATAACTTATTAGTAGTTTTCCTAGCAAGAACACACTTGGCAATAAAGTAGGCAAAGTATTGAATGGAGGGAAAATGAATGTTATGGATTTTTCCACTCTCCTTCGAGAAGCTACTCCGTTGGCAAATTTCTGCGTATAAATCCATGAGTGGTTCAGGTCTCTCCTTAATCTTCCTACATGATCCCCATTGAGGTACCTTAATAGCCGCACAAAAATCATCAAGAGAAAGGTCGACAGCTATATTGTAAATTTTGAAATGGACCATGGGGTTAGGCAAAGAGTGACTAAATTGGAACTCCTGCACCACAGACGTGGTTAGCTTCAAAAATTGACAAGGTTCATCTTCCAAAAGGTGCTCTAACCCTGCATTAGAAACCAAAGTGTGGAAATCTTGTAGAATTCCTGCAGCTCTCATGAACTCAGAGCATGGATAAATGGAGGGAAAAACTTCCTCCTCCCGGTGGACCTTCATGACCTTAGGCAACCAAAGCTCATGTTGGTTTAGGTGGTGTTCACTCATCTTCTATTCTGAAATTTAAACACCTATTAAACAAGTAATTGCAAAGTAAATATAAAGAAGGATTCTACTCATAGGGACTTGCAAGAGGCCTAAACATGCATCAAAACTATATCTCTAAGCATCAAACAAGCTTACAAGCTCTCATAACCAGTCACCTACAGCAGCAAAATACTCAACATATAATCCACTAAACACAAATCTACTTGGACAAGGGGAGGAGTCACATACGAGGGAACAAATGCTCCAAATTTCAGCAAGAAAGATGGCCTGAGCAAGGAGATCGAAAAAATCGAGAGCAAGCACAGCAAGAACGTGATTTTGAGCTATGAACTGGAGCTTACTCGGGAGAGAGAAGAAAGTGGCAGGCGAGAGAGTTAGTGGGGGGCCAGGGGTGGCCCACACCAGGGCATGGCGCCACCCAAGGCTGGCCGCGCCACCATGCGGTGTGCCTGCCTGGTGGGCCCCCCTGATACCTCCCAGGTACTCCTCTGCCCCTTTTTTCACGTAAAAATTTAATATGAATTTTCTAGAATTTTTCGAGACACTTTATTTTTGGGCATTTTCAGGCATAGAAGAAAGATTTTTCTGACAGACAGATTTTTGTTCTTTCTTTAAAAACATGATGCAAAGACAAAACAAGGCTAGAACTACAGAAGTTCTAACATGCAAGGAACTAACAACAAAAAGAAAACTAAACGAAAGCAAAAACTAAAATGCAAAGGATAGAAATAAACGGGGATAATCATAGTGAAAACATTGTTTTGTTCAATGGAATCCTTTTGTTAACAAGGTTGAGCAAGTCTTGCTATCAAAACAATTGCATATGAGACAAAACTTTGTATTCCACTAATGATTATGTTACCTCAACCTTGATAGCAATGGTCTCAATCATAATAGTTTCAAATTTTTCTCTTGGTATGGGGCAATATATTTCTCCAACTTGAATGCCTTCAACATGTTCAATTGAATTCAAACCATAAGTCCTTCCAATATTATTGGGGAAATAGACAGTATGTTCCTTGTCATTAACATTTTTCCTTGATTACAATTAATAACAGCTCCTGTAGTATTGAGAAAAGGTCTCCCAAGAATAATAGACATATTATCATCTTCAGGCATTTCAAGCACAACAAAATCAGTTAATATCAAACAATTATGAGCCACTTGAACAGGTACATCCTCACATATACCCACAGGAATAGTGGTAGATTTATCAGCCATTTGCAAAGATATATCAGTTGGTATTAATTTTTCAAGTTGAAGCCTCTTATAGAGAGAAAAAGGCATAACACTAACTCCAGCTCCCAAATCACACAAAGCAGTTCTAACATAACTGTTCTTAATAGAGCAAGGGATAGTTGGAATCTCTGGGTCTCCAAGTTTCTTAGGAGCCTTACCATTGAAGGAATAATTAGCAAGCAAAGTAGAAATTTCTTCATTAGGGATCTTCCTTTTATTCGAGAGAATGTCCTTCATATACTTTGAGTAAAGGGGCAATTTAATAGCATCAGTCAAAGGAATTTGCAAGAATAAAGGCTTCATCCACTCACAAAACTTATTATAGTGTTCATCTTCCTTTGACTTGTGTTTCTTATCAGGGAAAGGCATAGGTTTTTGGACCCAAGGTTCTCTTTCAGTACCATGTTTCATAGCAATAAAATCTTCTTTGTTGTATTTAGTATTCTTAGTGTGGTTTTTAGGTTCTTCTTCAACTTTTTCTTCATTAGGAACAACATTTTCTTCATTACCACTTTCAGTTTCAGCATCAGAGATAGATATACTATTAGGATCTATAGCAGGTTCAGAGGGTTCTACAACAATTTTATGTTTCATTTTCCTTTTCTTACGAGTAGAACCACTATTTTCAGCTTGTTGAGAATCCTGGTCAATTCTTTTGGGATGCCCCTCAGGATATATAGGATCCTAGGTAGCAGGACCACTTCTAGTTCTAATTTCATAAGCATGTTTTTCTTTAGTAGCATTAACTAGCAAGTCGTTTTGCACTTTAACGAGTTGATCTATTTGAGTTTGAACCATTTGAAAGTGTTTAACAATCATTTTAACATCATTCGAGGTTCTTTCCACAATATCTTTCAACTCAACAATAGCTCTAGTGTTTTCCATTAGATGATTTTGCACCCTTTTATTAAAGTTATCTTGCTTAACAATAAAGATATCAAATTCTTCTAAGCATTGATCAGGAGGTTTAGAGTAAGGGATATCACCTTCATCAAAGTGTTGGAGAGAGTGTACATCAATAGCGGATGAGTAGGGAATAGGCTTACATAATTCTTCTATAGGAGGTAAATTCTTGACATCTGCAGCTTTAATTCTGTAACACCCTCGAATCGGCCCTATGCAAGTTTTAGCGCTTCCCGCCAAACCCGCATAGAAACGATTCAAGGATGCCCACCAGGCACTTTCGTGCGGGTGGAAAACGAAGTAATACCATTACATAATAGTCCTCGATGGGACCCACATAGCAGATATATATACAACAGCGACTCAACGAGTCAAGAATATAGATATACAATACAAAGATCCAAATCACCTTGAAAACGATAGAGCGTCCGACTACGGACAAGATGCAAATGGGGCTAAGAGCCCTGAAGAATAACCAATGGCGTCCATCACCCTGCCCAGGCCAAGCCGGAAGGGTAACCCTGCTAACGACGTCGATCTCAAACCTGCTAAAAAAAGGGTGCCGACAAAGGGCAAAAGGAAAAAAAGGAGTGTCAGTACTGAGGCCAGTACATGGCGAGGCTAGAATTCAGCGGCTCTCGCCTACATAGGTATGGTGGGCTGAAGCGGTAGCGCAGCGGCACTAAACAACCTATAGAGACTCAACACAACTGGCGGTTATCAGAGAGGCATAAGAAAGACCTATTCGGATCCAACCTGAAGCTAACACCAAACAAACCCATCCTGGTATTTCCCCCTCGAGACCAAATGAGGAAGTCGGACCAAGGAACTCACACAGTTGGCAATTTTACTCATTCCGTTATAGTTGCAGCGATTACTAATTAGATATAGATAGTAGGAGACATCCTGATAGCATAAGTAGTGGGCTGTTTTAATTACCCATTCCGTGGTAGTTGGACATTTACTAGTCAGATATAATTGTCCTGACGAATCCCATAACCAGCAGTTGTTGGCACTTTTATCACATTCCATTGGAGTTGCAATACTTACTAGGCATATATGGAAAGACACGATACAAACCAGATCCACCAGTTGTTCGCATTTTTGATAACCATTCCGTTATAATTGAGCTGATTACTAATCACATATTAAGTCAAATTTATAGCACTACTTTAGTTATGCTTGTCTATGATCGAGATACTATGCTCCAAGTCGTCCATAACCGCGGACATGGCTTTCAGAAAGTTTTACCCTGCAGGGGTGCACAAATAGCAACACACACTCGATCAACCTCAGAAAAACCAACTCAAAACCCAACATGGCTTTCACGACAAAGCGATCACAGGATTCATAAAATATTTCAGGGGGGCACCCCATTAAGCTACACGCAACGAAGTTGGCCGGCTCCGAGACAGGACCAAGGTTTGTGTGGACGGCGGTAAACGACTGGGAACCCGAAAGTGTGACTGGGCTTGTCGATACAGCGAAAACGTGTCATGATCCTAAACAGTACAGGTTCTCCACGCACAATCGTAAATAAAGCGGTAAAGCATGGCATAAGTACAGGATAGTAATAAAACCCCAAACTAGTTTGTTGCCCCTAGAAATAGAAATGAATCAAGCTCTGGCTCAGGGGGGTCCACGGCCTCCCGGATGTGGATAGTGCGAAAATTCAAGGAACAGGTATCAAGTACTCGGGGTCCTACGGGACACAAGTGGGCATGGAAGAACCAAAAATATCTATTACCCACCGATGCCTCTGCATTAGTTATAGCTAGCATTTTAATAGTTGTATTTAAAGTCATGATCTTCTCCACCATAAAGCATCTCCACCATAAACATCTGCCAGCATTCCAACAACTGTGGTACTTGACAACACGAGATCACACCTGAGCAAGCGACTACGACTCACAAGGCCAGCTATCTACCAAACAACGGGTAATAGGAGGTGTCCAAGGCAATATAGAGGCTGCACGGGATATATCTTGTACGGAACACTAAAGCATCGAGACACGGATAGCAATAGATCAACAGGAGGAAATAAAAACTATAAATGCAAAATAGGTAGAAAGGGAAGAGATGCTCGCCTGGGAAAAACACTGCCGACGGATCATATCCGGAGAACTTGTCGATACTCGTATCCACTCATCGGTCTAATCCGCGAAGAAGCAAACACTAGCAGAAACACCGGATGCAAGATTTCATACTACGGCAGAAGATCTGGCATGATTATGATATGATGCAGATGCGGTGCAATTAGGCAATATTAAACGGAACCAGGGTCCCGACAGTTGATTAGGAGGTTCAAGTTGTTTAGCTACCCCGCAATTTAAATGTTGTATTAACAAGGCAAAACATGGCATCGGTTCGCTACACAAATTTAAATGGAGGCAATTATAAGACTAGAAAAGCCCACATATGTGCTCCATATTTAATTATGAGGTGAATCGACTAAATACCCACAAACCACATGATATGCATGCAAGATGAAACAATTTAATATGCGACAGGTTTTATATATAGCATTTATAAAATAGGGGCTGGGGAAAATGTTCACACATCTAGGTTCGGAAGATCTTGGGTTCGGAAGGTTTGGGGGATCGGTCTTCACCTCCGGGAACGGGGTCTTGGCATCCGCGAAGGAGATCATGAAGCCGGTGCCGGGGTTCGGTCTTTGGATCCGGGGGTCCGGGGTCATCGGTTTCCATGATGGTGCTCTTGTGATCTTGGCGCCTGTGAGGTCAATCTTGTCGGTTCCACCTCGAAGGACTTGGGGTCTTCCCATGTCGGAGGTCTTGTGTAGCACCATGTACATCCGTCGAAAACCATCGGCAATGAGCCGGTCTTGTCGATGACCAACCATGTACGTAGGTCTGGTTTTTCCATGTCGATGATCTTTCGAGTCGCGACTTTGAGTGTCCAGGTCTCGCAGGTAACCGAGGTAGCATATCTTCACATGTTTGTGACCATGTTCATCCACGCCAAAACCTCCATTTCTCCATCGCAGCGCATCATCCGCACCACACCACCAAACGCTAGAGTGATCGAGATGTTCCTGGACAAAGGGACAAACTGAGGCCAAAACACTAGAGAAGAACCACCACGTCACGGAACACCCCACTACGAGACAAAGACACAGACCAGCGCGTGTCGGTTCTCTTGAACAGCAAAAACATGGATGAGGCCGGAACGACACCTGTGCGCAAGTGACGGAGCAGGCTCGCGGACAACGCCAAGGCTGAAGACAACGCTTGGCGGCAGGAATGAAGAGCGCAGGTGCTCTGGAGGACAGAGGTGAGGGAGTCTGCAGACTTGGTGGTAGGCAGGGACCACGACCTGCCGATGAAGGCGCCAAGGCGAGCGTGAACAAGACAGCGGCGTAAGGCAAGGTGGCAGCAACGCGGTGAGGTGGGCGGTGGGGAACGATGCAGCCAGAGGCGATACAGGGATGGGGCGCGGAAGAGGTCATAGGGGCAGCGACGTCCATGGAAGGCGAGGAGGTGGCGTCAAGGAGGCATCAGTGGCAGCTCTGCTGGGCGAGCTTGCTGCCGACGAAGGGGCGGCCGCGGAGGCGCCCGGCGCACGGGAGGCGTGCTCACCCCGGGGTGGCGGCCGGTGATGCGGAGGCCGGGACGGAGCGGGGTCGAGGGGAGCTGGTCACGCAGGAACAGGCTCGCGCGGGCGCAGGGATCCGACGAGGCGGGAGAAGGAGGTCGCGGCGGCACAGCGTCGAGGAGGGCAAGGTCGCGGAGAGGAGGAGGTCGTGGCGGCGGGGCTATGGCGTGTAGGGACCCGGAAGGAGGTCGAGGCGGGGAAGGGCGGAGCCGGGCCTACGGCGGCGTCCAGAGGTCAGTGACGACCGGAGGCGGGGCCTGGCGGCGGCCAGAGCACGAGGAGAGGAGAGGAAAACATGGCGCTGGTGGCTCTGGCGGCGGCACGAGGCCTGCCTGGTGCGGAGGCTGGCAAGGAGGAGGGCCGAGGGGCGACGGCGGCCTGACGTGGTGGCAAGGACGAGGAGCTCAAGCAGCGGCGAGAGAGAGGGAGATGAGAGGTGCGTGGCGGGGCCCGACATCGAGAGGATCGGCGGCGGCGACTGAGGGGATCGGGCTCGCAGCTGTAGCCGGGAGTTGGTAGGGATGGATAGGACGGGTGAGGAGGGGCTGTCTCTGGGTGAGACTGGGCTGCAGGCGGTAGGTGGTGTGCGTGTGTGTCCGGGGTCGGGTTATGTGTGTGCACTGCGTCCGCGTGCTATGTAGCGGACACGCAGGTGCGGCTCTGCTATGCGGCGGCGACTGGTCTAGCCTGGGAGGTTAGGGTTTTGGGCAGGTGGGGCTAGGGCTAGGGTAAGGCTGGTTGGTTAGGATAGGAATTTGGGTTTTGGTTAGGCTAGGATTTATTTGGAGGTGGCCGGCTGGGCTTTCGGGCCTGGCGGGCTGCCTCCGAAAAACAAATTGAAATTTTTATTTATTTAAACAGGGATTTTGCAAACCGTTTTTAGACAAACCAAAATATTCCGGAGACCCGGGTTTTTAATTTGAAATTGAAGATGGGGTATTTTAGAAAACAGAAATAGGTTTTTGAAAATAGTTTTTAAACAAACCATGCATGATAATGACGATGCTCAAATGCAATGTGGCATGATGACATGAGCATGCAGTCATGATGATGCAACGCACAAAAACACAGCGATTTTCTAGTAGTGGTTTTGCGGGATGCCACAATTCGAGCCCACTAACAATGGATCTCACCCTCGAGATCCGCCTCATGGTACCGGGAAGAAGGTCGGCGATCTGAATCTTCTCGCTTCGTGTCGATCCTCGCGACACCACTAACAAGAGGTTGTTGTCCGTGATCGTCGAGAGAACACTCCGGGAACAAAGGGCAAAGGTAGAGGTATCCACAAATAAAGCCACCTCTAACTTCGATAGAAAGAGAGAACCGATGCATTCTCATCCACTTCAATGTACAAGAGCGAATAGAATGAGTAGTTGGCATGGAGGCCAATCCATCACACACCCAAACTATTACTCCGCACAATCAGTAGAAAAGCGTGCAACCATTATCGGAATCAGACTGAAGATCTCGACAATCGAGGTTCAGAAATAAAAGAGGTGATACAGGCTCTGCATCGGATCTAGCGTAGATGATGTCGTCGCGTCGGAAAAACACCGGAAGGCACAAACAGGGAACATAGAGAAGTCCAACAGATGAAGGATTCCTCAGATAGCACGAAGACCGGATGTAGAAACACCGTTACCAACGGAGGAAACGAAACTCTGAAGATATGACGGAAACCCAACCACGAGAAATCCCGGACTAGAAGAAAATACAAAAGAGCAGATCCAAAACACGCAGAGGTAAGAGGAGAATAGCAGAGGGATAAGGAGTAAAAGCAGACCTAATCAGATATATCCAACCGATTTTGTGAAATAGTTTTGACACTCTACTTCGGCCGTTAGCTAGGTTATCCGACAGGCTGGACAAGTGGGGTATCGCAACTGCTGAGCTCTGATACCACTATGTAACACCCTCGAATCAGCTCTATGCAAGTTTTAGCGCTTCCCGCCAAACCCGCATAGAAACGATTCAAGGACGCCCAACAGGCACTTTCGTGCGGGTGGAAAACGAAGTAATACCATTACACAACAGTCCTCGATGGGACCCACATAACAGATATATATATACAACAGCGACTCAACGAGTCAATAATACAGATATACAATACAAAGATCCAAATCACCTTGAAAATGATAGAGCGTCCGACTACGGACAAGATGCAAATGGGGCTAAAGGCCCTGAAGAATAACCTATGGTGTCCATAACCTTGCCCAGGCCAAGCCGGAAGGGTAACCCTACTAACGACGTCGATCTCAAACCTGCTAAAAAAAAGGGTGCCGACAAAGGGCAAAGGGAAAAAAGGAGCGTCAGTATTGAGGCCAGTACATGGCGAGGCTAGAATTCGGCGGCTCTCGCCTACATCGGTATGGTGGGCTGAAGCGGCAGCGCAGTGGCACTAAACAACCTATAGAGACTCGACACAACTGGCGGTTATCAGAGAGGGATAAGAAAGACCTATTCGGATCCAACCTGAAGCTAACACCAAACAAACCCATCCTGGTATTTCCCCCTCGAGACCAAATGAGGAAGTCGGACCAAGGAACTCACACAGTTGGCAATTTTACTCATTCCGTTATAGTTGCAGCGATTACTAATTAGATATAGATAGTAGGAGACATCCTGATAGCATAAGTAGTGGGCTGTTTTAATTACCCATTCCGTGGTAGTTGGACATTTACTAGTCAGATATAATTGTCCTGAGGAATCCCATAACCAGCAGTTGTTGGCACTTTTATCACATTCCATTGGAGTTGCAATACTTACTAGGCATATATGGAAAGACACGATACAAACCAGATCCACCAGTTGTTCGCATTTTTGATAACCATTCCGTTATAATTGAGCTGATTACTAATCACATATTAAGTCAAATTTATAGCACTACTTTAGTTATGCTTGTCTATGATCGAGATACTATGCTCCAAGTCGTCCATAACCGCGGACATGGCTTTCAGAAAGTTTTACCCTGCAGGGGTGCACAAATAGCAACACACACTCGATCAACCTCAGAAAAACCAACTCAAAACCCAACATGGCTTTCACGACAAAGCGATCACAGGATTCATAAAATATTTCAGGGGGGCACCCCATTAAGCTACCCGCAACGAAGTTGGCCGGCTCCGAGACAGGACCAAGGTTTGTGTGGACGGCGGTAAACGACTGGGAACCCGAAAGTGTGACTGGGCTTGTCGATACAGCGAAAACGTGTCATGATCCTAAACAGTACAGGTGCTCCACGCACAATCGTAAATAAAGCGGTAAAGCATGGCATAAATACAAGATAGTAATAAAACCCCAAACTAGTTTTTGGCCCCAAGAAATAGAAATGAATCAAGCTCTAGCTCAGGGGGTCCACGGCCTCCCGGATGTGGATAGTGCGAAAATTCAAGGAACAGGTATCAAGTACTCGGGGTCCTATGAGACACAAGTGGGCCTGGAAGAACCAAATAACATCTATTGCCCACCGATGCTTCTGCATTAGTTATAGCTAGCATTTTAATAGTTGTATTTAAAGTCATGATCTTCTCCACCATAAAGCATCTCCACCATAAACATCTGCCAGCATTCCAACAACTGTGGTACTTGACAACACGAGATCACACCTGAGCAAGCGACTACGACTCGCAAGGCCACCTATCTACCAAACAATGGGTAATAGGAGGTGTCCATGGCAATATAGAGGCTGCACGGGATATATTTGGTACGGAACACTAAAGCATCGAGACACGGATAGCAATAGATCAACAGGAGGAAATAAAAACTATAAATGCAAAATAGGTAGAAAGGGAAGGGATGCTCGCCTGGGAAAAACACTGCAAACGGATCATATCCGGAGAACTTGTCGATACTCGCATCCACTCATCGGTCTAATCCGCGAAGAAGCAAACACTAGCAGAAACACCGGATGCAAGATTTCATACTACGGCAGAAGATCTGGCATGATTATGATATGATGCAGATGCGGTGCAATTAGGCAATATTAAGCGGAACCAGGGTCGCAACAATTGATTAGGAGGTTCATGTTGTTTAGCTACCCCGCAGTTTAAATGTTGTATTAACAAGGCAAAACATGGCATCGGTTCGCTACACAAATTTAAATGGAGGCAATTATAAGACTAGAAAAGCCCGCATATGTGCTCCATATTTAATTATGAGGTGAATCGACTAAATACCCCTAAACTACATGATATGCATGCGAGATGAAACAATTTAATATGCGACAGGTTTTATATATAGCATTTATAAAATAGGGGCTCGGGAAAAGGTTCACACATCTGGGTTCGGAAGATCTTGGGTTCGGAAGGTTCGGGGGGATCGGTCTTCACCTCCGGGAACAGGGTCTTGGCGTCCGCGAAGGAGATCATGAAGCCGGTGTCGGGGTTCGGTCTTTGGATCCGGGGGTCCGGGGTCATCGGTTTCCATGATGGTGCTCTTGTGATCTTGGCGCCCATGAGGTCAATCTTGTCGGTTCCACCTCGAAGGACTTGGGGTCTTCCCATGTCGGAGGTCTTGTGTAGCACCATGTACATCCGTCGAAAACCATCGGCAACGAGCCGGTCTTGTCGATGACCAACCATGTACGTAGGTCTGGTTTTTCCATGTCGATGATCTTTCGAGTCGCGACTTTGAGTGTCCAGGTCTCGCAGGTAACCGGGGTAGCATATCTTCACACGTTTGTTACCATGTTCATCCACGCCAAAACATCCATTTATCCACCACAGCGCATCATCCGCACCACACCACCAAACGCTAGAGTGATCGAGTTGTTCCTGGACATAGGGACAAACTGAGGCCAAAACACTAGAGAAGAACCACCACGTCACGGAACACCCTGAAGGAAATATGCCCTAGAGGCAATCATAGAGATGATTGTATTTCATGTGTATCCATGAGTTATTATAATGTTCCTTGAATATCCATATACCAGGCAACTTGTATTGATTGGCAATTATGTGAATTGTTTGTGAAACTCTTTACTTGTATGGTTATCTAATAATTGTCCCTAGTCGGAGTTCATGCGAGGACACACGTGAATATTAGACTAGCACATCGATTGGTTAATGACTATGTTTCGCAAGTCATTGACATGGAGATGTCAAACCAATGATGTGGACACATGTTATGAACATGGGGTTGGACTGACCCAACATGAGACTAGCAATAATACTTGCAGCTCTCTCTACACATCGTGTACGTTTTGTCCTTAGACCTGAGATTGTCGCATGTACTTGAGATGTGGATCGACCTACTTTGGGGCTATCAAACACTACTCCGTAACTGGGTAGTTATAAAGGTAGCTTTCGGGTTTGTCCTGATACATGCTGCAAGGCATCGGTCAATCAAGATGGGATTTGCCCCTCTCTACTTGAGAGAGATATCTCTGGGCCCCTCGAGTGATCGGATCCAGAAATGCATGGCCGTGCTACATATGGTTAAGAGTTAACCTAGTAAAGGGATTCTGAATCATAGTATCGAGAAAGAGAGGTCAGCTTAGAGCTAGACCAAATATCGTGAGGCAAAGGGAAAGACATGTACTCAACCTTGTGATGGTTCGTCCGAATGATCTTTATATGCGTTTAGGAGTTGGCACGTCTTGCTAGAGGCCGCTACCAACTATTGACGGAGCAAGTGTACTCGCGTCATGTCTATACGTGTATGAACCTATAGGGTCACACACTTTAGGGGCTGGAAGCCTAATGAGGATTGGATCCGAATTAGACCAGGCTTAGGCTGCTAATGGGCTGCTAATGTAGAAGCCCACCAGGGATGCCTATATAAGAGGGAGTGAGGCGAGCTGAAAAGTAGAGAGCATTCCACCCAGCCGCCACTCCTCTTCCGCCTGTGTTGCACGCGCAGACCTAGCAGTCTGGCGTGTGACGACTTCCACTCCGGACGTGTGGATACCTCGGAGGTGCTGCATCTGTAGCACTTGGACGAGCCGCGCAAAGGGGAGCTGCTCGTGGGACGAGGACGAGGAGGAGACGTAGAACATCTACACTGCCGCAACGTGCTTCATCGAGTTCCGCACCTGCGCGTCTAGCGGTAATCCCGTGATCTATGACAATAGTATTCCTGGTTGACGCGGTAGAAATTTTTGATTTTACGCTAGTGTAGCCTACCCGTTACCCTTCAGTGGTATCAGAGCCGATGCTATTCAGTCATAGGTTCGGGAAGTTTGCATATGGTGATATGTAGATTGATATGAATGATATGATCGTTTGTATGGCGGTGTTTTCTGGATTGATCTATGATCTTAATTTCCGTGATCGTGATTCTAAGGTCGTCGAACGACTTACCCCTACCGGTCGGTTTCCGCCATCGGGGTAGATAGTGACACATAAATCCTTCTGAATCACGCGAAGATCAATATGATTGATCGAATCGGGAATTAGATCTGAATCGACGTACCGTGATCAAAGGAGTTTGGTCAAATCGGAACTATGGTCGGTTTATGGTAAATTGGATTTGCCGATCAAAATCCTTAAAGAAAAGGTACCGCGAGGGGCGCTGCCCCTTCGAACCCCGCAGGGGGAGACCCCCTAGACCCCCCTTAGTCGTATCCCCCTTTTTTGTATCTCGTTAAGGTTCATAGGTGGTACGATTTCACATGATCCGGTAGAATGCGATTCTATGCACAACTTGTTTTTGCAGGATTTATGTGATCAGTATGGCCCAAAAATGTATGTGATGCATGTATGTATTTTTTCATGACCTGCGTGTCGTGAGTTGGGCAACACGGCTGGAGCCATATGTGTTGTCAATTATTGTAATGGCCTGCGTGCCAACTTGTGATGATCCCAATACCATGTAATTTTGATTACTAGATGTTAGGAGTAATAGCTTGTATTAGTTCTTGGAGAACTCATCACTTGGAGGATGGCTCGCATAGAGCATGAAGATGGAGATCATCATGGTGGACAGGTTCTATGGCGATGGAGATCACCATGAGAAAATGGGCCATACTGTATCACATCTATGTGAATGCTATTCTTATACGTTTTACTACTATGCATGCTTAGATGATAGAAGTAGAACGATCCCTCACAAAGTTTAAGTTAAACCATGCCCTCCCAACCAAACCTTGCACCATCCTATGCCCTGTACAATCGTTGGTGGGTCTATGAAATTAGGGTGCCACGGTTTTCCTTGGCTGGATGGGTTTGTATCGGATACCTACACGCATAAGGGTTGGTGAGCTTAACAAGGTCATCTTAACAGTTAAGGACCTTGGGGCATAAAGGTTGGGCGCCTAGTTTTGACATAGAGATGTCACCCAACAACAAGAGTCATATGTGATATGATTAGCAAAGGTTGCTTACCGATTTACCTTGTCTTCTAGCAGTGATGCTAAAGCTCACTAGTCGACTTGTTAATTGTGGATCTTGAATCACTTAGTATCAATAGAGGGATGTTGATTTAAGTGGGAGTATATGCTATTAAATTGTTTAATATGTTTTACTCTTTCATGGTTACATGGCTTAGTATTTTGCATATTTTTTTGTTGTAGATCAATGGCACCGAACAATTCATCACCTTTTGCTTTGCGTTCGATTCTTGAAAAGGATAAACTAAATGGAACAAACTATTCGGACTGGGTCCGTAACCTGAGAATTGTTCTCAGGGCTGAGAAAAAGGAAACTGTTCTGGATACCCCAATCCCGGATGAACCTGCTGATAATGCAACTGCTACCCTTAAGAATGCCTACAAGAAAGCATGTGATGAATCTCTTGAGGTCAGTTGTCTTATGCTTGCATGCATGGAACCTGATCTTCAAAAACAGTTTGAGGATCAGGAAGCGTACGATATGATCGTTGCGCTTAAGGACATGTTCCAGACTCAGGCTAGGACTGAGAGGTACAATGTCGCTAAGTCCTTTGTGGAATGCAAGCTGGCAGAGGGAGCAGCTGTAGGCCCCCATGTGATCAAAATGGTTGGTTACAGTCAGACTTTGGAAAAGCTTGGTTTTCCATTAGGCCAAGAGTTGGCCACTGACTTCATTTTGGCATCTCTTCCATCTAGCTATGGGCATTTCATTTCGAACTACCATATGCATGGGGTGGAGAGGGGCCTTAATGAATTATGTGGGATGCTGAAAACAGCAGAATGTGACATTAAGAAGTGTGCAGGGCATAGCCATGTGATGGCTGTGCAGAACAAGCCTAGCTTCAAGAAAAAGGGCACTTCTTGGCAGAAGAAGAAGGGCAAGGCTAAGGATACGATCCCTAAGCCAAACCCTGCACCCAAGCAAAAGGTTGGTCCTGCAGGAGACACTGAGTGTTTCTTTTGTCACGAATATGGCCACTGGAAGAGGAACTGCAGCAAGTACCAGGCTTCTTTGAAGAAAAGTGGAAGTAAGAGTACTTCCCACTCAGGTACACTTGTTGTAAATGTTGTGGACATTTTTCTCGCAGATTCTTATGTTAACTCTTGGGTATTTGATACCGGATCGGTTGCTCATATTTGCAATTCGATGCAGGGGCTAATAAGGACTAGAGAAGTGCAAAAAGGCGAAGTGGATTTTCGCGTCGGAAATAAAGCAAGGGTTGCTGCATTGTTCGTCGGCGTCATGCAACTTCACCTTCCGTCAGGATTTATCATGGAGTTGAATAATTGTTATTACATTCCTAGTATGGGTCGAAACATTTTATCACCTTCATGTTTGATGAGGGATGGTTATTCATTCGCGAGTACAAACAATGGTTGTGTAATCTCTAAGAATGCTATGTTTGTGGCTGATGCTCCCATTGTCAATGGGTTATTTATTTTAAATCTTGATAATGCATGTGTTTACAATGTTAGTGCTAAAAGGCTTCGGCCAAATGATTTGAGTCCTACCTATCTATGGCATTGTCGTTTGGGGCATATAAGTGAAAAGCGCATGAAGAAGCTCCATGGTGATGGTCTTCTAACTTCGTTTGATTTTGAATCATACGAGACATGTCAAGCTTGTTTACTTGGAAAGATGACCAAGACGCCTTTCAAGGGGTTTCCCGAGAGAGCGACAGACTTGTTGGAACTCATACATACTGATGTATGTGGACCAATGAGCACGACAGCCAGAGGAGGATATCACTACTTCATTACTTTCACTGATGATTTCAGTAGATATGGCTATGTCTACTTGATGAAGCATAAGTCTGAAACTTTTGAAAAGTTCAAAGAGTTTCAAAATGAGGTAGAGAATCAACGTGGCAAGAAAATAAAGGCCTTGCGATCTGATCGCGGAGGCGAATATTTGAGTCACGAGTTTAGCAATCATCTTAAGAGTTGCGGAATTGTTCCACAGCTCACGCCGCCCGGAACACCTCAAAGAAACGGGGTCTCTGAACGGCGTAATCGAACTTTGTTGGACATGGTTCGATCGATGATGAGCCAGTCGGATTTACCATTATCATTTTGGGGTTACGCGCTAGAAACAGCAGCTTTCACACTAAATAGGGTACCATCTAAATCCGTAGTTAAGACACCATATGAGATGTGGACTGGAAAGAATCCCAGTTTGTCTTTTCTAAAGATTTGGGGTTGTGATGCATTTGTCAAGCGACTTCAGTCAGACAAGCTAACACCCAAATCGGATAAGTGCATTTTTGTGGGATACCCAAGGGAAACCTTAGGGTATTACTTCTACAACCGAGAAGAGGGCAAAGTGTTTGTCGCTCGTAGCGGTGTTTTCCTAGAGAAAGAGTTTCTCACAAAGGGAACGAGTGGAAGGTCAGTGCGACTTGAAGAAGTTCAAGATGAGCCAGTCGGGGATGCTTCTACGAGTGATGCTATTGTAGCAGAACAAGTTGAGGAACCCGTGGCAATAGAAGCACCACAACCACGAAGGTCGGCGAGGCTCCGCGAAGCGCGAGAGTTATTATTGTTAGACAATGATGAGCCTGCGACCTATGCAGAAGCGATGGTGGACCCAGACTCTGAGAAATGGCTGATTGCCATGAGATCCGAGATAGAGTCCATGGGAGACAATCAAGTTTGGAACTTGGTTGACCTGCCTGATGGTTTTAAAGCCATCGAGTGCAAGTGGATCTATAAGAAGAAGATTGATATGGATGGAAATGTTCACATCCATAAAGCTCGACTTGTTGCAAAAGGTTTTCGACAAGTTCAAGGAGTTGACTACGACGAGACTTTCTCGCCCGTAGCGATGCTTAAATCTATACGGATCATTCTAGCCATTGCTGCACATTTCGATTATGAGATATGGCAGATGGACGTCAAGACGGCTTTCTTAAATGGAATCCTTTCTGAGGACGTGTATATGATGCAGCCCGAAGGTTTTGTCGATCCAAACAATGCTGGAAAGGTATGCAAACTTCAAAAGTCTATTTATGGGCTGAAGCAAGCATCTCGGAGTTGGAACATTCGATTTGATGAAGTTGTAAAGGAGTTTGGCTTCACCAAAAACGAACAAGAACCTTGTGTGTATAAGAAAGAAAATGGGAAATCACTTGTGTTTCTAATCTTATATGTGGATGACATATTATTGATTGGAAATGACATTCCTATGCTCGAGTCTGTTAAGACCTCATTGAAAAATAGTTTTTCTATGAAGGACTTGGGAGAAGCGGCATATATTCTGGGTATCAAGATCTATAGAGATAGATCAAGGAGGCTAATTGGATTAAGCCAGAGTACGTACATTGACAAAGTGTTGAAACGGTTCAGCATGGAAGAGGCTAAGAAGGGGTTCTTGCCCATGTCTCACGGCATTAAACTCAGCAAGACTCAGTGTCCTTCGACCACTGATGAGCGAGAACGCATGAGTAGGGTTCCATATGCTTCGGCTATTGGATCCATCATGTATGCAATGACATGTACTCGCCCAGATGTTTCCTATGCTCTAAGTGTTACGAGCAGATACCAGGCTGATCCAGGTGAGATTCACTGGACAGCGGTAAAGAATATCCTTAAGTACTTGAGAAGGACTAAGGATATGTTCCTAGTTTATGGAGGTGAGGTTGAACTCAGTGTAAAGGGTTACACAGATGCGAGTTACCTTAATGACTCAGACGACTCGAAATCGCAATCAGGTTATGTGTTTGTCATGAATGGTGGTGCTGTGAGCTGGAAAAGTTCCAAGCAAGATACAGTGGCCTCCTCTTCAACAGAAGCTGAATATATTGCTGCCTCGGAGGCTGCAAAGGAAGCTGTTTGGATTAGGAATTTCCTGATCGCTCTTGGTGTGGTTCAGGGCTCGTCCAATCCCTTGGACGTTTATTGTGACAACAATGGTGCTATTGCACAAGCCAAAGAACCTAGACAGCACCAGAAGAACAAACATATTCGCATGCGCTACCATCTGATTCGTGAGTTCATTGATGAAGGTAGTGTCATGTTATGCAAAATACATACGGACTCAAATGTTGCTGATCCCTTGACTAAGCCACTCCCGCAGCCTGCGCATGAAGCGCACACAAGAGCAATAGGTATTAGATACTGTCTAGATTGACTCTAGTGCAAGTGGGAGACTGAAGGAAATATGCCCTAGAGGCAATCATAGAGATGATTGTATTTCATGTGTATCCATGAGTTATTATAATGTTCCTTGAATATCCATATACCAGGCAACTTGTATTGATTGGCAATTATGTGAATTGTTTGTGAAACTCTTTACTTGTATGGTTATCTAATAATTGTCCCTAGTCGGAGTTCATGCGAGGACACACGTGAATATTAGACTAGCACATCGATTGGTTAATGACTATGTTTCGCAAGTCATTGACATGGAGATGTCAAACCAATGATGTGGACACATGTTATGAACATGGGGTTGGACTGACCCAACATGAGACTAGCAATAATACTTGCAGCTCTCTCTACACATCGTGTACGTTTTGTCCTTAGACCTGAGATTGTCGCATGTACTTGAGATGTGGATCGACCTACTTTGGGGCTATCAAACACTACTCCGTAACTGGGTAGTTATAAAGGTAGCTTTCGGGTTTGTCCTGATACATGCTGCAAGGCATCGGTCAATCAAGATGGGATTTGCCCCTCTCTACTTGAGAGAGATATCTCTGGGCCCCTCGAGTGATCGGATCCAGAAATGCATGGCCGTGCTACATATGGTTAAGAGTTAACCTAGTAAAGGGATTCTGAATCATAGTATCGAGAAAGAGAGGTCAGCTTAGAGCTAGACCAAATATCGTGAGGCAAAGGGAAAGACATGTACTCAACCTTGTGATGGTTCGTCCGAATGATCTTTATATGCGTTTAGGAGTTGGCACGTCTTGCTAGAGGCCGCTACCAACTATTGACGGAGCAAGTGTACTCGCGTCATGTCTATACGTGTATGAACCTATAGGGTCACACACTTTAGGGGCTGGAAGCCTAATGAGGATTGGATCCGAATTAGACCAGGCTTAGGCTGCTAATGGGCTGCTAATGTAGAAGCCCACCAGGGATGCCTATATAAGAGGGAGTGAGGCGAGCTGAAAAGTAGAGAGCATTCCACCCAGCCGCCACTCCTCTTCCGCCTGTGTTGCACGCGCAGACCTAGCAGTCTGGCGTGTGACGACTTCCACTCCGGACGTGTGGATACCTCGGAGGTGCTGCATCTGTAGCACTTGGACGAGCCGCGCAAAGGGGAGCTGCTCGTGGGACGAGGACGAGGAGGAGACGTAGAACATCTACACTGCCGCAACGTGCTTCATCGAGTTCCGCACCTGCGCGTCTAGCGGTAATCCCGTGATCTATGACAATAGTATTCCTGGTTGACGCGGTAGAAATTTTTGATTTTACGCTAGTGTAGCCTACCCGTTACCCTTCACACCCCACTACGGGACAAAGACACAGACCAGCGCGTGTCGGTTCTCTTGAACATCAAAAACATGGATGAGGCCAGAACGACACCTGCGCGCGAGTGGCGAAGCAGGCTCGCGGACGACGCCAAGGCCGAAGACAACGCTTGGCGGCAGGAATGAAGAGCGGAGGTGCTCTAGAGGACGGAGGTGAGGGAGTCGGCAGACTTGGCGGTAGGTAGGGACCATGGCCTGTCGACGAAGGCGCCAAGGCGAGCGTGAACAAGACAGCGGGGTAAGGCAAGGTGGTAGCAACGCGGTGAGGCGGGCGGTGGGGAACAACGCAGCTAGAGGCGATACAGGGATGGGGCGTGGAAGAGGTCATAGGGGCGGCGACGACCATGAAGGCGAGGAGGGGGCGTCAAGGAGGCATCGGTGGCAGCTCCGCTGGGCGAGCTTGCTGCCGACGAAGGGGCAGCCGCGGAGGCGCTCGACGCACGGGAGGCGTGCTCACACCGGGGTGGCGGCCAGTGATGTAGAGGCCGGGACGGAGCGGGGTCGAGGGGAGCTGGTCGCGCAGGAACAGGCTCGCGCGAGCGCGGGGATCCGACGAGGCGGGAGGAGGAGGTCGCGGCGGTGCAGCGTCGAGGAGGGCGAGGTCGCGGAGAGGAGGAGGTCGCGGCAGCGGGGCGATGGCGTGTAGGGACCCGGAAGGAGGTCAAGGCGGGGAAGGGCGGAGCCTGGCCTGCAGCGGCGGCCAGAGGTCGGCGACGACCGGAGGTGGGGCCTGGCGGCGGCCGGAGCACGAGGAGAGGAGAGGAAAACGTGGCGCTGGTGGCTCCGGCGGCGGCACGAGTCCTGCCTGGTGCGAAGGCTGGCGGGGAGGAGGGCCGAGGGGCGACGACGTCCTGACGTGGTGGCGGGGACGAGGAGCTCGAGCAACAGCGAGAGAGAGGGAGATGAGAGGTGCGCGGCAGGGCCCGACATCAAGAGGATCGGCGGCAACGACTAGGGGGATCGGGCTCGCAGCTGTAGCCAGCTGTTGGTGGGGAAGAATAGGACGGGTGAGGAGGGGGCGTCTCTGGGTGGGACCGGGCTGCAGGTGGTAGGTGGTGTGCGTGTGTGTCCTGGGTCGGGATGTGTGTGTGCACTGCGTGCGCGTGCTATGTAGCGGACACGCAGGTGCGGCTCTGCTATGCGGCGGCGACTGATCTAGCCTCGGATGTTAGGGTTTTGGGCAGGTGGGGCTAGGGCTAGGGTAAGGATGGTTGGTTAGGATAGGATTTTGGGTTTTGGTTAGGCTAGGATTTATTTGGAGGTGGCCGGCTGGGCTTTCGGGCCTAGCGGGCTGTCTCCTAAAAACAAATTGAAATTTTTATTTATTTAACCGGGAATTTTGCAAACTGTTTTTAGACAAACCAAAATATTCCGGAGACCCGGGTTTTTAATTTGAAATTGAAGATGGGGTATTTTAGAAAACAGAAATAGGTTTTCGAAAATAGTTTTTAAACAAACCATGCATGATAATGACGATGCTCAAATGCAATGTGGCATGATGACATGAGCATGCTGTCATGATGATGCAACGCACAAAAACACACCGATTTTCTAGTAGTGGTTTTGCGGGATGCCACAGATTCCCTTCTCCTTAAGACATTTCTTAGCTTCCTTCATCACTTCATCATTTAATTCAATAACTCCCCTCTTCTTTGATGTTGGAATAGGCACCGGAATAGATGGTTCAGGTACAATTACTTCGGGTATAGCCTGTTTAGGAGGAGTCCAATCTTCATAGTTCTTGCTTATTTTATCCATTAATTCCTCAGCTTCCTTAGGAGTCCTATTCCTGAAAACACAATCAGCACAACTATCTAGGTATTTTCTAGATTCCTCGGTTAGTCCATTATAAAATATATCAAGAAGATCATTCTTCGTAATGGACTTCTAGCCTGTGCATGAATCAAAGCACAAAACCTTGCCCAAGATTCAGGCAATACCTCTTTTTCTCCCTGTTTAAAATCAAAAAGTTCCTGCAAAATAGCATGTCTAGCACTGGGAGGAAAATATTTCTGCAGGAAAGTACTAATCAAGAACTGAGGGCTGTCAATAGATCCAGGAGGTAAATTACTAAACCAAGTTTTAGCTTCTCCTTTCAGTGAAAATGGAAAAATCTTAGCAACAAAGTAAGTACGCATCTTTATATCATCAGAAAACAAGCCACTCATGGTAGAGAGTTCATTCATATGTGCTACCGCACTTTCATTCTTAGTCCCACAAAAAGGTTCTTTCTCGACAATAGCTATGTAAGATAAATCGAGAGAGAAATCATAATCTTCATCTATAATGTTTATGGGAGAAGCAGCAAACTTAGCATCAGGAGACAATTTGGGTCTAATAGTATGCCTCTCAAGGAGACTCTTAGCAGCGCTCCTATCATGGGTGTTCTTACATTCTTTAATAAACTCATCTGTCATCTCAACATAACCATCTTCAATATCATAACTCTCACTAGACTCAGGTGAGCTAACAAGTGTGGTAGTGTCTTCATTAGGAGTTTAGGTATTTCCAGCTATAGTTCTAGCAATCGTAGCATCTAGGAAAGGACCTAATGAACCACTCTTATCAAGCACAGTAGAAGCGGCATCATAAGCATCAGAAGTTTCAGATTCAGCAGTAGTAGCAGTGTGTGTAGCATGTGTATGTGGTGGTGTAAGGAACTTACTGAAAACATACGGTGAATTAAGAGCAACAGAGGTGTTCCGAACCATACCTCTTCTTGTAGTGGATGGTAAAATAGGAACCTTGCCATCACAAGACTTACCCATGATGGATGGATATCGGCGAACAATAGAGAATCCAAGTGAACTTGATAAATAAAGCTATGATCCCCGGCAACGGCGCCAGAAAATAGTCTTGATGACCCACAAGTATAGAGGTTGTATCGCAGTATTTTCGAGGGAAGTGAAACCCAATTTTTTGATTCGACACAAGGGGAGCCAAAGAATATTTATAAGCCTTAACAACTGAGTTGTCAATTCAGCTGCACCTGGAAACAATCTTGCTCACATCAGTTTAACAGTAGCAACAATTTTGTAGTAGGAATAGTAAAGTAACAGCAGTAGTAATGTAAAGACAGTAGTAACAAAAGCAGTAAACAGTAGGATTTGAGTGCAGTAGGCATAGGGATGGATGGACGGGCGTTGCATGGACAAGACAATTCACATAGCAATCAGAACATAGGGCAATTGCAGATAAATAAGATAAAGCATCCAAGTACTAGACAATCCTAGGCATGTGTTCCATATATAGTCATACGTGCTCGCAATGAGAACTTGCACAACATCTTTTCTCCTGCCAGCCCATTTGCAGCGGGGCCTCTAGGGAACTACTGGCAATTAAGGTGCTCCTTTTATTAGAGCACCGGAGCAAAGCATTAACACTCCGTGAACACATGTGATCCTCACATCAAAGCCATTCCCTTCCGGTTCTCCCGATTTCTGTCACTTCCGGGACATAGGTTCCGGACAACAACGTGTGTATACAACTTGTAGATAAGACCAAAAACAATACTATCATAATGAATCAATAACATGTTCAGATCTGAAATCATGGCACTCGGGCCCTAGTGACAAGCATTAAGCACAACAAGTCGCAACAAAGTCATAAAGCACTAATAAAAGATACTAGGCACCATGCCCTAACAATCTGATGCCATTACATGAACGATCTCATCCAATCCCTACCATCCCCATACCCTATAGTGGAGGATTACTCACTCATAGATGGGGGAAACAAGGATGGTCGATGGAGAAGCGATGGTGATGATGATGGCGATGATCTCCTCCAATTCCCCATCCCGGCAGGGTGCCAGAACGGAGTTTCTGGTGCTGTTTCGTGGAATCTGTGGTGGCGGCGGAGCGGAACTCCTTCTGAAAAACGTCGAACCCCCCGAAGTTTTTAGGTCAGAAGGCTCCTTATAGGCGAAGAGAGAGGCCGAGGGGGTGCCTGGGGGCCCACACCACCCCCTGGCGCGGCCTGGCCTGGCCCGCGCCACCATGTGGTGTGGCCACTTCCTGGCTCTTCTCCGTCTCGTATTCTGGCTCCTGGAGTCTTCGGGTGAAATAGGATTTTTGGCATATTTTCCGGGATTTTTCCTGATAGTTGATTTTCTGCACAAAAAGTAGACACCAAGGCAATTCTGCTGAAAACAGCGTCAGTCCGCAATAGTTGCATCCAAATCACACAAGTATAGAGGAGAAACAATAGCAAAAGTGTTCGGTAAAGTAGATACGTTTTGGACGTATCAGTCCATTCTACACCCGAGTAAAGGGCAAACGTATCTTACTTTTATGTAATGAACGAGATGAGGGGCCTCGACATAGTCTCGGGGACTCCATAATAATTTGGCATTTTCTGCCGCATTGACAAACTTTCCGGCTGCATTGTATTTTAACCCCAGACCCGACAGTTTCCCTCGGGAGCTCGCCAGATAGCCCAGACGACCACCAAACTCCGAAGGGACAAAGTACTGTACGCAGCTCCAAGAGACCCCTCTTCGATTCCGGCTGCAGACCGCAAGCCGGCTGACAGACATGGCAAGAGCGGACAAACTCTTATGGGAAACCAAACGTCTAGGCATTCCGGCTATGCTCGCTCGTCCAAAGCCGGTAGTGGAAGACCGAAGTATTGCGAAAGTACGCCACCTATGTGAACCCTTGCATCCGGCCAAGCGCTGACGAGGGCACAGCTTTAAAGGCCAATGCTCGCTAAGAAAAGTACTAAGCTACTAGCCTTGCACGAAACGGCAAATTTTTTAAACAAAAAAGAAGTTAAAAGGCCATATTCGTTCTACACATGCCTAACACAGAATCTTCTACTTACGTTTTATTTCCGCTGAAGTGCTGAAGCCAGAGGCTAACTCCCAGATGGCAAAGAAAGAGCTTTAGCCCGCCTAAATTCTCCAGCTGGCCCGGACGTCAGGGACTACACCATGTGGGTGAACTCACGTGCCCCGACACAGGAAACCTGCAACAAGCAAACAATCAAAGGATCTTCAGCCCGCCTGGATTCTCCAGCTGGCCTGAACCTCGGGGACTACACCCTGTGAGTACGCTCGTGTGCCCCCACATAGGAAACCTGCAACAAGCAAACAGTTAAAGGAGCTTCGGCCCACCTGGACCGTCCAGCCAGCCCGAACCTCGGGGTCTACACCTTGTGGGTGCGCTCGCGTGCCCCCACACAGAAGAAAACACACAGCAAGTGCAACACAAAGATAACATTACAAAAGGAGAAGAAGCTCCAAACAGAATTTTGCAAACGACAAAGGTCAAGTGTTTACCATAGACAGTACCACATGTGAACAAAGTTTCCAACCAAAATACAAATACACCCAACATTCTAGGGATCTTGCCTAAGGGTCATCAGAAGGGGGAGAGGCACCAGCTAAAGCATGGCTGTTGGACGCATGGTCGACAGGGTCAGAGCTTGGCACATCCGGGGCATCACCGTGCAGCGGGCTGAAATGATACCCATGCACGCATGATGGGTCAGCAAAGTCTCGTTCCAGCTGGACGAAGCTCCCAATCTTGACACCACAGGAGCGAATGCCAGGAACTTCAGCCCGAAGCTTGTCGTAGCTGGTCCCTTGGTGAAACCCTCTAGAGAGACTCTGCAGGTCCATGTCTGGGTACCAGGACTTTAGTAGCACCAAGACCATCTCGGCACCGCCGCGTGCAGCCTAGTCGCGCGCCACGTCCATGAGCTCCGGGGCGCCAGCGAGCGTCCTGGCCAAGGCGGCCATTGTGCCCAGGCAGTTGAATTCAGGCCATATGTAGTCGAAGACCTCAAGGGCAGCGCCATACAGTTGGTTGGCCTCCTCGCGTATGACCGTCACCAGCTCCACCGGGTGCAGGTCGCGGCCAACGTCTGCCTTAAGGACGCGTGCCAGGGCTTTGTTGGCCGCGCTACGGCTTGGTTGGTCACGACACAAGGAAAAGGAAAAACGTAAACTCTCTGGCTAAAGGAAGTGAAGGAGCAAGCTAGCCAGGCGGATCACTTACTGACGACCATCTCGGCAATTTGGCACAACTCCCCTAGAGCTGCCTTCTCCCGGTCCCGGGCGGGCTTCAGATCCTCTGCTCGACAAGTCTGGATCTGCTCGAGGTTCTTCAACGTATCGGCCCGGATCTTGGAGGTCTTCTTCTCGTGGCGCACCTTGACCTCCATCTGATGTTGGTGCGACAACAGCTGGTTGATCTGGTTCTGGCGCGCCGCGTTGGACCCCTCCAGCCGGGCGATTTCACCTTCAGCCTCTCCAGCTCGCGGTCCTTGTCTTCCAACAGAGCTCCAGGGGGGTACCCAACGGTCAACAAGAAGCGCAAAAACTCGTGCAGCCGGGAAGACAAAGCAGAGAAAGCGATCTTACGCCATAGGTCCTACGAGGTCTTGGTGGCTTCGGAAAAGGCTTTCTGCATAAGATAGCATAAGGACTAAGAAGAGAACAACAAGAGGGGCAACAAAACAACGACGGAGGAATAACTTACCTCAAGAGACGCCCCAAGTGCCCTCGCTTCACCAAGCCCCTGCTTCATCACGTCGACCAGGTGGCGAACCTGGCCAAGCGCAATGGGCGCCGACACGGAGAGTTGCGCCAGGACGGCATCCGACGGTGGCACCGCTGGAGTTGACCGGCTGTCGGTGCTCTAGAGCTCGTCGTCATCGCCAATGGTAACACGAGACGCCTCTAGAGCCCCCGAGTCGGGAACCACCTCCCCGCCTTCATCTCTAGCTGTCGGTTGCGCGGGGCCCTCCGCCTTCGCAGGCTCCTCCACTTGATAGGCAGCAGAACCCGCCTAAGCACCGCCTAGAGCAAGGAGCAGATCAGCAACATGGGTCACGGTAGAGGCCCGATGCAGGACCAGCAAGCCAGTCGCCATTGGCATTAGAGGCTCTAGCCTCAGCCGCCTCGAGAACAGAGGCATCAGCCCCGGCCGCCTTGGCAGCAGAGGCAGCAGCCTCAACTGCCTTGGCAGCAGAGGCACCACCCTCAGCCGCCTTCGCAGTAGAGGTAGCAGCCAACCCCTCTACCCGAGCAGGAGGAGGGTCGGACGTGGTGGCGATGGTCACGAAGTCGGTCAGGGACATCGCGTCACTAAGACAAGGGAAAGCAAAATGCAATAAGTAAAGACAAGAAGAAACAAACTCGCTGGCAAGGATGACAAGGGCAACTACCCAGCGACGCTCGGCACGACGGTCGCGGCCCTTGGGCGGCAGCTCCTCTTCCCCCTCCCCCGGTTGGAGCGGCGCTGTTCGAGGCAGCCCACTTCTCGCGAGCTTTCCAAGCGGCGGCCTCGGCCAGGTCCGCGTCCACGCCACGGGAAGCATCACCGAGACATGGATACAACATCAAGTGTATGACAGAAGAAGAACAAGCACAAATCCAGGTACGACAAGCAACTAACCGGGTGAAAACTCGCAGCCCTAGTCGGCCCGGGTGGGAAACCGCTCCGACTCCATCACTGGAAACCTCGGCGGCTTGCGGTCGGTGGTGAACTAACGAAGATCATCCTCCCCCATGTTGTCTTCCATTAGCTACGCCGTAAAAAGCTACTCAACAAGGAACAAAAGAAGCAAGGAGAAACATTCTTCGGGAAAGGATCTGCCCAGAGAAAAGGAAAAGAGCCTGACCTTCGGGGGCAGCCGGCCGTGGTGGTACGACCGGCAGGAGAAGACCCAGTCCTCTATCAGCGTCTCCTTCGAGATGGTGGCGAGCCATTCTTGAAGGGCCACAAATGGCACCTCCAGCTGGGACACCCGGGTGGGATCCAGCGGCCTGGACAAGTGGCAGATCTTGTGCGACAGCTGTTGTAGTGGAAGCACGCGGTTCGTCATCCAGGATAATAGGATGTACCAGGCGACGATCCGCTCCTTCTCCACCAACAACATCACCCGGGAGGCAATCTGCTCCATGTCGGCCTGGGCGCCCAAGTTCTGGATGGACCAAGCCTTCCGGTTGGAGGGGACGTTGGCGAACACCGGCACCTTGATCCAGACGACCTCGGTGTTGTTGCGTACGTAGAAGTACAAGCGCTGCCACAACTTGATGGTGTCGGGCATCTCCAGCCGCAGCATCAGTGATGACGGCCTTAGGTAGACGGCACACCAGCTAGTCTCTGTGAGGGGGCCACCCTTCCCCACCACCTGGACCTTGAAGTTGAAGAATTTCAATAAGTTCGTTGCGTCTAGGCGAACCCCCAGGAATGCCTTGCAACAGGTCGCGTGATGCGACAGCTGCGCGACGGTGTTGGCACCGAGGTGGTGGAGCTGGAGGTCAAAGGAGACCATCATCTCCAGGAAAAACCTGCTCAGAGGTAGGCCGAACCCACGGGCGAAGTGGGTGAGGAAGACGACGGCCTCCCCAGGCCGTGGATTGGGAAACGCTCCCCCACCAACGCTAGGCAATGTTTCACCAGGCGCTCCGAAGGGATGAGCTGCCCTCATCGGTACTTCTGCACCAGGTCATTGGTGACATAGGATCCGCACCATCCCCCCGCCGAATTAGGAAGCATCTCGGCAGGCGCGGCGGCACTGGCCTTCAAGGAAAGTGGTGGAGACGAGGAAGCGGTAGCGCACGTCAGCAGCAAAGACACAGAAGCACAAGGGGAAAGGGGAGCAGGAAGAAGGAGAGGTAAGGGAGAAGCACTCCTCGGCGCCCC
Source organism: Avena eriantha (assembly GCA_910589775.1). NCBI lineage: Eukaryota > Viridiplantae > Streptophyta > Magnoliopsida > Poales > Poaceae > Avena > Avena eriantha. Next base: position 423,629,537 of record OU342742.1, on the reverse strand, counting down.
TATTTATCAAGGCAGGACAACCGCACCTCCTGCACTCCCCCAACTCCGCGTGGCGCAAGAACTGCCCCACTACCCCCACGATGCTTCAGTGCTGGATCGTCTGTGCCAAAGGAAATGCCATAGAAGATCTAGTGGGCGTTACCCCAAAGGCCAAACACACGCACGATCCCCGAGAAACCGCTATGATGAAGGCATGGGCGCGGTTACCCAAACTACAGCGATAGGCCAAGTGGTCAAACTGATGCGACACACGATAGAGGTGGCAGGCACACCTAGCGACAGCATAGACATCATCAACTGGATGATTCGCCTCCCCAAGCAATCACCACTCACACCCTCTGGGTGGGACACCGGACCTGTAGCCGGTGAACTCTAGCCAGGAAAATCGGTATCTCGAGCCAGAAAATGACAAGTACTACAAGAAAAATTCGTGATACAGTCTGCACCAGCAATCATTTCAAGAGCAGCCAATGAGGACGCAAGAACTTTTCCACAAGGCCAAGCCCCAACGCGCTTGAAGACTAGTGTCGGGGGGATGACCCCCGGATAGGCCAAGCCAGCGCTAACTGGCCAGTTACAGGGGAATCTAGCCGGATGGCCACGAGATAAAGAGCCTCAACCGGGTGATTAACTTCACCCGGTCCACATCAAGATTACCCTGCTGGCCCGTCTAGCCGGGGCCAGGATCGTCGGTTGGGTAACCACCTCTACCCGGTCGCCTCGGATCCGTTGGCCAAAGGTACGGGAGGAGATGACGCTCCTTGCTGAGCGCATCCTTGACAAGACATACTGGCACTAGTAGACAAGGGCACCAAAGCGCTAAGGCTGGGGAGGTGATGGACAAAGCTTCGACTGACAGATAAAGCTCCGGCTGACAGATAACGCGCCAAGCTGATGGTTAAAGCGACGGGTGACGCCCAAAGCGGAGGCACCAAGACGTTGTGGCACTGCCCCGACCTGTACTGAAGCTCGACTAGGTCCTGGACTGTTGGGGGGATACCCCCGGGTAGGATCACGCCGGGGTATAAAGGCCGAGTTAGCCGAGGTTCGGCAAGGCCAAAGCAGATGCTGGCCGGGTCACCTGAAGGCAGGCCGAATCACGGGGTAATCCGGACCTGGGGGCGTTCGCCTAACTAGCCCTCATCCGACTTAAGCGGTAAGTCGGAAGTGTATGTCTTACCTGGATGTAGGAAAGGGTGTGGCCGGATGAACCATCATCCAGGTCACAGCAAGCTTCTAGGAGAAGGAAGGAATCTCGCTGGTCAAAAGGAGCCCCGGTACGCACTGCCTGAGCGAAGTGAGCAAGGACAGGACCACCGGGGCGTGGCCAACAAGCGTGACGACGCCCGTGTCAGCTGACGAGGGTGCCGCAGTGGCTCACGTAGCTAAAGCATGTGTGACGCGGGGGAAAAAGCACCCCGGTCGGCTTACCACTTTGGGAGGAGGCATATTCTTAGGAATATGCCTCCACGTATGCCCTAGCCAGAAACCGAGCCTCCCCTATAAAAGGGGGGCTAGGGCTTCTGTAGAAGGGGTTGATGGGTGCGCTATTCTGTTTGAGCTAGGGCTTCAGGGGTAATCTGTGGGTGAGAGTAAGAGAGCTCCTTCTTCCTCCTCTCGCCAATACAGCTCTAGGAGCACTTGTAACCTTGGAAGTAAATCAATACAAGCACTTGTGTGGAGAATCACTTCACTATCCCTCCCTGGGTTCCCCTAGCTTGTATTAGTCCCCACCTTTAGCCTATACATGGCATCTGCCGTGACACCACCACGACAGTTGGCGCCCACCGTGGGGCTAGCGGCGCTAGCAGGGATCAAAATCCGGACGGGAAACTTCATCGCCACCGGCGAGCGCATCGTCTCCGGGCTCGTTCAGCGCTTTGGAGCGCGGGACTACGTCAGCGACAACGCAGGCTGCTTCGGCACTCGCCCTCTCCTGTGCAACGGCATCTTCGTCAAGCTCGGCGCGCACAAGGTCTACGTTGCGGTGGACGTGTCCAGCGTTCTTCCACGCCACGTCGTCGAAGCAGGCGAACCGCCCCTCACTGTGGCTCACGGGGAGCGTATCGCTCGTTCCCCGGACCATGCAGAGGTAATGATGACAGCGCCATGTGTGGGTGCGAGCAAAGATCCGGCGCCAGATCCGGAGGTGACGCCCAAGGCGTCGAGGAAAGGTAGAGGTCCTCCTCTAGAGAGGCCGGAAAACGTGTTGAGAGAGGCAATGGATAGCTTGGCAAACCCTGTAGTAGCAGCGGTACATCCGGCTCGTGCACAGGCCGAGCTGGAAGAAACTAGGCAGGAAATACTAGAGGGCGCAAAGAAAATAGCCGCGGCCCAGCAGTCGTTGAACATGACGCTGCGTGAGTACGCTAAGGCGAACAAGGTTGATAATGTAAAAGTTAAAGGGAGAAATCTCATGAGCGAGATGAACAGGGAAGGTGATGCTAGAATCGAGGAATCAGAAAACTGTTTTTCTGTGGGGCTGCCGAGGTATAGTACCCCGGCCAAGAACCTCAGGGCAGCGGATGCAGCCGCGTCTGAGTTAGAGGGACTGACGGGTGAAGCCCGGCAAAGGCAGCAAGACCGGGTTAACGAGCTGGTTCGGATTGCGAATAGGCAAAACGAGGAACTGCTCAGAGCAAACCCGAAGAGAGCTGGGGCCTCCAAGATCGTCCATTCGGCGATGGGTAACCCGGAGAAATCCGCTGGAGCCGCATCGTCCCTTCATGGTGGTCCAAGGAGAGAAGAGGTGGTAACCTCGGCCAGACGGAACAAACAGATTGTCCCGTATGACCCGACACGGGTAGGGAAAGAAAAAGAAGCGCAGAAAACTGTTGATCGACGGAGTGTGAGCCGAGGCGAAGCTGGCCGAGGTAACCGTGACCAAGGCAATACCGGTCAAAGGAACGTTGTCAACGGCAATGCCGGGCAGCAAAACTCAGCAGGGGCAAGACAACCGCAGCAGCGGACCATGCCGAGGCAAGAGCACTGTGCCGGCCGAGGTATGCAATAGAAAGGTGTGCCATAAGAGCAAAACCGGTACAACGACGGTGATTCGGAGATGGCAAATGCGGGATACCCGAGACCGGACTATCATGTGATAGGGTCGAGATTGGGAAGTAGGGATTTGATGCCGGACGATGCAAGGTTGAAACTGGATCGACTATATAGGTCGGAATAGATTGAATGTCAAGGTCCACCGGGTCCAGCATGTTTTGGACCCCGGATCATGAAAGAGCCACCAGTACCGAACTTTCAGCTGCCCAGGGGCACCAAGACCTATGACGGTAGTACCAAGCCAGAGGATTGGCTGATAAACTATGCTACGGCTGTGAAAATTGCCACAGGCAACCTGAGATGGGCTGTACGGTATGTTCCCCAGATGTTGGAAGGCCCGGCAAGGGTGTGGTTGAACAATTTTCCACCAGGAAGCATCAACTGCTGGATAGATTTCGAGGAGATGTTCATCAGCAATTTTTCGAGTATGTATCAAAGGCCAAATAGGCCACAGACCTTAGCTATGTGCAAGCAAAGACCCAATGAGACAGACCGGGAGTTTCTGACCCGGTGGTGTACCGTGAGAAACTCATGCGAGGGCGTGATAGAATCACAGGCCATAGCATGGTTTGCACAGGGGTGCAGATATGGAAGCGAGCTGTGGATGAAGTTGCAACGGAAAATGCCGGCTACGTTGGCAGAAATGATCCGGATTGCAGATTCGTATGCGTTGGGTGACCCGACCCAACCGAGGCTCGCCGCAAACGAGTCAAGCGATGAGTACTATCAGAGGGATGGATCCGGATCATCCCGGAGGAATGATTACAGAGGAAAAAGGAGAGATGATAGACCGGACCACAGGTACGGTTCGCATCAAGTTGCAGCTGTGAATCAAGATCAACCCGGAGCAGGGGGTAGCTAGCGCCAGAAAACTGGAGGTCAATGGACTCCAAGGAACGATGGGAAGAAAACTTGGACACCGGAGCAAAAGAAGCAGTGGCAAGAAAGGAAAGACCGTCCGAGGTACACTTACGAGTCGATGTTGGACCAGCCGTGTAAGTTTCACACGCCAAATCCGAACAACCCAGCGGGTCATACGACAAGGCAATGCGAGTGGATGCGCAAGATCGAGCAAGGTGGTTCGGGGAATGCTCAGGCACCCTGGAATGATCAGCCTCGGCAGGAGTTACCCCGGCAGCAATTGCTATCCGGAGCGAACACGCAACAGCTAATGTTGCCTCCCCCTCCGCCAAGGTATGATAACAATGAAAGAAGGGATGCAATGCATCAGGTAGAAAATCAGCATCAGCCGGATCAGAGGCACCCCGGAAATGAGGGGAGAAAGGAATACAGGGAGCATCACCAGAGCTACTGTGTATTTACCATAGAGGAAACTGATAGAAAAAGCTCGCAGCGTAGGCATATGGAGGTGAATGCGGTAATGCCGGCAGTGACGAGGTACATGCCTTGGTCTGATTAGGAGCATTAGGGATCATCCCAAGCTCATGACGAGCCCTGGTTCATATGCGTTGGTGCTGGATCCTACATTCATTGGACCTAGCATTAACGTAAGATTCTCAAAGGTACTGATCGACAACGGCAGTAGCATAAATATCATGTATGCGGACACAATGCGCAAGTTGGATATCTCGGAGAACATGCTCCAGGCCACGAGGACAACTTTCCATGGCAGTGTGCCTGGCATTTCTTGCGAGCCCATAGGCAAGGTCCGGGTCGACGTCTTGTTCGGCACGAGGGACAATTGTCGAACTGAAAATCTGGAGTTCGAACTGGTGAACTTAGAAAGCACGTATCATGTGTTACTCGGAAGGCCAGCGCTGAACAAGTTCATGGCAAGTTGTCATATCAGCTACTTGAAGATGAAATTGCCCGGACCAAACGGTGTGATTACCATTGCTGGGGACTTCCGATGTTCGATGGAGTGTGCGTCGGTCGGATCAAACTTAGCCGAGTCACTTGTGATCGCGCAGGAAAAAAGAAAAATTCAAGAGGTGGCGGCATTGGCTCAGTCCACACAGCAGTATATGCCGGCGCTGAGTAACCCGCATGGAACTATCTCCTTCCAGGCTACGAAAGATACCAAGAAGGTTCCCGTTGATGACATGTTCCCAGAGCGCACCGTAACAATTGGTGCCGGGCTAAGTGATAAATAGGAAAGCGAGCTCGTCAGCTTCCTCCGTGAGAATCGGGATATTTTTGCTTGGTCCACACAGGACTTGCAAGGTGTTCTGAGGGAGTTGGCCGAGCACTCTGTGAATGTGAGACCCGGAGCAAAGCCGGTGAAGCAACCTCTCCGCCGCTTCGCCGAAGATAGGAGGAAAGTCATTGGGGATGAGATAGCCCGGTTGCTAGCTGCAGGATTTATCATGGAAGTTCTTTACCCGGATTGGCTGTCTAATCCGGTGCTGGTGGAAAAGAAGAAGGATGATCCGAACGTGGCAGTGGTTTGGTGCATGTGTATCGATTACACGAACCTGAACAAGGCGTGTCCAAAAGATCCGTTTCCACTGCCAAGAATAGATCAGGTCATAGACTCAACTGTCGGATGTGAACTGTTGTCATTCATTGATGCTTATTCTGGTTTCCACCAGATACATCTGAATCCGGATGATCAAATAAAGACTACGTTTATTACCCCGTATGGGGCTTATTGCTATCGCACCATGCCGTTTGGTTTACGTAATGCAGGGGCAACGTACCAGAGATGTATGCAAAAATGTTTGCACGACCAAATAGGTCAAAATGTACAGGTGTACGTGGATGATGTGGTTATCAAGACACAGGAAAGCAAGATGCTCCTTGACGATAGCAGGCAAACGTTTGCGAACCTAAGAAGGTTCCGGATGAAACTCAACCCGGAAAAATGCACCTTCGGTGTCCTGGCTGGAAAATTGCTTGGTTTTCTCGTCTCCAGCCGAGGTATCGAGGTTAATCCGACTAAAATCCGGGCCATCGAACGAATGGAACTGCCGAAGTGCCTTAACGATGTCCAGAAGTTCACAGGTTGCCTGGCCTCGTTAAGTCAGTTTGTATGTCGGTTGGGAGAAAAGGCTTTGCCTCTTTACCAACTCATGAAAAGTCGGATAAGTTCATTTGGACACCACAGGCTGATGAAGCCTTTGCCCACCTAAAGAAAATGTTAGCCACGGCACCAGTGCTAGCCTCACCACTATCAAAGGAGCCAATGTTACTCTATATAGCCGCAACCAACCGAGTTGTAAGTGCAGTGATAGTGGTGGAGCGCGATGAGGAAGGTAAGTCGGTGCAAAGGCCGGTGTATTATTTGAGCGAAGTGTTGTCGACCTCAAAGCAGAACTACCCACATTATCAAAAAGTGGCATATGGCGTGTACATGGCCGCCAAGAAACTGAAGCACTACTTTGAGGAGCATCCCATCCGGGTCATATGTGAGGCCCCCATATCCGAGATAATGAGTAACAAGGATGCAAGTGGCAGAATTGCAAAATGGGCAATTGAGCTAGCTCCTTATGCTCCACAATATGACCGGAGAGATGCCCTCAAGTCTCAGGCTATGGCGGACTTTTTCGTGGACTGGGCAGAGGTATAGTACGAACCACCACTTCCAGATCCGAACTATTGGCGGATGCACTTTGACGGATCAAAGACCAAAACCAGGCTAGGTGCCGGAGTGGTACTCACATCGCCGAAGAAGGACCAGTTGAAATATGTGCTGCAGATCTATTTCACCGCATCAAACAATGTCGCTGAGTATGAAGCACTTGTGCATGGGCTCAAGGTAGCAAAAGAAATTGCTATACGTCGGATCATATGCTTTGGCGACTCGGATTTGGTGGTACAGCAAGTGTCCGGAGTGTGGGATGCACTTGATCCAAACATGGCACTATACAGATTTCATGTGCAGAAGATTTCTGGTTACTTTGAGGGATGCGAATTTCATCATGTACCCCGGGTGGAAAATGAGGCTGCCGACATGCTGTCGAAGCTCGGGTCAACCAGACAAGCAATTCCACTGGGTGTAGCATTAGAGCACCTCAAGAGACCATCCATCAGGCCATCCCCGGAGTCCACGTCAATCTACGTCCCGGAGGACACAGAATCCGGAGCTGTGCCCATGGACGTTGATACGGGAAGTGGTGCGCAAAACCCGGGGACTGTTTCGCCAAACCCGGGGACTGCTTCGCAAGACCCGGGGACTGCTTCGCAAGACCCGGGGACTGCTTCGCATGGTCCGGTTGAAGTTATGCCAGTGGATCAGATGGAGATAGACGAGGACGTGTTCCCCGTCCGGCCAGTACTGGCTTGGGCACTACCTATATTTCAATTCCTAAAGGATGGAACGTTACCCACTGAGGAGGTGCTGTCCAGGCAAACACAGAGGAGGGCAAAGGCCTACACGATCATCAATTCCGAGTTATACAAAAGAAGTGTGACCAATGTCCTCCAGTGGTGTGTTGACCCGGAAGAAGGGCTTGAACTCATCTGAGATATACATCAGGGGGAGTGCGGGCATCACGCCTCATCCCGAGCCTTGGTGGCAAAAGCTTTCCGGCACGGATTCTACTGGCCAAAGGCCTTAGAGCAAGCAGAAGATCTAGTGAGAAAATGTAATGGTTGTCAGAGGTATGCTACCAAGACACATATGCCAATGTCGGAACTCAAGACCATCCCAATAACTGGGCCATTTTCCGTATGGTCCTTGGATATGGTGGGCCCGTTCAAACCAGCAAGGGGAAATATGACTCACATTCTGGTAATGGTGGACAAGTTTACGAAGTGGATTGAGGTAAAGCCTATAAGAAAATGTGATGGAGCTACGGCCATAACGTTTCTCAAAGATATCATCTTGAGGTACGGTTATCCACACAATATCATAACAGATAATGGCACAAATTTTGCGGAAGGAGCATTTGCTCGTTTCTGCCGGGATAAGGGGATCCGGCTTGACGTAGCTTCGGTAGCCCACCCCGCATCGAACGGGAAAGTGGAGAGATCCAACGGATTAGTATTATCCGAGATAAAACCCCGGCTCATTGATCCGCTGCAAAGATCAGCGGGGTGCTGGATAGAAGAACTACCAGCGGTACTGTGGAGTTTAAGAACAACTCCGAATCGATCAACAGGCTATACGCCGTTCTTTCTGGTATATGGGGCAGAAGCTGTATTACCAGCCAACATAGAGCATGATTCGCCTAGGGTCACCCAATACACAGAAGCCGAAGTGCAAGAAGCCCGGCAAAATGATGTTGATCTGCTGGAAGAAGCGAGAGAACTGGCATTGTCCAAATCCGCCATATATCAGCAAAATCTCCAACGCTATCATAGCCGGAAAGTGAGACCCCGGGTCTTCCGGGAAGGCGATCTGGTGCTCCGGTTGGTACAACGTACTACTGGAATGCCTAAATTATCCCCCCGATGGGAAGGGCCGTTCATCGTGAGCAAAGCATTGGACAATGATTCTTACTATCTTATAGATGCAAAGCCACAGGAAAAGAACAAGGCAGACAAGTCCGGAGAGGAATCCAAGCGACCATGGAATGTAGCTCTACTTTGTCCCGTCTACACTTAGCTAAGAAGTGTATGTATCCGAGTCATCTCATATGTCGGTATGTATGTCGGCAATGAGCTTATCAATGAAATGTTGGCACCTCGAGCAGTAACTCGGGGACTGCCTTAATAATGTTTGTTATTTTCTGTGCGTCAGATGGAGTAAGTTATTCTACTTAGCTCGGAGTAGTAGTGTGTGAGCACCAAAAACCCAACTCTTCGACGTGCTGCTGTCCAACAAAAATTGGCTTCATGGCAAGCAAGAGAAGAAGTTTGGAATTGCGTAGCACATGAAAAACGACTAAGGAAAAGAATTTATTCGAGCCGACGTTTGTTTTTCGCACTAACCCAATAGTCATTTTCAAGTTATTATGTTGTTCTATTTTTTGAGCTAAGTCTAAACGTTTCCCAGTATTGTTAAGACAATTTTTCAAGCTCAGATTCGTAAGTTGTAAAACCGAATCAAGGTAGACACGATCCGAGCCAAAAGATTGAACGAACAAGAAAAAGAAACTCTGGGACTACACCCAAGTTAATCTGGCATAAGTACTCAGTAGCAAAATGTCACATGTATTTGGAATACAATTCCACCCGGCATACCGGGGATCATCGTCACCCTCTTCAATATCCGAGGCAGTGTCCTCCTCGTCTTCACCCGAGTCATCTTCAATGTTCTCAACTTCCTCTTCACCAGCGGCTTCTAGGAAGCTCGGACCCTCAGTCCATTCATGAATGGGGGCATATTCGATGAGGCTATGGGCGCAAGCCTGGCGCCGAGCTACGCACTCCGGGTCATCTGTCCATTTGGACCTGGTGCTCAGGCGTGTGAGGAGGCTGAGATCTATCTTCTCGTACCACGTCAAAATGTGGTGAAGGACGGTATTGGCTATAGCACGTCCAGCGGATTCTCGCCAGAGGTCGAGCTGGGTCTCAATTTCCGACAGTCTTTCAGCGAGTTGTGTCACTCTTTCTAGAGCATCATCGGCGGGCCAGAAGGTGTTGAAGACCCGGACTGAAACATCGAGGAGGTCCCTGCCGTAGTTCTTGATGATTTCCACGCGAGACGACATGCTGACCAACAGGTCCTCCATGTCAAAGGGAATGCTCTCACCCTCACGAGCGACCGGAGTACCCCTTTCTTGGCGGAAATTGGCGACAGCCGCACTTGCAATGGCAGTACCCTCTAGAAAGTGGCCTGGGAAACAAGGCAAAGGACAAAGTTGAGAAAACAAGGCATATGAAGTAACCCGGAGAAATAAGGCGGATAAAGAAAAAGAAGTTACGTGAGATGTGACTGTGAATCCAGGTCAACTCCTTGATGCAAGCATCACGCCTCTTCCGAAGCTGCTCGAGCTCAGCGTTTGCCGACTCAAGTTTGACCTCGGCTTCCTGAAGAAGCTCATGGTCTTTAGCACTTTGGAGTTTGAGGCGCTCGCGTTCTTCGGTGTATTCCTGGCCAACCCTTTTCAGCTCGGTTTGGTGCTGCGCCTTCATCTTAGCCATTTCAGCTTTGAGCTTGGCTATGTCATCATCTTTGGTCCGGAGGAGGGCGAGCTCATCATCTTTCTTCTTCAGTTCGGCTTGGTGCTGCCCTGCTTGTTCGAGAAAATGTAGCATCACGTCAGGCACAGGCACACTATCTTCAAGCAATGCTGAAATAGTGCGTTGGCCCGGCAGTGCCGAGGAATGAATGTTTGCTGAGCCAAGGAGGAAAGCCGATGGAAACCATGGTAAAGACAGACAAGAAGGACATACGCTTGATCTTCTCCAAGTTCTTCCGCATTATTTTGTTTTCAGCTTCCACCCCAGCTGCGGAAACCGAACAATCAGATCAGGTCGGCAAATGAAGTGGAAGGGAAATGAAGGAGCGTTAAAGAAAGAAATTTACCCCTTTTCTCGTACTCCGCGATGAGTGCAGCCTGTTTCGTGCGAAGATTTTTGTGCGTATCCAACAAGCACTAGAATTCAGCACTTCGATGATTGGTGGTCACCTAAAAGAGATACAGAAACTTAAGTCAGCCTAGTGCATGTTCGAAGCGTACCAAAATCCGGGCCAAGTGGAACTTAACCCGGCTCTAGGTGTGTGCATATTCGAAGTGTACTAAAATCCGGGCCAAGTGGAACTTAACCCGGCTTTTGGTGTGTGCATATTCGAAGTTATCATGGAGCTACGTTAGTTCTATAAAAGAGCATCCGGCCAAGTAACAAGTTACTCCCCCGGAGGCTCAGGGACTAATGGTTATTATCTACAATTTGCAAAGGAGAAACGACGTACCTCCATCATTCGTCCAGCGAGGTTAATGGCCTTGGCGGCGGTATTCACCTGATCAGATTCATGGACTACCTCGGCCTTGTTCCAGTTCATGACAAACTCCATGAGGCTCGGAGGGTACCGTTCTCCCGTGGGCATATGGGGCGTCACCAAGCCCTTTGCATGTGCTTCCTTCCTCTCCACCAAGGCAAGGGCGGGGCTGGTGTGCAAAACCAACTTCCGGGGTTCGGTTGGCTCGGCAGGCGCGTCCTTTTCCGTTGATGTCTTCTTGGGGAGCATTGACTCAAGGGTGCGTTGCCCAGGCTCAGCAGCACTGGGCTTTGCAGCGTCTTGAATCTTCTTGCCCTTGGCTTGCTGGGAAGAAGAAGCCGTAGCAGCAGTTTTTCCCTGCCGAGGTTGAGAGGACTCAGAAGATGCAGAGGAACTGGGCGCGGGTACTCTCGTTGCTGGACTTGGTGCTGGCGCTGATGTTTTCGCTGTCAGAGTTTGTGCTGCTGCCGAGGTTGGAGTTGGTGCTGGTTTGGCTGCTGGTACTGGAACATATGCTGGAGTCAAGGTAGCCTTAGTGGCTGCTGGTTGTGGCGTTGCCGAGGTAGTGGGTGCCGTTGCTCTGGCTGGGCCAGTTCCCCCCGACCCAGGATGACCCGGAGCGGCCGCAGAGCTCTCCAGAATAGGGCTCAGCGGACGTGACTCGTCGTCACGAGGGGGTGAAGGGCTAGCCCGGAGAGGTGATTAGATACTTGATCCACTTTTAGGACCTCCACCGGAGCCCTGTGAAATCAAGTAACGTCAGAAAAAAATTACGACGAAGTAAGGAAGAACGAGTTACAGAAGAAAGAAGGACTTACGCATCCGAGGTTTTGGCTGCCCTGGGTTTCCGAGCCCTTCGTGCTGGGGCCTTCTTTCGCCTTTTAATGGGCTGGGAAGGTCCAGAGGAAGAGCTTGAGGAAGCCCCGCGCTTTTTCTTCGACGCCATCGGAACTGGCTCGTCCGTAGCGAGGGGAGGATCCTCGTGGATATGACCACCGGGGTGAGCTGATGGCGGAAAAGCAAAAGAAAGGGGGACAGCCTCAAAGGGTTCAATTATCTCGATATCCGAGTAATCTTCATCATCAGGCCAATCTCTAGCAGAAGAGAAGTTACCAGTGGGTCGTTTCGTGGCGTCGGTCATGGGGAGAAACATCTCTTGGTCCGGCTCCTCCTCGTCCGAAGTCGCACGGTCCGGTGCCCACTTAAGGGTCGGATCGGTGCCGTCCTCGAGCGTTTGCTGAAGGAATAGCTGGGGAAAAGAGTAAACAAACGAGTCAAAAATGCAACAATAACAGACACGTGATTAGTCCGGGGTAAGTTTGCAGCATGAAACTTACCGCGGGAGGAAGCCGGTCACGGCAGAAATGCTCAATCCCCCAAGTCTAGTCAGAGGAGAAGTGCTTGTGAGTGGTGAAGAGAGCCTTAACCCGGCGAAAAATCTCCTTGTTGTTCAGTTCAAAAGATGAAGTCCGGTTGGGATCGCGGTCGTAGCTCATATGGCACACCTTGTGGGTGCGCTTATGGAGAGGGGAGATTCTGTTGCGCACGAAAGTGATCATTGCATCCTCGTTGCGCAACCCGAGCTCCTTCAGCTCCGCGAACCTTTTGTTCACTTGGTTGGCCAGGGCCATAGGTTTCCTGGGAACAGCGTCCCACAGATCCGTGTTTGGTGGACCCGGTGTATAGGGGAGCAACCGGATCAAATCTTCGGTGCCCGTGTTCCAGACGTAAAAGAACGTCCGGGCCCAACCTTTGCAGGATTCTAGCCCTGTGACCCGGGGGAAAACAGAGAACCTCCGGGGTGAGATGGAGGCCGCTCCGAACTGAGTGAGCCGCTTGTCCTTCGGATCAGTGTGAATGTCGGGAATAACGTTGCGACGAAGGGCGAAAAACCAGATCCACAGCTCCTTCGTGGGCCATAATCCGGCGTAGCCTTCGATCGTAGAAGCGAAGGCAGAGAGAGAAGTAATGGCATTGGCTGGAAGATGGTGCAGCTGGAGATGGTAGGTACTGAGCCAATCGTGGAAGAAATCGCTCATCGGCAGTCCGAAGCCCCGTTGAAAGTGAGACAGGAACACAACGAACTCACTGGGATTGGCTGAAGGACCTAGCTCGGCGGAGGCGAGGCGGGCGGCGACGCTGGCGGGGATGCGTCTGGTCCGGTAGAGCCAGTCCAGATCGTCCTCGCAGACCCAGGAGCCGGCCCACGCGCCGCGGTCCGCAGCAGCGGCGTCCTCCTCCATCTCCTGTTCAGCAATGGCGAGTTCTTCTTCCGCCATCTACTCCTCGAAGCCCTCGATGGCGCTAGAGGCTACGGGGGGCGGTGGCTTGGATTGACGAGGACCCGTAGCGGGAGATTTGCATCGCAGTGACGGTGACGCAGAGGCGCAACGGAGAAGTGCGGCGGCGACGCTGCTTTTTGGCAGTGTTGGCGGCGGCGCGGTCGTGAGGAAGACGAAGAGGAATAGCAACGGGCAGAGGGGTGCGGAGGCGGAAAAATCCTAAGGGACGCACCCCTCCGCTATTTAACCACTCCCATCAGGGGTGAGTGGGATTGCACCTTGTGGACTAGCCACACGTTGTGGTCGTGTATTACTCGTTCGGACCAATCAGTAAGGAGCCACACGGAAGGCCACAGGGCAGAGAGAGTCCTGTGACGTGACGCACTGATGCGGTAAACGAGGAGGCAGGCGTGACGTGACCCGCGCGCAGTGATAACTGACAATTACTGCGGCGGTTACTGTACCATCCCTTAAAATAAGGTGACATAATGATCACCCTTCACATGGGCTAGCGTACGAGAGAAGGAAGTAAGACCCGGATAGAGCTGTGGTAACCCGGCCGGCAAGTGAAAACTTGCAATGTGCGAAGGGAACGTAAATCCAAGCTGTCCGAGGTACAGAGGTAACTCGGCAACAACGACAGGGGCACAAAATGGAACCTGGTGTGGCCTTAGCGGCCAAGGCGGCTAAGACCGCACCAGCTTCGGGGACTAATGTTGGGGGATACCCCCGGGTAGGGTCACGCCGGGGTATAAAGGCCGAGTTAGCCGAGGTTCGGCAAGGCCAAAGCAGATGCTAGCCGGGTCACCTCAAGGCAGGCCGAATCACGGGGTAATCCGGACCTGGGGGCGTTCGCCTAACTAGCCCTCATCCGACTTAAGCGGTAAGTCGGAAGTCTATGTCTTACCTGGATGCAGGAAAGGGTGTGGCCGGATGAACCATCATCCGGGTCGCAGCAAGCTTCTAGGAGAAGGAAGGAATCTCGCTGGTCAAAAGGAGCCCCGGTACGCACTGCCTGAGCGAAGCGAGCAAGGACAGGACCACCGGGGCATGGTCGACAAGCGTGACGACGCCCGTGTCAGCTGACGAGGGCGCCGAAGTGGCTCACGTAGCTAAAGCATGTGTGACGCGGGGGAAAATGCACCCTGGTCGGCTTACCACTTTGGGAGGAGGCATATTCTTAGGAATATGCCTCCACGTATGCCCTAGGAAGAAACCGAGCCTCCCCTATAAAAGGGGGGCTAGGGCTTCTGTAGAAGGGGTTGATGGGTGCGTTATTCTGTTTGAGCTAGGGTTTCAGGTGTAATCTGTTGGTGAGAGTAAGAGATCTCCTTCTTCCTCCTCTCGCCAATACAGCTCTAGGAGCACTTGTAACCTTGGAAGTAAATCAATACAACCACTTGTGTGGAGAATCACTTCACTATCCCTCCCTGGGTTCCCCTAGCGTGTATTAGTCCCCACCTTTAGCCTATACATGGCATCTGCCGTGACACCACCATGACATGGACCAACGACTGGATCCAGCCAGCCGGCCCGCTTTGTAAACCCAAATCCCAAAAATAGTAAACCCTAGAACCCACATTATAACCTACCCTTCTACCAGTATATAAGGAGGGGTAGTGCTAGGGTTCTAGGTAAGCAATCACAAGTTACAAGTTAGCCAAAATCTCCAAGTGGTGTAGTCCATCTTCCTCTAGCTTCTAAGAGTAGCTACGGAAATAGCTCAAGGAGCATTTGTATTAAGCGTTCGCTCCCCCATAGTGGATCCTTGCGGGAGTAGGAGTTTTACCTCGACGAGAGGGCTCTGAACCTAGGTACATCGATGTGTCTGTAATATCTATGCCCAACCCGTTGCGGGTATCCACTGACAGCATCGTAATTGTCCCCTCTCATTCCATCCCCGATGGCACTGCCGTGTTCCACACCACGACAATGTTCCTGTTGTTCTTGAGGGTGTGGTGAACTTGTGTAGTAGAGGAAGCTCTGTTGTGTGTGTGAATGCAGTTTTTATTTACTATTCCTTCTCCCTGTTGTCGATAGCAACTCATATCCGCATGTGTGAGTAAGATGCCTGCATGTTTGCTCATTCTATTGATCAGGTCAAATGGAAATATCTGAGGTTACCTCTTTTACTTTTACTTCCTTGGTGAAACTTGTTCCTTGTCTTATTGTTCGTGAAGTGTAACTGATACAAGTGCTGAATAAGAACAGATGTTGCTCTATGGTGAAACTTGCCCCAATCAGAATATGCTTAGTGATGAAAATCAACAGTGCACTGTACTGCTTAATTTTGAGAGCATACTATACTAACCATTAACCCATTTATTTTATTCTTGTTTTCTCTATTTGTATATAGGAACAAAATATAGCAAGAAAGGATAAGAAGATGAAGATTAGTTTAGGAAAATAGTATAGGTTTTTCTTTTATTTATTCTGTAATTTTGTTTTTGTCTTTTGTAACAAGAATTTAATATATATTTCAATAAAGGATTTCTTTCTTTATTTTTAATGATTCCTTTGTGTATTATCTTCGGATTGATGTGTATACTTTAAATCTTTTAAACATTGAATAAGAAATGAATAAATATTTATATTTACTTGTTTTTACTTAAATTACTTTAGTCATTCTAATTGTATACTTATTATATAATATAATATAACTTCTCATTAAAATACTTAATCTCCTTTTTAAAAAAATTAACTTATAAATGGGTTTGGTTTTAATTATTTCAAAAGTAGATTCAAATTAAGATGTCAATTTAAATTATTAACTGAACTTAACTCAAAATACCTAGAGATCATGCCCAAATTCATAACATTCACTAAGATGAGCTAAATCCTATCTCACCCTAGTGAAAGATACTTTGGTCCCTCCAGGGTTTTAGTTTGCAAAAAAATTACCCTAAATTTCAAATGCATGCATGCAAATGTACAAAATCCTAAATCTACCCTTCGTTTAGTCCTAAATTTTGGGATGTCCCCCCCTAAATTAAACTTCATCCTGAAGTTTGTGGTTTCTCGTTCTCGGCGTGTTTTGGATAGGCTCATCTTGAGTCTTCTTCCTTCCTCCCAATATCCTTTCTTCCAGAGTGATGTTTTCAATGAACTCTGCACTCCTTGACTTTACTCAACCCTTTGATTCCAGCTGTGGGTAATACGTAATGCTAAATCTAGACATCATCCTAGTACTCCATGAGATTGCTTTTAATCTTGAGTAACCCTTTTGAAGAAGGACTACTAATGCTTAACATTCCTATCATGGATTGTTCAGAGTAATTCACTTGTTCCATAGTGTTATGATGTAGCCTTCCGAATGACCTTCCCCGCTTTGTGTTGTGGTTCCTCCTAGAATTTCCATTTCCTAACGATGGTTCTCTACCCTCAGTATCTTGCTTGTGAGGGAAAAGATGTCTCATGTGTCCATCTTTTCCACAAGTATAACAAACAATATTGGGTCTTCTACAGTCCCTCTTTATATGTCCCGGAATTCCACAATTTCCACATATAATTCTTTTCTTTTGTTTTCGAATACCCTGGTTTGAACCAATACCCATAGATAGAATTCTATGTTTGAAATCTAGGTTAAGCTTTGGATCAGTATTCTGGAACTTCTTTGGTTCAATCATAGCTTTTTATTGGCTACTTTCTTCCTCTCTTCCTGTAGCATCTTGTAATTATCTACAAAAGTAATTGCTGCCTCAACCAACTCTTGAAATTGTTGTGTTGCAGCCCCCCGTATTTTCATCTTCATATAAGGGTTTAGTACCCTCAAGAACCTTTTTTGTGCTTCTCTTCCGTGTTTACCTCATCAACAGCATAACGAGATAGCTGACTAAACTCCCTAATATATTTCATCATGGCGTTATTATTTTGCCATAAGTCCTCGAACTACCTCCACTTAAACTCCATAATACTCTCTAGAACATGATACTCACAAAATTTCTTCTTGAACTCTTCCCAGGTGAATACCTATTCTAGTGTGTGCATAGCCAATTGGTTCTCCCACTAGTTTGCAGTTGATCCTGATACAAGAAATGTTGCATAACATAACTTATCCTCATCACTATATCCAACTGTTTAAGTTTCCTCTCTATATCCATCAACCAGTCCTCCGCATCCATAGGTTCTAGTGCCGATGCAAAAGGATTGGTTTGGCATTCTGGAAATCAGAAATACGTACTCTTGTATCTTTTTTTTCCTTTCTAGATCCAACTTGTTTGAGTATCTCCTGTAGGAACTTATTCTGATAGTCTTGCACCATTTGCATGTATTGCATGAAATTTTCTCTAGCAAAAGACAAGATAATAGTGATCCAGTTGCGGTTACATCTTAATTGGCTTCTTTGTTCTTAGCTTCTCGCTCGAAATGTTGTTCCATAGAGCTAGCTTCTACTCATGTACCCATACCCTCAAGTCCTGTTACATATAGGGAATACTCATACTTACATCATGCACATGTTTTATGAGCTCAAATCTATGCACTATGCTAGTCACACAAGGAAATCAAGAACCAAATCCAAATAACAACCAAACATATACCATGTATTATACATAGGATTTATAAGTTATTACAAACAAACCTCAAAACTACGCCTTGACTCTCACCTAGTAACCTATATATTTCAAGAACTTGTCCATGTGAGCCTACTCTCACTTATTACGACATGCCTCTCAAACACTACAATACGCATTACTAGATATGTACATTATTCAAGCTCTCTACTTTTATGGATTGTTTCTTCTTACTTTTCTCCCTCTTCTTAGTTCTTCTTGGAATTCTGTCCATGATGACGTGAAGTCCTACAACTGCCTTTTGGAGCATATGAATGTCCAGAGGGTGCGCTCTTGATTAGAAGTACCTAGGTTGAGGTTAGCCATTGAGAAATGACTAGAAAATATGAGATCTCCCACGAAATTCTCCTGTCCACCTTCAAATACACTTTCGAAGTAAGATGTGTTCTTTGCTTTTTCCTTGATCTAGTCATACATATTGGTGTAATAACTCCTAGTGCATTCTTCTAGGTCAATAGGATTGGTAGTACCCCCATATGGACCATAGGGTTCCATAGTATTGTTACTGGTTTCTACTCTCTTACCACAATCACTGGGTATGGGATCCTCCCTGGTTCCAGCGTAAGATTCTACTCCCCATCCATCATAATTCCCAATTAGAATTTTTAGATTGTATGTTCCCCAATTTTTCTATTCTATATCATATTTGGTTCATGGTTCTTCAGGTTTCTGAGGTTTATTCTGATAATAGGCATAGGTTTTAGACTATGGATCATCAAACTCGGTCTCTTCATACACATACCCTGAAAAGACTGTTTTAGGATGCCTAGCTTCTCTATATAACTTATTTCTTTGTTCTAGTGCCTTTGCAGGATCAGTGAAATCCTCATGGACTAGAACTTGATGTGTGTTATGGTAGGTATTAGCAATGACCTACGATCCATGTATTGGACAACTAGAGTTGGTTCAGTCTGCACAAGAGCAGAATTGTCTAACTTGGGCTCCGAACTTATGAAACCATGAGGTATAGTAGTGTGAGGACTACCTACCAGCTTCGTGGATTTCTACTTATGGATCATGGGTATTGCTTCCACTATTGAAATTTGATACGCCGCCACCATACATCTCGCCTCCATGGATGGCATTTCTCCACTTATCCCCAACTTTTTGGGTAACGTAAGCACTACACGATACTTGGCTATTACCTTACTGTCATTTTAATTGTAAATCTTCACGAGAAGTCGAGATTTGCAATCTAGAATCCATAGAAGTTTTCTCAAAAGATTTTTCAATCACCTCCATAGTCATCTAAAGTCCTATTCAACACTTGAACATTCTGGAATGGGTATCGAGATGCCATTCCAAGCTATAGATAAGAAATTAGAATTGTTCATTCTGAGTTATAACTCATTATTATTACCCAAAATGCATCATAATAAAGAATTATCGCACTAGAAATATGACAATGTAATTCTCAATTGAATACTCATCATGTTTCTAGAGAACTATTTACCGTTGCAGACATACTTCCTATAGGTTCTACCCATTTAATAGGTTTCCAAACTAAGGTCAAAGCTTTTGCTTTGATACCAGCTGCAGTGGCCCATCATACCACTACATGTTGTACTATATTATAGTCATTGACATAACACTCATGCAACACTGTTCCGCAAATATTACATCTCTTAGAGTGGTACAACGGAAACAAAAGAGGGTCCACAAACATAGATTATTATTACAACCAGAAATTACATGACAAGTTCAAAATCCTCTTATGTCCTTAGAGGTATCTCGATGACTCTATACAAGATTATACAGATCTGAGAACAACTTTAAAGAAACAAACTAAACCTTACTATAATATGAGATTAATAGATAGAGGATAGAGATCTATAATACTAGACTCAAGTAACTATATATGACACATCTACGCTTCAGACTCATCGGCCTCCATTCCATAGATGCTTCCGTAGTTGATTCCTTTGATGCTTCTGGATATCTGTGGCTCCTTATAACAGAATTTTGTTTGGTCTTCAGCTGAATGGAGTGTTTCATCTTCTTGGTATTCAATGTCTTCAAAATCTAGTAAGGGTTAATAAGGTATGGTTGAGTACGAGCGTACTTAGCAAGTTCACTAAAAAGGAGTGTTTGATGCACTAACTATAGCCGCAGACCATAGGTCGTAGGCTATGCAAGTTTTCATAAACATTTCTTCAAAGGTTGCTTTTATTCTAAAAAGCTATGTCCTCACAGGTTGATAATAACTTCGTGGAGTTCCTTTCCTGCAGCGTTCGCAGCTCCTTCCCGGAATGGGGAGTAACATGTCATACTTTTATACACTCTGCAGAGGTGTGTTGCTTTACCCATGAGAGACTAATTCCTTGTTGCACATCCGAGCAGCTTACCCATCCACACTTACTATGGTGTGGGGCCCAGTAATTGGTCCAAGCCGATCACTGCCCTTCTTCGCGACCTCGTAGGTCCACCCTATTGCTCGCTCAGTACAACGACTGCGCTAGTTTACATTCTCGAAGAGAGAAATCCATCTCAGACATATAGTATTGGGGAATTGACGGTTCCTACCCTTACACGTGCCTAAATGTAGGATCACAACTCCCATAAAATTTATCCGTTGACATAGGAAATGAAGAAGATCAGCTGACTTCCCTAGATCCATATAGATGTCATGGTTAACGCATAATATACGGTGCAAGAATCACTAGTGACATTTGTTATTAATTCCTAAGTGATATTTTCCCATGCAAATGGAACCTCCACCAATCCACAAACCATACCATGGTTCCATTTGCCCGCCATACTAGGTTAACACCAGTACGGCTGATAACCAATAAGTCATATTATTAAGAAAATAGTATTTTCTTCCATCCTTTTTGAAATGTAGGTGATGACAACAATTATTTGCAAACACTTGATAGAAAATACCCAAAGAATATGAGAAAGTGTGAACTTGCCTTGATATAGTGAAATATTAGAATCGAGTACTTTGACTTGACCCTGGACCTTGGACTCTGCAAAATACCATCATTACCCTGTAAGGACAATGTTTAAAGAAGCAATATGCTATTATGCATAAGTAATTCTATGCATTTTATAAGACTCCTGAAGTAATCCCTGCCATTTTAAGTGCGTTGGACTTAGGTGATTTTTTTAAAGATTTGATTTTCCTTCAAGTTTACTTCACAAAAGAGTACATGTACAAAGACTTCAAGATTAATATACAAGACACAAAAGTAAAGTGCAAATGATCTTGAATTATTATAATTTTAGTTTATTTTACATTAGACCAAAGTTAACTATAAAAATATAAATGGGCTTAAGACATATTATTTATAGCATTACCAATTTCTAGGGTTTTCCTAAGAAAAATTCAAGATAAAATCTTATAAATATTAAGCATAGTTTTAAGGACTCGGATTTAACGTGTTTAATGTTCATAGATTATATTATAAGATTTTCCTAGGAAAAATAGGTGAACTTATTGCATAGTTTATTTAGTTAACACTAAGTTTTGGAGCCACACAAAGTATGATTATTTAGGTTGAGATCACTCCCTATTAACATATGTTAATGATATGAACTTGTAAATCTTTGACTTATAGTTAGTTAAAGATTCTAAAGGAATATTATATAGTTAGCAATTTAATTTCAAATTTTATTAGAAATATAATTATGGTTCTAAGTGTAATATTTAGGGTGACCGATCAGGAAGTGGGTCCCGGGTGCGCACGAGTGAGGGAAAAGTGCGCAGAAAAGACTATTGTTGGTCTATGGGACCAGTGTAGAGATCCTAGTAAGTTGCCAGGAGTGACAGCCTGGGCAAGGAGAGTCCGGGATGTTACAAGAAATGGCGAACAATTTTATAATCAATATATTTGATAACTTAGTATTTTATGAAATCATTTTAGGAATTTATATACCATTATTGATAAAGGTAGTTATTAGAAAATACCTCTAAGGCAATTTATTTATTTTTACTTCATACAAGCAACAATTGATATTATCAGAGTAAATAGTACCTGATGTCTATGCACTCCTATTCTTGTAGACAGTTGTTGGGCCTCCAAGTGCAGAGGTTTGTAGAACAGCGGCAAGTTTTCCCTTAAGTGGATTACCCAAGGTTTATCGAACTTAGGGAGGAAGTTGTCAAAGGTATCCCCTCTCAAGCAACCCCGCAATCAAGATACAAGAAGTTTCTTGTGTCCCCAACACACCCAATACACTTGTCAGGTGTACGGGTGCACTAGTTTGGTGAAGAGATAGTGAAATACAAGTGGTATGGATAATTATAAGTGGTAACAGTGCTAGAAAATATCTTGATGGCGTGGAAGAGACTAAAGGCAAACTGAAATAAAGATGGAAGCAAGCAAACATGTAATAGATCTAATAGCAAACAGTGTACAATGCTTAGAAACAAGGCCTAGGGATCATAATTTCACTAGTGAACACTCTCATATAAATATCTTCTCTTTATGATACTACTCTTAACTACTCTCTGGTTGGACACTCTAATTGATGGTAGAGCTATAATAGCACACCTCAAAGTAAGCCTTTCCCATCTAGAAAACCCCACACTGTCACCTTGAGCACTAGATGGTTCCAACAAACACCACAATTTCATAAAGACATCCAACTCCAAATATAACTCATAACAAGTATTTGTAATCTTTAGCCTAAGTGCCACCATGGTGTGCACGCTGTCACTTTCACACACATGGGGAGAGCAGAGATCTATTAACACACTTGAGTAGCAAGGTAGATCTATAGATTACAAGGCTCATGATCTCGTAAGATCACGCATAGAGAGAGATGAACACATAGCTACCGGTAGAACCCTTAGCCTCGAGAGAGAACTACTCCCTCACCATCATGGGAATCAGCAACGGCGATGGAGATGGTGGTGGAGATCGATGGAGATGGCTCCGGGGGTAGTTCCCCATCTCGGCAGGGTGCCAGAACAGAGACTTTCTGTCCCTCGAGTCTCCCCTTCGGTGGCGGCGGTGCTGCGGAACTTTTCGTGGCTGGAGGCTTGACGATCTAGGGTTTTTGCATCGGGACGCTCTTATAGGCGAGAGGAGAGACCGAGGGGCTGCCGGAGGGGCGCACACCACCCCCTGGCACGGCCTGGCCTGGCCCGCGCCACCAGGTGGTGTGGCCAGCCACAGGCTCCTCTCCGTCTCGTCTTCTGGCTCCGTGAGTCTTTCGGTAAAATATCGACTTTGGCTTTTGTCCAGTCCAATTCTGAGAATATAGATTTTCTGACTTTCTTGGAACCAAAAACAGTAGAAAATAGGCAACTGACACTGTGGCTCTTGTTAATAGGTTAGTCCAAGAAATCATATGAAAAGTACTCCAAAGTGTGGACAAAACATAAGAACGTAGATAAAACCAAGCATGGAACATCAAAAATTATAGATACATTTGCAATGTATCAGTAGCGTTGGATTATTTCGGCTCAAACTGCTATCAATATCATCCTATTATTTTCGGTCGTGGGATAGACACCAAAAAGGACAGGCGGTGACGTAGCAACAAAGCCCTGCTATCCCGTGAGGCGAGACCCGCTGTGTCCTAGGGCGAACAATTCTTTACTGCCGATTGTTGTCGTATGCGCTGTCATACCCCACACCGTAGGACTGAGCCGCATGACTTGGGCCCTCTGTCAGCGAATGCAGATAGTACCGTGTTCTATGAGAGGCGTTTCTGGCCTGACACGCCTCAGGACTCGCTGGGTGGTTGAGCCCGCCGAGAGCCGACGTGGAGGTGTGAGCCCATGCCGACCACGATCTGTCGCGGCCATGGATCCCGCCCGGTGTCTATGTGGCGTCCTAAGCCCATGTCAGCCATGGTTTCTCGCGGACGTGGGGGTTGTTGAGAGCATACATGGTGACGTAGGATGTAGCTGGCTATGGTTTCTCGCGGTTATGGGGCCGTCCATGACCTACGTGGTGACACAAGCCCGTGACAGCCGTGGTTTCTCATGTGGCTCCGTAAACCATGTCTGTTGGAAGTATACGATGTAGATGATGTGGGTTATCGCTGAAATATAGACGAGTTGGCAGCGTTATCGCGCGTGCAAGAGCATATCATCAGCGGCTGATAGAATAGGTGTCACTTTAGATTCTAGGCAAACGTGGGTTCTCGCGCAAGCCTAAAAACATGTGTCACAAGGCTTTATGACACGACGTCGCGTATTTATTTCTCTTTAACGTTTCTTCTATAAAACCCTCTTCTCATTCTCGGCATGTGCTTAGTTTCATTCGTCTATCTGGTGAACACACCCAGACTGGACGGTGGTGGAGCTTCTCACATAGCGGTGTGCTAGGTGTAGATGCATGATACCGCCCTTCTGATGAACCTTCATGCAACGGGCGGCGTGTCTCGAGTGCTTCCCTGAATAGGATCATCACGCGTGTACCTTCTGGCCATCTTTGTATGGTTCTTCCGTCGTTCCGGTGAACATTCCCAGAGCGGCCGGGGCACGTACGACGGTGGCCATCATGAAAATGTGTCGGTCTTTCTGCGTGAGTTGCGGAGCTAGGCTCGCCTACTTATTTTCTTTTTCTTCTTTCGCTCTGCATCTTTCTTTTTCTTTTCATTTTTCTGCTTTTCTTTATGTATTTATTTTATAGCTATTTCCCTTCACTCTTTCGTTTGCATCTTTCCATGCATTTGTTTTTACCTATTTTCATCGTCTTTAAAAAAATCATCATGTTGTTATTCTCTCGCTTCTTTTTCTTTGTTTTATTGTTGAGTTCATCATTTTTCTCCTATCGTCGTGTGACTATTTTTTTGAGTTTCTATTCTTAAGTTTCTAATCCGTTATGTCGACTATTTTTGTATCTCTCGCTATATTTTGTCTGCTTATATTTTAGTTTTTAGTTTTTTCTTCTTATTTTATTTTGTCGGTTTACTTTACTTTTGTTTGCTAGTTCTTTTTTCTAACATAGTTGCAAAGCTTATGATGATGTAACCTGCGACAGAACCAACTAGGTCTATTTGCTTCGGATGGAACGTTGCTCTAACTACTTGGCTTGGCTATTGTCAGAGAAGTTTATGATAATGTGAACGGCTCGGGCGCAAGCTGAAGGCTGAGGTTTTAGGGGTTTATGTCGTCGGATTAAGGACAAGTACGCCATGAGGGGATCCTCGAGGCGTGCGGGAGAGAGGGGTGTGAGACGTACGGTGTTTCGGAACGGTGAGCACACAAGTTGTAGCATCCCAATTGTCTAACAATTGCAATGCTACTAGCCTAGTCTAGTAATATAATTACTACTTTCTACATATAATTGTTGCATCGTAATTATATCATGCTCATGTCATCATGCCACCTTGCATTTGAGCATCATATAAAACCCTTTTCTTTTGGTTCTTATCTCATATGCATTAGTAATTGTATTTGGCTCTTGATATATTGTATTTGGTTCTTGATAAATGCTTGATGCCCAAGTTGAGTTGGGGGCATATCTTTTATTCAACTCCACCACCTTTTTCCTTGTCACCACCTTATAATTCCACCATCCTAATTATCCATGAGCTTTTACATTTTCCTTTGGCATTTAATCTAGCTCATGTGGATTGGGATGGATCCACTTCTATTTCCACATGCTCTCATATTAGCATCATATTGTTTTCACATTATTGATATGTGGAGCCACCTTTGCATGCATTATGAGTGGTACCCTTTTCTAGCTTCCATATGGTGTGTTTTGGAATAATTGCTCATGTTGGAATATTATTGGGGATATTATGCACTAGTGGAATATACACACTAGCATGTCCCATTTATACTCAAATATGATCATCTCCATCTACTCCACATGGAACCTCCTTTTTAAATTCCTTTTGCTTGGCTTTCATTCCATATTTTGGGAATGCATGGGAATAAATGCCATGGGGTTTATTTTTGTTTTCACAAAATCAAGCATGGCATCTACTATTCATGCATGGGCCATGCAAGATCACAACCATCCCCTTTTTCTTCGTTTTCTTGGATTTTGAAGTAGGGCATGGACAAGTAGCTCTTTTCTTTTGTTTGAGCTCCACCCGCCCCATCTTGATCTTTCTCTCCTTGCCAGGTGAACCTAAAATCCTAAACACCTCATCTATTTTTCTCTCTCTCTTATACCACCACCATGTGCCCAACAAAACACAAAAACACTCACCTCCATCTCCTTATCCTTCCTCACACCCCTCCCTTGCTTGATCTTGGTTTGATCATGTCAAACCCAAAGCCTAATCCCTCATCTCTCTTTCTCTCAAACCCGAGCCACCACCCCATGATCTACCCCACCATGCCGAGGCACCACCCCAGCCCTAGCCTACCCCTGGCTCGACCACCCCATGCCAGCTACCCCCTCTCTAACCCTAACCACCCATAGACCGAGCCAAGCTACCCTCCAACCTAGCTAACCCTCTCGGCCTCTCTCTCTCTCTCACTCTCTCGCTGCAAGCCGGCCCCACCCGTGCAGCCCCTTCGTTCCCTTGGCAGACCCCACTGCAGCCACACCCCCCAGGCCGAGCCCTGCCTAGCACGTGAAGGAGAGGAGGGAAAGGTGGCCACCGAACCACTTTTTCTCCCGAGCCTTCCCCCACGGCACCCCCTCTCTCTCACCGTCCTTATCTACCCCCTCCCGTCTCTCTGCCATTCGCCCAGATCTCCCCTAGCCCCTGCGTCTCCTATTCCCTTCCCCTGCTACCTCCTCTCCACCCCCGGCGACCACCGTCGGTGTCGACGGCCACCTCTCGATCTAGGCGGCGGGCGTGGTGCTTGGTCGTCGAGGAAGCCGAGGCGGTCCCCGGCGTCGCCCCTGTGCATGGAGCCGAGGAGGAGAAGCCCCAGTACCTGCTGATCGTCGACGTGCCCGAGGGAAACCCTAGCTCCGCCGGCCTCTGCATCGCCGTCGGCCTGCTGCTCCCCGTCCCGATCCAAGCCCTCCGACGACCTCGCGGTGAGCCAACCTCCCTCCTAGACACCCCTCTCTCGCTTGGTCCCCCTGGTCTCGCCGGACTTTGTGCCGAGCGCTCTCTATGCGCCGGCGTGCGCGAGCTTCTGCACGTCGTCGCGCCGCACAACAGCTTACCTAGCCACCTAGATCACTCCTGTCAGCAACCCCCAGCCCACCGCAGTGGCTCCGCCTCTTTGCGCACGCCCCAGGTCGCGGGTTTGAACCCCCGCGCCGCGCGCCGTTCTCTGTCGCCAACAGTTCCATGAGTAAATGCCCCGGAAGAAAAACAGTGCCCGTGCGCACTTTGCAAATCCCCCCCAACCTTTTTGTCTCACAACCCGCGGTCCAGCCAGGTCTCACCTGTCATCGTCGCGGTGCGTTTTACAGAAAGATACCCGAGCTTTTCTATTAATCAACCCGCGCTCCACCCGAACCCCACCTGTCAGCCACCATGGTTGTTTTACAAAAACCACCCACAAAGTCTGGACCTCAACCCGCGGTCCCCGGCTCTGCCGCGTGGCACCCGCTCGCTCAGCCACTGTCGCGTGGGTCCGTTGGCCCGCATGACCCACCTGTCTGCCTCACGGGCTAGACTGCCTCGAGGTAGGAAAAGTTCCGCGCGTGGTTTTTCGCCAGCTCAGTGCGGCCCCACATGTCGGTGGCTGTGGCTAGCTCGGTCTGTGTATAAAAAGTCTTTCTGTTTATCTGTTTTATAAAAACAATTTCAGAAATGTTAATATGAATTTAAATTCTGTTTTTAATAATTTTTAAATTGTAATTCCAAATAATACAAATAATATATGGTTTTGAATCAGAAAAATGTGAGGAATTCAAAAATGCTACTCAAAATATTATTTGAGCACTTTAAATTTTCGAGATGATTAAAATTACAATAAAATGCCCTTTTCTTAATTAATTAATAACTTTAGTTTTATAACTCCAAATTTAATAAATAATATGTCTAAATCGATCAGCGCGATGAGCCCGTTCTATCTATGCATTCCATGTTATGAATTGAAGCATGCATCATGTCATTATTAAAAATCAGAACTGTTTATGGCAATAAAACATGACTAAAACTCAATAAAATGCTTTATTCTTGTACCCCACACCTCACCCATGCCATGCTACATTATTGCCATGTAAATTGTGCATGGCATGCTTGTTTTCTTGTCGCATTTTAATTCATATGCTTGTGCACTTTATTTATGTTGGCCCTTATTTGTTTGGTTCTTCTTTCGAATAGACGCCGAGCAGGGGAAATATCAGGAATCCCAGGAGTACCACCCAGATCCGTCTCTCGCTTCAACTGAGCTACCAGGCAAGCACTACCACATGCTTGCATACATATAGTACCTATTGCCTCTATCTTATTCTTGCATCATTGAGTCCCGATTGCATTAAATTGAATCCCAAGTACTGCATAGCCTTTACTTTTAAACCCCACCGAAGCTTGTTCCTCCATCCCATGAGCCATTACTACAGGAGTTGTTTGAGCCATGCGAGTCGTAGAACAGCATGTGTAGGGTATGTGAGTGTCTGATGGATAACGTGGTACCTAAACAACTTAACCGGAGTAGTAATGGGAGAACTAATGAAAGAGGCACCGGTGAGCAATATCTGCTATTTGGTTTTTCATGCTCACTTGTGTTCCGTAGGACCCAGAGTACTTGATTCCTGTTCCTTGACTATTCGCACTATCCACATCCGGGAGGCCTTATGGACCCCCCGAGCCAGAGCTTGATTCATTTCTATTTCTTGGGGCCACAAAGTAGTTTGGGGCTTTGTTACTATCCTGTACTTATGCCATGCTTTACTGTTTTATTTAAGATTGTGCGTGGAGCACCTGTACTGTTTTGGATGCGGAGTGTTTTCGCGGTATCGACAAGCCCAGTCACATTTTCGGGTTCCCAGTCGTTTACAGCCATTGGCGCAAACCATGGGTCCGTCTCGGAGCCGGCCAACTTCGTTGCGGGTAGCTTAATGGGGTGGCCCCCTGAAATATTTCTGAATCATGTGATCTCTTTGTCGTGAATGCCTTGTTGGGTTTTGATTTGGTTTTTCCGAGGTTGATCGAGTGTGTGTTGCTATTTGTGCATCCCTGTAGGATAAATCTTTCTGAAAGCCGTGTCCGCGGTTATGGACGACTTGGAGCACAGTTTCTCGATCATAGTCAAGTATAACTAAAGTACCGCTTTTAATCTGACTAAATACCTTACTAGTAAATAGTGCAATACTCATGGAATGGTTAATAAAACTGCCAACGGATGGGTTGTTCGTCCGCTTTCTCGTTGGTAAGCGAGAAGGAGGATGGATCTATTAATTATACTATTATCACTATTGTTACTAATTAACGGACATCCGTCTATCACTGGTTAGGCGGATGGTTAGCGGGCATCTATAGAATTGTTAGTTGTTATCTTTTGCTGCAATTGCGTCACCCCAGGTATATGTCCCCTTTAGAGGCATAAAGACTTGCTGAGTACCCCTAGGGTCTCACACGATAAATTGTTTGATTCAGATGAACAGGTGTATTTGCAAGATGGATACTGGGTGGAGGAGACAGATGATGTTGGCAACGATCACGTGGTGTAGAGATTTCGGGGATGGGGATCCATGAGATTTGTGGGCGGGATGTGTTTATTTATGTGGCATCTTATGCCGATTTGCTTCTTATCCGTACTCGGATCTTGTTTTCCGCTTCCGCCTGATACTCTGATGTTTGATGGATGAGGAGGTATCCTAAACTATTATCTCTATCTAGGATATTTGAATCTTGCGATATGGCGTTGCAATATTTCTATTTCTTTTACATGGAATGGCTCTGAAAACTGCTGTATGGTAGCTTGCATACATACTCACTTGTGTATGTATTTGATCTCTTCGCATGTTGCCTACGCCGCTCGTTCTTGTCCTGATGTCTTGGAAGTGGTTAGGACGGCCGACGGGTCTACACGTGGGCGGTCCCCTGGGCCCCCGCTGTACTATTTTAACCACTTCCGTTTCATCCAGGCTTGAACTTAGAGCGTAGGGTCCGAGGTAGTTACAATTGGTATCAGAGCCATCCCGCCCTTCAGGGTCTCAGCCAAATGGTCATTATCAGTCTATCAAATATTTTGGTAGCTATGTATACTAGGGAAAAACAAAACGTGAGAGTAGGACTGCTTCCATTTTTCTTCTTACCCACCCACCCACCCTTTTCTGGTAAGGAAGTGTAACGTTTTCAATCCTCTTCTAAAAATTCAAACTAGGATTCACGTGTTCAGGGTTCCGTGGTACCATAGGTTGTGTGGGTGTGTGTGTGAATTCCGTGTCTATCTGTTGCATCCAACTTGTTGTCGCTATCTGCCTTTTGGTTATCAACTGTTGGTACATTCCATACCGACAGGCTTTTGTAAACTGATGCCATCTATCCGACTCTTGGTTAACCGGTGCCATCTTGTTAAGGGTGTTCTTCCTTCCAGCATGCTTTCATAGAATGTGGAGTTGTTAATCTCTATCTGATAAGTGGTTTTGCGCATCTATTGGTATTTTAATGCCGAAAAATGCGGGAAATTTTTCTTTGATACATCTGTGTTTCCACACTCCTCTTCAGTCGTGTGTGAAACATTATCTATCTTCCTTTTATCGGCATGTTCATGCTAACTCATTCTTTTGTCACTGGCGCTTGATCTGGAAGTTTTCCTTTTTCTTCAGATCTTCTGGGCTAAGTACATAACTCGCGTCGATCCGATGCTTGTGATTGTAATTTGGTTCTCGGCAAAGATATATGACACTTATCATGAGTGGAGTATGGTCAATGCTATCGAAACTATCCTCCAAATGGTGGCGGTTATCTCCTGTGATTTTGAGTTACACCGTGATCATATCTATTGGCAATCCGAAGTTTTCTCAAGGCACTACGGTGGTCTATCATCTGTTTATCATGCTTCACATCCTGTTGGAACTCCATATCTGCAAAATTCTCTTGATACGAGGGAATTGCATCTTTTCGCCTCTGATAGCTTTTCTTAAGGTAGGAGATATCATCGTTTCTTTATCCAAGATCTCTTTATCTTTGTAACCGGCGACCCGATCGATGATGTGAACCAGGTGGCATTTCCTGTTCTCTTCTGAAGGACCAGATAATCTATTCTGCCAGTGCATCTCTTGCAACACGAACCCGTGCTCTTAATGTTGATCTTTCAAAAGAGCGTTAACCTCAGAGAGTGTTTCGAGCATTTGTTTGTTTCTCTCGCCTCTTAAACTTGGTATTCTGCGAATATCTTGTTAATACATGGTGGTATATGTTGATAATATGCTTGCCTATTCTATATCAATGGAAGGACATGGAAGATCGACTGTATCTCTTTCTCTCAAGCTTTGTGAACACTGCCTGTGTGCAAAGTTCTGAAAGTGTAATTCTGGCTTTTTGAAGTCACCTATCTCGACCACGTCCTTCTGCTAAATACATCGCTTCAATTTTTGGAATCAGCAAGCCCATTGTTAATTCCATCCTCCATCTTCAATCAAACCCGGAGTTTTTCCTTGTGGCGAGTTATCATCATCGTTCCGCTGAAGATTTCCTCAAGACTGCTAAATCTC
This sequence comes from Avena eriantha, assembly GCA_910589775.1. NCBI lineage: Eukaryota > Viridiplantae > Streptophyta > Magnoliopsida > Poales > Poaceae > Avena > Avena eriantha. The sequence continues at coordinate 423,598,348 of OU342742.1, read as the reverse complement.
TCGCAATCATTTCAAGAAGAACATGGAATTCTTTTCACCTCTCTCTTGTCAAGTAATCTGTTGAAACCCTTTCATTCCATCTTCTATCCTCAATCCACCGGAGGCCAGGAAGACTTTTCAGATCTTTTGTAATCCTTCTGTTCAAGTTGGTGCTATCTTTTTCTTTATCTGTTGAATCTTGCGGCCGTTCTCCGTAATCTTTCTTCATATTTTTCCGGTGGTTTGGATCTTCCGACACGATGACAACATCATCATCCTTTGCTATCTGGGATCCGGCGAATCATTTGCATCATATCTTTGTTTTCTTACGGAGTTCCATGAGTTCTTTTTGTCAAGATCTTCAGTCTGTCATTGGGAGTTGGGTTACATGATTTTCTTATTCATGTACGGAGTAATGCTTTGAGTGCGGGATGGAGTAGCTACCATACAACTACTCTTATCATTCGCTCTTGTACATTGGATGGGTGGATTAATGCAATTTCACTCATTCCACGGAAGTTAGAAATGGCCTTTATCCCTCGATACTTTTACTTCCGTCCTTGTTTTCTGGAGTGCTCTCTCGAAGAAAGTAATCAATAATCTCTTGTTGGTGATCTCGCCCTTTCTACACTGAGCAAAATCTTCAATTATCTTGTGGGAACAAACGCAAACTCTTTTCTGGCCTCGCCTTTCTACCGGTGCTCGACATTCCAAACAAGATGGAATGAAAATATCTCTCTCTTTGTTTCATCAATTCTTTTTCTGTGGTAAAGCCAATTATGGTTGAGGCCATCAGTCGCAAATCTATTGCGTTAGCCTCAAGGTTAAAGAAAGCAATAAGTATCCCTACAATAAACTCTAGATTCTCTATATTCTTTTCCTCTCGGGATTCCACCATAATCTAGCATCACCTCCTTGTCTAGAAGATATATCCACGCACCTCAATTGCGTGATCCTTGGTTCTTACCAGTGCAATAAAAATCTAATCCGACAATGTCTAACTAAATCTTTCCGTTGATATCAAGGAACTCTATTGTTTGAAGGTGATATTGTTCCGAACTTCCTTTCTCAAATCTGAGGGAAGGTACAGTGTTATTTTCATAGTGGTTGATAACTTCTCCAAAGTCACTCTTTTCGTCCAGTAAGGGCAAGAATCATCATCACTCAGCTTCCGATCTTTAATCCTAACGGTGTATCTTTTCTTTATCCATGATACATCGTCCTTTCTATTTCTTTCAGAAGTGGTTCTATTCTTTTATCATGTTTCTCGAGAAAACCGGAGCTATGTTCATCCTATCCTTCTTGTCTCATGGCAATCCTTCAATTCTTCTACCCCTTTGTGTCTCAAGCAAAACGCAAGACTCGCAACAAGTCTAGAAAGTTTGCAAGGTGTAGTGGTCGCACCATTCCGTTGTTCATCAACTTGGGAACGTGAGGGTCACCTTCGTTCCGAACATCCACCTCTCCTTGTGTTGTTTTCTTTTTCCTAGGAATCTCGGGGCGAGATTCTGGTTTAGTGGGGGAGAGTTGTAGAATCCCAATTGTCTAACAATTGCAATGCTACTAGCCTGGACTAGTAATATAATTGCTACTTCCTACATATAATTGTTGCATCATAATTATATCATGCTCATGTCATCATGCCACCTTGCATTTGAGCATCATATAAAACCCTTTTCTTTTGGTTCTTATCTCATATGCATTAGTAATTGTATTTGGCTCTTGATATATTGTATTTGGTTCTTGATAAATGCTTGATGCCCAAGTTGAGTTGGGGGCATATCTTTTATTCAACTCCACCACCTTTTCCCTTGTCACCACCTTATAATTCCACCATCCTAATTATCCATGAGCTTTTACATTTTCCTTTGGCATTTAATCTAGCTCATGTGGGTTGGGATGGATCCACTTCTATTTCCACATGCTCTCATATTAGCATCATGTTGTTTTCACATTATTGATATGTGGAGCCACCTTAGCATGCATTATGAGTGGTACCCTTTTCTAGCTTCCATATGGAGTGTTTTGGAATAGTTGCTCATGTTGGAATATTATTGGGGATATTATGCACTAGTGGAATATACACACTAGCATGTCCCATTTATACTCAAACATGATCATCTCCATCTACTCCACATGGAACCTCCTTTTTAAATTCCTTTTGCTTGGCTTTTATTCCATATTTTGGGAATGCATGGGAATAAATGCCATGGGGTTTATTTTTGTTTTCACAAAATCAAACATGGCATCTACTATTCATGCATGGGCCATGCAAGATCACAACCATCCCCTTTTTATTGGTTTTCTTGGATTTTGAAGTAGGGCATGGACAAGTAGCTCTTTTCTTTTATTTTAGCTCCACCCTCCCCATCTTGATCTTTCTCTCCTTGCCAGGTGAACCTAAAATCCTAAACACCTCATCTCTTTTTCTCTCTCTGTATTATACCACCACCATGTGCCCAACAAAACACAAAAACACTCACCTCCATCTCCTTATGCTTCCTCACACCCTCCCTTGCTTGATCTTGGTTTGATCATGTCAAACCCAAACCCTAATCCCTCATCTCTCTTTCACTCTAACCTGAGCCACCACCCAATGATCTACCCCACCATGCCGAGGCACCACCCCAGCCCTAGCCTACCCCTGGCTCGACCACCCCATGCCAGCTACCCCCTCTCTAACCCTAACCACCCATAGACCGAGCCAAGCTACCCTCCAACCTAGCTAACCCTCTCGGCCTCTCTCTCTCACTCTCTCGCTGCAAGCCGGCCCCACCCGTGCTGCCCCTTCATTCCCTTGGCCGACCCCAGCTGCAGCCACACACCCCAGGCCGAGCCCTGCCTAGCACGTGAAGGAGAGGAGGGAAAGGTGGCCACCGAACCACTTTTTCTCCTGAGCCTTCCCCCATGGCACCCCCCTCTCTCTCACCGTCCTTATCTACCCCCGCCCGTCTCTCTACCGTTCGCCCAGATCTCCCATGGCCCCTGCGTCTCCTCTTCCCTTCCCCTGCTACCTCCTCTCCACCCCCGGCGACCACCGTCGATGTCGACGGCCACCTCTCGATCTAGGCGGCGGGCGTGGTGCTTGGTCGTCGAGGAAGCCGAGGCGGTCCCAGGTGTCGCCCCTGTGCACGGAGCCGAGGAGGAGAACCCCAGTACCTGCTGATCGTCAACGCGCCCGTGAGAAACCCTAGCTCCGCCGGCCTCTGCATCGCCGTCGGCCTGCTGCTCCCCGTCCCGATCCAAGCCCTCTGACGACCTCGCGGTGAGCCAACCTCCCTCCTAGACACCCCCTCTCTCGCCTGGTCCCCCTGGTCTCGCCGGACTTTGTGCAGAGCGCTCTCTGTGCGCCGGCGTGCGCGAGCTTCTGCACGTCATCGCACCGCGCAACAGCTTACCTAGCCGCCTAGATCACTCCTGTCAGCAACCCCCACCCCACCGCAGTGGCTCCGCCTCTCTGCGCACGCCCCAGGTCGTGGTTTCGAACCCCCGCGCCGCGTGCCGTTCTCTGTCGCCGACAGTTCCGTCAGTAAACGCCCTGGAAGAAAAACAGTGCCTTTGCGCACTTTGCAAATCCCCCCAACCTTTTTGTCTCACGACCCGTGGTCTAGCCAGGTCCCACCTGCCATCGTCGCGGTGCGTTTTACAGAAAGATACCCGAGCTTTTGTATTCATCAACCCGCGCTCCACCCGAACCCCACCTGTCAGCCACCATGGTTGTTTTACAAAAACCACCAGCAAAGTCTGGACCTCAACCCGTGGTCCCCGGCTCTGCCGCGTGGCACCCGCTCGCTCAGCCACTGTCCCGTGGGTCCGTTGGCTCGCAGGACCCACCTGTCTGCCTCACGGGCTAGACTGCCTCGCGGCAGGAAAAGTTCCGCGCGCTGTTTTTCGCCAGCTCAGCGCGGCCCCACATGTCGGTGGCTGTGGCTAGCTCGGTCTGTGTATAAAAAGCCTTTCTGTTTATCTGTTTTATAAAAACAATTTCAGAAATGTTAATATGAATTTAAAGTCTGTTTATAATAACTTTTAAATTGTAATTCCAAATAATACAAATAATATATGTTTTTGAATCAGAAAAATGTGAGGAATTCAAAAATGCTACTCAAAATATTATTTGAGCACTTTAAATTTTCGAGATGATTAAAATTACAATAAAATGCCATTTTCTTAATTAATTAATAACTTTAATTTTATAACTCCAAATTTAATAAATAATATGTCTAAATCGATCAACGCGACGAGCCCGTTCTGTCTATGCAATCTATGTTATGAATTGAAGCATGCATCATGTCATTATTAAAAATCAGAACTGTTTATGGCAATAAAACATGACTAAAACTCAATAAAATGCTTTATTCTTGTACCCCACACCTCACCCATGCCATGCTACATTATTGCCATGTAAATTGTGCATCATTCATCATGGGATGCTTGTTTGCTTGTCGCATTTTAATTCATATGCTTGTGCACTTTATTTATGTTGGCCCTTGTTTGTTTGGTTCTTCTTTCGAATAGACGCCGAGCAGGGGAAATATCAGGAATCCCAGGGGTACTACCCAGATCCGTCGCTCGCTTCAACTGAGCTGCCAGGCAAGCACTACCACATGCTTGCATACATATAGTACCTATTGCCTCTATCTTATTCTTGCATCATGGAGTCGCGATTGCATTAAATTGAATCCCAAGTACTGCATAGCCTTTACTTTTAAACCCCACCGAAGCGTGTTCCTCCATCCCATGAGCCATTACTACAGGAGTTGTTTGAGCCATGCGAGTCGTAGAACAGCATGTGTAGGGTATGTGAGTGTCTGATGGATAACGAGGTACCTAAACAACTTAACTGGAGTAGTAATGGGAGAACTAATGAAAGAGGCACCGGTGAGCAATATCTGCTATTTGGTTTTTCATGCTCACTTGTGTTCCGTAGGACCCCGAGTACTTGATTCCTGTTCCTTGACTATTCGCACTATCCACATCCGGGAGGCCTTATGGACCCCCCGAGCCACAGATTGATTCATTTCTATTTCTTGGGGCCACAAAGTAGTTTGGGGCTTTGTTACTATCCTGTACTTATGCCATGCTTTACTGTTTTATTTAAGATTGTGCGTGGAGCACCTATACTGTTTTGGATGCGGAGTGTTTTCGCGGTATCGACAAGCCCAGGCACACTTTCGGGTTCCCAGTCGTTTACAGCCATTGACACAAACCTTGGGTCTATCTCGGAGCCGGCCAACTTCGTTGCGGGTAGCTTAATGGGGTGGCCCCCTGAAATATTTCTGAATCCTGTGATCGCTTTGTCATGAATGCCTCGTTGGGTTTTGATTTGGTTTTTCCGAGGTTGATCGAGTGTGTGTTGCTATTTGTGCATCCCTGTAGGATAAATCTTTCTGAAAGCCGTGTCCGCGGTTATGGACGACTTGGAGCACAGTTTCTCGATCATAGTCAAGTATAACTAAAGTACCGCTTTTAATCTGACTAAATACCTGACTAGTAAATAGTGCAATACTCATGGAATGGTTAATAAAACTGCCAACGGATGGGTTGTTCGTCCGCTTTCTCATTGGTAAGCGAGAAGGAGGATGGATCTATTAATTATACTATTGTCACTATTGTTACTAATTAATGGACATCCGTCTATCACTGGTTAGGCGGATGGTTAGCGGGCATCTATAGAATTGTTAGTTGTTATCTTTTGCTGCAATTGCGTCACCCCAGGTATATGTCCCCTTTAGAGGCATAAAGACTTGCTGAGTACCCCTAGGGTCTCACACGATAAATTGTTTGATTCAGATGAACAGGTGTATTTGCAAGATGGATACTGGGTGGAGGAGACAGATGATGTTGGCAACGATCACGTGGTGTAGAGATTCCGGGGATGGGGATCCATGAGATTTGTGGGCGGGATGTGTTTATTTATGTGGCATCTTATGCCGATTTGCTTCTTATCCGTACTCGGATCTTGTTTTCCGCTTCCGCCTGATACTCTGATGTTTGATGTATGAGGAGGTATCCTAAACTATTATCTCTATCTAGGATATTTGAATCTTGCGATATGGCGTTGCAATATTTCTATTTCTTTTACATGGAATGGCTCTGAAAACTGCTGTATGGTAGCTTGCATACATACTCACTTGTGTATGTATTTGATCTCTTCGCATGTTGCCTACGCCGCTCGTTCTTGTCCCGATGTCTTGGAAGTGGTTAGGACGGCCGACGGGTCTACACGTGGGCGGTCCCCTGGGGCCCCGCTGTACTATTTTAACCACTTCCGTTTCATCCAGGCTTGAACTTAGAGCGTAGGGTCCGAGGTAGTTACACAAGTTTACCCAGGTTCGAATCCGCCGGCTTTGGACGGACCCTGCTCCTGCTAGCAATCTAGTAATACGCAGAGCCGGAATATGGGTTACAAGGGTTTTGCCTGTGCGATGTAAGATTGTAGAGTATTGTGGTTATCTGGTGTTATGCCCTAAAGGCTCCCCCTAGGACGGCTTATAAAGATATCCGTCCTAGGGTTTACATGAGAGATCAATCCGGCTACGACTAAGACTTGGTAACAGAGTACATCTTGAACTACAAGTAACATTATGGGCCTAAGTCGGTAAGTCTTCTAGGCCTTCCCATAGTCGGATTGGATTCCGTCTTCTCTCTCTAACTGGGCCGCCCATGAAGTAAAGCTCTAACCCGAAGTGGGCTAACCTGGTCAGTGAGGAACTGAGAGGATACCCGGAAAGTACATCCCCAACAGTAGCCCTAGAGGCCTCCAAGATCCAAAGTCGGATTTTATCATCGTCTAGCTTGATCTTCAGCTTGCAGAATCTTGAAGGGTTCCTGAAACTTCACAACAAAAAATACGATCTGGGTCTTAAAAATAAGTCGGACCTTTCAATTGGTTACTCGGATTTTCCAGCTTGCTTTTAAACTAAGCCGAAACTTGGTCTCTAACGCCACCTGACACAAGCATGGTCAAGTCACGTCATCTGACAGACGTTCCGTCAGCACGACCATTGGTGGGTCCGCGGTTCGCGGAACCGAGGCGCCGTTTCAATGCGTGTGTGGAGATCGAGGCGACGCAATCATCGCACGGGCCCTTCCTAGTTCTTTCCATGACGCGTGGCGGTTACACTGTAGCGTTTGCACGAATCTTGGCGCAGGTAGGTGGATATAAGGGGTTTAGATTTCTTCTTCTCCTCTCCACCAGTCCTTTGCTGTTCTTTCCTTCCCAATACTCCTGCGCGCCCAGAGCCTCCTCGCCCTCCTCCCACAGAACTCCTAGCACTGCCACTTTAAGGTCACCTTTTCCACCGTAGAAAAAATGGCATCATCCTCTTCTTCCTCTTTGGCAGAGGCGGCGGCGGCAGCGTGGGTGGAAGCAGCTGCGGAGAAGGAGAGCTTCCGGGGAATCTGGATCCCCTGCGCCCTCGACGTAGACGGCCCCAAAAACATGGAGAAAGAGGGGCTTCTCGCCGCCGGCGACTGGCGGACCGGCCTCGGCGAAACCGTCCCCAATCCACGTGAGGGCAAGCGCGTCCACTTCGGCACCCATATGGACCGAGGTTTGTCCTTTCCTCCCTCGGAGTTCTTCTCCGAGGTGATTGACCACTATGGAGTTCAACTCCACAATCTTCCTCCCAATTCTCTTCTAGAAATGAGCGCATATGCTGCGCTTTGCGAGGGCTTTCTCGGCATTAGGCCGAGTTTGCTTCTATTCCGGTATTATTTCCATGTCCGTAGAAATTCCATTACTGCTGGTGTTCCTTATATCACCGGTACCATTAGTTTTTCTGTTAGACGAGACCGGGCATATCCCAAAATTTCTGCCAGTGACTCGGTCAAACAATGGCCAGCCACTTTTTTCTACCATAGGGATATTCCGGCTCCCGGCAAAGCTACTGCTTTGCTGGCTTTTGTCGACGGAGCCGCCACAGCCTAGCCTTCCTTGGACGAGGCTGCTCCGGCTCTCACCGACGATCTGATCCTCGCCAAGAGGCGGATCGAGTATTTGATCAAACACAAGGGTCTGAAGGGATCTGACTTAGTCCAATGCTGGGTCTCACGTCAGATCTAGCCACTTCAGTACCACGGGGATAGACTAATGCACTCCATCACGTCTTCCAAAAGAGACTCTCTCCGCATCAGCACCAAAGCCTACACCGCCCAAGGTTACATAAGCCAAATCAAGTGGCTGATCAAGGAGCGGATCGAGAGGAAAATTCCGGAGGTTTCTCCGGACATGCACACGGCGGAAAACCGCGTGGTAGCGGTAAGCTTCCATCAGTACACCTTTTACGTGTTTCAATTTTTAAGTTATATACTGCAAATGCTGATATGTTTTCTTGTTTTCAGCTTGCTGATCTCCCCGAGTCGGAGCTTGCTCCACTCGAAGGATATCCTCCTGTATTTTCTCAGGAGACTGAAGTGGTCCCATTGCCGGACCTTGCGCTCAAGAAGCGCAAAGCTCCAACAGTGGCTGTTGGCACAGAGGAAGTGCCCGTTGTGAAGAGGTAACTTTCATTCACAATTTCCGCCTTTGTACCTTTATCGAATTTCTTTCTGAGATGTAATGTTTCTGACTTTACTACATTCTTAGAGCAAAGCCTCTCATCAAGGGTAAGGGGAAAAGGATTCCTGCGAAGCCCCTGCGACAGACGAAGCTTACCATAGCTTCCTCTGTCACGGCTCCTTCGACACCTGCCCCTCAACCTTTTGCAACACCGGCGATTACTCCTTCTCCGGTGGTTACAGAAGATCTGGCTCCTCCAACGGCGCCTGTGATTCTTGGATAGCACACTCACGTCACCGCGGGTGCGTCAGCTCAAGATAAGGGTGGACCCTCTTCGGGTAATGATCCCTCGGCTGAAGTCTTCGCCGACAACCTCCTCAGCAACCCCGGACTTGCCAAGTTTGGCTTGTCCCGGAAATCTGCAGAGGAGATCCAGCGGCTGGCCAGGCAAGTCCTGGACAAAAGCCATCTATCCCCCGAAGAGGAAGCGCAAGAAGCAGAGGACGTCAAGTTCTCTGACCTTCTCGCTCAAGTCCGCCTTCACGACGAGAAGATCAGGACTGGCGAGCTTCCAACAGCCCCAGTGATTCCTCTTACTCTCGCCGAGAAGGTGGCAGCTGAGGTGAACGCGGGGTTAAACAAACTCACCCGCGAGCAATATGTAAGTCAGAATTCCAACTCTTGTTTTTACCTCATGTTATATCATATCCTCTAGCCCCCAAGCATGAAGTAGGATATAGAAATCCGGGTTTATGCTTTCATTAGGATGCCAAAGAACGAACTAGTGTAGCCCCCAAGGCTTGTGCTGATATTTAGCAAAAAATATTAGCCCAAGTCTTAAGTAGCTTTCTGACTTTAGGTATTCTGACTTACAGAAAGTATGTGTTGGAGATATGCCCAAGAGGAAATAATAAAAGTGGTTATTATTATATCTTTGTGTTTATGATGAATGTTTACATCCCATGCTATAATTGTATTATAAGGAAACACTAATACATGTGTGCTTTGTAAACGTAAAAGAGTCCCTAGTAGGCCTCTTGTTGAACTAGCTTGTTGATTAATAGATGATCATGGTTTCCTGATTATGGACATTGGATGTCATTAATAACAAGGTTGTATCATTAGGAGAATGATGTGATGGACACAAACCCGTAGTAAGTATAGCATAAGATCAAGTCATTAAGTTCGTATTGCTACAAGCTTTCAATTGGATAGTAACCTAATCCTTCGACCATGAGGTTATGTTAATCACCATCACCGGATAGGTACTTTGATGGCATCAAACACCGCTTCATAACTTGGTGGTCATAAAGGTGTCATTGGGTATTTTGAAAGTATGTGTTGAAGCGCATGAACCAAGATTGGGATTTGTCCATCCATATGACGGATAGATATGCTCTGGGCCCTCTCGGTGGAATGTCATCTAGTTAGCTTGAAAGCATGTAACTAGGTCACAAGGGATGACATATCATGGAACGAGTAAAGAGTACTTGTCAGTAACGAGGTAGAACTAGGTATGGAGATACCGACGACCAAACCTCGGATAAGTAGAGTATCGCGTGACAAAGGGAATTTGTTTCGTATGTTAATGCTTCTATCGATCACGAAGTCATCGTTGAGTATGTGGGAGCCGTTATGGATCTCCAGATCCCGCTGATGGTTATTGATCGGAGAGGTGTCTCCATCATGTCTGCATATTCACGAACCGTAGGGTGACACACTTAAGGTTCGATGCTGTTTAGGTAGATATGGAATATGCGTTGGAGACCGAATGTTGTTCGGAGTCTCGGATTGGATCTGAGACATCACGAGTAGATCCGGAATTGTCCGGAGAATAAGATTCATATAATGGAGATCATTTTCTAGGTTCGGAAATGTTCCGGATTGTTTATATGGGGTTCTAGAAGGTTTCGAAATGTTCCGGAAAGTTCTAGAAGGTTCCGTGGACTTTACTTGAAAACCAAGAAAGGAAAGGGGAGACTTGTGGGGGAAGGAATCTCCCTCCCCCCTCTCCCTTGTGCGCCGGCCCTAGGAGGTGGGCCTAGGGGTGGGAACCCTAGGCCACACCCCTCCCTCTATATATAGAGGGGTGGAGGCGCCACCCCCTTACCCCTCCCCTCTTGCCCTAGCCGCCTCTCTCCTCCTCCTCCTTCCTTCTGCTCAGGCTTAGGCGAAGCCCTGCAGAATTCTCTACTCCACCACCACCACCACACCGTCGTGCTGCTGGGATTCCGTGGAGAGATCTACTACCTCCGCTGCTCGCTGGAACGGGTAGAGGAAGGTCTGCATCGACTCCGCACGTGTGACCGACTACAGAAGCGCTGCCGGAACGCGGCGCCGGAAGGATCGTCTACTCGATCTTGAGATCGGCAAGTGATCGTCTACATCAACCACGAGATCCGATCTCGCACAAGGCTTTTGGATCTACAAGGGTTAGTACAGATCTATCTCGTTGCACATGTCTAATAGATTAGATCATGGCTTTTATCTAGATTAGATCTGGGTTTTGTTCGTTCTTGCGGTAGAAATTTTTTGTTTTCCATGCTACGAACCCATCAGTGGTATCAGAGCCGTGTCTATGCGCAGATCTGTTGCACGAGTAGAACACAATGGTTTTGTGGGCGTTGGTGCTCGTGCCGTCTGTTGCTTTGTGTACTTTGCATCTTGCGGTATGGTGGGATGAAGCAGCTTGGGCTAACCTTACATGTCATCGCACATGAGACTTGCTCCACGCTTGATGTGTAACTTGCTTTGCACAAGTGGCTTTGCGGGTGTCTGTCTCTCTCACCATAGTATAGATCTAATTTACACTTTGCACTTGATAGCACTTTTATCAACGTTGTGGTTCAGTTTCGTAGGTAAGATGCGTTCTTATTCGTAAGCCCCAAACCACGTAAAACATGCAAAGAAAATTAGAGGCGTCTAACTTGTTTTTACAGGGGTTTTGTGATGTGATATGGCCATCATGTGATTGTGATTATATTTGATGTATGCGATGATCCTTGTTGTAATATGGAAACCGGCAGGAGCCTAATGGTTGTCTTTAATTCTGTTAAGACCTGCGTGTCTATTCATCTTGTAATAGCTTTATTCCAAGTAGTTGTAATAGTTGCTAGTGATGATGGACAACCATGAAGCGGCGCCACTGACCTTGACGCAATGCTGGTGATGATGGAGATCATGTCCGTGCTTTGGAGATGGAAATCAAAGACATAAGAAGAAAGGGCCATATCATATCACACTAATTATGAATTGCCTGTGATGTTAATCCTTTATGCATCTTGTATTGCTTAGATCGCAACAGTAGCATTATAAGATGATCCCTCTCATTAAATATCAAGTAATAAAGTGTTCACCCTTAGTTGGCACCGTTGCTAAGACTCGTCGTTTCGAAGCATCTCGTGATGATCGGATGTGATAGATTCTACGTGTGCATACAACGGGTGCAAGCCAGATTTGCACATGCGGAAACTAAGGATAATCTTGACGAGCCTAGCATGTACAGACATGGTCTCGGAACACCGAATACCGAAAGGTAGAGCATGAGTCATATAAATGATATGATGAACATGAAGATTGTTCGCCGATGAAACTACATCTTCTCTCGTGAAGATCGGACTTGGTGTAGTGGATTTGGTTCGTGTAATCACTAAGACAACGTGAGGGATGTTGTTTTGAGTGGGAGTTCACCTAGTTAATTTAAGAATTAAATTTGAACTCAATTTATCATAAACTTAGTCTAAACTACTTGCAAATTATTGTAGATTATGGCGAACCTCTCCATCAATTTCAATGCGTTCCTAGAGAAAGAAAAGCTTAAGAACAATGGAAGCAACTTCACGGACTGGTTCCGTGGACTGAAGATCGTCCTCAGGGCTGGTCAGTTGACCTATGTGCTCAAAGCACCGCTGGGTGACCCACCTGCAGAAGATGCCACCGATGACGTAAAGAATGTTTACGCCACTCGGAAAAATCACTACTCCACAGTTCTGTGTGGCATCCTGTACGGTTTAGAAGCGGAGCTTCAGAAGCGCTTTGAGCACCATGACCCGTTCGTGATCATTAAGGAGCTCAGGATGATTTTTGAGACTCACGCGGCCGTGGAGAGCTATGAGGCCTCCGAAAAGTTCTTTAACTGTAAGATGGAAGAGGGTAGCTCCGTTAGCGAGCACGTGCTCACCATGTCTGGGCACGCAAACAAGCTCCACTTGGGGATAACGATTCCTAATGAGTTAGGGATTCACCGCGTCCTCCAATCACTGCCACCAAGTTACAAGAACTTTGTGATGAACTACAACATGCACTGCATGAACAAGACGTTGCCTGAACTATCGTCCATGCTGAAAACTGCTGAAGTGGAGATCAAGAAGGAGCACCAAGTGTTGATGGTTAATAAGACCACCAATTTCAAGAAATAGGGCAAGCCTAAGAACAAGGGTAACTTCAAGAAGGATGGCAAGAAAGCTGCCGCACCTGCTAAGAAGCCCAAGGCTGGTCCTAAGCCTGAAACTGAATGCTTCTACTGCAAGGGTGCTGGTCACTGGAAGCGTAACTGCCCCAAGTACCTGGCGGATCTGAAGAACGGCAACATCAAGAAGAAAGGTATATTCGATATACATGTTATTGATGTGTATCTTACTAGTAATCGTAGTAGTGCCTGGGTATTTGATACTGGTTCGGTTGCTCATATTTGTAACTCGAAACAGGAGCTGCGGAATAAGCGAAGACTGGCGAGAGACGAGGTGACGATGCGCTTTGGAAATGGCTCCAAGGTTGATGTGATCGCCGTCGGCACGCTCCCTCTACATCTACCTTCGGGATTAGTTTTAAATTTGAATAATTGTTATTTGGTGCCTGCGTTAAGCATGAACATTATATTTGGATCTTGTTTATTGCAAGACGGTTACTCTTTTAAGTCCGAGAATAAAGGTTGTTCGATTTATATGAGTAATATCTTTTATGGTAATGCACCTGAGATGAATGGTTTATTCTTACTGAATCTCGATAGTAGTGATACACATGTTCACAACATAGATGCTAAACGAACAAAATTAAATGATAATTCTACATACATGTGGCACCGTCGTCTTGGTCACATTGGAGTGAAGCGTATGAAGAAACTCCATTCTGATGGACTTCTTGAATCACTTGATTTTGAATCACTTGAAAGATGCGGAGCATGTCTAATGGGAAAAATGACTAAGACTCCATTCTCTGGAATAATGGAGTGAGCTACGGACTTATTGGAAATAATACATACCGATGTGTGCGGTCCAATGAGTGTAGCATCGCGTGGTGGATATCGTTATGTTCTCACTTTTACGGATGACTTAAGTAGATGTGGGTATGTCTACTTTATGAAACATAAGTCCGAAACTTTCGAGAAGTTTAAGGAATTTCAAAGTGAAGTGGAAAATCATCGTAACAAGAAGATTAAGTTTCTGCGTTCTGACCGCGGAGGTGAATATCTAAGTTATGAGTTTGGCATGCATTTAAAGAAATGTGGAATACTTTTGCAGTTGACACCGCTGGGAACACCACAGCGTAATGGTGTGTCCGAACGTCGTAATCGAACTCTCTTAGATATGGTTCGGTCTATGATGTCTCTTACAGATTTACCGCTATCGTTTTGGGGCTATGCATTAGAGACAGCCGCATTCACTTTAAATAGGGCACCATCTAAATCCGTTGAAACGACACCGTACGAATTGTGGTTTGGTAAGAAACCTAAGTTGTCGTTCCTTAAAGTTTGGGGTTGCGAAGCATATGTAAAGAAGTTACAACCTGATAAGCTTGAACCCAAAGCGGAGAAATGCGCCTTCATAGGAGACCCTAAAGAAACAATTGGGTATACCTTCTATCATGGATCCAAAGGCAAAGTTTTCGTTGCCAAGAATGGATCCTTTCTTGAGAAGGAGTTTCTCTCGAAGGAAGTGACCGGAAGGAAAGTAGAACTCGATGAGGTTATTGAACCTTCTCTCGGATTTGAGAGTAGCGCAGCACCAGAAGATGTTTTTGTGCCGCCTGCACCAATTGGAGAGGAAGCTAATAATGGTGATCATGAAACTTCGAACGAAGTTGCTGCTGAACCTCGCAGGTCAACGAGGGTTCGTACCACTACTGATTGGTATGACCCTGCCTTGAACGTCATGTTGGTGGACAACACTGATGACCCTGCGACTTATGAAGAAGCTATGGTGAGCCCAGATTCCGACAAATGGCTAGAAGCCATGAAATCCGAAATGGGATCCATGTACGAAAACCAAGTGTGGACTTTGGTGGACTTACCGGATGGCCGTAAGGCTGTCGAGAACAAATGGATTTTCAAGAGAAAAACAGATGTTGATGGTAATGTTACCGTCTATAAAGCTCGACTTGTCGCGAAAGGGTTCCGACAAATTCAAGGAGTTGACTATGATGAGACTTTCTCACCAGTAGCGAAGCTAAAGTCTGTGAGGATTTTGTTAGCAATTGCTGCATATTTCGATTATGAGATTTAGCAGATGGATGTCAAAACAGCGTTCCTTAATGGTGACATTGAGGAAGAGTTGTATATGGTACAACCCAAGGGTTTTGTCGATCCTAAAGATGCTAACAAGGTATGCAAACTTCAGTGCTCCATTTATGGACTGAAGCAAGCATCCCGGAGTTGGAATCAACGTTTTGATAAAGTAATCAAAAACTTTGGGTTTATACAAACTTATGGAGAAGCTTGTATTTACAAGAAAGTGAGTGGGAGCTCTGTAGCATTCCTAGTACTATATGTAGATGACATATTGTTGATTGGGAATGATGTAGAACTTCTTAATAGTGTCAAAGCCTATTTGAATAATAGTTTTTCAATGAAGGATCTTGGCGAAGCTGCATATATTTTAGGCATCAAGATTTATAGAGATAGATCAAGACGCCTAATAGCGCTTTCACAAAGTACATACTTGGACAAAGTTCTAAAGAAGTTTAGAATGGAAGAGAGCAAGAAAGGGTTCGTGCCCATGTTGTCAGGTAAGACCTTGAGTAAGACTCAAAGTCCAGCTACGGCAGAAGATAGAGAGAAAATGAATAATATTCCCTATGCCTCGGCCATAGGTTCTATCATGTATGCCATGCTGTGTACAAGACCGGATATAGCACATGCTATTAGTTTGACTAGCAGATATCAAAGTGATCCTGGAATGGAGCACTGGACAGCGGTCAAGTATATCCTAAAGTACCTAAATAGGACTAAGGATATGGTTCTTTCTTATGGAGGTGATGAACAGCTTGTTGTAAACGGTTACACTGATGCTAGTTGGAACACCGATCCAGATGACTCGAAGTCACAGTCTGGATACGTATTTATTTTGAATGGTACTGCAGTGAGCTGGAGGAGTGCCAAGCAAAGCGTTGTGGCGAAATCTTCAACTGAATCGGAATACATAGCTGCTTCGGAGGCTGCACAAGAAGCCATATGGATGAAGGAGTTCATTACTGAACTTGGCGTGGTTCCTAGTGCGTTGGACCCGATGGCCATCTACTGTGACAACACAGGTGCCATAGCTAATGCACAGGAGCCAAGGTCACATAGCAAGCTGAAGCACATCAAGCTACGTTTCCATGCTATTCGCGAGTATGTCCAAGATGGTGACATAAAGATTTGCAAAGTACACACTGATCTGAATATGGCAGATCCGTTGACTAAACCTCTCCCTAGGGCAAAGCCTGACCAACACCAGAACGCCATGGGTGTTAGGTATATTACCATGTAATCTAGATTATTGACAATAGTGCAAGTGGGAGACTGTTGGAGATATGCCCAAGAGGCAATAATAAAAGTGGTTATTATTATATCTTTGTGTTTATGATGAATGTTTACATCCCATGCTATAATTGTATTATAAGGAAACACTAATACATGTGTGCTTTGTAAACGTAAAAGAGTCCCTAGTAGGCCTCTTGTTGAACTAGCTTGTTGATTAATAGATGATCATGGTTTCCTAATTATGGACATTGGATGTCATAAATAACAAGGTTGTATCATTAGGAGAATGATGTGATGGACACACACCCGTAGTAAGTATAGCATAAGATCAAGTCATTAAGTTTGTATTGCTACAAGCTTTCAATTGCATAGTAACCTAATCCTTCGACCATGAGGTTATGTTAATCACCATCACCGGATAGGTACTTTGATGGCATCAAACACCGCTTCATAACTGGGTGGTCATAAAGGTGTTATTGGGTATTTTGAAAGTATGTGTTGAAGCACATGAACCAAGATTGGGATTTGTCCATCCATATGACGGATAGATATGCTCTGGGCCCTCTCGGTGGAATGTCATGTAGATAGCTTGCAAGCATGTGACTAGGTCACAAGGGATGACATATCATGGAACGAGTAAAGAGTACTTGTCAGTAACGAGGTAGAACTAGGTATGGAGATACCTACGATCAAACCTCGGATAAGTAGAGTATCGCGTGACAAAGGGAATTGGTTTCGTATGTTAATGGTTCTATCGATCACGAAGTCATCGTTGAGTATGTGGGAGCCATTATGGATCTCCAGATCCCGCTGATGGTTATTGATCGGAGAGGTGTCTCCATCATGTCTGCATATTCACAAACCGTAGGGTGACACACTTAAGGTTCGATGCTGTTTAGGTAGATATGGAATATGCGTTGGAGACCGAATGTTGTTCGGGTCTCGGATTGGATCTGAGACATCAGGAGGAGATCCGGAATTGTCCGGGGAATAAGATTCATATAATGGAGATCATTTTCTAGGTTCGGAAATGTTCCGGAGTGTTTATATGGGGGTTCTAGAAGGTTTCGGAATGTTCCGAAAAGTTCCAGAAGATTCCGTGGACTTTACTTGAAAACCAAGAAAGGAAAGGGGAGACTTGGGGGGGAGGAATCTCCCTCCCCCTCTCCCTTGTGCGCCGGCCCTAGGAGGTGGGCCTAGGGGTGGAAAACCTAGGCCGCACCCCTCCCTCTATATATAGAGGGGTGGAGGCGCCACCCCCCTTGCCCCTCCACTCTTGCACTAGACGCCTCTCTCCTCCTCCTCCTTTTTTCTGCTCAGGCTTAGGCGAAGCCCTGCAGAATTCTCTACTCCACCACCACCACGCCGTCGTGCTGCTGGGATTCCGTGGAGAGATCTACTACCTCCGCTGCTCGCTGGAACGGGTAGAGGAAGGTCTGCATCGACTCCGCACGTGTGACCGACTGCGGAAGCGCTGCCGGACCGAGGCGCCGGAAGGATCGTCGACTCGATCTTGAGATCGACAAGTGATCGTCTACATCAACCACGAGATCCGATCTCGCACAAGGCTTTTGGATCTACAAGGGTTAGTACAGATCTATCTCGTTGCACATGTCTAATAGATTAGATCTTGGCTTTTATCTAGATTAGATCTGGGTTTTGTTCGTTCTTGCGGTAGAATTTTTTTGTTTTCCATGCTACGAACCCATCAGTATGTTCCTATAACCAGGAATTATTAACCAATGTCTGTGATAAGCGGAGAGAGATCAAAGCTCTCCGGCTTAAAAATGCTGAGCTCATGGTAGCCTAGGATGAAGCCGAAGGTAAACATTTCGAGATTCAAACCTTGTCTTTTGCTTTTTCAATGTTGAATTTTTCTGAACTGTTGTTCTTTTTGACTTTCAGCGTTGGTGAAACAATCCATCGCTATGATTGAAGAGGCCGAGAACCTCAAGACCCTAGTGGTGGAGAACAAGGAACTTCGCCAAGAGCTGGATAAGCTCAAGGCGGATCATGAAAGGAGCATAGCTCAAGTCCTTCAATCCTCCTCCATGGCCACTGAAGAGCGCGATCTCAAGATTGCCGCTCAAGATAAAGTTATCTCGGACCTCAAGAATGAGCTTGGCAGAGAGAAAGATCTCTCTGAAGCGCTCCGGGCTAAACTCCGGAGTCTCCGGGAGGAGAAGACCAAGATTGACGACGTCATCAATGTCTGATTTATCATAGGTACATTCCATCTATCTGATTTATCATTTCTTCGACTTTCATCAATGTCGGATTTTCATTGACTTGTTTTGTGTATAGGTCCTCTGAACTTGACGGACTCCTCCTCGTCTAAGCCCCGCACTCACCGGCTTACCCAAGTCGGTGATATTCTTCATGACTACCGCCAGTCCCTTGAGGACATTGGCGAGTCTCTCAGGATTCCGGACATGCCAAGCATGTCGGACTTCCAGGTGCGGGAGAAGGCCAAGGAGATGCCGCAGCTTGTTCGGGACTGGAACATGTCCTATGCACGGACTGCTGCGCAGAACGCTCTCACCATGGTCATGAGCCACCATGGAAACATGGAGATATGGCAAGTGACCAGAGGGTACTGCAAGGTAGATGAAGACGACCAGGAGCAAGACCTTCAAGCCATCATGCACTCCTGCGCCGGAAATGGGTGCCACGTAGCTGATCTGACCAGCTACGAGATCCCCTTCTTCACGCGCGTGGATACTCCGCCACCTCCTCCAGAAGAAACCGAAGAAATTTCCGACGATGAACGGACCACCTCGGATTCGGACATCTCGGCACGATATCAAGGCAGAGTAACCAGCGATCCGACAGTTCCTTCATCTCCTCCTGCATCATAGATCACAAAACTATGTATTATTCTGGAAAGACATGATGCGTTTTGTAAATATTAAGTACTATGAATTTTGCTAGTGCTAAGTTTTTTATCTATTCAGCACTTTTGTCTTAGATTTTTTGCGTGCCTGAAATGTTTTCATAAGCACTTCGAATTTTCCGCCTCTACTTATCATTTATCTGGCTTTCCACCTCGTCCCTTTCGTGAGCCGGCTAAACCTTCAGCCAGAAACTTTACCGAGCAACGAAGCTCAATTGCTAAACCAGTTTAAACTCGGAAACAAAGTCGGCTTCCAGTACCAACAATTCACTACTCGGAAGATACCCGCATCCAGCAATCAGACAAATAACCCAAGTAAAGACTAGAATTTTTTTTAGAGTTATACCTGAAGGTAGCATTTTTAGAATCGGAAATCTAAACCAGAACGAACATGAGCATAAAGTACTTTCAAGCATTCTGGGATTTTCGACTACGACATGATCATTAGGAAATAAGATGGTAAAAACTTCTCAGGAAAACTTTGAGGTAACCAAAACTTTTATTTCTCACAGAACATGTACATATGTATGATTACAAAGAAGGATAAACTAAGAATATAAGGGACGTAGTTGAGCAATATTCCACGGTCTGTCTAACTTATCTGGATTTGTACTGCCTCCAGCTCTCTTTTTCTTCTTAGTAGCAGGTATTTCTGAGATCTAGAACTCTGCCGCCTTCGCGGACAAAGGGGGCCTAGAAGATTCTTCTGCCTCTATCGTCACCGCTGGGGTGGGTTGGGCAGGTTCAGCGAAACCGATGTAAACATCGATCTCGCCAAAAGACATGATAGTATAGGCAGTCACGGCCTCCTTAGCCAAAATCCAAGTCTCGTCGAGAACGATGAGAGGGACGTCGCTGGCGTAGAGGATGCGACCGACGGCGATGGTCTCGCCGATTCCGATTCTTGCAGATTCCGCTCGGAACGCAGATCCGAAGCTCACTTGCCCCACGGTGGGCGCCAACTGTCGTCGGATTGAGGACAAGTACGCCATGAGGGGGTCCTCGAGGCGTGCGGGAGAGAGGGGTGTGAGACGTACGGTGTTCCGGGACGGTGAGCACACAAGTTTACCCAGGTTCGAATCCGCCGGCTTTGGACGGACCATACTCCTGCTAGCAATCTAGTAATACAGCAGAGCCGGAATATAGGTTACAAGGGTTTCGCCTGTGCGATGTGAGATTGTAGACTATTGTGGTTATCTGGTCGTATGCCCTAAAGGCTCTCCCTAGGACGGCTTATATAGATATCCGTCCTAGGGTTTACATGAGAGATCAATCCGGCTACGACTAAGAGTTGGTTACAGAGTATATCTTGAACTAGAAGTAAAATTATGGGTCTAAGTCGGTAAGTCTTCTGGGCCTTCCCGTAGTCGGATTGGACTCCGTCTTCTCTCTCTAACTGGGCCGCCCGTGAAGCAAAGCTCTTACCCGAAGTGGGCCACCCTGGTCAGTGAGGAACTGAGAGGATACCCGAAAAATATATCCCCAACAGTTTATACTTACACAGTCCTTTTGCTGTCATACAGACTGAGGCTAAGTAAACGAGAAGGCTTAGATTTTAATGAACAGAGAACATCTAAAACAATAAAAACATATGTGTCTAAACTGTGTAACATGATGGTCTGAATAGAACGCTAACGCGTTGACACCGTACTTGAACGAGAGAGGGTAGACATGATACTTAAATGTGGGATACTATACTTGGATGAGAGAGAGGGTGGAAATGATACTTGGACGACCGAGAGTGAACACGATACTCAGACGATGTAGCGTCGACATGGCACTTGGACGAGGGAGCGTGGACGCAATACTTGGACGTATACTTGGAAGATTGAGCGTAAACGTCATACGTGGATTAGGGAGCGTGGCTCTGACACTAGAACCAGAAATTGATAAAGAACGAATATAATCAAAACTAACGTGACACGTAGCAACGCCGAAGAATTAGATAATCGAATGCTCAAATTTGCATCTGCATGTGTACAACATGTTAGCGTCTAAAACACTTTTTATCTAATTATACTAATTTATATGGATAATGAATAATATATTTACTTCATAACTTTATATACTATTTTTGTTTATTATGTCTAACAATTTACTTAGACTCTGTGTATGTAAGAGTCATCGCACAATAATCGGTTAGGAAATAAAACGTGTAAGATAGTATCTTACATGGTATCAACCTTGGGGACATATCCACGGATATGTTCATCTGTCACCGAATTTTATCATCAACCTAAATTTGTTTTTTCGTTTCCCTATAATTCTATGTGTCCTCTGTTACTACATAGCCACACTACACGTCAACGCATGTACAACAGTATTGCGATGCACGATTTAGGCGCCAACTGAACCAGGTAGTACGTTCTTTAGAAGACTTTCATAGGACTTAGTGGTACAATACTAGTTTCTGAGACCCACACCATAAGAACTCGATGTTATTCCCGAAAAACCTATTACTTAGCGTTCTAAGAGCATATCATTTCTATTGCATGTGGATATAGCGTAATCGTGTCATAATGGATTCTTCCTACCGGCCGCGCACGGGGGACAGAGAGAAGTCCAGTTACTATATTTAGACCTTAAATGAATAATAGTAAAACATAAACAAATTTATATGAATTAATGATAAAAAGAAAAGGTTTAAATACAAGTTATTAGATTATTAAGTTTTAATTTACTTCAAAAGTGGAATATTATATTTTTTATATTTGGACATTATTTTTGTGATAATTTTGGTATATTAAATGTATTTTTATGTTTTTTAATTAATAAATTATATAGCTTTTAGATAGCCCTGATTCTATTTAGTTATTCTCATGGTTGATTGGTAAGGCTGACCTTGTACACTTTAATTTATTGTCTCTACTGACTTTTCATATTGTTATTTTAGGTCATAACCATATACATCATATTTGAAGAGGAAGCAAAGAAACAAGGCAGGGATTTTTACTCATTCGCATGATTAAGAATTTTATAGAGTAGGAGAAGGGGTTATGAAATATGTTTGCCAAATTCGTTGTTTTTCTTCTACGGGAAAAGTGTATTCCTTTTATAGTGTAAGAGACATATCTTGAAGACTCTGAATGTCATATATAACTCGGACCTGTACAGCTTTACTTGTTAATTGTTATCATGTTTAGAAACCATATAGAGAACTTTGAGATATAGTTGGTCTTATAACATCTGTAGCACTTTGTGATTTTTTAATAAATTTCCTACTCATGTTTAGATGACTTTTGTGCAGCCATGAGCATGCGATGATGATAGAATTTACTTTCTATCTCGCATGGAGAGTTTTTGTTGCTTTGGTAAAGCATGCTGGCTTTTTAATGTTTACACATTTACTAAGGACATTGTATAAGTAGTAATTCTTTAAATTGGTGTGTCTAAAAAAATTATCCCCTGGAAACACACAAGCATTTAACTGTCTACTTCAGAAAAAAGGCATCATATGATTTATGTCATATGCTTTCGGCAACAAGTCTGTTCTACTTAACAGATATTCTTCATTGTAGACATATTAGCGGCTACGATTATTTTCATATGATGTGGCTATGGTTTTTTTCATGTGTTTTTAGCTATATGTAGTTACCGAGTACTCAGTGTAATTGATGCATTCTTTTTCTCTAAATATAGCTATTACTTTTGCAATGAGGCGAGTCAAAGGGTGAAGCATTTAACACCAATTTTACTACTGGAAAAACTAATCTAGTGATTACTACCACTTGAAAGTTACTCAGTGTAAAAAATATTAAATAGATTGATCTATTTATAGCTTATGTTGTCATATATTTATGCAGCACATGTTCATTAGCATTGGTCTCCATTTTTGTTCCTTATTCAAACATACTTTTATAAACCTTATGTGTAGCCACAACCGTGGCCGAATGAACATATTTTGTATTTTTGTTACCACTGCATCTATCTTTGCTAATCCTTTCATGTATTCCAGTGCTGATTATATTCTCATTTTTTTCCTAGGGGATATAGGCAATATTGTAGTTTTGGAGCAAAAAAGTTGGAATAAGTGTGAAAACGTGGTGGTTTCCCTGGTTACGGGCTTAGAACGGTTTCTATGGTTGCATTTTTTGTCTGCATTTAGACAAAATTCTCTTCATTACAATCATAAGTTTGCCTGCTACATGTGGTTATCAAGCATGTGTCATGATGCTACAATTGTTTTTCTTTGTTCCTTAACCTCAGTGTTGCATCTGTCGAACCAATGATTTATTGCAATAAGCAGGCTTCATGGTGCTATGTATCCTACTGAGCTAACAGAATTGTCGTCAATGACTCATGTGTTCTTCTCTGTGTTTTTTTAAACATGTTCTAAGGTGTTGTCGGAAGCTGAGTGGGAAAGTGATGTTGAGAGCCTGATAAAACCGACATGTCTGCAGCCGATTTAGCTTTTGATAGTATCTTGTCTGTTCTGGTTTGTAATGCAGTTTTGGCGAGTCTCATGTTAACTTCAAGAAGAAAAAAGGAATGAAAATTATGGCTCAAACTAATCGGACAGAAGAGAGGAAACGAATTTAATACCCCACAAAACAATTTAGCCCAAATGGACCGTCACATTTACGGCATCTGGTAACCAAGCTCAGCGACCCCTGAGCAGACAAAACAGGCTAAAAATCCACCTATCATTAGCGAGTCTCTAGTGTCCTCTTTTGTTTGCAACTGTTGTGCGGAGTTGTTGGAGGCCTCTATCTTGTGGCTCCGCCTCTGGTGTCGCCTCCTGTGCAGCTGCCTATTGCCATTCGTGTTTCAGGTCGGCAGCCTGTTAATGGCCGGTGTACTGCTCCTTTGGTTTTCCTACATGTGAAGCCTTCGCCACCTAGATAAAAACGAGAAAAAACGCATCACACCATCGCACCAGGCGTCATGGTGGCCACGCGGGAAAGCGTGCATGTCCGTCTAGAAGATTCATATTTTTAGTTGTCTGCGCAGAGTCAGATGGACCGTCAGCTCATATCATTTATCTGCACCGGCCATAGTGTCCATGATGCCCAGCACGGATTGATCCGGCTCCACTGACCCGACGTGGCTGTACTTGCCTTCTTCTCCCATAGATGTACCATTCACGGCAGCCTCTGTAATCCCCTCGTGGACTGAAAATGTAGACACACGAGCGGCCGGTCAATACTAGAGATGATCATAGCTGACAAACCCCTATCCAAAAAAATTGCATACTCGAACCTGCTAACTGGATTTTGGGGGTGTCGATTTTGAGGTCGCGAGTGAAGCTGCGCTCTGCTCTGGTTTTTTCCGCTAAAGAGCGCTTTATTACTTACTAGCACAAATGTCCGTGCGTTGCAACGGGAGAAAAAACAAACCGCAAAATTTGCCTCGTAATCAATGGTCGCGTGTAATCCTATCGTCTATTTGCAAACAAAGTGTCAAATTAGAGTTTCTCTCAAATTTGACTATACTTGGGTTTCACCAACATTTCGATGGACTCTCCAAATTCCAACCAAATCTGTATTGATTGATTTTGTTGTAAAATAAAAATAATACTAATTGACTCCACCACACTGTAACTCTTCTAGGTTTTGTTTAATAATATTAGAACACAATATCCTTTACGCTTTCAGCATTTATTATAGATTGAAAACACAATTTTGAGAAAAGATAAAACAAGCACTTAACCTGCACTAATCATTTCACCCATACTTCATTCAGATCAAAATTTGATGGTTGCAGAACCAACCTGAAGGTATTCTAGAACTTTCCAAAGTTAATAATTGAATAGTATTTAAAAAAAAAGAAAATTGTTTATAGATGATTCATGACAACACACAAACAACCGACACATGCTTCCTAAAGCACAGGCGCAGCCGATCAGTCCTTGGGAAGACAAAGTAGCACTCACCCACATACTACCGGAGGTTTCCACGGCAACACACTGCCATCCAATTTCTTGAATACAAAATTACTGTGTAAACCTAAGAAAAGTGAATCAAACATCGATCTTATCAACGAAGATGGTTTTCATCATACCACCTGTTGGCTTCTCCCACACCACCAGTTTGGAGTAGCAGCAGAAAAATTAACTAATGTATGGGACCCAAAAACCTGATTATTTAAGCATCCACGCCGTTGGTGAAGTTCGAAGTTTGTGCGACATACTACAAGTTTACAACCACGTACATGTATCAGTGTTGACCTCCTTACAATTCATCTTTGAGTTATCACCTTGCACATTGTGTTGTACCTGCTAATTACTTCCATTAATTAGCCAATCATTAATCTGCACCTTGGAGATTTGACGCTGTTGGACTTGAAAATTTGCGGGTGCGTCAGTGGTAGCTTGCCCAGCTCCTTGATTTATGTCATCTTTCATGCATGGTACCCACGTCGTCGACCTCTCCGGTTCGCCGTCGCAGAAGATCTATGTGCAAGTCGCCATGATGCAGTATCGGCCGAATTTCATGACCCTCAATCATGTTCGGCATGCCGGCACTCACAGGAAGCCATCCCGCCAGTGCGGACTGGGCGGTAGTCTTCCACGAAGTAGGGCTTTGTGATTGGACTCTAACAGGTTGCCAAACGCCGGTGATGCCCTCCAGTCGTGCACCGTGAGGATGTGCATGTCCTTCCACTGTCGCTTGATGTGTGCTCTGCCACAGCGTGCGTTGGCATCGGGAGTCTTTTCCATCCTCTCATCTCGGTGGTTGCGAAGTTCTTGCCGTAGTTAACAAAGCAGTATCGACCGGCGCCGCCGCCATGTTAGGGTTGCACGATGCGAAGCGATTTGTAGTTGGCTCCCGATCTGGTGTCCTTTTATGTACACGTCCAAAATCCAACCTATACGGCCTGACTCATGTATGTTTCCCAGTGCTGCACACAGGCAGAGGTTAAAGGAGTCCGCTCTGAACTCAACTCCGGTAGCATCGAACCCTTCTTGCGACGCGTAGAATCAAAATCGCAATATGGCGTTAGTTCTCAATCGGTGGAAGGAGAGGTCAGGGCAGCGCTCGCTGGTGGAGCATGAGGAAGGGAGCGGAGGTCGGTACCTGCTGATGCAGAAGAAGGAGGCAGCGGAAGGGATTTTATCAACCGATCAACTGTTGTCCGTGCTAAGGTAGTTCATCACGCGCCTGCCGGTAACTGGTGCGCGTGCACGCCGCCGCCAGGCCAGCCACTGACCCGCTGCTGAGGACGTCGTTTGCACGTACGATGACAGTCTATGTTTCCTAATTCACGCGACACCGGCCGCTTGGACCTCGCCGGCATCCGGCGCGCGTGCACGTCAAGAAAACAACACGTCTAAAGTCATTGATGTCAGGTGCTGGCACTGAGGCGAGTACTTGCCATCGCCGGAACAGACAACACGGTGAAATCGATCTGCCGTGATCCCATGACCTTGCCTTACACGAGCTTCACGTCGATGATTCCTTGCCTGGCAAATTCATAAGGGTCAAGTTTGCTTAGCTGCCTTGCCATCGGCCTGGTCGTGCGCCGCCACTTGCGTACATGCAAACCTCGTCATCGTCTTGATCGATCTAGTATCCGCCGCCACCAGCGGACAGAAGAGTCGTTTTGCTTCCTGATCGATCATGTCTCCTCGATTTTACGGGTTCTCTATCTCACGTTATTTATTTATATAGAGAACCATGAGCTAGAAAACGGGACCTATACGAAACCTATGCGTGATCCAGCCCTATACGAAACTTACACGTCATAGGTAGAGTTGTTTCGCTCCACGAAATCCTTTTTTTAAGCATCGCTCCACGAAATCCTAAATTGACAGGAGCGTGGAATAATTTTCCCGG
The DNA here is from genome assembly GCA_910589775.1 of Avena eriantha. Lineage (NCBI taxonomy): Eukaryota > Viridiplantae > Streptophyta > Magnoliopsida > Poales > Poaceae > Avena > Avena eriantha. Next base: position 423,571,460 of record OU342742.1, on the reverse strand, counting down.
TGGTGCGATTGTATAAGAAAAAACTTGAACCGGTATATATATGTTGACTTACGGATGGTATAGTGGGTAATTATTACCAAACAGACAAGGTAAAAACGGTCCAAAAAAGAGTTGGACCGGAAAAACAATTCGTCCTTTATTATTAGGTATAGAAAAGATTTAAAAATTACACCCGACCTCTTCATAATTAGGATGCATACAACCGAAAAATTCCACAAATCAAACACAAACAATAAAAAAGGTGAATCTATTATATATTAAAAATACATTACGGGTTAACCAGAAAATAGAGAAATAGACTAGAAAATCTCACAATAAACAGAAACATCAGGACGTGTACTTTTTTAATCTATTAAACCACGGCCATTGATCTTGCTGATTGAATTACGGACATTTAATTTTAATAAATTATCCACCTCTGCCATTATATGAAAATACCTTTTCGCCTCCTCCCATAAAAAAAAGAAAAAATTATCAGTACCTCCTCACACGACTACGGCACGAAGGAGACCTAGCGGATACCGAGCCACCGATCTTAGGGTGTGTTCGGTTGGTGTCACCAAGTGGAATGGAATGGTTCCACACCTGAGAGCCGTTCTAGTGTTTAGTTGAGAAATAGAATGAAACAAGGTGGTTTCTCAAAAGAGAATATTCTCTCTAGATCCAGAATGCATCCATTCCACCAAATTGGTAGAATCTCCCCATTCCTCTATGCTAAAGCCACCCAAATATTCTCACTCTCTCTATTCTCTTGCCATCCTTTTTGCTAAATGCACCCAAACATAGAATGGAACCGTTCCATTCCATATTTTTGCCCAACCAAACATAGAATGGAACCATTCCATTACACATTTTTTATCCTAACCAAACACAAGAACGGAACCAACCCATTCTACTGGAATGGAACCATGCCATTCCATTCCACTTCGTTCCCGAAGTGAACACACCCTAGGTCGAGCGCGTCCGCATCTAATACAAAGAAGCCAGGAGATGCCACGCATGCCACGCGTGTAGTGCATGGATCAAGCCAGGTCGGCCAGATCTTTTTAATTTTAGTGGCGACGGCAAGGACTGATGGATCGATCTTTTATCTGGTCATAAATTCCCTCATGCATGTTCTATCTTTTTTTTAGTCCAATAACTACATATATGAAAGTTAAGCAACTCAGCGATCGTTTAGGTGCGCCAGATCAGACTTTGTTACTGTAGATGCGATCTACAGTGTCCGGTCTTTTCCCGTCTGGTTTTTTTTGTGTGTTGTTGTTCGTGCGGTTCCTCTAGGCGGTCGAGACGTTTTTAGAAGGCCGACGCTCGCTTTGGCTGCGCTTCTCTTTTTCCTTTTTTTCTTCTCCCGTTAATTTCGCACAGCTATTCTTATCCGCTCACACTGATTCGTTTCGGTTGTTCCAAATAGCTCTTCCGGCGCCGCTTGACCGAACAATGGAGAGAGATCGCCAGGCGATGCCCCTCCGTCTACATCACCTGGCCTGGAGCATCCCCTCCTCCACCGCGTCCTCCACTCCCACCTCAGGAGCCGCCCTCGCTGCCGCCAATGGCAGAACCGAGGGAAGGGAACCCGGGCGGCCTGATTTGATTCTCGTGCTTCTGCACGAAGTGGGCGACGCAGCAGTCAAGGTGGTGGTGCGAGGCGTGGAGGTCGGCTTTGCCGGAGCGCGTCCAGTGCAAGGAACGGTGGACCCCTTCTTCTCTTCTCCACAGGTTTCCACCCTGCACTAAATGCCTGATTTAGAAATTCTATTTGGGGATTTCAGCATCTCTCCTCCCCTATGATGCAGGCCCCCAATTGAGCTCAACTTTTTGTGTACCGTGTTGGAGTTCAGCTGGCCACGTCGAATATAGGCGACTCGACCATTCCGGCTGATGGTGCGCTCAACGTTGTCCCACCCCGAGCCGCCTGCAGTGGCATCGATCGAGGACCTTCGGTCAATTCGTCGAGCACCTACACAAGGCCGAGTTCCATCACCGGCGTGCCGTTTTGCGCCATGGGTTTGAGCACGACGCTTCCTGACTCGACAAGCACGACGGCATGTAGCCCGACCTTTAGCTCAATGCATCGTGGAGTCAGGTGCGCTCATCCTTAATGATCTTGACGCCGCAGAATTTAAATTTTATCATACAACTTAAGGGTTTGAGCTTTGAAAATAAACTGAGATTGTATATTGGGCGAATTGGTTTATGTTCAGTCATTTCGATATTTAGATCATAAGAGTGCATATTTTACTTGCGCATTTCAGAGTTTCACAAAGAACCTCTCCTTAGGAAGTCGATGTTGAATCTCTCCTTGGGCATCAAACCATGCCATCTCACGCGGTCATTTGTCCTCCCCAACTTGGGTGGCACTGAATCCTTCTGCTCAGATTGATTTAGTTTGATCCAACGATTGGGTTTTAAGTTGTGTGATGTGGTTATTGTGGGTGCAAGATTAAAGAGAGTGCCCATGCCGGCCAAAATAAGGTAAGATTCTCCTTCATGCCTGAGAGGTAAATGATGGATCTGCATTGATTTGTTGGTATCATTATCCTAATTTAGTATTGTCAGCTTCGGTTATTTCACGTTCAGGTAATTGCCTTGAACATGCTATTCTTTTAATAAACTATGGATACAGACCGAAGAATGAAACATGATAGGTATTTGGTTAGTTTTCTATTATGTTGCATTATATTTGAATCATGATGCCAGGTCTTCTAGAAATGCGCTCGCTCATAGCTTTTAATCTTATAGAAACACATCAAACGAATTAAACTTTGGTAGGGCTACAATCTTTTATTTGAATTAGTAAATCCTCAAGGAGAAGAACCCGACCGATAAGATTTTAAGTTTTGTTGCTAATTTAGTATGTTTAAAAGGTACACTTGAACACATCGTCAGTATCTTTGCTTGGCTTCTATGGAGGAAGCTTGTTGTTGCGCTTTGAGCGGAAACCATAATTTTTTCAACCTACTGCCACTCATGTGTATGGAATCTTCGATAGTGGTTTTTTTATGGAAATTATCTTCTCAATTTATACCTATTTGATGATGGAGATGGATAACTGCTTGCTGGCAGACCGGATCGGCCATTTTTGGATGCCGATATCACATCAGGATCTGATCTGGACACTTCTTTGAGTTATTCTTATTCTCCTCAGTCATGTACGAATCAAGTTTTCCTTCATGGTCAGTTTCTTATTTTTTACTTGCTTAGTGATCAGGCGCAGGTTTCATCTGTTTTGCAGATTACATAATCTAGGCAGACAACATCTAAGAAAATATAACTAGATAAGAGAAGCAAAGCTACTATAATAATGTGCCTTGGACTCCTCGAAATACAAAATAGTAGAAAAAACTACAAGGGTTTTTATTGGAGGCATACCAAACTTGGCCTCTGAAAGTACAATGGCGTACCCAAATATATAGTAGTAGTATACCTTATTCTTTTAAGATTAATGTTTCCTACAGTTGTCCAGAGCGCATAAGAAAATTCAAGCTAAATACTCATGGTACTATCCCTAATTACAAAATAGAGGAATCAAATGTGATAACTTAGGCAAGTGCTGCTCCAAACTACACTAGCAATATCTTTGATAGCACATTTCAGTTTATCATTATTTGCACTGACTACTCAAGCATCTAAGGTACACTAGCAATAAGCAATAAGCAGATCTATGGTGCTTACTTTCCAGCTGAGTTTTTTTCATTTTGGCAAAACGTTGGCTGATGTAGTTAACTGCTACATTATATTGTATATCAGCTAACCATGGTGGAAAGGTAGTTCATCCACTAATTTACTTTTTTCCTTACTGAATACAGTACAAGATGAAAACTATTCAGAAGTATTCCTCGGCGCTGGTCGTGTACCCTAAAGCCTAACACTTACTTTGGACTTTCAATGTTTGTGTGGGTTCATCAAAGAAAATGTGCATGCTCGGGTACGGGTGAACCTATTGAACGACAATGCCTTTCTACTATATTTTGATGAGTTTTGTCCTTCTATGTCTCTGTACGAGATGCTGCCTTTGTCATTTGAAGAGTGGATTACTGAAGGTGAAATCGAGATGGTCCGATGGACACCTGAGTATGGCTCAGTCTGTTGTTTGGTTACTCAGTTGGCTGAGATTATAATAACAGGTCTACCCTGCAATCTAAAGTCAGTGCTTATATGTCATAGGTCCTTTTGCCTTGGTAAAAGCACACTTTGCAGCAACTAATGATGGTACTTTGAACCTTGGCAGGATGGTAACTGCATGCATATAAATGTGTTGTGTGGTGTGTTGCCGTCCAAATCATACCAACTATAGCATGCATGAAATTACTCCCTTATACCGTACGCAATTGATTGACTCATATTTCTCCAGGAAGTAACCGTACATGTCCACTGCTTGATGTGGCAGTGCATGCTAATGCAATCTTAGACATGCTAATGCAATCTTAGACGATAGTTTTTTTACCTAGATGTCCCTGAGGTGGGTTTTTTATGGAGTACTACACTTAATAATCTCTATGAACCTCCTCAATTTACATAAAAAACTAATTACTTCAATTCTAATGCAATAGTGCCTTCTACCAGTGAAAGCTGGCTTCAAGTATCCACAACCGCGGCTGCGCATGTTCAACACTTAGGCCTCTCATGGTGATTGATGTAACTATGGATACACTTTACTTAACGTATATCATTTTGCTGTCTGGTTCTATGTGCTCTCTTCTGTTACTACCTGGTTTTATGATATAGCATAATCGAAGCTTCCTTTTTATGCTTTTCAATATAATACGACTGAAGACAATCCTTAGTTATATATACCTTTGTATTCCCTTAGACTGTTATAAACAATGTATAGTTGTACACAATGTTGCCAAATCAGCGGAGGTACTACCGCCGCTCGTCTATAGTACCTTTTCTTTCCCATTATATCTCCCGACTGCTTCCAAATAACTCTCTCCCGGCGCCACTTGACCGAACAATGGAGAGCGACCGCTCTCCTCTCACAACACCCCCTCGAACACTGCCCCACCTTAGCTTTACAAGGCGCCATGACACCATGTTCTTACATTGACCACATCAGTCACAATCTAGCCAAAGATTAGCAACACGGGCGCGGCATGCTGCCGCGCCTACTTACCTAGTATCATATAGGTCATGCACGGATGGAAATATAAAGGAAAGACACGTTGTGCGCCGGCAAGCTTATGGAAATCTCTAGCGACTAACACACACGTTGAGTGCGCCGGAAACCTTGATGACAAGGTTTGTTTAAAATTTTTTGAGCTAGCTATGTCTACGTAGAATTGTATCAAGATGTTAACAATTACATGTACTCACTTCGATCCGAAATTAATGGATTGACTAGATACATCCAAATATAGATAAATTTGAGGCCATTAATATGAGCCGGAGGGAGTACACCTATGAGGTCAGCTACCGATTAATGTAATGTTTAAACCGTGTGTATGTTTTACTTTCATGTTTTGTCAGCATAGTCATTTTCTAACAAATTGAAATATCTGTTATGTTGTAAATTAAGAACCGATGATGGAGGTACCGGAGGAACAAAATGAGGATATCCTGTATTCTCGACAGCCACCATATTCTAAGAAGCCACGCTTCTAATGGTTGAGTTAAGGATTTGACTTTGTTTTAAACATATTGTATAACTTCTAGGTTAAATGTCTTTTTTTAACTATCCAATGAATTTTTATATTAGTTAACTACAACAAACAATAGGCCAAAAATGTCTAGGTCACAATTTGATATATGCTGTAGTTGAGTCATATATTAGCTAAATTATACATGGTTCGGCACAATTATGAAGATGTCATTGATAACTATATTTTTGGGCTTCCAAGATAATGTTATGTGTGACAAACAAGAACCTCATATGTTGTTTTCGGGGATACAAGATCAAGACGGATAATCATGGTCTAGGGTTGGTCATTTTTGTATGATACTATATAAGTATTAGAAATAATCCACTTCACTACACTTTTTAGTATGGATATCTATGGAGTGGATTGGTCATGTGTACATGATATGAGACCACTACATGTAAATATAACTAAATTAAATCTATCATTGCGAGCTGGTCAATTAGCATTGTGCAATACCTACGTATTAGATCTACATCAGTAGATATGGTCAATATCATGTGTTCCCTCCATCCTAAATTAATTAATTCATCTTTGTCTATAATACATATGTATCTAGAGACATTTTAGTGTCTACATACAGGTGTATTTAGACAAAGTTGAGTCAATTAATGTTAGACATAGAGGGTATACCATATTAGGTCAACATGAGGAACCAAAGTTTACTTATTTTATGTGTGATAATCGTTCATCCACATAATAATATGTCAAGGCGTGGAATTATAGCTCGGATTGGGTTGTTAATATTATATCATGTTGGTCATTGAACAAACTAGCTGTCATAATTGGTTGGTAATCAATTGAGAGAAAGACAATGTATATGTGTGACACAGTATACGAAAGAAAAAAAGGTTGTCAGCCATGTGAACTAAGATCGCAGATTGTGTCTGATACTACACAAACACGGAAAATGAAAATTGAGCTATGAACAATTATTATGCTTTGCTTATTTGGGTATATTATTTACGGCTATATCTGACATTGCGTTTTTATTATTCTGTTGTAGCTCATACTATAAGTTTCCAAGACAAAAAAGTGTCAGTCATGTTATACTAAGCTCTAATACAAGTATTGATCTAAATACTACAGAGAAGAGAAGAAGACAAATTTGTTTTAGGGGAGATAAGTTGGTCTCGCCATGGCGATAGGAAGAGAAGTTGTATGTTTATCTGCTTATCTGACCATGCCACATTGATATCAAAAAGTTGTCGGTATGTTCATCGAGAGTTGCATGGAAGTAATCAAATGTGTAATTTGTGTCCACAATTTTTAAATGAAATCTACTATTGTTGGGTCTGCAACATAGAAAACAAAATTTTTCCTATGATGTGAACTACACGCCAAGATTTATCTATTAGGTACAAAGCAACGGGTGGACATACATCTAACGCGAACTTACCCTCGAAGACAACGAGTTTTGTTAACAAGTAGGAACTCGTGGTTGATATAGTCGTACACTTGCCGATCTCAAGATCATGAGGAAGTCCAGCAGGTCCGGCTCCAGCACGTCCATTAGATCCAGCTCCAGCAGCACCAAGTCCAGCACCACAAAGCAGCGATGCATCCGTGATCGCACAAACGTCCGGTACCCCCGACAACCTTCATCCCTCGCTCTAGCAAAACAGCGGAAGCAGCAACTCCTTTCCAGATAAAGCCACCGGGAACATGTATCTCGCTAATCCGAGACCATAGGGAATAATACTAGAGGGGGAGAGAGATCCTTCACAAGGAGCTGTGTGTGAGAAGTGAGGAGAGGGTGGCCTTTTATAGGAGGAGGGGTCCTCCATGGCCGGCGCATGGAGGAGGTGCCTCTTCACCTCCTCCATTCATGTGGTGGTAACCCCTCCACATTAAAATGCCTCTTCACATTCCCTTTTAAAGTCTCCACTTTAAATGCATTAAATTTCCCCAAATTTAATGCTCTTTCATTTAATAAACTCTTTTATTATTTTTATTCAGAATTTTGTTAATTAATTTAATTAACAAACATTCACATAAAACCCCCTACAAAATTTTAATATTACATGCAGAACCAATTTCAGCAATTTCACCCGAAACAGTTTTGGTGTCTATTGAAATAATTCCAGCGCTTTCTTAAATCTTTATCTGAAACATATTTGCTCCAAATGCTGTCGGTATCCCTTAAGCGTGTCACCCTATGGTTCGCGAATAATGCAGACATGATCGAGACCCCTCTCCGATTAATAATCAATAGCGGGACCTGGAGATCCATACTGACTCCTACACATTCAATGATGACTTCTGTGATCGTGAGAACCTTTAATGCTAGTAACTAAATCCCTTTGTCTCGCGATATATTACATGTCCGAGATTCGATCATCGGTATCTCCATACCTAGTTTGATCTCATTTCCGACATGCACTCTTTTCTCGTTCCCGTGATATAACATTCTAGTGATCACATCACTGCTTGCAAGCTATCTTAATGTGATATCACCGAGAGGGCCCAGAGTATATCTATCCGTCATCGGGATTGACAAATTCCACTCTTGATCCATGATCCTCAACATAACACATTCGTAGCACTGAACCCATCTTTATAGTCACCCTGTTAGGGTGTGACGTGATGTTATCAAGATACTCTTCCGGTGTTAGCAATTAACATGATCTCATGGTCTAAGGATAAAGATTACTTCGTATGATGTTATAGCAATATAAACATAATGACTTTGATCGTAATGCTATACTTCGGATGAATGTTCATCACATCATTCCACCAATGTTGTGACCTCGTTATTAACAACATCCAATGTCCATGATCAGGAAACCTTGATCATCTTGTTAATCAACGAGCTAGTCTATAAGAGAGGCATAACTAGGAATCCTTTTTGTTTATTAAACACACATGTATTGACGTTTCCGATCAATACAATTATAGCATGCAAAATAAACATTTATCATAAACATGGAATAAGATAATAACCACTTTATTATTGCCTCTCGGGCATATTCCCTTCAACTATTAGATATGTTACTTTGTATTTTTTGAGTTACATGATGAAGAATCATCCTCCCATATATTTGGTGGTACCCATTTGTCTATCACTGTTGCAACTAGCGTGCTAGCATATGAATACCAATCAAGCAAGCTTTGACTTTATTCCAACAACTATAAATTTTTTTCCTGCAAGTTCACAAGTTACCGATTTACACATATTGTGTCATAGGAGAGCAATTATCCTTCGTTTAGATGGAATATGTCTATTTTGAAGATCTATGGTGCTGATTTATCAATTTACTAAATAAATTACCTGTTATTTATATGTGATTTTATTTTATTAACTTCCATGGATACTTTAACGATAGACATGCGTTAAATGTAATCTTCATTTAGTTTTAATTGCTATTTGTTTTGTGACTTCAAATCTTGTACGATGAGATCAACACTAAAATTGCTCATCGAAAAAATTGTGCTACAAGAATCCTAGCCTATAGATCATATTTACAAGGAACTTTCAAGATAAATCCAACACCAAATTTCATGTAGCTCAATTTGAATGTTTTTAAAAACCTGATATTAAAAATAGGAATCTTTTTGCCGGGAAAAAATAGGAAAACCATGACACCATGTTTACAAAATGGAAAAAGAATCAAGCAACTGCTAGGGTTTTAAAAACCAGATAACTCATTCCCATGGGACCAACTTCCTACTGTAACTATATCATATATAGAAAGGGAAGCTCGGTGTATGTAGCTCCCTCTTGCGCTGGTCCGGGGAAGGGTCGGACCACTTTGGTCTTTTATACGCAGCCTTTCCCTGCATTTCTGCAAGAGGCTATTTCTAGGACTTGAACCTCTGACCTCATAGTCATAAGGAATTGTACACTTCTATTGTTTTAGTATATTAATAATTGATTGGTATATCTAGTGCTGCTTAAATGACTAAAAGTTTACCAATTTCCGAGCCAACTAAATATTAGCTATATCCGGTATTGAGTTTACATTCTTCCGTTGTAGAACATGTGATAAGTTTAGAAGAACAAAAATAAACATGCCACTATGTTATATAAGCTCTCACACAAGTATTAAACTAAATATTAGATGTGGAAAAACACTTGAGGCTTCTTAATTGTCGCACTAATGTTCAAGCATGTGGATAATACATGCACGTATGGATGCCTGAGTTAGCCAGCATGCTCAAATATCGACCAATATGTTTGGTAATTATTTTAGGCTATAATTTTAAGACTCTTCATAAAGTGAAAAGTGAATGAAAATGTATGATTAATGTAATAAAATTGAAATAAGTTCTTAAACAAAATATGATCATACACATGTTTACGAGGTCAAACACTAACTCAAACATTTGGCAGCGGCATACAAAATAATACACATCGACATTTCATTACAATTTTATTTAGAGTTATAGGAAGCACATAAGACATTGCTTTCCCATTTGCGCGGGCCACCTTGCTAGTTTAATAAATAGGAACCTATTTTCTGAAATTACTTGACAATGTATGAAAATAGGATTAAGTTGTATATTTTATTTTTCTAATTTTTTATATATTATACATATATTTCTAAATTATAAAGTAAAACATTTTTTTAGTATTTTACCATTTTTAAAAATATACTAAATACAAAATCCTTTTTCTACCGAGACTAAACCTTGACTGAGTCATAAACATGTGGGATCATATCACACATCAGGTGCCACATGTGCGTGGACCGAGTCAAACTTGCTGACTAGGCTACGTGGGCATGATGTCATGGTGTCATCATCGGAGAATGATCCTTAGATCATTGATCAATCATTTCAATTGGGGACTCATCGAACGTGCAGGTGGGTTATTTGGAATGATCCCATCAAGGCGGACATTATGGTGGCCATGCTGCCAAGAAACGGTCATCGGAGCTACCCATACGAGGACGGCCAGTGGCGACGACGGCAAGCACACGACGTGAGCATGCAATAGGCAGTAATCGGGAGGGAGGAGAGGTCCTAGAGAACCAATAGCTCATGACTAGCACGTAGGAGGTAATGGCAAGGCCAGAGGAGTTAAGAGTCGATGGGAACGATGATGGCCAGCGTCATGGATGGAGGGTTTAATCACATCAACTGGGAGCTTCTCCCCTTGTGCGTGCTAGGGAAATCGATCAAGAGGAACACGACAATCACAAGGGTAGCCTTATCTAGATGAGGAGATATTAGAATCGATGGGCACGAATTTACTTGTGAGCAAGGGTTTCCGGCCAGAGAGGAAAATGGGAAGAAGAGGAACCTAGGGTTCGTCTGCGGAGTCTTGAGGGTTCTTATAGACGACGAAGACGTAGGTAGTACAGATCTTCTCACAACGAGCATCACGGTGAGGTAGGGATGGCGTTGGAAATGACACGCATGTGCTCTCTCCCTCGCTGATTTCTGTTGTTATGAAGAAGAAAATGGAAAGAATTCAAAGTGGTACGGTCCGCAGTGTTGGGTCAGATGGACTACGAGTGGGTAAGAGAGATGAGTTAGCTGCTAGGCCGTGGCTAGATTCTCTTCTGCCCCTTTATTTCATTTCCTTTTCCTGTTTCACAAATACACTTCATATTTGATTTCTACAAGGTTTAAAATACCCAAGGTTTTTGTAGGATATGTAGAATATTACGGGGATCTATTGAAACTAGTTGGTTCCCATAATCCTTTTTTGATATCTGTAGAATTCAAATTATTTTAGAGATTTTACCTAAATAGAAATAAATAGGACTTAGGGTTTAAAGATCTTTGTTAAAGTATGACTTCTTTACCCGTTGATAAGTAATTTCAAATAATTAAAGTGATTAATGATATCTATAAGATTTTTAGAGGTGGGATCATATATAGTTGATATATACATTATGATGCTTTAAATTTTGTGGTTCAGAAAATTGTGATCACATCTATTCTAGAGTTATTAGATTTTAGAGATTAGTAGTAAAGAAATAAAGATTTTGTAAATATAACCCTAAGAAGATTCTTGTTGGTAATAAGAAATGGGAAATAGTTTTACTAGTATATGTAAAATATGTATGGAAATTAACAAATCTGAATATTCATTCTTGCTAGGGTGTTAATCATGAATAAGGTCACTTGGTATTTTTAAATAGAAAATAACGAATTCATATCCTAATTGTTCTGTACCATTTTAGGTATGGTTGATTTCTTGGTAAAAGGTTACACATAATTGTTTATAATAAGTATTACTTAAGTGATAAATATGACACACATTTCATGTAGCACTACCCTTTTACTAGGGTTTTTAATTCTGCATATCTTATTTGAACACTAGAGGAGTTACTACATTACATTCATTCATGGATCTTGCCAAAGAGACATGTTTAAATAACATTGCATTTGGTTTGTGATTATGGATTGAAATAACCTGAATCATACTACTTTGATCCAAGCTAGTATAGGATCCTCTCTTTGATGCTTCATAAATTAAGATTCTAATCATAACATACCTCTATGAAGCATACTATTATTTAATTATAAACACCAAGACTTAACATGAAGAGTTCACCCCATAATTATTTTCTCATCAACCATTTCTATTCCTCAATCCATTTATGATTCCTAGGAGTTTGTCATTAAAGCTCTACATATTCTCCTCATAGAGATAGCTTCCATATTTGGAGTATCTATCTCTAATACCTTCACATCTATTAGAAGGTTTGGTTCCCTTTGTTTCTAATCTACTCTTCAATTTCATTTAGGAATCCTAAGAGTTTATTACTAAGTCACCTTACATATTCTTCTAGCTCCTTGAACTAAATCCATTGGTTGATCTTATGACCTTGATACAAAAGCTCCCTTCTTTATAATAGATACTTTCTCTTCTTTTATCTCCATCTAATTAATCAAGTCCATAAGAGTGCTAAGCTTACTTACTTCAAAACTATTTCATAAGCTCACTTATAAAAGTTATAGCTTGATCATACCTTCATCTGTAACACACTTACTTTGCTATAACTACTAATGATGGATTCCAACTACTGTCATTACTCACTTGACATCCATCACTAATATTCTTCTAAAGATTGTATGACTACAATCCCCACTATATCCAAAGTGATGACACTTCTCTGGAAGATGTATGATACTGCTCGTACAATCCAAGGTTGCTATTATATGGCTTGGTCTAAATACCATTGCTTCAACTACTCCATGTAACTCATGCTTCATACTTCATCTTACACTATCTTCACTTCTAATGACCAAGCTAGGATAACTTCACTATTTAAGGTTGGTACCTAGCTTGCTATACCAATGTTAACTTCTACAACACCTTTCCCATTAGTCCCAAGTGACTTGAGAATAATGACCAACATCCTTTCATCACACAAAGCTTCGGTTTCCAAATGTTTAGTCAAGGTCTGGTCTCAACTAAGCACTGCACTTGTATTTTAGATATTACCTAAGAAGTCCTATTTTAGTAAAAATCTTACTCCATAATTATACTAACCTGATTCAATAAGACTACTCCTCAGTAACTTAATCCTTGAAACACTTCCTTATGTTTTTCCCTTACCATCTTATATATTAACTCATCCTAAATCATCTAGTTCATCAAGGATTGATTTATCTCCTAGCTATCAACTCACTCTTAACTTTAGATAATCCTTATAGTTAACTCATGAGTAAGTTAACTCCTCCAACTATAAAACAGGTTGATTCACCACTAAGACTCTCATCCTAGTGATGGTGACACATTCAACCATACTTGGTTTCTCTCTTCATATTATTTTCCTTTAGGACTTTTGTGGCGACCCCGGATTTACATCCGGGATTACCAAATTATGCAAACCACCACGATCCCATGATTAGTGCATCATGGAGCATAACCGACATAATATCAAAGTACACAGATCCATTACAGTACGAGTACCATAAGTCTTACATAAATAGTCTTACAAACTGCCACCATGGGCACAAATAGATAGAAGCAGCGGAACTACTAAACGCGGGAGACCCAAGTCAAGCCATAGCCCAATAGGTGCCCGACTCGGAGTAACGCCCTAGTTCACGAAGTCGTCATCATACCCTCCATCATCCTGCTCATAATCTGGCCAAGTAGATAGCCAGGGACATTGCCAGTGAGTACTTTGAATGTACTTGCAAACCACCATACAAGAGAATTGACAAAGAGTATACAATATGGCTATGGATAGGATGGCTCCAATGGGCTATTTGTAAGGGTAGATCCTCTTATGGATGTAGGATCTACACTTCTAAGTAACTTGTTTATAAAAACCTTTTTGGAAAGGAGAAGTTGAGAAAATACTTGAACTACTAGGATGGGGTCACCCCTTTTCTTTTCCCCTTGGTCATCCCATGGCCAACACTTCTTTCATCTTCGACCATCACATTGTCCCATATTCATGCCTTTCCGACCATCCCATGGTCAAAAACTTTTTAGAAAACATTTTTGAAAGTCCAAAACCACACCACTAAGCAGCAACCTTTCCAACTGTCCATGATCGCGGATGCGGCTATTCGAATAGATTTACGCTCTGCAGAGGTTGTACACTTTACCCACAAGATCCGATACATCCGCCGCGAACCGTCGCGGATCTTCATACACTAGTATGCGGGTTTCGGATAATAGAACAAGACCTTCGGGAAAAATCCACTCTGGATACAAGCGCCTTCCCTATGAGTGTTGTTCCCCTCAAATCCGGGATGTCGGGTATCGAGGACCAACCGGAGCGCATTTATACACTTCACACAGTGGACGCTTTCAATGAGGGACTCATAGTAACGCATGGCTGCCTGCAGACAATTCGTTCCTTCTCGAGGTCCATGTCCCACATGGACCTTTACGGGAGAAGGCCCAACCTCGGGGGATCGTGATCCCCTGTAGTAGCTGTGAGGCACTTGCACCAGAATGGACCACTTTCGGGTGAAGCCCCTTCCCATATAGGGTAGAGTGGTTGCACGGGGTAGTTGTTCGGGAAAGACTACATAGAACCGGGTGCGTTTTCGAAAACAGTTTTTCCTTCCTCTTCTTCCTTGATGCCATCACTTGGAAAACAAAACCATTCTCTTTTTAAGATCTCTCGGTAAGTCCCACTTGCCGAGGTTTTCATTTCAAAACCTTTGTAAAAACCTCTTTGCTCTCGAGCTCCCAACCTAGAGTGTTTGGGTAGCCTAACCGGGGTTTCCAAGGGGTTGTGGCATCGTAGACCACCTTAACTTCTAGGGGAGATGTAGGTAATATCAAGGGGGAGTACTTAAACAGTACCATAGGCATAAGTTTGGAGGAGCCAAACCAATACCATAATAGATCTATATAAGAATATAGCTACTAGAACAATGCATTAGTAAAAGTAAGTAAAACAAGATGCATAAAAATAAGGGTGGGACAAGTTTCATGAACTTGTCGGTGGCTGTCCTTGATTGGTAGCGTGTTCCTTTTCTTCCTCCTCAAAGTCCTCCCAAAAACCTTCCTCAAAGTCTTCCTCGTTCGTATCTATCGTCGCAAAGGGGAAAATAATCAAACCACAACACCAACCATCAACCATAAGACAATCATCACAAATAACACAGAACAGATGCCCAACTGAATCACCCAAACCATACACATGTAGCTACAGATCCTAATAATTGAAAGCCACTAGAATCAATTAAAACAAAGGTAAGCCAAACAAATTTGGTGATTTAAATCGTGAAGACTAGATTAACACACAACCAGAGCATTCTACCAAAACAAGTTTGTGAACAGTGACCACAAACTATATTTCTGGGTAGATAAAGAAAATATCAAGCCAACCCAACTAGTTTCATGATTTTATCTATTAAGGTTGATTTTTAACAATTAAAATACGGAAAACTGTACTAGATTTAGCAATAAAATTCCCAGGGCAGAACTACTGATCCAAAAATTGTGCCCTTCTAGGATTACGTAGTACCAACAGAGGCCTAACTCGGGGAGTTGGTGTCATCCCAAAATTAGTTCTACAGGATCCTCTGGAATTAAAGTAAAAACCTTCTGTCCACATCTTGTGAAATTAAGAACAGAGGCTATACATCTCCAAACTGAATGATTTCAATTTTGTTAAGTAGGTAAGTTCACAGGCAAGGCATGGAAATTGGTTTCACAATTTTCTGAGTTCTTGAAGTGTTGTTATGAATTAAATACTAGAAACAACATAAATTGACCACTAATATTCCTAGTAAAAGCACAGAGGATATTCTAGTGATCTACCAGATCTAGAAGTTAGACATTTACAAAGGCTACCAAACATTTGTTTCAGGCCAAAACATCAAACAGATGAATTTTGGTTGATTTAAAGCTACAACACTAGAAATATGGAAACTAAATAACCTAAAATAAATAAAAAGGGGAGAGTGCAGTCTGGGTCACGGACCGCTCAGAGGCTGGGCCGGCCGACATACACAGCGGCCTGCACGGGAGTTCCAGATTTCAAAACCCGAAGGGGTATCGGTCCATAAGGGTCGTTGGATTAAAAGGGAGATTGAAGACCGGAGGCTTTTCTTCTTCCTAGAACAGAAGCGCCGACAACCTAACCCTAACAGGACGGAGAGGGGGTCGGGGCGGCTCACCTAGGGGTGGAGAGGGGTCGGCGATGGCAGGGTTGGAAGTGGTCGTCGACGGGGATTTGAACGAGGGGCGGCGAGGGCGGCTTCGACTGCTGGCGGTGTCGTGGGCATCCTCGGCTCCTCGGTGTCCTCGGCATCCTCGCAGCTCAGGTGCTCCTGGCCAAAAGGGAAAGGGAGAGTGGGTTAGCAGAGGTGCGGGGAACGCGACAGAGAGAGGGCAAGGCGGAGGGGGTTAGCCTCAACGGCAACCTTCACCGTGCCCGCCGGTGCAGCGACGGTGTGGCGGTAGCGAGAGTAGCAGGGGCCAAGTGGGGCTCGGCTCCGCTCTAGGGGTGGAGTGGGAGTAGTTGGGGAAGTGTGTGGCATGGGGCTTGGGGGTTGGGGAGGTCTGGGGCTTTAAGGTCACAGAGATGGCGCCCATGGTGCACCGGGTGTAGGAGGTGGTGGCGAGAGGGGTAGAGGAGCAAGGATTGGCTACGCGCGGCAGCGAGATCGCGTATCTGCGCGAGAGGGACCGTGGGGCTCATCTGGTCGTAACGTCCAGCCTCGGGAGCGCGCGATGCAGAGGGGGGGGTGTTGCACGCGAGGTTCTCGCATGCTGTCACGCTCGATAGGGCGTGACACAGACGGGCTGCAACGCGGCGTTCGGTGCGGGGTGGCTAAGAGGGAGAGGAGAGGTCTCCTCGAGGCGTGGTGCAGCGCCGTTCTGCACCAAGCGAGCGGGGAAACAGCACAGCGCGCGCGACGCTCTGGGCGACATGGCCAGCGCTGGTTGGGGGTAGCCAGGGTTGCGGGTGAGGGAGGAGAGGGCCTGGGCGTGCCTGGGGAAGACGCAGGCACACAGCGGCAGGGCAGTGGCATGCGCGCGAGGGGACGCCTCGAGGTGGTTCTACCTGTTGCAGGGGTCTCTCTCCCTCGGTCGGGTCTGGCCACATGGGGTGGCCAGGTGTGGTACAGGGGAGGGTGTGGTCGTGTTGGGTAGTGTCAGGGCCAAAGACTAGGGTGTAGCACGAGTAGGGAAATGGAGAGAAGGGTTTTGGTGATCTATGGCCGAATAGCTGAGGTGGCCACTTTGGAGGCTTGCCACTTCGAGCTAGGGCCACCAATGGTAGAGGGGAAGACATGGGGGTGTAGAGGGATGCTAGGGTTTGTGGTTTAGGTCCTGGTTGCATCCTGGATCCAACCCATGTGTTAGCAAGGATCATCCTAACATTAGCCAAAATAAGATGGTCATTCCCTAAGTGGCCTCTAGTGAAGAAAACCCTCACATGCAAATGGCTTAGGCCTGTGGTTTAACCAGGGCTAAGGTGGTGTTCTCAAGTACTCATAGCATGGTACCACATGGTGCTCTTTCATGGTAAAAAGAGGGATGGGTTTGCTCAGACCATAGCTCAAAAAATGGAACAAAACTAGATAAATATGACTTAGCCATTTTCTTTAGTTTGTAGGAAAACCAACCAAGGTGATTTTTGGTGGTTAACCAAGCATGGGTTGAAGAATCTAGGCATGTGAACTAGCAAGCAAAAACAAGATCACTACCCTGGCAACACATGTGATAAAGCATTTAAGTATAAGCAAGCTTCATAAGCAAACAAATAGAAAAAGTTTTATTTCCCCCTAATTTTTAGCCTCTTACTCCTAAGCAAGCATGGAAGCAAAAGATGGGATGTTACAAACCTTCCCCACTTAAAAGAATCTCGTACCAAGATTCGCTGGGTCAGATGATAAGAGATGGGGGAATTCCTTCTTGAGATAGTCCTCTCGTTCCTAGGTGGCTTCCTCTTCCGAGTGGTTGCTCCACTAGACCTTGTAGAAGTTTATGTTCTGTCGTTGTGTGAGTCGATTGACTTTCTCTAGAATCTTGACGGGCACCTCTCGGTAGGTTAGATCATAGTTGAGATCAATGGCACGATAGTCGACTTCCTTGAATGTTTCTGGCTTGTCGAGTGCTTGAAGACATTTCCAGAGGATAGACACATGGAAGACGTTATGGAACTCTGCCAATTCCTTGGGCAGCTCTAGTTGATATGACACCTTTCCTCGTTGAGCGAGGATCTTGAAGGGTCCGATCTATCATGGAGCGAGCTTTCCTTTTTCATGAAATCGCTGCATTCCCTTGAGAGGGGAGACGCGAAGGTACACGAAGTCTCCCTTATTGAAACTCACATCGCGGCTTTTGGTGTCGGCATAGCTCTTCTGGCGAGATTGCGCAGCTCTCAGCCAATCACGTGCTAGTTGAACTTGCTCCTCTGCTTCCTTGATCACATCTGGGCCACAAGATTAGGCTTTCTCTGGTCTCAGTCCAGTTTAGAGGGGTTGTACACTTTCTTCCATAGAGAAACTGAAAGGGTGCCATCTTCAGACTAGCTTGATAGCTGTTATTATAGGAGTATTCCGCGAATGGAAGGCAGTCTTCCCACTTGGATCCATAAGCTAGAACGCATAAGCGGAGCATATCTTCCAGGACTTGATTGACTCTCAGTATATCCTCCGGTCTGAGGGTGATAAGTGGTGCTAAACGATAGTGTGGTTCCCAATGCTTCATGTAGCTTCTTCCAGAAACGGGAGGTAAATTGAGGTCCTCGATCAGACACGATCTCCTTGGGGACTCCATGAAGACCGACGATCCTGGAGATATACAATTATGCGAGTTGATGTCCATTGTAGGTAGTCTTCAAGGGGAGGAAGTGGGCCACCTTGGATACGTAATCTATGATGACTGAGATGGAGTCATGTTGCCTGCTGGACTTGGGTAATCCAGTGATAAAGTCCATTCCAACCTTTTCCCATTTCCATTCCGGAATCTTCATAGGTTGCAGCAATCCGGCAGGACGTTGATGTTCAGCTTTGACTCCTTGGCATATATCACACTTGGACACGAACAAGGCGATTTCACACTTCATTCCATGCCACCAAAACTGTTCTTTCAGGTCTTGATACATCTTGGTGCTGCCGGGGTGGGTGGAGTAGAGTGTTTCGTGGGCTTCCTTCATAATTATCTGCTTCAAGTCATGCTCGCTGGGTACACAGATGTGCCCTTTGTACCACACCACACCACAGTCGTCAACCTTGAATCCGGGAACATTTTATTTTTCCATGCTTCTTTTAATTCCCTCAATACTTTTGTGTCCTTTCTAAGCTTCCTTGATTTGTCCTAAGAGGGTTGGTTTTAGCTCTAGATGGGCTAGGAATCCATGGCTTACTATTTCTAGTCCAAACCTTTCTAGTTCTTGACTCAGTTCTAGTTGTTCCTTCATGATCATAGCATTTAGGGAACAAGGTTCCCGGCTGAGGGCATCAGCTACAACATTAGCCTTGCCAGGATGGTAATGAATGCCAAGATCATAGTCCTTGATCAGCTCAATCCATCCTCTTTTCCTCATGTTCAACTCCTTCTCCGTGAAGATATATTTCAGACTCTTGTGATCCGTGTAGATCTGACAGTGGTTTCCCATCAGATAGTGGTGCCATGTCTTGAGTGCATGGACCACAACTACAAGTTCCAAGTCATGGGTGGGGTAGTTAATCTCATGCGGCTTTAGGTGTCGAGATAGATAGGCGATGACCTTGCCTTCCTGCATCAGCACACTTCCAAGTCCCAACTTGGAGGCATTGCAGTAGACATCAAAGCTCTTGGTGATATCTGGCATGGTCATGATAGGGGCAGAGATTAATCTCTTCTTGAGCTCCTGAAAATTCCCTTCACACTTTTCGGTCCACTCGAACTTCTTGTCCTTCTTCAGTAGTTGTGTGATTGTCTTTGTGATGCTTGAGAACCTTCAACAAACTTACGGTAGTATCCGGCTAAACCCAGAAAACTTCGGATCTTTGAGGGATTGGTGGGGGCTTTCCATTCTAATACTGACTTGATTTTGGCGGGATCGACTGAGATTCCTCTAGCGGACAGTATGTGGCCAAGTAATTAAACACCACGACAAACTTGTCCAGGAAGGGCATGAATACCTTATTCATGAGATTCATGAAATAGGCAGGGGCGTTGGTTAAGCCGATGGACATGACGGTGTATTCGTACATACTATATCGGGTAGTAAAGGCAGGTCTTGGGGATGTCAGACTCTCGAATCTTGAGTTGGTGGTATCCGGTGCAGAGATCTATCTTAGAGAAGATACGGCTGCGTTTAGCTGGTCAAACAGATCTTCGATTTTGGGTAAAGGATACTTGTTCTTGATAGTTACGTCGTTAAGCTTCCGATAATCAGTCACTAGTCGGGTGGTTCCATCTCTTTTGTCCATGAAAAGAAAGAGTGATCCCAGGGGAAGCACTCGGCTAGATGTGACCCTTGTGTTCCATGTCATCCAGTTGCTTTTTCAGTTCGACCAACTGCTCGGGGTTCATACGGTACGGCCTCTGAGCTATGGGGGAGGTTCCGGGGACTAACTCTATGATGAACTCGATATCCCTATCAGGGGGCATACTGGGAAACTCCTCCGGAAACACATCTGGATACTCACAGACCACTGGTACTTGCTCTAAGGTAGGTCCGGCTCTTCCCTTCTGGCAATAGACCCGAGATGAGGGCACGGTTGCCTTGTACTCGACTTGTACACCTGCACTACTTGTCAAGGATATGGCTTTCCTCGCACAATCTATAACTCCATGATACTTGGTCATCCAATCCATTCCTAATATCACATCTAGACCTTGGGCTCCCAAGACTATTAGATCGGCCTAGAAGGTTATACCATGGATAACTACGGGGATATCTCGGCAGACGGATTGTGTTTTGGCCGTCGAACCAAGTATTTTTGCACTAACATGAGCCTGCCCAGTTGGCTAGGTTCCATCCCACTTTTCTCAACGAATAGCTCAGTAACAAATGAATGTGAGGCCCCAGAGTCAAATAATACTGTAGTAGGGACAGAGTTGACGAGGAACGTACCCAGAACAATGTGAGGAGACTCCTAGGCTTCCTTAGCAGTGATATGGTTCAAATGTCCTCTAGCAGCATTGGCGTGCCTCTTGGGAGCAGCGCCCCTGGCTGGGGCTCCCTTGGCGTGTCCTTGATTCAGGCGGGCTACATTAGGGCGGGGCGCATTCTCCTTCTTCCTCTCAGGGCAGTCATGGGAGTAGTGTCCCACTTGTCCACAGTTGAAACATCCAGCTGCATTGGGGCGGGCATTGGGATTGACAATGCCTCTAGGGGCAGATCTTGGGTTCCCGCCTCCAGGGTGAGGGTTGTTGTAGTTGCGGTTGGGGTTGTTGGGGGCGTGGAGCATAGGACGGGGTCCACTGCGGTGGAAGCGCAGGCCTTGAGGGAGGCATGCTTCGCGACCTCTGTCCACTGGATCCTCCTTGCTGCATCATCCGGCGTTTGCGGTTCTCGATCACTCCCTTGTGCTTGTTTTCCACCAGAATGGCAGCATCAACAAGAGCATCCAGCTCCTGGAACCTCTGCGCTACTAAGTGACACTGCAGTTCATCCTGGAGCCCATCATGAAGGTGTCCACCTTCTTCTCTTTAGTGTTCGTATCATCCGGGGTGTACCGAGCCAGGTCAGTGTACTTCTCCAGATATTGCAGCACAAACATTCCTCCTTGCTTCAGGTCACGGAATTGGTGTCTCATCATCTTGATCAAACTTGGAGGCATGTGGCGCTTACGGAACCTTTCCTTGAAGTCCTCCCAAGTGATGGCTTGTCCCGCGGGCAGAATTTCCTTGACTCTGATCCACCAAGTCCTTCCCTAACCCGGGAGGAAGTGGGTGGCTAAGGTGACTTTATCATCCTCTCCAACACAAGCAACTTCCAGGTTGTTCTCAATAGTGCGGAGCCAGTCATCGGCGTCAAGGGGGTTGGTGCACTTGGTGAACACATGTGGGTTGGTGTTCTGGAAGTCCTTGAGTCTTGATCTCTGCTCTTCGCCCTTTTTGTCGCGGGCGTTCCCAGCTGCGGCTGGCACGAGCTGCTGGAGTGCGGCAATGTTGGCTTGGCACCCCTCGTTAGCGGCTTGGCGGTCTTGCATGAACATGTGCAGGAGCTGCTCCATGGGGGTGGAGGAGGGAGTCCGCGGGGGCGCACCATCCTGAAGGTATACGATTAGGACGGGATTGCAAAAAGGGGCGGTTCGCAATCGGAACCTCAAGATGTAGGAACTAAACAACACAACAGGCATACATGCATAGGAGATAACAGGTGTTTAGGAATTTAAGCTACCACAAGATCAACCACAAAATAACCAAGTTCATGCGTCACATCTCGACGCTAGATAGGTAATACCACAAGTTCGACGATACAAGCAAGCAGAAGACAAACCAATCACCACTCAAAAGGGGGCACGTCGATATTCTCACTTGCACTCATAGTCTAGCGGGATACCTACTCCTCGTCGTGATGTGCGGTGGTGTCCTCCTCAATGATGATCTCGGTATCGTCCTCGGACTCAAGGACACGCTCCTCTGGATCCTCTTCCTCCTCATCCATCAGATCATTATCCTCGGGGTCACTATGTGGCTCCATGTCAAAATCCTCCTTGTGTGCAGCGTCATTATTTGTCTCGTTCAGAAGGTCATCATTATCCTTGTTGAGCTCGGCGCATTCCTCCTCTAGCTCCTCTATCTTGGCCTCCATGGTCACCAAGAGTTCCTTCTGTTCCTTGGTCGTCTTCAAGAGGCACTTGTTCCTAGCCACAACAGTTTGCTTTTTCAGCTTGGTCTGGGCGTGCTCCAACTTCTCCACCCTCAGGTCCTCCTTAAGGGTGAGATACTCCAAGGTCTTGTTGTCCTGGCGCGTCCGAACATCATCCGTAGCATCCTAGGTCTTCCTCAAGAGATACTCCATGTTCTGGATGTGCTCCCCGAAGTCGTGGTGCGGCGGGGTCATGGCGGCATAACCCTGGGGATGGCGCCTCCCAAAGTAGTAGAAGTTGGTACCCTCTAGTTGTCCGTGATGGTGATAGGGGAGGCGTGTCAGTGCCTCCTGAGACACAGAGAGCACACCAACGCCCCAATCCTTCTCCAGTACTTCTACCTTCAGCTCCTCGGAAAACGGAGGCACTATGCCACCCCTCATGGTGCATACCACCAACCAGTTCTTCTCTCCCTCAACCAGCCTGGGGATGAAAGTGCCTTGGATCTCTGGCATTGGGCGGCCCACATGCTTGGCCAAGTCCCTCATCTCAGACTCAAACAACTAGAGTGGCAAGTCCAGTCCTACCTGACGGTACATGGTGAAGACAACAGCCATCTACAAAATTTTAGGTAGATTTAAGTTAGTGAACAGTGTGCAGAATTTTAAGTATGCAAAACCTAAATTTAATGCAGGTAGTTTTCAAAATAGAGGGGAGGAGACATAAGCATTTTTTTGCAATTACCAATCTCCTTCTGTTATAAATAAATAGTTTTTGGGTCCGGGTCTAACATCCAAGCTAACTAGGGGCTCTTAAAGTCAGGATGGCTCTGATACGAAGTCTGTGGCGACCCCGGATTTACATCCGGGATTACCAAATTATGCAAACCACCACGATCCCATGATCAGTGCATCGTTGAGCATAACCGACATAATATCAAAGTACACACATCCATTACAGTACGAGTACAACAAGTCTTACATAAATAGTCTTACAAATTGCCACCATGGGCACAAATAGATAGAAGCAGTGGAACTACTAAACGCGGGAGACCCAAGTCAAGCCATAGCCCAACAGGAGCCCGACTCAGAGTAACACCCTAGTTCGCGAAGTCGTCATCATACCCTCCATCGTCTCCATCCTCCTGCTCATAATCTGGCCAAGTAGATAGCCAGGGACATTGCTAGTGAGTACTTTGAATGTACTCGCAAACCACCATAAAAGAGAATGGACAAAGAGTATGAAATATGGCTGTGGATAGGATGGCTCCAATGGGCTATTTGTAAGGGTAGCTCCTCTTATGGATGTAGGATCTACACTTCTAAGTAACTTGTTTATAAAAACCTTTTTGGAAAGGAGAAGTTGAGAAAATACTTGAACTACTAGGATGGGGTCACCCCTTTCCTTTTCCCCTTGATCATCCCATGACCAACACTTCTTTCATCTTAGACCATCCCATGGTCCCATATTCATGCCTTTCCGACCATCCCATGGTCAAAACCTTTTTAGAAAACATTATTGAAAGTCCAAAACCACACCGCTAAGCAGCAACCTTTCCAACAGTCCATGACCACGTACACGGCTATTCGACTAGATTTACGCTCTGCAGAGGTTGTACACTTTACCTACAAGATCTGATACATCCGCCGCGAACCGTCACGGATCGTCATACACTAGTATGCGGGTTTCGGATAATCGAACAAGACCTTCGGGAAAAATCCACTCTGGATACAAGCGCCTGCCCTATGAGTGTTGTTCCCTCAAAACTGGGACGTCGGGTATCGAGGACCAACCAGAGCACATTTATACACTGCACACAGTGGGTGCTTTCAATGAGGGGCTCATAGTAACGCCTGGCTGCCTGCAGACAGTTCGTTCCTTCTTGAGGTCGATGTCCCACAGGGACCTTTACGGGAGAAGGCCCAGCCTCGGGGGACCGTGATCCCCTGTAGTAGTTGTGAGGCAATTGCACCAGAATGGACCACTTTCAGGTCAAGCCCCTTCCCATATAGGGGTATAGTGGTTGCACGGGGTAGTTGTTCGGGAAAGACTACATAGAACCGGGTGCGTTTTCAAAAACAGTTTTTCCTTCCTCTTCTTCCTTGATGCCATCACTTGGAAAACAAAACCATTCTCTTTTCAAGATCTCTCGGTAAGTCCCACTTGCCAAGGTTTTCATTTCAAAACCTTTGTAAAAACCTTTTTTCTCTCGAGCTCCCAACCTAGAGTGTTTGGGTAGCCTAACCGGGGTTTCCAAGGGGTTGTGGCATCGTAGACCACCTTAACTTCTAGGGGAGACGTAGGTAATATCAAGGGGGAGTACTTAAATAGTACCATAGGTATAAGTTTGGAGGAGCCAAACCAATACCATAATAGATATATTTATAAGAATATAGCTAGTAGAACAATGCATTAGTAAAAGTAAGTAAAACAAGATGCATAAAAATAAGGGTGGGACAAGTCTCATGAACTTGTAGGTGGCTTTCCTTGATTGGAAGCTTGTTCCTGGTCTTCCTCCTCAATGTCCTCCCAAACACCTTCCTTAAACTCGTCCTCGTCCGTATCTATCATCGCAAAGGGGAAAATAATCAAACCACAACACCAACCATCAAGCATAATAAAATCCTCACAAACAGTACGTAACAGATGCCCAACTAAACAAACCCAACCATACACATGTAGCTACAGATCCTAACAATTCAAAGCCACTGGAATCAATTAAAAAAAGGTAAGCCAAACAAATTTGGTGATTTAAATGGTGAATACTAGATTAACACACAACCAGAGCATTCGACCAAAACAAGTTGGTGAACAGTGACCACAAACTATATTTCTTGGTAGATACAGAAAATATCAAGCCAACCCAACTGGTTTCATGTTTTTATCTATTAAGGTTGATTTTTAACAATTAAAAAATACGGAAAACAGTACTAGATTTAGCAATAAAATTCCCAGGGCAGAACTACTGATCCAAAAATTATGCCCTTCTAGGATTACGTAGTACCAACAGAGGCCTAACTCGGGGAGTTGGTGTCATCCCAAAATTAGTTCTACAGGATCCTCTGGAATTAAAGTAAAAACCTTCTGTCCACATCTTGTGAAATTAAGAACAGAGGCTATACATCTCCAAACTGAATGATTTCAATTTTGTTAAGTAGGTAAGTTCACAGGCAAGGCATGGAAATTGGTTTCACAACTTTCTGAGTTCTTGAAGTGTTGTTATGAATTAAATACTAGAAACAAAATAAATTGACCACTAATATTCCTAGTAAAAGCACATAGGATATTTTAGTGATCTACCAGATCTGGGTGTTAGAAATTTATAGAGGCTACCAAAGGAAATTTGTTTCAGGCCAAAACATCAAACAGATGAATTTTGGTGGATTTAAAGCTACAACGCCAGAAATCTGGAAACTAAATAGCCTAAAACAATTAAAAAGGGGAGAGTGCAGAGGCTGGGTCACGGCCCGCTCAGAGGCTGGGCTGGCCCGCGTACACGGCAGCCTGCGCGGGAGTTACATATTTCAAAACCCGCAGTGGGGCCTGCGCGTTAGTGGTGGAGAGGCCCGAAGGGGTATCAGTCCATGAGGGTCGTTGGATTAAAAGGGAGATCGACGACCGGGGGCTTGTCTTCTTCCTAGAACCGAAGCACCGGCGACCTAACCCCAACGGGACAGAGAGGGGGCCGGGGTGGCTCACTAGGGGCGGAGAGGGGTTGACGAAGGTGGGGTTGGAAGTGGTCGTCGACGGGGATTCACACAAGGGGCGGCGAGGGTGGCTTCGACTGCTGGCGACATCGCGGGTATCCTCAGCGTCCTCGCAGCTCCGGTGCTCCCGGCCAAAAGGGAAATGGAGAGTGGGTCTGTAGCGGTGCGGGGAACACGATAGAGCAAGGGCAAGGCGGAGGGGGTTAGCCTCGATGGTAACCTTCACCGTGCCCGCCGGTGCCGTGGCAGTGGCAAGAGTGGCATGGGCCGAGCGGGGCTCGGCTCCGCTCTGCGGTGGAGTGGGAGTGGTTGGGGAAGTGTGTGGCGTGGGGATCGGGGGTTGGGGAGGTCTGGGCTTTAAGGTCACAGAGATGGCACCCATGGTGCACCGGGTGTAGGAGGTGGTGGCGAGAGGGGTCGGTGCAGGGATTGGCTACGCGCGGCGGCGAGATCGCGTATCTGCGCGAGAGGGACCGCGGGGCTCGTCTGGTCGCAACGTCCAACCTCGGGAGCGCGCGATGCAGAGAGGGGGGTGGTGCACGCGAGGTGCTCGCGTGCTGTCACGCTCGACAGGGCGCGAGACAGATGGGCTGTAGTGCGGCGTTCGGTGCGGGGTGGTTAAGAGGGAGAGGAGAGGTCTCCTCGAGGCGGGGTGCGACACCGTTCTGCACCAAGCGAGTGGGGAAACAGTGCAGGCGCACGACGCTCTAGGCAACGTGGTCGGTGCGGGTTGGGGCAGCCAGGGTTGCAGGTGAGGGAGGAGAGGGCCTGGGCATTCCTAGGGAAGACGCGGACACGCAGCGTTGGTCCAGACGTGGCATGGTAGTGGAATGCGCGCGAGGGGACGGCTCGAGCTGGTTCTGTCCATTGCAGGGGGTCTCCCTCTCTCTCGGTCGGGTCTGGCCGCATGGGGGTGGCCAGGGGTGGTATAGGGGAGGGTGTGGTCGTGTTGGGTCGTGCCAGGGCCAAACACTAGGGTGTAGCACGAGTAGGGAAGTGGAGAGAAGTGTTTTGGTGATCTATGGCCGAATATCTGAGGTGGCCACTTTGGAGGCTTGCCACATCGAGCTAGGGCCACCAATGGCAGAGGGGAAGACCTGGGGGTGTAGAGGGATTCTAGGGGTTCAGGTTTAGGTCCTGGTTGCATCCTGGATCCAACCCATGTGTTAGCAAGGATCGTCCAAACATTAGCCAAAATAAGATGGGCATTCCCTAAGTGGCCTCTATTTAAGAAAACCCTCACATGCAAATGGCTTAGGCTTGTGGTTTAACCAGGGCTAAGGTGGTGTTCTCAAGTACTCATAGCATGGTACCACATGGTGCTCTTGGATGGTAAAAAGAGGGATGGGTTTGCTCAGACCATAGCTCCAAAAATGGAAAAAAACTAGATAGATATGACTTAGCCATTTTCTTTAGTTTGTAGGAAAACTAACCAAGGTGTTTTTTGGTGGTTAACCAAGCACGGGTTTAAGAATCTAGGCATGTGAACTAGCAAGAAACAACAAGATCACTACCATGGCAACACATGTGATCCAGCATTTAAGTATAAGCAAGCTTCATAAGCAAACAAATAGAAAAAAGTTATATTTCCCCCTAACTTTTAGCCTCTTACTCCTAAGCAAGCATGGAAGCAAAAGATGGGATGTTACAACTTTGGAAGGAACAATATAGTAAGATAGGAGTTAAAATGTCAAGAATTGATCATACAACATTGATGATCAACTGATACTAGAACATGGTTTAGTAGGGTTGACAAGGATTAAGATGGTAATAAATATAGGCGGTGAAAGGACTTGGCGTTATTACCATGATGCTCATCATAGGAATTACTATGAAAAGTATTTATATCAAGATTTAGTTATTGGACTTCTTCTTGAGTTATATACTTGATTTGGTATCCAAGAGTTGTTGTAATGAATACCTTGATTTGATCTGTAAAAGACCTGGTATTAATCCTTAAGTAATGTGTTGTACGTTTAGTTTTATTCCATTTTATCTATCCATAGATCAAACTCCCCTTGACCAAAATAAGGTTTTAGAAAAGGTCATAGTGAAACTTATCGCACTCAACTTGATGATCTACTTTACTTCCATGAAGTTAAGAGAAGCTTCAATCACTTTGACAAGTTTTAATTAAAAGACCAAAAATTATTCAGATGTTCTATGCATGAACGCAATGCACACACCTGATCTCTATCTATTTATAACCTCTAATGCTGGGATGTTACACTCTCTCATCACCTTACATCATCACTTGTGGACTAAAACCTATGTAAATAGTAGTAGGTAACATTAGTCCACACTTTAGCTCTAGTATCATCTTTAACCAAAATAATGGTTAAGGGTAAAATACCCTTAGAATCTCCTCCTTTGGGTTAATGATGACAAACCGAGCTAGAGTCACACAAAGATATTATGATGATCTTATAAAAGTGTTTTTTCCATGAAAGATATTAAACAATCTCCTCCATAAAGTATGCACTTGGTTGAATTTTCCCTTGAATGCAAAGTACAACAATAGGAATATGAGAAGGTCCCCCAATATCTTAAGGAACCACGCATGCCATAGACAAGTTTAAAGCATGAATATCTAAACAAATTAAGAAACATAGCATAGAGATATTCAATTCACGCTTAAGCATAATACAAACTTGTCCATCACACAAGATAAAACCAAATGGTTCGAGATAAAATAACAATAGTAGCACAATAAAACAAGAACCAAATAAGTATCAAGGATTGTGCATAAGATGAACCCTAGAAGTCGGAAAGGAACCTATAATCCGAGGTAGACTCTACTCCCTTATCATCCGTTGGCATCGAAACACGAAAAAGGAACAAGAGAGTTGATGATTCTAGTGCTCACATGAATCCAGATCACGAGCACGAGAAGCAGAGTCTTCCTCCTCATTTCATCACCATCATCATCATCATTAGTAGGCTATTCTTCTTCGTCCTCATTAGAAGTTGGAGCATATATGCTAAGTGAGACCTTGAAGTGGCAAACATGGGCAGCTGACAGTAGTCAAAGCTTTGGAACATCTCATCATCAATAGGAGGCATCCCATGGTTGACATAGGGCACATGGTTTAGCTCATTTCTAACATGAGGGAGTATGAGGTTTGTCTCTGCTAGATAGCCATTGTGCCTCTTCCTTGTCTCTTGAACTAGCTCACGGCCCTAATGAGCTACACCATAGGTGTTGCGGCACATATCCCACAAACCGGTGAAGAACTTGGCAAGACCTTTCTTGGGAGCCGTAGACGTGAAGTGAGAGCTATAAGCAGAAAACTAATCGTCATACCTAGCCTTCGTCCCTCCCTCATGATGAGGCATCATTTCAGGAACATCCAAGTACACTCCTTGCAATGAGAGGGAGATTGACTCCTTTTTTTACACGTTGGCCATGAAGGGGACGACTCGAGGGAACACATGCATTGATCAAACACTAAACACACTAGCAATAGTTGGGAATCATGCGCTTCTCTACGGACCTCTTAAACTGTTGGGTTAGCAGCATAGAAAACAAAAAATTCCTACGATGTGAATATCTAAGCACCAAGATCTATCTACCTAGATACTATCAACAGTTGGATTTACATCTATAGAGAACATACCCTTGAAGAGCGATAAAGCGTTACGAGGTTGGACTCGTGGATGATGTAGTCATTCGCTTGCCGATCTCAAGATCACGAGGAACTCTAGCACCACCACTCAGCTGCGCATCCGTGATCGCACGGACGTTCGGTCCTACGACAACCGTTGCATCCTCGCTTTAGAGATGCAGTGGAAGCAGCAACTCCTTTCAAACAAAGGCACCGGGAATATGTACTTCACTAATCCGAAGCCATGGGGGAATAAACTAGAGGGGGAGAGAGATCCTTCACGAGGAGGTGTGTGAGTGGAGGAGGAGGTGATGCTCCTTATATAGGGGAGGTGTGTGAGTGGAGGAGGAGGTGATGTTATCACTTTCTTGCAAGCTACATCAATGTGATATCAACGAGAGGGCCCAGAGTATATCTCTCCATCATTGGGATGGACAAATCCCACTCTTGATCCATGATCATCTACATAACACTTAGAGAGTATCTAAACCCACCTTTATTATCACCCTGTGACGTTTGATGCTATGAAGTTACTCTTCCAATGTTAGTGATTGGCATGATCTCATGGTCTAAGTACTAAAGTTACTTCGTATGATGTTATAGAAATTCAAACACAATAAGTTTAATTGTATTGCTATTCTTCGGATGAATGTTCATCACACCATTCCACCAATGTTGTGACCTCGTTATTAACAACATCCAATGTCCATGATCAGGAAACCTTGATCATCTTGTTAATAAATGAGCTAGTTTATATGAGAGGCATAACTAGGAACTCTATAAATTTGTTTATTAAACACACATGTATTAACGTTTACAATTAATATAATTATAGCATGCAAAATAAACATCTATCATATACTTGGAATACGATAATAACAACTTTATTATTGCAGCTCGGGCATATTCCATCCAGGATCTCACTTGCACTAGAGACAATAACCTAGTTTACATAGTGATAAATCTAACACCCATGGCACAAATCTGCTACATTCAGATCCGTATGTACTTTACAAATCTTTATATCTCCATCCTTGACATGCTCGTGGATGGAGTGAAACTGGCGCTTGATATGCTTGGAATTATTGTGAGACTCAGTTCTTTTGCATTGGCTATGGCTCCATTGTTATCACAATAGATCACCATTGGGTCCAACGCACTAGGAACCATACCTAGTTCAGTTATGAACTCCTTCATCCAAACCTTTTCCTATGCCACTTCTGAAGCAATGACATATTCTGCCTCCGTTGTTGATCCCACTTCCACAGGTTGTTTAGAGATCCTCCAACTAATTACTTCTCCATTCATGAGAAATATGTATCCGGATTGAGACTTAGAGTCATCCGGATTGGTGTCAAAGTTAGCATCGATATAACACTTAGTGACGAGCTCTTCTTCACCTCCGTACACGAGAAACATATCATTAGTCCTTCTTAAGTACTTAAGGATATTCTTGACCACTATCCAGTGTTCCGAACCTGGATCATATTGGTACCTGCTAGTAAAACTAATCGCATGTTCCACATCTAGTCTTGTACATAGCATGTAATACATTATAAAGCCTATGGATGAGGCATAGGGGATCTTATCCATTATCTCTCTTTCTTCCGCTGTAGCCAGACTTTGAGTCTTACTCAATGTCTTTCCTTGCCACATAGGTAAGAACCCTTTCTTACTTCCGTCCATTTTAAACTCCTTTAAAATCTAATCAATATATGTACTTTGTGATAGCCAAATTAGGCGTCTTGATCTATCTCTATAGATCTTGATGCCTAGTATGTATGATGCTTCACCAAGGTCCTTCATAAAAAATTTACTGTTTAGATAAATTTGAACACTACTTCAAAGATCTATATCATTTCCAATCAATAATATGTCATCCACATATAGTATTAGAACTGCCACAGAGATTCCACTCACTTTCTTGTAAATACAAGCTTATCCGTAAGTTTGGACAAATCCAAACTCCTTGATAATCTCATCAAAGAGGAGAATCCAACTATGGGATGCTTGCTTCAGTCCATAGATGGATCGCTGAAGTTTTCAAACCTTCTTAGCATCCTTAGGATTGACAAAACCCTTTGGTTGTATCATATACACCTCTTCTTAAATATTACCATTGTGGAACACGGTTTTGACATCCATCTGCCAAATTTCATAATCGAAATGCAGCAATTGCTAACATAATCCTAACCAACTTTAGCATCGCTATGGGAGAAAATGTCTCATCATAGTCAACCTCTTGAATTTTTCGAAACCCCTTTGCGACAAATCGAGATTTAAAGATGGTCACATAACTATCAGCGTCAGTTTTCCTTTTGAAAATCCATTTATTCTCAATGGCCTTTTAGTCGTGAGGCAAGTCCACCAAGGTCTTGGTTTTCGTACATGGATTGCATCTTGGATTGCATGGCTTCTAGCCATTTGTTGGAATCCGGGCTCATCACCGCTTCTTCATAAATCACAGGGTCATCAATTCCATTTACCATGAAATTCACGATAGGATTTCTGTACAGTTCAGGAGCTGCACGTGTCCTGCTTGAACTGCGAGGTTCAATAGTGTCCTCTTTCAGAGTTTCATGATCTTTATCATTAGTTCCTTGTTCATTCGGTGAAGTCAACTCCAGAACAAATTCCGGCACTGTGCCACTCACTGTTTCATGAAGAGAAGGTTCAATAACCTCTTCGAGTTCTACCTTTCGACTACTCACAACTTTCGCGAGAAACTCTTTCTCTAGAAATGATCCATTCTTGGCAACAAAAATCTTGCATTCGGATCTGTGATAGAAGGAATACCAAATTGTTTATTTAAGGTATCCTATGAAGACGCATTTTTCTGCTTTGGGTTCAAGTTTATCAGGCTGAAGTTTCTTCACATAAGCATCGCATGCCCAAACTTTAAGAAATAATAGCTTTGGTTTGTTTCTAAACCATAATTCATATAGTGTCATTTCAATGGATTTAGATGGTTCCTAATTGAAAGTGAATGCGGTGGTTTCTAGTGCATAACCCTAAAACAAAAGAGGCGAGTCAGTTAGAGACATCATAGATCGAACCATATCTAATAAGGTAGGATTACGACGCTCCGATACACCATTATGCTGTGGTGTTCTGGTAGGAGTGAGTTGTGAAACTATTCCACACTCTCTCATGTGTGTTCCAAACTCGTAACTTAGATATTCACCTCCACGATGAGACCGTAGAAACTTAATCTTTCTATTACGATGATTTTCCACTTCACTCTGAAATTCTTTCAACTTTTCAAAGGTTTTAGACTTCTGTTTCATCAAATAGATATATCCATATCTACTCAAATCATACGTGAAAGTAACAAAATAATGATATTCACCTCACGCCGACACACTCATTGGACCACATACATCAGTATGTATTATCTACAATAAATATGTCGACCGTTCCATTGTACCGGAAAATGGTGTTCTAGTCATCTTACCCATAAGGCATGTCTCACATGTATCAAATGATTCAAAATCAAGTGATTCTAAAAGTCCATTAGAATGGAGCTTCTTAATGCATTTTACGCCAATATGACCTAGACTGGAGTGCCACATATATGTAGATATATCATTATCAAGTTTAATCCTTTTGGCATCAACATTATGGATATGTGTATTACTACTATCAAGATTCAAAAGAAATAAACCATTTATCACAGGTGCATGACTACAAAAGATATTGTTCATATAAATCGAACAACCATTATTTTCCTATTTAAAGGAATAACCCCTTTGCAACAAACATGATCTGGATACAATGTTCCTGCTCAGCGTGTAGGGCCACACAGAGGTAAACAAAACTTTTTCCCTATGTGGTACTCCTAAAATCCATCTTAGGTGATAAGCGACGAGATTTACCACTAGACGCATAGGTGCGGATTGTTGATGAAGCGCGTCAGTTGATGTCGTGCCGAATGATCCCCCGTGCAAAACGTCCAGATCCCCACGAACCTCTTTGTGTCTAGCGCCGCACGTGCAACGCCTCTACCGATATCCACACGTTTACGAAGGAGCTTTAGGCAGAGGACTACTAGATCCTATCTAGCCCGAAATGGGAGTGGAGAAAGTGATGGCTAGGTCATGGACAATCCTTTATCACTCCACTTATATACACTCCTAGCTTGGCTCAATGCTTGAGGCCCATCTAGGCCGTACGCCAATCTCCACATGGATCTAATCGACATGGGCTCCTTACCCTTAAGTGTGTGAACCTGTAGGTTCACGCACACCTGGACACGACACGAGTCACAACTCTGAGTCGATAGTTGGTAGCGGCCTCTAGGAAGACGTGCCAACTCCCAAGCATCGTAAAGTCAGAAGACAAACCTTTCTCAATGTGACTTTCATCCAAGTCCCTTTGCCTCATGATATATCTTGTCAAGCTATAGGCGAGTTGTTTCCATCCCTTTAATAGATTGACTCTCTCTTCTCGTTCCATGATATACGATTCTCTAGACTAACACTTAGTTCGACTCCTTGTTTAACACTTAAGCAAGTCGCGCATGGCCATGCTTGTGAATCATATCACACGAGAGGTCCCAGAGAATATCTCTCCATTACAGAGGGGCAAATCCCATCTTGGTAATCCACGTCACGCAGCTTGCTTCACAACCAACCTGAACTCTACCTTTATAACTGCCCATTTAAAGAGCAGCGTTTGATAGGACCTAAGCTGGAAATCCACAACTCGAATCATGCGATCACCATAGGTCGAAGGATTCCATTGCTTAAGACTACAAATGAAAACATGCTCGTTGAATCTCAACTGTGGGTCAGTCTAATTTGCTAAACTCTTTAGCCGAACCAGTGTAAGTCAGAATAGCATCACCATGCCCGTGACAACTGGAACCGAGTCATCAGTCGACTTTGACATTAGTCTAAGTTGTGTGTCCAGCACAACCTCAACGACCAAGGACAGCTAGTATGCACAATATGAATATATAGTTCCACAATCAAATCACATATTCAATGATACATATCAGTAGTTCATACATGGACAATAACTTTATGAATACATTGGGAATAACATCATATATGATTGCCTCTAGGGCATATTCCCAACACAGCACAGGCACCAAATAGCAATTATTTAGGTTTAAAACTAGTCCAGATAGTAGATGGAGAGGCAGCGTTCCGATGGCGATCACATCAACTTTTGATCCATTGCTGACACGCATCGTGACCTCACCCCTTCCTAGCTGTCACTTGTTCTACAGCCCCTGATTCGAGTTACATATATTAGCAACCGATCTAGTATCAAATACCCAGGTTCTACTGCGAGTACTAGTCAATTACACATCAATAACATGTATATCAAATATACCTTTGTTCATCTTGCTGACCTTCTTATCTACCAGATATTTGGGTCGGTTGCACTTATAGTGGCCAGTCCCCTTACAATAGTAGTACCCAGTATTAGACTTAGGGCCAGCCCAGGTCTTCTTCTCAGGCGCAACAACAGATTTTCCACCCTTCTTGAAGTTACCCTTTTGTTTACCCTTCATGTCTTTCTTGAAACCGGTGGTCCTATTGATTATCAACACTTGATGTTCTTTCCTAATCTCCACTTCAGTAGCTTGGGGAGAGTTGTCTTCATGCCCTGCATGTGATAGTTCATCACGAAGCTCTTGTAGCTTGGTGGCAGAGATTGGAGAACACGATGAATGCCTAAGTCAATGGGAATTGTTATTCCCAATGACACAAGCTTATCGGCGTACTCAGACATTTTGAGTACATGCTCACTTATGGAGATGTTCTCCTCCATCATGCAGCTAAAGGACTTTTCGGAAGCATCATAACTCTCTATGACAACATGGGTATTGAAAATCATTTTCAATTAACCCATGGTATCAAAGGCATTGCCATTCTCGAAACTCTTTCGGAGTTCTAGCTCTAGCCCATACAATATGCTGCAATGGACCATATTGTGGTCCTCTTGACGAATCAAGTAAACATTCTTTACTTTGTCAGGCGAATCATTAGGAGGTGGGGGGCTTAGCGGCGCTTCTAGCACATATTGCTTTTGTGCAGAAGTGAGGATAATCCTCAAGTTCAAGGTACAATTGGTAAAGTTGCTACCATTTGTTGCAAGCTATCTTTCCCCATGAACACAATGAAATTAAAAGCAGGTGGTGCCATCTACAACCGAATTTGCAAAGTGTATTTAGACTAAGTTTATGATAGATTGAGTTCAACTAATCCAAATTACAAATGAACCCCCCCCCTGAAATATGACATCCCTCGTGTCTTTTTGGTGATTACATGAGCCAAATCCACGACATGAAGACTAATCATCACGTGAGTTGATGTAGCTTCAAAGGCGAATCTAGATGGCCATCATATCAACCATATGACTCATGATTTACCTTTCGGTTCGTGTTCCGAGGCCATGTATGGACATGCTAGGCTCGCCAAGTAAGAACCTTAGTATTCGCGTGTGTAAACTGTCTTACACCCGTTGTATGTGAACGTAGAGTCTATCACGCCGGATCATCACGTGGTGTCTCGAAACGACGAATTTCATTAACGGTGAATACTTAAGGAAGAACACATATTTGTCTTGATATTTAAATGATGGATCATCTTATAATTCTACTAAAGCGCCAAACAAGCAATATAAGATGCAAACAAAACATTATATGCAAAAAGTGATATGATATGATTCTTGCACTTGATCACTATCTTGTGCATTGTGGTATGATCTTTATCATTCCTATATGTGTAAGGACAATGTCTATGGAACTTACACTTTGATATGTTATAATTTCCAAGAGTATCAATCCATACTACAAATTATAACATTACAATATCATGACACTTGCCCAACAACAACAACTAAACTAGAAGCTTCTAATTTATCAATTGCATGTTTTTACGTGGCTTAGGTCTTTCAAAGTTAGAACCATTCATACCTACGAACATGGAACTACAATGATGATAATCAAATTATTAGGAACTCATTGTAAATAAGATATTAACTATAGTAGGAGAGATAGATACCCGCTAGCCACTTATGCAAATCTAGTTGCATGTCAAGCATGGAATAGGCCTCATGTGCGAGGACATGTAAAGTTTGTCTGAGCCGCTTCATCCCACTATGCCACCAATATCCAAAATACATATAAGATGCAATAACATGATCATCATATCCCACATACTCATATGTGTTCTACCAGTGCAAAGTATCTACGCATAGATCCGGCTCTGATACCACTGTTGGGTTCACAGCATAGAAAACAAAAAATTCCTACGATGTGAATAACTAAGCACAGTGATCTATCTACCTAGATATAATCAATGGGTGGATTTACATCCATAGAGAACATACCCTTGAGGAGCGACAAAGTGTTACGAGGTTGGACTTATGGATGATGTAGTCATTCGCTTGCCGATCTCAAGATCATGAGGAAGTCTAGAACCGCTGAAAGATCACGAATGTCACCTAGAGGGGGGTGAATAGGTGGTTAAAAACTTTTACAAGATGGTATTAACAAAGACTGAATAAAACTAGCATTTTCTTTTGTCAAGCACAAAGCCTATATATACTATGGTTCACCTATGTGCACCAACAACTTCTGTTAAGAAAGACAAGCAACAATGAGTTAACAAGATAGATTACTTCAAGCACGAAGGCTATCACAAAGTAAAGTGCATAAGTAAAGAGATTGGGTATAGAGATGACCAAGGCATGCAGAGACGGTGATGTTTTACCGAGTTCCTCCCTATAAGGGAGCATGTCTTGTTGGAGGGGTGGGCATTACTAAGACCACCAATGCCACAGGAGGCCTCACCCTATTCTCCCGAGCACCCGGCACATGAGAAGCACCTGATCCACTATGGGACACTTGAGGGCAGTCATCAAACCCATACATGATTGGGGAAATCTCCACAACTTAATTGGAGGCTCCCAATAATGACCACCAAGGCCACAAACTTGGGGAAAGCTCTACAACTTAATTGTAGGCCCCAAGAACTCACCACAAAGGCTACACAACCGTCTAGGGTTCCAAGAACCCAAGAGAAACAAGCTTCTTGATTTCACCAACCAAATCCACCAATGAGAACTCAAATCGATGCACCTAGTGCAAATGGAAAGAACACCACAAAGATGCTCCGATCCTTCACTCTCAAATTCCTACAAAGCTACTAAGGATTTTGGGGGAATACGAGAGGAAGAACAAAAAGGAGAACACCAAATCCTCCAAGATCTAGATCCCAAAGATTCACTCACAAAAAGATGATTTGGTTTGGTCAAAGTGTAGATCTAGATCCCCTCAATCTTTCTCTCAAATAGATGCAAGAATCATTGGATGGGTAGGAAGAAATCAAGCTCAAAAGACGTCAACAACAATGGCCGAGCTTGAGAGGAAGAGAGAGAAGTAACTCAAAAGAGAGAGAAGGAGAGGCTTAAAAAGGCGGGCTGAAAAACTGCCCGCTGGGGGCCAAATCTGGCCATGGGCCGGTAGTACCGCCTAGTGGGCCTGTAGTACCGCACAAGACCTGGCAACGCAAGGAAAGGCGCAGGCGGCTGGCGCTGGTGACCTGGTAAGCAGCGAGCGAGCGAAGGGGATCGGGCGCGCACGTGGGCAAGCGAAAGGTATCGGGGAGCAGCGGGCGAGCGGGCGGCCTGCGAGCGAGCGGTGGCGGCACGAGCGGGTCAAGCGAAGTTGGGCCGGCCTGGTAGAACCGGCTAGGCCGGCGGTACTACCTCCTTGGGCCGGTACAACCGGCCAGGACCCGCTTCACACTAGGCCGAATAGAGGGAAAAAGAAAAACTATCAGGGGCGTCTGGTAGAGCATGCGGTAGTACCGATCGGCCTAGAGTCGTTTCCCTTTTTTTCTTTTTCAAAGCAAAAATATGACAAACTTCAAACCGCAATATTTAGAGATTGGTAAGTCCGATCAAGCCGAAACCAATTTTGTTGGAAAGAGGACGACAAGAGCTACCCAAGTATTATAATGTGAAATGCATCCCTTGGTGAGGAGCCAGAAAACCTCCATGATCAAAAACACAATAAGATATAACGGGAAGTTATGTTTTTGATGAACTAGAGCTTGTTATGGATATTACCACATGCTCTAACCATATATGGATAAGATCCAAATAATAACCAAGAAGGATGATGCTAAGTATGCAAAGGTTTGAGCTCTCTCCAAAAGATACGATCGAGTGATTCGCTCGAGAGACCCTCTTGATAGTACGGTTATCTATCCTAAACCCGGTCTCCCAACTACCAACATGAGTACGGTAAAAGGGAAAACCTGTCAAGATCATACCTTTTCCTTGAGCATTCCACTTGATCATGATGTAGACAGTCTTGTCCTCCTCAAGATGCAACACCTTCCTCGATTGTTCTTCCTCGCGCGCACTTGATGAATACTTGTGACTTGATCCCCCATACACCATGGGGAAACCTATTCTTAGTACTTTTCTTCATCGATCCATGATCCCCGAGGATGGCAAGCTTCAAGCATGAGCTATGCTAGAGATGGCGCATATTTAGCTTTGACATCATTTCTTTTAACTTCATTTCGATGATGTCTTGAAGATACACATGAGGAACTCCATGTTCTTCTTCAACACACTCTTGATATTATTTTCTTTATTCTTCTTCTTATACATGATTCCAATAGGCCCAAAGCCCTTGGAGATTGCTTCTTATTCTTCTTCTTGATTTCTTCTACCTTGAAGCCAACACATGCTCCAAGCGATGCCAACGGACAATTCCTACAAAACCACACATGGGACCCCACATGCTCTTTCAACCGAAACAGCAGCGCATCCGTGATCGCACACACGTCTGGTCCCCCGACAACCTCCGCATCCTTGCTCCAGCGATGCAGTGGAAGCAACAACTCCTTTCAGACAAAGCCATCGGGAACATGTACTTTGCTAATCTGAAGCCATGGGGTAATACTCTAGAGGGGGAGAGAGATCCTTCATGAGGAGGTGTGTGAGTGGAGGAGGAGGTGGTGCTCCTTATATAGTGGATGTGCACTCCCATGCCATGGCCGGCAGCCAAGGTGGGTGCCCCCACCTCTCCCTCATTCATGTGGGTGGAGCTCCCACTCACATAAACACACCTCCACTCGCATGTCCACTCAGATGCATTAATTTTCCAGCAAAATGAACGCAACTCTCATTTAATAAAACTCTTTAAATTATTTTATTCATAATTTTGTTAAAAACCATTCACATAAAAACCCTGCAACCTTTCGATATCACATCTAGAACCAGTTTCACGAAATTCACCAAAAACAATTTCGGTGTCCATCGAAATGATTCCAGCGCTTTCATAATCTTTCTCTAAAACATATTTGCTCCAAATGGTGTAGGTATCCCTTAAGTGTGTCACCCTATGGTTCGCAAATAATGTACACATGATCGAGACGCCTCTCCGATCAATAATCAACAGAGGGCCCTGGAGATCCATACTAACTTCCACACATTCAACGATGACTTCAGTGATCATTTGAAACTTTAATGTTTGTAATTAAATCCTTTTGTCTCGCGATATATTACATGTCTGAGATTCTATCATCGATATCTCCATACCTAGTTTCATCCCGTTATAGACAAGTACTCTTTTCTCGTTCCCGTGATATAACATTCTAGTGATCTTATCACTTGTTTCTAAGCTACATCAATGTGATATCACCGAGAGGGCCTAGAGTATATCTATCCGTCATCAAGGTGGACAAATCTCACTCTTTATCCCTGAGCCTCTACATAACATTTTTGTAGTATCTTAACCCACCTTTATTGTCACTCTGTTACGCCGTACGTTTGATGTTATCAAGTTACTCTTCTGGTGTTAGTGATTGACATGATATCATGGTCTGAGGACTAAATTTACTTCATATGATGTTATAGAAATTCAAACACACTAACTTTGATCGTATTGCTATACTTCGGATGAATGTTCATCACACCATTCCACAAATGTTGTGACCTCGTTATTAACAACATCCAATGTCCATGATCAGGAAACCTTGATCATCTTGTTAATCAATGAGCTAGTTTATATGAGAGACATAACTAGGAACTCTTTATTCGTTTATTAAACACAAATGTATTAACATTTCCAATTAATACAATTATAGCATGCAAAATAAACATCTATCATATACTTGCAATACTATAATAACAACTTTATTATTGCCTCTCGGGCATATTCCCTTCATCAACTCTCTAAAGATGAAATCATAGCCAATGATCTTCCTCAGCCTATCAGGATGGCAGTTGTACATCAAATTGAGGTGATAAGCGTGGCAACTATCATCATCACCCGCCTTGATCACAAGATTCCAACATAACAGCTTAGCCAAAGAACGATAATAGTAGGACAAGCTAGAAATAATGCTGGAAGGGAGCTGACTTGGGTCAGGCAAATAGTCATGCTCTTATCGGAGTGAATGCGAAACACCACTTTCCCTTCCTTCACCGTATCCTAGTGCTTCACAAAACTAATAAAAAGTAGTAGAATAGACCTCGGCACCCGACATACAAGTAATGGTGTGCTCAGGATCATTGTGGAAAATTACAATGTAGAAAAACTAGCAAATGAAAAGAGGAAACAATGTCTCATCTATTGTCACAAGATCAAATTTATCCATTTTCTTCTGGGTTGCATCAATGTAGTGAATATCTCCATTCACATGCTCTCGGTAATGCTCAACATTGAGGGATTTGGGGAGCACATAGAGACCATGCTCGAGGTAGTCCTGTTGGTTATAGAAACCGTTTCAAAAACAATGTTGCGTGGAAGTCCAGAATTTACTATCCGGGATAGTGTATATCCTCTCATGGAAATGGTAAGGATTCTGCCTCCTTAACCTTCTCCACTCATTAGCAAGAATTATAGCATAATTATAAGTTAGAAATTCATCTTCTTCTTATGGACTAATAGCTCCAAATTTCATCACTTTTTACCATTGGTTTTCCTCTTGTTTATTGCCGGATTTCACTGAAGATTGCCCCTTTCCACTAATGTCAATGTTGTAATTAGCGAATCCTTGGTTTCTTGTGATTGTTTTTCAGGTAATGAACAATTATTGAAGATCTAATAGCATTCATGGGCTAATTACACTAGAATAAGAAAATCCCCAATTGGAGCCACTTTCATTAGAGGTGTTCAGTACGCATAGTGACCACTGATACGGTTGGGGCGTGCCCGTTCCGCCAGCCCGTACTACCGACTGGCGCCTTCCTTATATCAATACAAGCAACTTTCATAAAAGGGAGAGCCAAGAAGAACCACAGAACAGAAGTTACAGCCGCCGCAAGCCATCTAGAGGGGGAGATCAAATCTAAAAGAGGAGAAGAACATCGCCTCGTTCCCTGACGATCTTCAACCTCTAAACCACATACTACACCATCATTCCATCATTACTTAGAGAGAGATTGGAACTTGTAAGATTAGGGTTTGATACTTTGATCTACCTATGGTTTGTATTTTATTAGATCCTTAATCTCTATTTTGGTTTTCTACAATAACTTTGAGATGATTTCTATTTGCAATACAATTATGCCTTTGATTTGTCTTCCTCTCACGTCTCAGTAAATTCCCATAGGCGTGGGAGATGTAGGGGATTGGTGAGATGTGATGTGCCTCGTTTAATTCCATCCATTTGCGATTGGTGTAATGTTTATTTAAATAGTGAGAATGAATATCTTTGTTTGCGTAATGCGTGTTATCTAATTTAAGGGCCCAGGTAACATGATCCAAAGATCTCATAGGTATGAACTTGTATGCTAGTAATTCAGCGACCCTCGAGTGATGGAGCTGATATCAAAGAAGATCTAGCACTACTCGAGGACAACAAGGAACCATCAAGATTAATGTCTTGATCCGATTGCAACACCGGAATTAATGCGCTGACCATGGCCATGGTAAGAGGGAGATGGATCATTGGGATAGGGAAGAATTGGCCATGAGGACTACTAGTCGGTATATGGGTTGCTTGCCTACTCACTTATTAATAAGAAATATCACTATCACTTATTCCGCTTATTCCATTTGGCCCTTTCACTATCACCATGAACTGATTCTCTTCGTGCCTAACTTCTCATCTGCAGGACCTTTACACACCTTTTGTATCTTTACTTTTATGCAATTTACTTATTTCCTAAGCAAGTTCCTCTATATTTTACTCACCACTTCCACCGTCAACTTTTGCAGTCAATTCACTCAAGACCTGTGACACCTTGGGTGCGACAGAAACTCCGCATAAAAACACTTTCCTTGGCTCCTTGTTGGTATCGATATAAAAACTAGAATTAATACTTCTGTGAAAACATTCTCTGACGAACCTATGCACTTGCAGGCCATCAAGATATTTTCTAGCGCCGTTGCCAGGGAGCTAAGCGCTAAGTGTTGTTTCTTGACAACAACAACTTTTGACACAATTCATGATCTCCGTTGAAGACAGAGGTGCCACTTGATCAGTAAAAACCTATTTACCTCCATAATTTGGTCATGTTTCGATCGAGAGACGATTAGAATTTATTGAAAGATTTACTAATTCACATATTGTAGACATGAACATCTTTTTTCCATTGATGGTAGATTTGACCATCACCCAAGGGGATGAACTAGAGCTACCTTTGGGAGAGTATGGGAATCCGTCTAGGCACCTGAGGAAAATGCCTATTCTTTGTCCTGAATTTCAGGCCCAGGAATTTGAGATATATCCTGAGCTAATATATATGATGAAAGAAATTGCTTTCGCAGGAAAATAAGAGGATGACCCTAGTGACCACTTGACAAGGGTACACGACCTTTGTGTTACTCTTAAACCAGCAAGTTTACCAATAGAGTTTGTACTTCTTAAACTCTTTCGCTAGTCTTTGAAAGATAATGCTTTTACTTGGTTACAATCATTACCTAATCACACTATAAAAAGATAGGAAGATTGCATTAGAGAATTCATGCATAAATTTTGTTCATTTACTAAAATCATGCAGATCAAACGAAGTATACCAAATTTTCTGCAAACATTTGGAGAACCTTTTATCAAGCATGGAACATATATTATGAAATGATTATGAAAGTTCCAAATCACGGTTTTCACAAGAGCCTAGTTATCCAATATTTTTATAATGGGCTTAATGACGATACACAAGAGATGATTGATCTATCTGCAGGAGGAGCAATATGCAACTTGACACTGTCGGAATGTGCAAAGCCTTTTGAGGTAAGATCCTTTAATGACGAACAATACAATC
Source organism: Avena eriantha (assembly GCA_910589775.1). Taxonomy (NCBI): domain Eukaryota; kingdom Viridiplantae; phylum Streptophyta; class Magnoliopsida; order Poales; family Poaceae; genus Avena; species Avena eriantha. The sequence goes on along the minus strand of OU342742.1, from coordinate 423,527,132 downwards.
TAGTTGAGGATATTGAACCACAAAAATGTATGATTCACATACCACCGGATCTTATATCCATTGTTAAAAAGTCCATGGGAGAGAAAGGTATAGCTTCGGAACATGTAAAAGAAAACAAAGTTGACATTCTTCAAACTTATGTAATAGAAGATGATTTAAATCTTGTAATCCAAAAGTTGAAATACCAACAGAGTCAATTATATGAGAAAAACTATAAACATCTTATGACACAAGAAAATAATATAAGAGACCTAACAAAAGTCTTTGATGACTTGGGTCAAGCCACAAAACATCTAGATAGATATTGTTGGGGATATGTTATATGGGTTTCCTCATAGCATGTCACCAATCCGCCAAACCCGGGTGGCCGATAGTTGGTAGCGAGGCCTATGGCCTGCTGGGCGGCCCAGTTAGATGGATCTAGAAGGGAGGCCCATGCCGGATAAAGGAAGGCTACGCAGGAGTCACCGACATACTCGGAGCCTTGGAGTACAAGACATGGAAGACTAGTTCGTATTAGTTTAGGACTCTTTACCTTGTCCGGCAAGGACCTTTCCCTGTAAACCCTAGGTCTTGGCGCCATTATAAGCCGGCCTGCGGGAGCCTTTAGGGCAGAAGATAACCTAGATTGTTGCGTACAACGCGCAACACCTCACACGGCGAACCTATCTATGTAACTCGGCGTATTGCCATTATAGTGATTTATAGCAGGAGTAGAGTTCCGCCATTGTTGTGGGATCTTCAACCTAGGTAAGTTGTGTTACCTCGTACCCGCAAACTCTCTACCTTACCCCACGTCTCTAAACACGGACTGTGAGGACCCCTCCATGGCGTACTCGTCAGCAATACGACGACAGTTGGCGCCCACTATGGCGCAAGAGCTGCTTGGAGCTCTACACCGGGCGAGGTCCAATCTCTTTGCAGGAATCAGCGATATCGTAGCCATCAGTCGCGTTCTCTTCTCTGTCAACGTTCTGATCATCCCTCCGGATGAGTTCTGGGTGCCGGCGAAGATGAACTCCACGTGCTGCTCCGTCATCCCCTTCAGAGACATCCACATCTTCATCGGCGAAACTGACTCAGGTCCTAGATCCCACGTAGTCGAAAACTCGGCAACCCCCGCACGAACCGCCTATGAGCAGGACACGTTCGCGGAAGGATCTACGCCATACCACTCCTTAGAGTATGGTGGCTCGGATCAAGAAATTTCAAGTCCCACACAAACCGCCCCTGTGCAGGATATAAAGGTGGAAGGACCCCGCAAATCTGCTTGGCTTCCCCGAGCGTTAGAGATGCGCATGTCACACTTTGTCGGCGTCGTCACCATCTTCGATCTGGCTAGATGCATTCAAAGGGATGGAGAACCTCTTCGCAAATACCTCGCTAGATGGATGAGGGTGAGGCAAACCTTAGAGGGTGACTGTGCCGAGACGAGCTCGTATACCACTTCGTGGAAGGGCTCACACCTGGAACACTCCTTCGACATACCCTCCGAAGGCGGCAGGCCGTAGGCCCTCTCACCCTTGGTGAGATGGTTGCCATAGTCAACGAATACGCGCATGCCCATGAAGAGGCCATGATGGAAATCGCCATCGTAGCCAGAGGAGGAAACAACAACAACGGCCCGCCTCCAGCACCCTCTACATCCGCCATCGTCAACACCGAAGCCAACTCTGACTCCGGCCTTGGCGCGCTTTACGCCGACATCGGCATGGATGCCGGTGGCTCAGACACTAACTTGGAGGAATACGATGCTGTCATGAGGGAGATCGAGCAGGATATCGAGAAGGAGCAGTGCGCCAAAAAGACTAACACTTCCCACCAGGTGCTAGTCGCCATTGGGAGCGTCATGGAAGAAGACATATAGGAACCGGAACGTGAGAGAGCAGCGCCCATGCCAGCGGTTACCAGAGTAGCGGCAGCCAAGAAAGCCGCCGAGCCTCCGGCTCCGGCCAAGGCTATGCCTCCTCTGGCTATCCGCCCACTACCGACGCAGGAACTCACCACGACCTCTAGTGTGGCCCGACAATCAAATAAACTGCCACTACCACTGTCAACGTTAGCAGCTAGCAACCCACTGGCCACTCCTGCTGACAAAGCAATCTACGGTGCACTTCTTGTAGAGCCAATCACCGTCGCCCATATCCGGAGCGTCACGAATCTTGATGAGAAACGCGCGGAAATCTTGGCGGAGGCCAAGTGCATCACGAAGCAAGTTGCTAAGCAAGACAAAGACATGGCTAAGCGCAGCAATCCATCAAGGCGGCAAGAGCTATGGAGGCTGAATACAAGCAATTGTTGTTAATGCAAAAGGCAAAGAAAGTGCCATCTCACGTCATCGAAGATCCCGATGTTCGGCGAAGGTTGGGGTATGACGGGTCTAAGCCAACAAAAGACACCCCTTACATCGGTTAAGAGGGGAGGCAGGTCATGCCAACTCCCACCCTCAACATTGCCGTCGCCAAGACCCTCCTAGAATAGGATAGGTCGCCAGAAGCAGTTGCTCAGGTGTATGATCTTGTCGCTAAGGCATGCAAGCAACAGGAAAAGGCTAACTCGCAGAGTCTTGAGTCCAACCAAGAGCTTTGCCAGTCAACCGTGAACAGCCGCAGAAGGCCAAAATGATGAGGGATCCCACACAGGATCCATAGAGCGAAGACGGAGAGAGGCACGCAACAGGACTGACGCCATCCCCATATCCTCCGATCACGGAGAAAAGGCTCATCCCCGCCGGTCGCCACCTCCACCACCATCTCGGCGTCACAAGGAACCAGAGCCGCGCCACCGTACAAGCATGCCACCGCCAAGGCGGCCCCAGCCTGGTGTCGTTATAATCGATCAGGGCGAGCAGCCTCGGCATGGCGGAGAGCGCAGCAACATTGAAGGACATAGGAGCAGGTCCCACAAGGAACCACCACGTCTGACAAGTAACCGCGACAGGCGTGAGTAATCGCAGGAGGGGCACATCAAGAGAGCTAAGCCACCGCCTGCACCGCCATTGTCGCCGCCTAGCAGCCATCATGGCGGAGGGCACAGTGGATCTCATAGATCACGCCACAACTCCCCTCCCCATGACGGAAAAGGGAAGCAACTAGAGCCGTATCATGCATGTACATGGCTCGACAAGATCCAAGAAGCTCGGGAGCTCCCATACCTTGGGCCACGTTGTTTTGGACCAGTCATACGGGCTACAACTTACCCCAAGGGCCTCCATATAGACAAGACCATCAAACCATACAATGACACTACCAGGCCAGCAACATGGTTGTAGGAATACAACGAAGTGATCCACATCGCAGGGGGAAACCCCAATGTCGCCGTCAAGTGTAACATCCCAATTTCAGAAACCCTGGTTAGTTGTCCACAATGCAAAAATCAGGGGGAACAAAAACTTTTCTTGTGTTTTGGTGTAGTTCTTGCTTGTTGTTTGTTTGCACTTGTGCTTATGAAAGTGTGTCCTAGGATACTCCTTACCTCACCCTCAGTTGACAAAAGCTAGTTACCAAAAACTATCCTGGCTCATTTTACATATTCTCAGACGTTCTGACATTTCAAAACATGAGCCAAGATGCTTGTGCAACCAAAACTATTTTAGTAACTTCTATTAACAAAACTATGGAGAGATACTACAATCTCCTTATGTTTTCAAAACAGAACACTCAACTAATCTTATCTCTAGTTTCCCCAAAATATCTTTTCAAAGCATTTGCATTCTACTCTTGGTAGAGATACCAAGGACTCTCCCCTTATTCAAAACTCAACCTCTTCAAAATGCCCCAACCTTACCTCAAGCTGAGCTTGATGGTAACCCTTAGCAATAGTAGATTTTTTTATAAGATGAGTTGCCTTGATCTGCTGTCTGCTGAGTTGTTTTGATCTGCTGATTGACTTGCTTGCTTAGGAAGTAGTATGAGTTACTCTAGGAGCTCATCATTAGGATCAAGATGTTCCAACACCTCAATCCCTAGCGAGAATACAACCTTTATATGATCCCTAGCCACTAGGTGATCATCTAAAGCCTTAACCAGATCAATTCTGAGGATCTCCATTCTAGATGTTTCCAATTCCTGGAAGACACATATTCAGCTTGGAACCCTTCCACTCAATATCCACTTCAATATCATCCCCTTGCATATGCTCTAATACCTTGCAACTCCTCCAAGAACATTCCCTCTCATACTCTAGTCAAAATCCTCAAAACTGCCAAATTTGACTAAGTCTGGAAACAGTTTCAACATCACCTTTGGAATGCCTCCTTTTCTCAAACCATGTGCATTTTTGGAAATGCACTTGAACCATCTTTTTAACCATCCTAAGGACTACCAAGGCCCCCATTTTTCCCTGGTTATATCCTCCTCCAACCCACTTGTCCATGATGATTTTGCAGACAAGATAATAACATTTCCTGCAAAACTAGTCATCATGCCTACTTTGGTAGAAGCTCACATCCTCATACAACCTCCTTTGGACCACCTCTCCACATGGTTGTGATCTACTCATTGATGTTTATCAAAACCTACTTCACTTGTTCCAAGTGAATCTTTGTGCTGCTTGAACCCAATTGGTTTAGAAGGCATCATGACTCATATTATGGCACCTTTAATTTCAACAAAGTTTGCCATCACTTCTAGATCACCTCAAATGCTGTTAATTCAAACTCCTCCTGCCATGATCATCTATATGACCTGTTCTACCCACATATCTATCCCTTGCACCAAAGTGATCTCTGAGCTCCAAGATGCAAGCATGTTTTGGTAGTATAAAAATAACACCACCCTAAATCCTAAATACCTTGTTCCTCCATCTAATTCAAGTTGGAATTTCATTCCCCAATGTTGCAAATACTTGCTACACCTTGTATATATCATCTCCATTGATCCTACAGATTTATCAATAATTCTCCATAATTATTATGGCCCTAAAACTATTTAATTCCTTAAATAGTCAAAATCTCCAAAACTCCCTCCATAAAGGAATGTTTGGTTTTTGCCAAAAAACCTCTCTAAATTTTGGCTCTTGTGAGATACACATATCATACCCTATCTCTCCATCTCAAAAATAAATATTTTTGAGAAGCCTTATTATTTCTTTATGCCCATTTCCTGAAATGGCTGAATTGGAATAATAAATGTTTTAAATACTTTTGTGCCTCAATAAATCTTGGGAAAATTCTCCTAGGTGTGTATTCACATTTGGGACCCTTCCACATCAAAATCCAACCTTGTCCAATGGAAAATCATCAAATGATCTTCTAAAAATTACTTCTGCCATTTTTGAGTAAATGGATTTAACTGGTCTAAAACCCCACATAAAAATCTCAAATAAATCCTAGGAGTCTACCTTTATCTCATCTATTTACTAGTACCATTTCCTCCTAAGGTCCAATGCAAGTTTTTGGACTTCTTCCACAACCATCTATTGTGATAAAATTTGTCAAATAAGCAAACCCCTACTCAAATCACTTTCAAATCCCATTCAATCTTGATCAAAGCTCATCCTCAGCACCAGAACACCCCACTGGTCGACCAGCACTGTAGCTCCACCCCAACAATTACCCATTTTGCCCTTGTACTAGTAGAAAGAGAGAGAGATAACCCCAAATCTTACAAAGATCTTGTCCATTAATTACCACAGATGCCACCCCCTCCCTCTCTGGTCCAGCACGACCAAATACCACTACTACCCCTCCCCACCGACCCCTGGACCAATCCCTAGCCAGCCCTCCCTCTCCACCATGTCCAAATGGGTAAATTGCATCATCTACCTCCCCCTCCTTGGTATAAAGGCCAGAGGCCACCCTAGCCAGCCCTATGCCCCTCATTTGGCCCCTCACACCTCCCACTTACCTCCCCCAGCTCCACTCTCCCTCCCCAGCTCGGTGTTGTCCGAAGGAAGGAGAAGGAGTAGCTTCGGCCTCCTCAAGAAAATCGAGCAAGGCCTCCCCTCCCCTCTGCTCTTCCCTCTGCATGTCTGCCCACGAGATCCCCTACCTCTCCTCTACCTAACCCTAGTCTTGTTTTTGCCCAGGACTAGCACCTTCGCCGTTGTCGCTGAGCACCGACGAGGTCGCTCTCGGCCGCCGCTGCACGAGCTGCCTCTAGTGGATCTCCACCGTCGCACCGCCCACCGATCTGTTCAGCGTCGTCGACCGCGTCACCTTGCACCCTCCGTGTCGCCTCCCGAGCCCTCTGGTGAGCTCCTCGCCTTCCCCTCCGCTGCTCCCTAGGGTTTCGCCGCTGGCACCCTGTCTTGCGTAGAAGACGAAGCCCCGCCGTCCATCGCGCCTTAAACGGACGACCAGATGTGGCCGATACCATTTCGGCCTCCCCCTCTCGCTGACCGCTAGGCCCCGCCTGGCAGGTTCGAGCGCCGGCTCCTGCACGCCCTGCTGAGCGCCGTGGGCCGATTTCCCTCCCTGCCGGCCCAATAGCCCCAGAAGCCAGCCCAGCCTACTCTGATTATTTTCTTTTTATTCCAGATCTAGAAAAGAGCCAACGGGATTAAATCCTTTTGAAAATGTAAAGCTAGTCCAAATGCCAAGTTTCAAATTCTTGGTGGTTTTCTGATGTTTTCTCAAACATGCAGAGGCAACCCCAACTCCAAATTAAATATCATTAATTACTGAAATTTATTCTGCTAAAATGTATCTAGAACACTATTTAATTTTCTTAGCGAGTTTCACAGCTCCTTTTGAGATGAACCAAAGTCCTACTGGAAGGTAGTTGAAATACCTATCATCCAGCACAGGTCCCCTGCCAAGGTGAACAGTATGCTGCCTTTAGCAAAATTAACAAAAACAGTCACTTTCTGTCTTAGATAAATCCCCCAGGTCTAACCAAATGTGGTATGCACCTGATTCCAATTCCCAGTACCTTCTAGGATCAGTATCTGTCCAAACCCAGCAGCTCAGAATTTATTGAGCTCTGGATAAATTTTAGTGATTTAAATACTTCTGTAAGGGGTATTTTCACTCAGTTAATCACTCCAGGAGTTTGGCAACTCCAAAAAGGGTGAATCCAATTCCTACACAGAGGTATTTCTAATACCTATGACCTACCTTTGGAACCAACTCCATAGCTTCTGTAGAATTGATCTGGTGAAAAAAGAGAAAAACCAGACAAAACTGCATTTGGGAAATTCCTAAGGGCATTTTGGTAATTCTTTTGACACAATTCCAACTCTAGATGGTTCAGTACATCACATACTATCAAACCATCCAAGGAAATAATTCTTGGAGCTCCAGAACTTTTCTGGTGAATTATCTCCTCAAACTAGAGTTTGATCCACTATAAAAAGCATAACTAAATCTAGGAAATTGATAATCAAGTGAAACCACTTGTGATGGTTTTGTCTTGTCAAGACCTATCTGAGAATATCACTTTTTCACATTGGTAGTCTACTGACCATAGAACCCTAATCCAAGATTGACAACCACCTTCCAATAGAAAATACCATAGTGGCAATCTAGTAAATTCCACCAATAAAACCCAACTTCTCCAAAACCTCCCAAGTACAGTAGTGTTCAGTATGTTTGCTTCCTATATGGTTGATGCTTGTTCTCCTTGTATTGATTGTGGTATTGTCTGCTTGCATGTGTACCCAATGACGATGATAGTGTGAGTGTCTAGCGACAAGAAGGAAGGGACTTCTTATTATTTATTATTGGGTATTCTTGGTCATCTGAAGAAGTCCAGGGACTTATTGCTGATCATAGGCAAGATACCATTCATGAACTCTGATATATGTCCTATCCTCTTTTACCTGTTTTATATCCTCTTTATAAATTGTATTACCTACCTGCATGTTTTGTTTTACAAATACTGCGAAGGTAACTTGGCTCCTCCAAGTTATGACTTCGTGTCCATCGAGGCACCACCCTGATGTTCCCACCATTATATCCCTTTAGATCGAGAGTATGATGGTTAGCATCCTACCCCGTTGGAAAACCTCCGGTTTTGAGAAAATACACTTTGTTGGGATTTACCCCACTATAAATGTTTCAAAACCCTTTTGTAAAACCTTTTGGAAACAGGCATCATTCCTTTTGTAAAACCTTTTGGAAACAGGCATCGTTCCAAGCGGATGTTTTAATGCAAGAAATGGCGATGATGAGAACTGAGATTGTGATGGGATGTTCTATGCCTTTACTGGAACAATTTTTATCCACGCAACCACATTACCCTAGGTACTGGGGCTTAGCTCGTAGTTTGTCCGCATTAGCCGAGGCAGCTTCTACCATGCTTATACGGAGAGATCCCTGGAAGTCCGAGCAGGAACCAACAGATCAACGATCTGAAGCATGTCGCTTGCTTCGGCAAGAGTGAGCCTGAACTGGCAGGAGGCCGGTGCAACAATTGGGTCTCCCGCGGACGGTATGACTTGGAGTACGGAAGGAAGTGGAGTCACCAGATTTAAGGTATACGCCAAGTTGCGGTTTGGGTATGCGTGTGTACGGAAGGCAGGACTATGGCTAGGAGCCACATACTCGTTGCCAGGGAGAACAAACCCAAGAGGAAAAGCATGCCTTTGCTAGGGACAACAAGCGAAAGGTTAGGTTTGATTATCCGGACCCCCATCTATAGTGGTAGTGGGCTGTGGTTGTATCCCGGCGGATGTATTGATTCTTGTGGGAAAAGTGCGCAAACTCTGCAGAGTATAACCTATTCGAATAGCCGTGTCCATGGTCATGGACGGCTGTAAAGGTGTTGGCTAGGAGTACCCAAAACTCTTCTTGTGTGGGACACAAGGACGAAGAGGACGAAGGTTCCAGGGGCACCCGAGTTCACAAGCTTTGTTTTGACCCGAGGGGTCGAAGATGTTTAAAAAGGGTTTTTACTACAAAGCTGTTTTCAAAACTCTTTTTCAACAAAGATATGGAGATGTCTTGATTTATAAAAACAGAAGCATGTTTTCAACAAAGATATGGAGATGCCATAACTTCCAAAGTTAGTTTAGTCTTTTTAAAAGGGCAACCCCAGATACAACTATCTTGCCACTACCAGAATTGCATTTCCTTGTTTCACTTATCTTGGTGGTTTGCGAGTACATTCAAAAGTACTCACGGCTATGTCCCTGGCTATTTACTTGGCCAGAGTTTCAGAGTTTCGACTTCGGGAGATTCAGGTGACGTCCAGGGAGCTAGGCCGTCTTCCCAGTCAGCTGCCTATAGGTTGAGGCACGATTGGGCGCTGCGCTTGGCGATGTTCCGCTGCTAATGTTGAGGTAGCCATAATGGCATATATGTAAGTCTTGAAATTCGTTATGTTTCGGATGTCGTAATGGTACATGTCAGTTATGTTCCATGACTCACTGATCATGGGAACGTGGATGTATGCAGAACAGGGATTTCTCGGATGAATAATCCGGGGAGCCCACATGAAGTACCTCCCACTCATGCTGACCGGCACCGCCCGACAATGGATCGACGACTTGCCAGAGAAATCAATATGCAATTGGTTGGACATGCATGAAGCGTTCACCAAGAATTTTGAGGGTACGTACAAGCGTCCCTGCACTGTCGGAGATCTACAGCGGTGTGTGCAAGAAAAGGATGAAAACTCTTGTGCCTATCTCTCTCGCTGGCTGGATATGAAAAATTCCTGCGCAGGGGTGCACGAACAGACCCTATGGATGCCTTCATTGATGGTCTGGAAAAGGGATCTTTGCTCTGGCATACGTTGAAGTGCAAGCAAGACAACAATGAGCTCAACCTCAACACAATGATCGCCATGGCTAGCGAGTTTGCCGCGGCTGACGACGACGCGCGTGGATCTTTGCCGGCAATAGAAATCCCTACCCAGTCCAGGAAGAACAACAATATTAGGCAGAAGAATCCGCTTGAAGAAAAGCAAGTAGCTGACATGGTCGCCACAACGTTCACTGGCAGAGGCAATGGCGGACAGCGTGGACATGGTCGGGGGGCTAGCAGTGGCCAACAGAGGAGTGACACTACACCCTCAACACCCCGCGTTCCCCAAATGTATGAAGAGTACCGCGATATGCCGTGTTTCTTCCACCTTGACGCAAATGGCAAAGCCACCCACATGAACCGCCAATGCAAATTTGTCAACAATCTCAAGGAAGACCCTGAGTCCGGCTACAAGCAAAGTCAGAAGAATATACCCCGTAGAGAGGGAAAAGGGAAGAAGAAGGAGGAAGAGCCCAAGGAATCAAGTGATATGGACGAAGACGTGGACCCCAAATCTTTCGACAAAGGAGAGGATAAAGGGAAAAATCCCTTCGAAAATAAGGCTCCATGTTACCACACCTTCCTTGGCACCCCCACCATCCAGGCCCAGAAAACCTCTCTGAGGATACTGATGGCTACCCTCCCTCCAGTTCCCAAGTACGTTAGGTGATCAGAAGTTCCAATTACTTGGGACAGGAAGGATCACCCAGAGCTTATCCCAACAGAGAACAATATGCCATGGTCATCAACCCTTTCATTGACGGCACATAGTTCACCAAGTGCCTCGTGGACAGTGGAAGCAGCATCAACATCATGTACTTGGATACACTGCACAAGATGAACTTGACGGAGACCTAGCTAAGGAAGAGCAACACCGTGTTCCATGGGGTTGTCCCTGGCTAACAAGCAAATTCCCTAGGCTACATCACCCTTCCGGTCGCTTTTGGCGATGTTAACAATTACCGCCAAGAAAGCATGACCTTTCAAGTGGTAACTTTCAAGAGCGTGTACCATGTCATCTTCGGATGTAACATTTTCCACTCCTTCCTTGCAAGGCCATGCTCTGTCTACAACAAGCTCAAGATACCTGGACCAAATGGCATCATCACCGTTGAAGAAAGCTTCACCAAGGCACGGGAGTGCTAGCTTAGTGAGGCTGCCTTCGCCGAAGCAGTCCTCTACGGTGAGGAGTTCAAGGAGATCCAGACCCAAGTCGATGCCTCGGAGATGCCTTCTTCGAAGAAGCAGATCACTGCTGCCGAACCCACCTTCAAGGCTGCCATCAAGACCAAGCAGGTGGAGCTTCTTGAAGGTGACTCCTCCAAGACCAGCTCCATTGGCACGGACCTGGATCCCAAATAGGAAAGCGCGCTCCTCGAGTTCCTCCATGAGAATAGGGACATCTTTGCCTGGCAGCCTACCAACATGAAAGGTGTACCTAGGGAACTTGTTGAGCATAACTTGAATATTGATCTTAATGACAAACCGGTGAAGCAACCTCTATGTCGCTTTCGTGATAAAAGACGGAGGGCTATAGGCCAAGAAATAGCTAGGTTACTTAAGGCTGGCTTTATCCGAGAAGTTATTCACACTCGATGGGTGGCAAATCCTGTACTTGTCCCCAAAAAGGGAACCAATGTATTAAGAATGTGCGTTGATTACACCGGCTTGAGCAAAGCATGTCCAAAGGATCCGTTTGCTTTGCCTCGCATTGACCAAGTCATTGAATCGATGGTTGGCTTAGAACTTCTATGTTTTCTCGATGCCTACTCAGGATACCACCAGATCCGGATGCGAAAGTCGGACCAACTGTCCACTTCGTTCACCACACCCTATGACACGTATTGCTACATCATGATGCCCTTTGGGTTAAAAAACGCCAGTGCTAATTACCAGCAGACGATGCAACGTTGCCTACACGACTAAATAGGTCGCAACGTACACGCTTACATGGACGACATCGCGATAATGTCAAAGAAATCAAATGATCTTATTGCTGACCATCAGGAAACCTTTGATAACCCTTAGAAATACAACATGATGTTGAACCACAAGAAATGCGTCTTCGGGGTACCCTCCGGCAAACTATTGGGTTTCATCGTTTTGCATCACAGAATCAAGGTGAACCTGGGGAAAATAAATGCCATCCTCGATATCAAACGCCCGACATGCCTGAAGGACATACAAAGTCTCATAGGCTTCACTGCAGCAGTAAGCCGGTTCATCAACCGACTTGATGAGAAGGCTATGCCGCTCTACAAGTTTCTCAAGAAGGTGGACAAATTCACATGGACAGACGAAGCTGACGTAGCACTCCAGGAGTTGAAGAGAATACTATCCTGCCCACCTATACTGGCAACGCTAGTGTCAAGGGAGCCTATGTTAGTTTACATGGTGGCAACGAACCGAGTAATCAGCATCTTCATCATGGTGGAGCGCAAGGAACCAACGCACGAATACGGAGTTCATCGACCCGTTTACTATGTGAGCAAGGTCTTGACGGAATCCAAGCAATGTTACCCGCACTACCAAAAGATAGCTTATGGAGTTTTCCTTGCTTCACGTAAGCTAAGGCATTATTTCCAGGAGCACCCTATCACAGTAGTGAGCAAGGATCCACTGTTCGACATCATCAACAACAGCGACGCTACAGGTAGAGTGGAAAAGTGGGGCATTGAACTTGCCGCCTTTGAAATCACGTACAAGAGACGCGATGCTATCAAATCACAAGCATTAGCGGATTTTCTTGCATATTGGACAGAACTGCGAGAAGAAACTCATGTTCTAGAGCCAGATTGTGGGTCATGCACTTTGACGGATCAAAGCTACTCAATGGCTCGGGGGTTGTTGTATTATTACAATCACCAATAGGAGAGAACTTGCAATACGTCCTGCAGATGCACTTCAACGCTAGCAATAACATGGCAGAGTATGAGGCCCTCATTCACGAACTGCGCGTAGCCAAGGATATTGGCATCAAGCGCATAGTTTGCTGTGGAGATTCCAACTTGGTTGCCCAGCAAGTAGCTGGCACCTGGAACACACGAAACCCTATGATGGCGGCATATCGAGACGAAGTAGACGAAATAGCCAAGTGCTTCGACGGCTACGAAGTCAAGTACATCAAAAGGGAGGAGAATGAGCCGGAATATTTGTTGTCAAAGATTGGATCAGCTCATCGACCAATTCTGACGGGCATTTTCCTGGAACATTTACGGACTCCATACATTTGTTAACATAGTAATAGTGACCTCTCTGACTTGGAAGAAACCGTTCATGGACTATCTACAAGACGGAACTTACCTGCCAATGAAGTCGAAAGCTACCAAATAGTACGCAGAGCAAAATGCTACGTCATCATTGACGACCAATTATACAAGAGAAGTACCATAGGAGTTTTCCTTCGATGCGTCTCTCAGTAGGAAGGTATTGAAATCCTTAGAGAAATACATCTCGGACATTGCGGGCATCATCCCGCTCCCCGGTCGTTGGTGGCTAAAGCCTTCCGACAAGGATTCTATTGGATAACTTCCAAGGCAGACGCCGACAAGCTGGTACAAACATGTCTTGGGTGTCAGTTCTATGCAAGACAACCTAGTGTTCCAGCTGAAGAATTGCGAACAATACCAATAACTTGAATGTTTGCAGTCTGGGGGCTGGACATGGTGGGACCTTTGCAGACAGCACCCTGTGGATTCACACACTTGCTAGTAGCAATGGAAAATTGCATAAAATGGATTGAAGCTAAACCCATTGAAAGCTTGATTGGGCAACAACCCTAAAATTTGTCCGGGATCTAGTGGTGAGATTCGGTCTCCCACATAGCATCATCACTGACAATGGCATTATCTTTCAGAGAAGTTAAGGAATACTGTCATGAGAAAGGCCTAGCATATGTGGCACACCCATAGTCAAATGGGCAAGTTGAAAGGGCCAATGGACTAATTCTGCACGGAATCAAGCCACGCTTAGAGGCACCGCTACGTAGAGCAGCTGGAGCCTGGGCAGAGGAACTACCATCTGTCTTGTGGAGTTTAAGGACAACACCCATCAGATCCACTGGCTTGACTCCTTTCTTCATGGTTTATGGAGCAGAAGCAATCCTCCCATCCGACATCCTCCATGATGCACCAAAAGTTTCCACCTACAAGGAAGATGACGCTGAAGAATCCAGACGACTATCTGTGGACCTACTTGAAGAACAGCACGTGATGGCATGCTAGAGATCCGCCGTCTACCAGCAGAAGTTGCATGGCTACCACAGTCACCGCGTAAAGCATCGCTCGTTTAAAGAGGGAGATCTGGTGCTTAGACTCAAACAGGAGAATTCATACAAACTATCCCCGCCTTGGGAAGGACCGTTCGTCATAAGAAAATCATTGCTCAATGGTTCCAATTACCTCGTTGATATCCGTGAGTTGATAGATATGCCAAAAAAGCACAAGCGCAAGCAACCTGACTCCGATGATGATTACGCGGAGACAGATCATACATGGAACATAGCACAAGTACGTCCCTTTTACACTTACCACATTTATATTATGTAATAAGTTTCCTATATGATCAATGAAATAAAGCATTTGGTTCACTCATATTATTTGAGTCTTTTACCTCCTTTAGTTGCTCATTTTTGGATCATATATACCCTTTATGCACAAGTTCGCATTTGCACTTGTGAATATTCCGCCTACGGGCGTTAACTTAAGTTTTCTAGTCTACACGTTTTCTGAAGTTTTTATGTGGATTCCGAAGTAGTAACTTCTCGGCACTCAAAGCTGGCGATTTTGTTCTTAGGTCCTTGACGGTGCTATTAAGCATCATCACCTAAGGACATAGTTATGTGATGCGAGTCTTCCGTCTCACGAAAGGTCAAGCATATGAACCAGAATAATGGATAAGCCAACACTTGCTTAAAAAATATACACATGCTGGAAAATATATAAGTAGCAAGAAAACTTTAGTACAAGATTTTCCGCCTTAGAAAAACATAAGTTTTCCGCGTACACATTGTAGAGATACATTAAATATAGACATTGTTTTCATGGTTCTACTACAAGGGGTTTCGTGGTGGCATCATCAGGAGAGCCAGGCCAATAGAGCTTGTGAAACTCAGAGGGAGATGGGCTAGACTCAGACGATGCCATGTCTTCGTCAAGGATCTCGGCAGGCATGAAGCCATCTGCGTTGACCACCATCTTGGCAACCCTGGTGTTGAAGCCGGTAAGGGAATTCCAAATAGCAACGCTATCAATTTCCCTCCCTTCCTCATCCATCTTGGGAAATCCGGAGGTCACCAGATCGATGTCGGTGTTGTCGTAGTGCGCCTTGACCAAAGATAGCGACATCCTAGAACCAGCCCGGACGCAAGAGACATTCCAGTCCTTGACTTTCTCAGGAGCTCGGCGTAGGATCTCCCCATACTTGGCCGATGAGTCTGCCGCCTTGATGTTAATCCCTAGGGGCTGGCCTATCTCCTTGGCTTGAGAAATGGCGGTGCTGACGAAGTTGCCGGCAAGAATCATGCGTTCCTTGAGGGCTGGAGCACCTTCACCCAAATTGGCTAAGCCAATAGGGGCTTTGGTTTGCAATAGAACACAAGGACCATGAGTTCAAAACAATCAAAGAATCATCCAAAATACAAAAATGACCAAGACAGAGAAAGGTTACCGAAGATGCTCGTCTCTACTTGAGAGCATGACTTTGCTAATGCATCCCACTCCTTCTAGACTGTCTTGTACACCTCAAGGTTCCTAGCGTTCTGCTCTTTGGTAGCTTGGTTCTGTTCCTTGAGTTGTGTAATCTTGTCTTTAAGGCGTTGCATCTCGGAGTCAACAGATTCTTGCAGCACCTTCATCGTTGCCTCATGGCCCTTGACGGCCTTGGCCAGGTCCTTCTTTAGAATTTTTTTCATCATATGCTTGGATTGCTCGACGATGCTCTTAGCCTTGGCAATGGCTTCTATAAGATGGAAATCAGAAAGTGCTATCAAAAGATAAAATAAATAATTTAATGAGAAAAGCAAGGAGATGTTGTAGGAAATAGTCTCTGGCTATTGTTTATATGTTACTTCAGGAATTGGGTTTTACCCTGTTCAAGGTCCAGTTCCTTCCGTTGAGTAGAAAACCTCTCATTGGCGGATATCCTCCGTTTGTTCTCATTCTGCACAAGATGTTAACATGCTTAGTTTCTCTAGAGCATCTAGTCGGAACTATCCAAGTTTCAACTAAATGCTCGGGGCTACAATATATGTTTTTAAAATAAACTAGTTTCTCTAGAGCATTTAGTCGGAACTATCCAGTTTCAACTAAACGCTCGGGGGCTACACGAACAAGTTCTAGGTTTAGTTCTTTGGAGCACTGAGGCCAATAACTATTGGTTTATCCACCTTAGAGATCAGGGGCTACAATGAGATATACTACACAAAGTAAACGAAGTGAAGTTCAAAAGACTTATGATGGCAATGATCCTAAGATTGTTGGCCAGATGGGCATATGAATCATCCAGGCTCAACGCCGGAGGAGTCGTATCCAATGGAGAGGTTGAAGCCGAAGGCATGGATGAAGCCCTAGCCATCTTTTGCGCCTTCAAAGCAGATGATATCTCCGAGGCTCCCGCCTCGATCGTTGCTTCCACATCCACCTCTTCCACCACTTCCTTCCCCTTCTCGGTGGCATCCTTAGCCGAAGCTTCAGCCACTTTAGTGGAGGTGCTCTCCTGCCTCGCCTGGCCGCTGGGAGCAACGCCTGCCTCAACAGAGCCTGAGATATCAATATTTGGATTGACATTTGTCTCCATGGCAGAGATCTCAGGTATGACGCGGGGTGACGGCCCAGCAGAAGGCTTGGTGGCAGGAGTAGGTGGAGCAGCAACGGGAGAGGGCTTGGTGGCCACGTCCTTGGTCAGCATGTCACGAATGTTTTTTGACCCTCCAGTATCTCTGGAGGATCGCTTCAAACTAACACCAACTTTCTTCCTGAAACGTACTAAGTATAAGTACAAAAGTTGAAAAAAAGGTATGAGCCTTGGTGAGGGGAATGCCGGTGTATTTCTTCTTCTTCTCCGCCTCTAAGAAGGTAGGGGATCGTTTGGAGACTCACTCTCCGATTTCTTATTCTTGGCCTCGGCAACAACGTTAGAGGTGGAGCTCTTCCACTTTCGCGTTGTCAGAGCTGGCTGATCCTTGGAGGCATCGTCATCGGACACCACCTGGATATCCTTCAGCTTTGGATCATTTACCTAGGAGGCCATTTGATCCACCGCCAAGGTTGCCAGCTGGGATACAGAGGAGTGTTAGACTGACAACTTCAAGTTGAAAAAACCATAGAGTATGTAACGAGCAACAAAGGAAACACAAGCTACCTCTGGGCACTTGCCGCAACCGAACATGTCGTAGGTGATCTTGAAGCCCCACTTCTTGTCCTTCACCTTGATGATGTCCTTAAGCCGGAGTTTGACGGAGTCAGTGGAGAAGTTATCCCGTGAAATTCGCATGGGATCCCTCCTGTCTTGAGTGTATTTACACATCAACTCGGCGCGGTGCTATAGAGGCTGAATCCACCTAATGGAGTAGCACATGGCCTGATGCAAGCCCATCAGACCTCTGTCTAACGAGCCATTCAATCCGCCTTATGGCACGATTTGCTTCGTCGTCAGAGGGAAGGGAAGCTTGGGTCTGCCATGCGGGCACTTCGGTGGCAGCTCCATCGACGAAGTGGGGATAAGTCTCAAGGCGGTCAGGCAGAGGGATATCTGGCCCATAGAAATGCGTGCGCTGCCAGTTCTTGCAGGACTCATGCCCAACAATGTCGGGGAAGCGCCGGCTAGGCCGGATCTTGAAGCTAATAGTTGCACAGATCCGCAATTCATCCTTGGACTCTACGAACTCTCTCTTGGCAGTAAAGAAGTACACGAGCAGATCTAGCCGAGGTTTTATGCCTAGGAATCCTTGGCACAGAGCTACAAAGTTTCCTAAGGACTAGAATGCTGTTGGGAGAGAGATTGTGGGGGAGTACCCGGAAGTGCCGGAGGACATCCAAGAAGAAGTCGGAGACTGGCAGGCTTACGCCACGTACCAGCTGAGATTTGAGGTACACCTTCTCCCCGGCTTGGGGTGAAGGGACCTCGCCAATCGGTGCTGCCCGCAAGGCCAACTCCTTCGCCGCAGGGAGATATCCCTCGGTGACTAGCTCCTGCAAATCTTTGGCGGAGAGATTAGAGCCTCTCCACACCCCCTTATGGGATTCATTTTCTTCTTCAGCGGCTTCGGGAGCCGCTTGTTCTTGGTCGTCGCTGGTGGTTTCCACCATGGCGTTGACAGGGACAACCACCCCCTCTGGCTAGATGGTCACTCACTGAGATGGCCCAGAGGTAGCCTCGAGGATCGTCGCCGATGAAGGTATGGAGCTGCTAGAGGCCATTACGACGGGGAGAAGGTGGAGGAAAGAAAGGCTCTGGCTAGGGTTTTGGTAGAAAATCTCGAACGGTCGCATGGCTAGAGGAAGACAAAGACTCGAAGACGAATGCGGGTAAAAGAGAAATAAATTGACCATGGTGAAAATATATAAACCCCGTGTCAAGATTCATGCAAAGGGATCTAATGGATGGAACGTTGTCGATGTGGAAGTGAACGTGCACGGTAATTTCGCCACGACCTCCGTCTTTTGCTGCTCCACCATTTCGGATTTCATGCACGTGAAAATAGCTGATGATTAATTCTCCGTTTCTATGAGTTTCGAGGTAACGTAGGCTGTACCCTACGTCATCCTCCTGACAGTTGCAGTGGGGGGTCACGTCCAAAGATTCCATCAAAGCAGGAGACTGTCTGGCTCTAGAATCGAAAACTCAAGGAATCTCTGGCTACATTGCAAAGCCTGAGCGTGTTGCAGGGTTCTTTGGGAGACCTTTGAGATATTGCTTGACGAATAGGCGACATCACTTAGACGGGACATTCAAAGATCAATGGGCAAGACGACGCAAGATTTAAATGTCCTTCGGGGGCTACTGTTGGGGATATGCTATATGGGTATCCCCATAGCATGTCACCAATCCGCCTAACCCGGGTGGCCCATAGTTGGTAGCGAGGCCTATAGCCTACTGGGCGGCCCAGTTAGACAGATCCAGAAGGGAGGCCCATGCCGGATAAAGGAAGGCTATGCAAGACTCACTGACATACTCAGAGCCTTGGAGTACCAGACACGGAAGACTAGTTCATATTAGTGTAGGACTCTTTACCTTATCCAGCAAGGACCTTTCCCTATAAACCCTAGGTCTTGGCGCCTTTATAAGCCGGCCTATGGGAGCCTTTAGGGCAGAAGATAACCTAGATTGTTGTGTACAACGCGCAACACCTCGCATAGAGAACCTATCTTTGTAACTCGGCGTATTGCCATTATAGTGATTTATAGCAGGAGTAGAGTTCTGCCACTATTGTGGGACTTGACCCTGGTAAGTTGTGTTACCTCATACCCGCCAAATCTCCGCCTTACCCCACGTCTCTAAACACGCACTATAAGGACCCCTCCATGGCGTACTCGTCGGCAATACCATGACAGATATCGAAGTATGGTTAAAACCTAGTGTGAGCAAATAAATGAAACCCAAACTTTGATTTTGAACCAAGGAAATTTCAATACTATTTCTACTAGCATTGTTACTAGGCGTGGTACAGAAACTCAGGACCCACAAGGTCCACGGTATCAAGAAGAGCAAGTTCAAAAAACAAGAGAGACTCAGGAGATGTGTCAATAATAAGAGGATCTAGTTGATCCCCATGACGACATTGATTATGAGGCCCAGAAAAGGGAAAATGAAGCTTCCAAAACCCAAGAAGAAGATGAAGCAGGGGATAAGCATAAACCATATGATTCAGACGCTGAGACTATCGATTCAAGGGAAGAAACCAATCTCAACAAGGAACAAGAAGAGCAACTTTCGTAAAAGGGGAGAGCCGAGAAGAACCACATAACATAAGTTTTAGCCACCACAAGCCATCTAGAGGGGGAGAGAGAATCTAAAAGAGGAGAAGAACTTTGCCTCATTCCCCGACAATCTTCAACCTCTAAACCACATACTCCACCATGATTCAATCATTACTTAGAGAGAGAGAGATTGTCACTTGTAAGATTAGGGTTTGATACTTTGATCTACCTACGGTTTGTATTTGATTGGATCTTTAATCACTATTGTGGTTTGCTATAATAACTTTGAGATGATTTCTGTTTGCATTACAATTATGCCTTTGATTTGTCTTCCTCTAATATCTGAGTAAATTCCCATAGTCGTGGGAGATGTAGGGGATTAGTGAGATGTGATGTGCCTCCTTTAATTCCATCCACTTGTGATTGTTTTAATGTTTATTTAAAAAGTGAGAATGAGTATCTATGTTTGCCTAATGCGTGTTATATAATTTAAGGGCCCAAGTGACATGATCCAAAGATCTCATAGGTATGAACTTGTATGCTATTAATTTAGCGAACCCCGAGTGACACGGCCGATATCAAAGAAGAGCTAGCACTACTCGAGGACAACAAGGAACCATCAAGATTAAAGCCTTGATCTGGTCAAAAGACCTTAATTAATGCGCTGACCATGGTTGTGGTAATAGGCAGATGGATCATTGGGATTGGGAAGAATTGGCCATGAGGACTCCTAGTCGGTATATGGGTTGCTTGCCTACTCACTTATAAATAAGAAATATCACTATTACTTACTCCGATTATTCCATTTGGCACATTCACTACCACCATGAACCGATTCTCTCCATGCTTAACTTCTCATCTACAGGACCTTTACACACCTTTCGTATCTTTACTTTTATGCAATTTACTTATTTCCTAAGAAAGTTCCTCTATCTTTTACTCACCACTTCCACCATCAACTTTTGCAGTCAATTCACTCAAGACCTGTGACATCTTGGGTGCGACACTCCGCATAAAAAACACTTTCCTAGGCTCCTTGTTGGGATCAATATAAAAACTGGAATTAATACTTCCGTGAGAACATTCTCTGACAAACCTGTGCACTTGCAGGCCATCATGGACCAAGTGACTTTCCCTTGCCCTTCTTCCTAGAGGTTAAGGCCTTTTTATTTGGGGCCTTATGCCTCATGATTGGCTGCATGAGCGGCCTGCTGCTAGTAAGGTGACCACTGGTGCGACAATTAGTAGGACGCTCAAATTCCATCTTTTTCTTGTTTCGATCATACTGAGGTTGCTCAGACTCATTATGCTTGCTAGACTTGTTGTGCTCACTATGCTCAAAATCTGAAACAAAAGGACCAAATAAAAGAACAATACAAGATAAGTGTACATGTCATATGAAAAGGACCTAGCCAAGTTGTGTTTGAACAAGTGCAATGTTGAAAATTCAGAGATAAAGGACTTTCACGAGCAAAACAGTGGACCTGTTTGACCACCAAAAATTCCAGTGCCAGCTCCAGCAAACCAGAAAAACCACCAAATGAAACTGGCATCATGGCCGGCAAGCCAGAACGGTCGCCGAACCAAACGGCGACACGGACGGCAAATTGGAACAACAGCGAAAACACATAGTGATGCCAAGTTTGATGCAATGTCTAACAAATTTGCAAAAATTAGCTTAGTACTTGTACAAACATAACTGATGGGCATATTGGAAACCGTGAATTGATTTGGGTGGTCTCCATTGGCGTAGGAAATAACCCTAGATCAAACCATAGATTTAACACACATGCATGGAGAAAACCTAGAGGAATCGAGAGCTAGTTAGAGCAAGATAGGTTGCCCGAAGAGGACATGATTCCACATGCCCAAACTTGGCAAGAAGATGGGTCTCTATGGAGCAAACTTGGAAAATCTAAGGTCTCCCAATGCGTTCCAAGACTTGAGATATCTTTCAAATGACCTGATCTATGGATTGAGAGAGTTTGGATGGGTGGAGAAGGCTAGGGAGGTGGTGGAGCAGCTCTAGGCGGCGACAATTGAGGATGAGGCATGAGGTGAAGAGTGTAGAAATTTCCAACGGTTCCACATGCGTGAAAGTATTTTAAGGAAAAAAATAACAAATTGGTGTCGCTGGACTTGTCGCTGGAACAGCCTGGGACAAATCGGCTAGGCCAAGCGCACCGATTTGTTCGTGGGAATCGCCTAATGCTTTAGTTTTTTATCTTTTCGTGTAAAAATGTGATTTTTTGTGGAAATACAATGTGACATGTACAAATAGATGGAAAACAAGGATTTTAGGCATACCCATTACAGAAGAAGCTAATTAGAGTTGAGTAGCAACAATGGGTGTGCATTCGAATTATATCAAAATCCAAAAGTTTCTCAACACAATATATTAGCAAATTAATGCTCACAAAGCCTCGAAAGATTGGGAACACCAAGATGTATAAGAGGAAAATATTTGGCGAGGTATTTCTCCCCTGTGTTTAAGCACAATTTCATGGAGCCTGAAAGAGAGATGTTTGGATCCATATAATGACATTAGATCAATTAATGTTGCACATATAGGCATGAATCATACCAAGACATGGTAAGATGACTATCCCCATATGTGCTGCACAACTAGGCTACATAATAAGTTAATAGCAATAATATAGTGCAAGAAGTAAATCAATCCAAGTTTGTCAGACCAAGAATACCAAGTTCTCGCCTCAACATGAAAAAATGGGATTCATCCAAAGGTTTTGTAAAGATATCAACCAATTGGAACATCATTCCCACATCACTAAGTTTGATATCACCATTTGCAACATGGTCACACAGGAAATGGTGGAAGATGTCAGTATGTTTGGTGAGGTGGAAGAGACACCATACCAAGAGACACATAATAGTATTTCATGATTTGCTTCATCCATAACAATTGAGCGCAACAAGATGTTATGGAGATGTATTCGGCTTCGGTGGTGGATAAGGTCATGGATTTTTGTTCCTTGGATGACCAACTCAGCAACGATCGGCCAATGAATTGGAAATCCCTAAAGGATGATTTCTAGTCAACCTTATCATAAGCCCAACAGGAATACAAATATCCAACAAGCTCAAAGGTTGAACCCCTTGGATACCAAGTCCAGAGAGTAGGAGTGAGAACAAGGTATCTTAAAATCCATTTGACCTCCATCAAACGACACTCCTTAGGAGAAGACTGAAAACGAGCACACATTCCAAAACTTAACATGATATACGGCCGAAAATCACAAAGTTAGAGCAACGACCCAATCATAGAAAGATATACCTTTCGATCCATGTGCATATCACCTTCTCCCATGCCTAGTTGCCCATTTGTTGGCACAAGTGTCTTTGTAGGATGAGATTTTTTCATGTTGAACATATTAAGCATGTCATTTACATAATTTTCTTGGGATATGAAGGTTCCACGAGCAAGTTACTTCACCATAAAGCCTAGAAAGTGCTTCAACTCTCCCAACATGGACATCTTAAATTTCCTAGTCATCAACTCGGAAAAGGATTTGTTATGCAATTAATTTGTCACTTTGCCACCCAGTTTTCAGAAGAATATGTGTTCTTCATATTGCACCTCCACCTAGTGCCATCCACCGTCCTGTCTTGCTCATCCCAAATCACCCTCTCTTCTAGAGCCCAAATCAATTAATACTAAATGCCATCTACACACTAGCTACCTAGCGATGGAGATGGGCCGAGCAAGGACAGTGACGATGATTCTTGGTATTTCCAGGAGGTGTTTACCAAAGGCCCCCTTGAATAACTTACAACCAGATGCGACATCAACACTATGATGGGCCTCGTCGATTAGTCTAAACTTCATCTTGCCTTGACAAAATCTAGTGCAACTCTGCTGATTTATTTGCCGTTTCGTCTCCCATGTGTTCTTCATTCTCACCTGACTAAGATAACGAGGGATTACATGTTGGATGGAGAGAGCCTCCTTTGTAAGTTGTCACTGCTGGATAGGTTCTCCTCATATGTCGTGATGCCAGACGGTACAAATAAGTTGTGAACAGGCACTAATGGTGATTGGATCGCCATGGTTGTCCTCAAGTGCAACTGGTAACTTGTAAACTCGTCGCAAGATTCCTCTCCTAGTGATGCCATTTGAATCCACGAATTTCCTAGATAATTTTTTGGATAATGTCCATTGTACGATACTACATAAGAAAGCTATTTCCATGTTCCCAAATTTTCTAGGAGATATCAAGATTTCACTCTAGTTGCCCTTTTTCATGGCTCGGTGCTCTTTCATCAGTTATCAAGATAGGATTAGAAGTAGATCAAGTACAAGACTAGACTACAAGCTGTTCTTTTTGGATTTTCGTTTGAAGGGAACTTACCTGGTGAACCTCATTGTGCCATGGAGGTTCCTCAAATCTTCTAATCCCTCCGTACGAAAATAAGTGACTTGAATTTGTCTAGATTTGCATGTTTCTAGACACGTTTTAGTATATAGATACATGCATATGTAGACAAATCCAAGTCACTTATTTTTGGATGGAGGGAGTATATGGATCTGAATATGAATTAGATAGTCATACCTTGGACTTGCGATGTTTCTATTGTACTACTCTATTTGGTGTAATGTTCATGGAATGATGTTCTATGAGTGTTATGCCAACGACTTGCACACCAAAACATGAAGTGGTGTGCTGGGTCACTACAGTTGGTATAAGAGCATACACTTCGGCCTTAGGATTAAAACACTTTAAAGGAGACTTGTAGGATGGGTCATGACTATAGGAATGCATCTTATCCAAACCAAATCTTATTTATTGATGGATACTCACTTGATGCATCTTATCCAAACCAAACAAAAATCGACTAGGTCATAAATAGGTACTTCACTTTGAGTATTTATGTTTCTTAATTGTGACATCACTCTATGCCATGTCCTTTTTAGGAGGGTTTAGGCATGGGCAGGTATAGGCAAAAATGGATCCAATGGGGAGCTACACTAGCATGGTCACTGACATAGGTATGATTACTCAGGTCCCTATGATTTACTACATAAGGCCTGTGGACAGGCTTATGGCCTATGAAGAGTCAAGATGAAGATCCAAATAAGCAACCGATAAAGAGTATAAGTTGTATTAGGAAATAGGAACAAAGACCGACATAGAGTTGACATTGTAATCATGTAACCTATCCGCATGCAGCTTTGAGACCCGACCTATTATATATATGGCGGGAGAAGCCTAGGAGCGCAACCGAACAATCCTCAAGCAATTTGTAACCAAGCAATCTCTCGTAATACTCAGGCGACATTGATCTCATTGTTTCCTGACTTCTGACAAAATCCCAGTGTTCTCTTTTCCGCAAAACCCTATGTCCTTCTTTATAGATATTGCCGAGATATCCCCTCGTCAATTGGCGCCTTGTGTGGGAAACTTGAACGCTGGAACCATGGATTCGGCGGAATTCTTTTCACCAAACAGCAACCCCACAAAAGCAGATCCACGCCCGCCCACCCCTATGATAGTACCCGCCGATTTCAATGGTGGATCCGATCTGATCATCGGAAGTTTCCACTTCAAAGTTGAAGACTCAAAAAGCCACACCTTTGGGCCCAGATAACATCAGAACCATCGGTGGAGCAAACTATGCTTATAGCGACTCTAGCATCATCTGTCGGATCCTGCATGGATAGCACAACGGAAATCGAAGCACCCAACGGGAACAAGCAAGATGAGACGGATCTGGGGGACCTTGATGGTCTTTATGACAATCTCTGCTTCGAATCATATTCCCCACCAACTCCACCATGCAGAACAAATCCAGCAAACTCCGAACCCGAAGAAAGAAGCGAAAGCATCGACGTTGGAATAAGGATGGCAGAAATATACTCGGAGCAGAAATTTATGGACTTTGCTGATCCACCCAATGTCTCCCCCAATTCGGGTGACGATGCCACAAGTCCATATATGACGTGCCACTAAATGTGCATGATTAATGGAGCCACCTCGACACCACGCGACCCTAATGGTAACCCTATCCTCAACCCTATTGATATTTTATAGGATGACAATATAGAAAATCGTGACAACGAAGGAAATTGAGGTAACGAAGGAAATCCTAGAAACGAAGGAAATCATGGAAACGGGAGGAAGTGCAGCGGATAACCGCATAGTCCCAGGAGGAAGAGCAGAACCAGGCGGGGAAGAGAGACGGACCCTGCGGCTACCAGCAACGGCATGGCAAAAGGCCAGAGAGGCAATTTCGGGTGTGGTCCTAATGACAGCTGACACCTCACACAATGATTTATTAGCATATCAATACCTGCTTCACCAGAAAATAGAGACCTACTAAGAATGCGGAGGCAACTAGACGAAAGAAAAAAGCTAGCCGATGAATCCAACCTACGACAGGCACAACTCAGCTCAACCCGAAGGTCCTGAAGCGTAATAGGAGGAGTACCACTAGGAAGGGGAACATCTCGGTTGCAGAACATCCTGAAGAAGAAAGAAACAAATTTATCCGAAACCTCGATCTATCATTCATGTCAGTAGATCAAGTAGAAAATATCAAAGAAAAAATGGCCCAAGCAGCAATTGTGGCCGCATAAACATACATGATCACAACCCAACCTGCATCTGACAATCCTCGTGCATCTCTTCACCACTCTACCCTAATGAACCTCGGCATGGTGGGGGCAGTGCTTGCACAAGCAAAACAAGGACCTACGCACCAACCCAATAGATCACCACACTGTTACAGAAGCCCTGGACACATGGGCCACACTAGGCGATCACAATCGCCACATCAGGAGCGTCTTTCAAGACTAGAGCCACAAAGCAATACAAGAGACGAAAATCGCAGCCGAAGAGGGCACGATGATGAAAATGAAGACAATCATGGATTCTGCGGAGCTAGCTATTTCACTCAACGAATTCGAAAAGCCGCAGTACCTAAGGATTTTAAACTTCCACATGACCGCCAAAAATAGGACGTACTCCAAGAACCCGAAGCTTCGTTAGTAGATTAACTAGCCAGTATCAAGCTATAGGGTGGCTCAACAGCCTCATCAATGCAAAGTTTACAATTCCACCTCACTAGCGCTGCAAGGTCATGGCTCAGACAGCTACCCGAAGATTCTATTCACAGCTGGAACAACCTCGAAGATAATTTCATCCGGCACTTTCATTCCACATTCAAACGAACCGCGTCTTTAGAGCAATTACGAGCATGCAAACAGAAGCTAGGAGAGTCAATAAGAGCATTCATCCAGTGGTGGAACATCATCAAAAATACAGCAGAATCCATATACGACGAAAGAGCAATTGATCCCTTCAATGACGTCCTCTGTCACTGATAATTCATAGAAGAACTGGGGTGAGTCAAACAAAAGATAATCTCACAGTTAATGGACATAGCAAATCGATGGGCTGATGGAGAAGATGCGTTGCATAACAAAAGAACGCGGTCACCCAAAGAAGACAGGGATAAATGCGGCAAAGATAGGAGGTGATACCTTCGATGCTGATTACAGATGTAGTATAGCTATTTTTGCCTAGTAGACCTAGGTTATCGAATCCATGGGAAGCGAATGCATATTGAAGTTACTTTAACGGACCTTCGGGAGTTTTATAATTCCTTTTTTTTACAGGACAAGTAGCTTGCGTCTTTTTGTTGTTGTCACCGGACCAGGACCTTCGGGAGTTTTATGATGGAGAAAGAGGGCCTAGGGTGTTCGGTTTCACCTATAGCTGTGCAAAAACATCTGATGGGAATAAAAGATAGAAATAAAGTATGTGTATACTTGTTAGAGCAAGATAAATTATATGTGGGCAGTGCATCCATAATTGCTATTGCCTCCGCAACCTCTTATAGCAATAACCTACTAGTCTCATCCATAGAAGAAAGAGAACTAATGATATGCATATTGATGTCACCGTTAATCCCAAGCAAATCCCTCACATACAGCCGTACTACCCCTTCTGTCACTAGGGTTCCCAACCTGCAGATCAGTCATCATTCATACTGCATATACCTGGCTCAACCCTCGGGGTCTTGGGTACCTGAAAAGTCCTTGGATTGAGGCAAGAGAGGATACAATAATCATCATGTCATATAAACTAATACACGATCCCGTCTATGATAAATCACATGCACAATTGCTACATGGCTTGGCCGAAGAACTTAGCCTAAGGAGAATTACTCAAACATAGAGATGAGATCAACAATCACAAATATTGTAATGAAAATCATAAGATTGATAGAAATAGTCTTACAATGTCGCCAATCGGAGATGAGATCTACTACTACAAGTGGTGGAAGATGGCTATGGAGGTGGAGAAGGGTTTTGAAATCTGAGGCGGCTTTTTGGCGGAGTTTGGCTTCTTCGGGGCGAGGTGAGCGTTGTTTTCCCGTCGCCTGAGGCTTCTTTATATAGGGGTCCCTTCATGAAAGTTGTTCTGTTTGACCTAACGGTGGTGGCGCCAAATATACGACTGGAGCTATATGGTTGGAATTTTTTCTCCGGCCATATAGTTGGCCGTTACGGCGTCTGCCTTCGTTGTACGGCTCCTGGTTTCTTCTGGTTGAAGGAAATCTCGTATCTTTGACTTTAATGTTGTGATTCCCTCCTTTAAACGACATTATTTGTGGGCACCGTCGTGAGAGAGACCTGCGGGGGTCTAAGACATTGTCTCTGTCCCTGGACAAATGAGCGGATTCGACATGAGTAAGGTCTTCATGGACGTAGGAAGCAGCATAAACCTGATCTACGCCAAAAAGCCTAGGGTAATGACTTACCCTTTGGAAAATTTGGCACCAACAGAAACATCCTTCCATGACATCGTACCAGGTAAAGCTGAAATTCCTTTAGGTAAAATTCTCCTTGATGTTGTGTTTGGATCCAAAGAAAATTTCAGGTGGGAAAGCTCGAATTCGAAGTCATGGACTAGCCATCACAGTATCACGCGATCCTGGGACGCCCGACTTTGGCATGATTCATAGCTGTTCCTCACTATGCATACCTAGTCATGAAAATGCCATCACCAAAGGGAATCATATCCATAAAACGGAGCTTCACACGTTCCGATAATTGTGATCGGGAATTCAACAAAATTTCCGAATCTTTCGGGATGGCAACCGAGTTTGAGTAGCCCAAAACGACAACAACCACAGAACCTCTCGTAGTAACACGGGTCAACCTCGACCAGGACTTCGACACTGCAAAGGACACTAAGAAAGTACATATCCACCCCACCGATCCGAAGAAAACAACATTTGTGGCCTCCAACCTTGGTCCTGCATAGGAAAGCATGATCATCGAGTTCCTCCATGAGAACTAGGAAATCTTTGCATGGCTACCTTCTGACATGCTGGGAATTCCTAGGGAACTCGCTGAGCATGCACTAAATTTGGATCCAAAAGCAAAACCAGTCAAGCAATCGCTTCGTTGTTTCGCGGAACCAAAGCGCAAAGCTATTGGAAAAGAGCTACATCGCCTCACAGAAGCTAATTCTATAAAGGAACTAAATAAATCAGAGTGGGTCACAAACACAATATGCATCCCAAAGAAGAATACTAAAGAATTATGGATGTGCACCGACTTCACAGCATTAAATAAACATTGTCCAAAGGATCAGTTTCTGCTTCCGCGAATCGATCAAATAATCGATGCAACTGCAGGATGTGAACATCTTTCCTTTCTGGATGCATACTCAGGACACCACTAGATTCGGATGAAGGAGGAAGATCTGGAGAAAACAGTGTTCATCACACATTATGGTGTATTTTGCTACACAATAATGTCTATCGGTATCAAAAATGCAGGAGCAACATATCAACGCATGATGCAAAGTTGCCTAGCAAACCAAATTGGCACAAATGTACAAATGTATATTGACGATGTCATAGTTACATCAAAATAAAGCTCTTCACTTATCAAGGATCTCGAAGAAGCACTCAACAACCTACACAAGTTCTGCATCAAGTTAAACCCAACAAAGTGTTCATTTGGAGTCCCAGCGGGGCAACTCCTCGGATACCTGGTATCAGCAAGAGTAATTGAAGCCAATCCTGAGAAAATACAGGAAATCTTAACAATGAAAAAACAACAAATTTACGAGGAGTGCAACAGTTGGTCGGGCGAGTTGCAGCGCTTAGCCATTTCATTGCTCGATTAGTAGAAAAATCATTACTATTCTACACCCTTATGAGAAAATCAGATATGTTTGAATGGACCAAAGAAGCTCAGCATGCCTTTAAAGACCTCAAGAAGACACTCTTCATGCCCCTTTCGTCGTGTCTCCACGAGAAAAAGAGCCATTACTTCTTTACATCGCCACCACAAATCAGGTGGTTAGTACGGTCCTAGTTATGGAGCAACCCGAAGAAGGAAAAACCCACGGTGTTCAGAGGCCCATTTATTTTTTAAGCGAGGTCCTCCTTCCATCCAAACATAGGTACCCACATTACCAAAAACTAGCATATGGAGTATTCATGACAACACAGAAACTATGCCATTATTTTTCAGAACATCCGATCATAGTGGTCAATGAGGCACTTCTATCGAACACTCTTAATAACCCAGAAGCAACTGGGCATGTCTCCCTATGGGGCATCGAATTATCCCCTCGGGACATCACGTATGAGAAACGAAAAGCTATTAAATCGCAAGTTCTGCCAGATTTCATCACGGAATGGACCGAGTTACAATGTGCGGGTCCACCTGATCTTTCAAGCGCCTGGACAATGTACTTAGATGGATCAAAAAGAATAGAAGGAGCAGGAGCAGGGGTCATATTAATATCACCACAAGGCGACAAGATGCGATATATACTTCGGATGATTTTTTCAAATGCATCCAACAATGAAGCTGAGTAGGAGGCCCTATTGCATGACATGCGAATGGCAAAGGCTTGCGGTGCAACTCTTGTAAAAATCATCGGTGACTATAACCTCGTAGCATAGCAAACAATGAACAAGTGTGATGCCATCAGCGACAATATGATTACTTATCGAGATCTCTACAGTATCATGGAAGATCGGTTTGATGGATGTGAAGTATCGCACATAGGAAGAGCAAGCAATGAAGAAGCCAACAATTTGGCAAACATCGGGTCCTTGTGCTTACTAGTGCCACCTTGGGTTTTTTGGGAAGAAATATCCAAACATTCTATCAATGCATAAAGAGTCTCTGAGGTCATAGCTCCTAAGACGGCAAAAAATAATAAACCAAAAAAATATTCGGGGGCTTCATCAGCCAATACAAGGATAGAGGAAACCCTCGAAGAAGAACTAGATATTGATGAAGTCATGATAATTGAACCTA
Source organism: Avena eriantha (assembly GCA_910589775.1). Lineage (NCBI taxonomy): Eukaryota > Viridiplantae > Streptophyta > Magnoliopsida > Poales > Poaceae > Avena > Avena eriantha. The sequence continues at coordinate 423,496,216 of OU342742.1, read as the reverse complement.
CATGGATGCCGCCATACATAGCCTATATGACTCAGGGAGAACTACCCGAAGATGTGAAAAAAGCCCGACGAATCACTCGGAGATCGAAAGCCTTCAGGATAATCAAAGGAGAATTATATAAAAGAAGTAGCTCGCGTGTGTTACAGCGATGTGTCACACCCGAAGAAGGAAAATCTATTGCGGTCATCATGCCAGCATCTGAGCAATTGCCGCCAAGGCATTCAGGGAAGGATTTTATTGGTTTACAACAGTTCAAGATAAAAAGGATATAGTCAGAACATGTGAAGCATGCCAACGATTTGCAACAAACCTAGGAGCACCAGCAGCCGAATTAAACCCTATACCTCTAGCTTGGACTTTTGCTCGGTGTGGGCTTTATATGGTGGGAAAACTTCACAAGTCATCTCCAGGAGCACACGTCTTTCTGCTTGTATCAGTCGACAAATTTACTAAATGGATTGAAGTAATGCCAGTCACCACTCAAGATGGAACTTCAACTGTGAATTTCATAAAATCCATAGTATTTTGGTTCGGCGTACCAAACAGCATCATCACGGACAATGGAACCAACTTCACCTCCAATGAATTCAAAGAATACTGTGAGGAGATGGGAATCAAAGTAAGCTACGCTTCTGTGGCTCATCCACAAACCAACGGACAAGTGGAAAAAGCCAATGTCTTTGTAACTGCTGGCCTCGAGAAAAGATTGCTTGCAACACATGATAGAGCGAAAGGAGCATGGGTTGACAAGTTACCTTTTGTTTTCTAGAGTTTGCGAACCGCCCCCAACACTGCAACACAAGAAACACCTTTCTTTCTGGTCCACGGTGCTGAAGTCGTCCTTCTAGTCGAACTTTCAGATGGATCTCCCAGAGTGACTGCATATGATGAAGAGGAATCATGAGAAGCACTTGAAGACGATGTTGATGCACTCGACGAAGCTTGAGATGAAGCCCTACAAACAGGTACTATATATCAGCCAAACTGGCGCAATTATCATCGGCAACGATTACGTCCAAGATCCTTCGCATTAGGGGATATAGTTCTTCGACTAAAGCAAGATGGTCACTGCAAACTACAATCACCTTGGGTAGGACCCTACATCATTACAGAAGTTATTCCTAGAGGAGCATATCGTTTACAAGACAACAAGATAGGAGTACAGTATTCCAATCCATGGAAGGTTGCACAGCTACGATGCTTTTATGCTTAAGAGATCTTATGTTTACTTATAAATTCAATAAGTCCTATGGTCCGGCTTTTTAAAAGAAAAAAACTTCGGCCTATGACAAGATAGCAAATCTAACAGAATAATGTATCCTCGGTTACGCCGTATATAAAGATAAGTTTCTTCATACCTTTAATTTCCATTCAGACAAACTCGAAAGGATGACTTATATATGTTTGCTTGATTTAACATCAATTATGAGCCTATGTCCAGATACAGGCATCCAAACATAGCCTTGGGGGCTACTCCCCTCGGCAGTGTTGTCGCGCACCCGATAGAAAAATAATGCATGCCAAGAAGAAGGGCAATCATCACCTAAAAAATATTTGTGAGTTTTACATTTATGTATCCTCCGAAGGTTACTCCCATCAGGAGAATTCATGGAATATGAAAATATACTGCAAAAACTCAGAAATATTAGCAGCCCAGCAGGGCAGCTGACAAAAAAAATATAAATCTCGGATCGCAACTAAATGCGATAAAACTCTGAATATCGTGTTCAGAAACATGAAGGTAAGACCCCGGGATTCGTCCTGTGTTGCTTGGTAACCACACAAGAATGCGATCTACTAGTATTTTATCCATATGTACGATATGATGAAAAATCCCGACAGACGCGTTGGGTACCCGATAAAATAAAACTGGAATTCAGTATTCGATAAGACCCCAGCAGCCCGAACTGAGTTATACGAGTAATAAATTATGAGTTCAGGCATGGGGACTTGAATTTTATGTAGGACAACCTTGCTTTTGCCCAAGAGCAATTAACTGATTCCGATCCGTCGGATGCATCCGGCTCATTGTACCAAATCCCTACAAAGCTTAAAAACACTGAAAGCAAAAGAAAACGAACTAAACATTTTCTTGAGCCTCAACCTAAATCTATGGTTCGGGTAGAGTCTCGAGGGCTACTAACATAGGTATGATTACTCAGGTCCCTATGATTTACTACCTAGGCATGCGGAAAGGCTTATGTCCCATGAAGAGTCAAGATGAAGATCCAAAGAAGCAACCGACAAAGAGTATAAGTTGTATTTCGAAAGAGGAACAAAGACCGACATAGAGTTGGCATTGTAATCATGTAACCTGTCTGCATACAGCTTTGAGACCCGACCTATTATATATACGGTGGGAGAAGCCTAGGAGGGCCATCGAACAATCCCCAAGCGATTTGTAACCAAGCAATCTCTCATAATATTCAAGCGACTTTGATCTCATTGTTTCCTGACTTCCGACGAAATCCATTAACACGCCAAAACCATTAACACGCCAATTCACATCAAACACAACAATCCAACAATCATAACAAAGAAAATGGTTCGAAAAAACAAACAAGCCTAAACATTCAAAGTTCCAAGGAGCGAAAGTAGACGATCTAGTGATGCCATATCTTACAAGCAGATATGTTCGATGAACTAACATGATAACAATGAATTAGAAGTACGGCTCAATGTTGGTGATCCAACCTAAGCACCTGGCCTAAGGTGCTTCTTGTACTCAACGCTCCTCTGAAGCTTTTGCTGTATTAGTGCCTCCTTGCTTGAGATCTATGACTGCATTCCAGCAGGCTATATCTTCGTGTCCCACTCAGGCTCTTCTTTCTCGGCTTTCTTCAACGGCTGATCTGTCGGAGTGGCTAAAGCTCCTGGTATGCCCTGAAGGATCTCCTGCATATGCTTCTTCAGTGTTGCATTCTCCTTGAGCATCTCATCAACATGTTGTTCTACATTCAGGGTTGTAATCTCTAGGGTGCTGATATAGGCATGCTACCCATACATAATGTTCTTCATCTACTGCATAGTGGCATGGGCATCATCATTCTTCCCCATCTCATACTGAATCATGTCCTCCATGTTGGCAGTGAGGCCTTCCATATCCATTAAATAAAAGGCACATGGGGTCATCTTCTCTTTCCTCTTGGTGTACCAAACAGGGGTGCCGTCAATATTGCGCCTTTTGAACTAATGGAATGAGTCATTTAGTAGAGCAGACTTAAACATGAAGCAGAGGAGGGACATGGTGTCATGCATGGCTATCTCGAGTCCACCTTCCTAGTCATTTCACTTTTGGACATACACTATGTCTTGGGTCATTGGGGCAATGAGTGCCCGCGGATCCTGGTCTCAATCTCAAAGCGTGTAAGTCCTGACTCCATGGAGAACTGCTTTCCCCTGAACTCCGGGCAAGGCAACAACAGACTATCAGTCACCTTCGCCAGGTTGTGGCTAAAGTGGTGGTCTCCAGCATCTCCGGCTGTGAAAAAGAGCCTGTACTCGTCTGCCATCTCATATTTTGAAAATTGAGAAGAGTGTGAGAACACTTGACAATGGTAGAATTACGAGAAGTAAAACGTATGAAAACAATTTAGATTAAAACATTAGAATTAAAATATATGTTCTCGAACTCTCAAACCATCCTAGGTTCTAACTAGTTAACAAGATAAACACCCAGCCATGAGATAAAACATTTCAAACAAAGTAGAATCCACTCATAAAATAAAACTTGACCAATTCCAAACTCAAACAACGGAGCTCATCACAACCAAGCAAACAAACAACTAAGATGTCGGGGGGGTGACCCCCGGGTAGGGCGAGCCCTCAACTGGCCGGCTCTAGGAGCACTTGGCTAGATGGCCGCCAGACAAAGGACCACAACTAGGTAGACCACTCCAACTGGTCCACCCTCAAGATTCCCCAAATGGTCCATCTAGACGGATGGCCAGAAGAACTGGTTGGGTGGCCGCTTCCACCCGTCCGCCTCAGATTCAGCAGAAAGGCTATAGAGGGGGTGACGCTCCTTGCTGAGTGCGCCCCAGACTCCTTGCATCATCAAACAGGCTGACGCGTCGCCCCTATCGGCCCTACAAGACAATTGTGCCAAAGTGCCAAGGCTAGAAGCTGAGCGAGGCACTATCGGCTGACCGCTAAAGCTCCAGCTGACCGTTAAAGCACCGGGTGATGCCCAAAGCATCGGCGTTGGGACACTATAGTGTTGTCCCCCTGTACTGGAGGTTTGACTAGGTCCTGGCCAACCGGCTGGACCCAGCTAGCCGGCCTGCTTTGTAAGCCCAAAGCCCAAATAGTAAACCCTAGAACCCACATTGTAACCTACCTTTCCCAGCCAGTATATAAGAGAGGGTAGAGCTAGGATTCTAGGTAGGCTCAAGTATATTCAAGTTCATCCTCATAATTTACTAGTTCATATTCTTCCTCTTGATCTCCATAGTAGCTAAGGAAATAGCTCAAGGAACACTTGTACTAGGTATTCACCACCAATATAGTAGATCCTTGAAGGAGTAGGATTGTTACCTCGCCAAGAGGGCTCCGAACCTTGTTACATCGCCGTGTCTGGAGTATCTGTGCCCAACCCGTTGCGAGTAGCCACTGATAGTCTCCTGATTGTCCCCTCTCATGCCATCCCCAATGGCACCACCGTGTTCCACACCATGATAGTTTGCGCCCACCGTGGGGCACAATGCTTTGGTTGGGGTCATCTTTCGAATAGGACTTCCACTTGTCACCAGTGAGCGAGTCGCTTCTGGACTCCTCCTCACTCTTGGCTCCTTTGACTGCCTCATCGACAACGCATCATGCTTCATCGGGGAGACCATCCCTAGTGGCGGCTCCATCTTGTACTTCGGCGAGCACCGTGTCTATATCGCCACCGTCGCAAAGGCCTTCCCTCGTGAGGTTGTCACCATCTTCGGGGCACCGACCGGCTTCTCCGCTCCACACATCGCCAGCAGCAGTGTGGAGGTCATGATGGCTGACTCAGGCGAGGGCCGCCACCCACCTCTAGAGCGCAACATGGGGGCAACAGCTTCGCTTCGAGCGAACAAGAACAAGATCCGCTGGCCACCTCAATCCCACACCTCTGCAACCACGTCATCCCTGAGGCAGATACGGCAACAGCTGCAGTTGCGCTGGAGGCCACCTACCAAAACCTTCTAGAGGAATCCAACAAGGTCGCCACCACCCAGTGTCGGCTAAACGTGACCATGCACGAGTACAACACTGCCCACGGCTTCGCTCGCTTGCCTGGTGCCAACCGGCAGATTCCACCCTAGTGCTGCAACCTTGGTTTGGAGCTGGACCACGCTACTGACCCGCGTACTCCAGTGGTTCAGTCGGTTAACAGTACTCCCGCCAAGAACATGAGGGCTGTAGAAGAAGCCACCGCTGAACTGAGCCACCTGGATGGCAACGAGCTATGTCGCCAGCAAGAGCGCGTCCAGCTACTCATGGCCACAGCCAACAAGTAGCAGGCTGAGGCAGGTCTCAACCTCGGAGGAAACAGCAAGAGCCAGCCACCTCGCCGGATGGCGGATCCAGCGGCTAGCAGCAGCAAGACCTCCTCTCCTAATGGAGCAAGGAAGAACAGCCCACGTGGCGGGTCGGCTAGCCGAGGACATAACCCGCATGATGCCGCTGTGGTCACCAATAGGAACCGCGATTCGGCCGATGGAGCCCGATAAGGGCAACATCACCATCCAGTTGACATAGCCGAAAGAAGCCTCACGCCACCCAAGTCCCGCCTAATGGGGATACTCGGCCCACGTGAGCCAAAAGAATGTGAGACGCGTGCATACATCAACCTCCTGATACAGTCGCGTGTGCTGGAGGAAGTAAGTCCAGCCGGCCCGAGATTATTCGGACTGTGCATCTACAATGAACTATTTCAAAAGGGATTTTTTCTCCCAAGGGACACGCCAAAGTACGATGGCTCGGTCAAGCCAGAAGACTGGCTGGTGGACTATGTCACCGTGGTGGGCATAGCCACCAGCAACCGGCGAGTGGCGGTGCGTTATGTCCCCCTCATGCTCCTCAACTTGGCCAGAACCTAGCTGAACTATCTCCCTGACAACAACATCAACGCCTGGTTCAACTTTGAGTAAGCATTCATTCACAACTTCACTGGCACCTATAGGTGGCCTGGGCGGCCCCGTGAGCTCTCCCTCTGTGTTCAAGGAAATGACGAGTCCGACCGCTCCTACCTCACCCGGTGGATAAGCATGTGATATGTCCAAAATGTATCTACTTTCCCAAACACTTTTGCTATTGTTTCTCCTCTAATTTGCGTGATTTGGATACAACTAATGTGGACTAATGCTATTTTCAGTAGAATTGCTTTGGTGTCTCATTTTTGTGCAGGAAATCAACTTTCAGGAAAAATCCCGGAAAATATCACAAAACTCCTATTTACCAGAAGACTCGTGGAGCCAGAAGACGGGACGAAGAGGAGCCACGAGGGGCCCACACCCCCTTGCCGCGCGGGCTAGTCCAGGTCGTGCCAGGAGGGGGTGTGGCCACCTCGGACTCCTCCTTGACCTCTCCTTTCGCCTATAAAAGCCCTCTGACCTAAAACAAACGGGGGTCCGAAGTTTTTCCAGATAGAGTTCCACTGCGCCGCCGCCACTAAAAACCGCAATTCGGAACCAAAAACTCTGTTCTAGCACCCTTCCAGGACGAGGAATTGGAGGATATCATCGCCATCATCATCACCATCGCTTCTCCATCAACCATCCATGATTGCCCCATCCATGAGTGAGTAATCCCCCGCTGTAGGCTATGGGGATGGTAGGGCTTGGATGAGATCGTTCATGTAATGGCATCAGATTGTTAGGGCATGGTGCCTAGTGTCTTTTATTAGTGATTTTGACTTTGTTGCAACTTGTTATGCTTAATTCTTGTCACTAGGGCTGAGTGCCATGATTTTAGATCTGAACATGTTATTTATTCATGATGATAGTATTGTTTGTGATCTTACCTGCAAGTTGTATACACATATTATTGTCCGGAAGCGAAGGCCCCGAAGTGATAATAATCGGGGTAACCGGAGGGGGTGGCTTTGATGTGAGGATCACATGTGTTCATGGAGTATTAATGCTTTGCTCTGGTGCTCGATTAAAAGGACCACCTTAATTGCCAGTAGTTCCCTTGAGGCCCCACTACAAACGGGCTGGTAGGAAAAAAGATGTTGTGCAAGTTCTCTTTACGAGCATGTATGACTATATATGGAACACATGCCTATGATTATTTAGTACTTGGATGCTTTATCTTATTTATCTGCAAATGCCCTATGTCTTGATTTATATATGAATTGTCTTGTCCATGCAACGCCCGTCGATCCATCCCTATGCCTACCGTGCTTTAATCCTACTGTTTACTGCAATTGTTACTACTATCTTTACTTTTACTACTGCTATTACTTTGCTATTACTACTACAAAACTGTTGCTACTGATAAACTGTTGTGAGCAAGATTGTTTCAAGGTGCAGCTGAATTGACAACTCAGTTGTTAAGGCTTATAAATATTCTTTGGCTCCCCTTGTGTCGAATCAATAAATTGGGTTTTACTTCCCTCAAAGACTTTTGCAATCCCCTAGACTTGCGGGTCATCAAAATTATTTTCTGGCACAGTTGCTGGGGAACATAACTCTATTTATCAAGTTCACTTGGAATCACTATTGTTTGCTTCCATCCATTCATCATGGGTAAATCTCGTGATGGAAAGGTTCCTATATTACCATCCACTACGAGGAGAGGTACGGTTCTGAACACCTCTGTTTCTCTTCACTCACCATCTGTGATGAGTAAGCTCCTCACACCACCACATACACATGCTACACATACTGCTACTTCTGCTGAATCTGAAACTTCTGATACTTATGATGCTGTTTCTACTGTGCTTGATAAGAGTGGTTCATTAGGTCCTTTCCTAGGTGGTACGATTGCTAGAACTATGGCTGGAAATACTGAAACTCCTAATGAATACCCTACTACACCTGTCAGTTCACCTGAGTCTATAGAGAGTTATGACATTGAAGACGGATATATATAAATGACTGATGAATTTATTAAAGAATGTCAAAATACACATGGTAAAAGTGCTATTAAGAGTCCCCTTGTGAGGCATACTATAAAACCCAAATTATCTCCTAAAGATAAGTTTGCTACATCTCCCATAAACATTAAAGATAAGGATTATGATTTCTCTCTTGATTTATCTTACATAACAATTGTTGAGAAAGAACCTTTTTGTGGGACTAAGAATGGAAGTGTTGTAGCACATATGACTGAGCTTTCTACCATGAGTGGCCTATTTTCTGATGATATTAAGATGCGCACCTACTTTGTTGCTAAAATTTTCCCTTTTTCACTAAAAGGAGAAGCTAAAGCTTGGTTTAATAATTTACCTCATGGATCTATTGATAGCCTTGATTGCTTGATTAGTACTTTCTTTCAGAAATATTTCACTCCTAGTTCTAGACATACCATTTTGCAGGAACTTTTTGAATTTAAACAGGGAGAAAAGGAGATATTGCCTGAATCGTGGGCAAGGTTTTGTGCTTTGATTCATGCACAGCCCGGATGTCCATTACCTAAAAATGAGCTTCTTGATATATATTATAATGGACTAAATGAAGAATCTAGGACATACCTAGATAGTTGTGCTGATTGTGTTTTCAGGAAGAGAACTCCCAAAGAGGCTTAGGAATTAATGGCTAAAATAAGAAAGAATTATGATGACTAGACTTCAGCTGAATCAACTCCACCTGAGTTAGTTATGCTTGAGCCAACACCAACATCAAAGAAGAGGGGAGTGATTGAACTAAATGATGAAGTGATGAAGGAAGCTAAGAAATGTCTTAAGGAGAAGGGTATCAAACCTGAAGACGTGAAGAATTTACCTCCTATAGAAGAATTATGTAAGCCAATCTTCCACTCATCCACTATTGAGGTACACTCTCTCCAACATTTTGATGAAGGTGACATTCCTTATTCTAAACCTCCTGACCAATGCTTAGAAAAATTTGATATTTTTGTTGTTAAGCGAGATAATTTTAATAAAAGGGTGCAAAAGCATTTAATGGAAAACTCTAGAGCTATTATTGAGTTGAAGGATATTGTGGAAAGAAACTCCAATGATGTTAAAATGCTTGTTAAACATTTCCAAATGGTTCAAAGTGAAATTGATCAGCTTATTAAAGTACAAAAAGGATTGTTAGTGAATGCTGCTAAATAAAAACATGCTTATGAAATTAGAACTAGAAGTGGTGCTGCCACTCACGATCCTCTATATCCTAAGGGGCATCCTAAAAGAATTGAGCAGTGTTCTCAACAAATTGAAAATAGTGGTACTTCTCCTAAGAAAAGGAAAAATAAACATAAAACTATTGTAGAGTTTTCTGAACCTGCTAAAGATCCTAATAGTATATTTATCTCTGATGTTGAAACTGAAAGTGGTAATGAGGAAAATGATGCTCCTAATAAAGAAAAAGTTGAAGAAGAACCGGAAAGGCACACTAAGAATACTAAATACACTAAAGAAGATTTTGTTGCTAAAAAACATGGTAGTGAAAGAGAGCTTTGGGTCCGAAATCCTATGCCTTTCCCTGATAAGAAACACAAGTCAAAGGAAGACGAACACTATAATAAGTTTTGTGAGTGGATGAAACCTTTATTCTTGCAAATTCCTTTGACTAATGCTATTAAATTACGTTGTTATTTGTAATACCTCGGACATTACGCTCTAAGTTCAAGACTGGATGAACCAAAAGTGGACAAGGGATTCTACTGCGGAGTCCCAAGGCCACCCATGTGTAGCCCTGTCGAAGCGGAGCAGGGCACGGTACCGGCCTACCCCTTATCCACTTTCAAGAACATCGGGACAAGAGCAAGCGACGTAAGCGACAGGTAACACGACCATGACATACACAAATGAGCATGTATGTCTGCGACTTACAATAGACATCAGAGCCACACCATCTAGAAACAATAGAAACAGAAATATTCAACGCCATACGGCAAGATCAAAATATCCTAGACAGATATAATAGTTTAGGATACCTCCTCATACATCACACACCAGAGTATCAAGCGGAAGCAGAAAACAAGATCTGAGTACGGATTAAGAAGCAAATTGGCATAAGATGCTTATGAAATAAGCACATCCCGCCCAGAGATCTCATGGATCTCCATCCCCGGAATCTCTACACCTGATGGTCATAGCCACCATCATCGGTCTCTTCGACCCAGTAGCCTTCCTGAGAGTATACTTGACCACCTAAACCAAATATTTATCGTGTGAGACCCTAGGGGTACTCAACAAGTCTTAATGCATCTAAAGGGAACAATCTGGGGTGAGGCAATTGTAGCGGAAGATAATATCTATAAAGAGCTATAAAGACTCTCTACACATCCGCCCAACCAGAGATTGATGGATGCTCGTTAATTGATACCAATAGTTATATAAGCAACATAATTTAACCTCGCTCGGCCTCCTTCTCGCTTACCCACGAGAAGGCGGAAGAACAACCCATCCGTTGGCAATTTTATTAACCATTCCATGAGTGTTGTACTAATTACTAGCCATGTGTTAGTCAAATTAAAGGCGGTACTTTCATTATGCTTGTCTATGCTTGCGAAACTGTGCTCCAAGTTGTCCATAACCACGGACATGGCTTTCAGAAAGATTTACCCTGCAGGGGTGCACAAATAGCAACACACACACGATCAACCTCGGGAAAACCAAATAAAACACAACGAGGCCTCACGACAATGCATTCATAGGATTCATAAATGATTTCAGGGGGCCACCCCATTAAGCTACCTGCAACAAAGTTGGCCGGCTCCAAGGCGGACCCAAGGTTTGCACCAATGGCTGTAAACGACTGGGAACCCGAAAGTGTGACTGGGCTTGTCAATACCGCGAAAACACTCCACAATTCCTAAATAGTACAGGTGCTCCACGCACAATCATAAATAAAGCAGTAAAGCATGGCATAAGTACAAGATAGTAATAAATCCCCAAACTAGTTTGTGGCCCCAAGAAATAAAGTGTGAATCACGCTCAGGCAAAGGGGGATCCATAGGGTCTCCCGTATGTGGATAGTGCGAATAGTCAAGTAACAGGAATCAAGTACTCGGGGTCCTACGGGACACAAGTGAGCTTAAAGAACCAAATAGCAGATAATGCTCACCGATGCCTCTTTCATTAGTTATCCCATTACTACCCAGATTAAGTTGTTTAGGTACCTCATTATCCAAGGACTCGCACAAACCCTACACATGCAATTCTACGACTCGCATGGCTCAGTCAACTCCTGTAGTAATGGCTCATGGGATGGCGGTACAAGCTTCGGTGGGGTTTAAAAGTAAAGGCTATGCAATACTTGGGATTCAAATTTAATGCAATCGCGACTCAATGATGCAAGAGTAAGATAGATTCATGGGTACTATATGTATGCAAGCATGGGGCATTTCTTGCCTGGTAGTTTAGTTGCCGAACAGGAAGGATCCGAGTAATACTCCTGAGGCTCCTAGTATTCTCCTTGCTCAGTGTCTATCCAGATAAAAACCAAACACACAAGGGGCTGAAATAAATACATTGCACAATCATATAAATAGTATGCATCAAGCCAACAAGTATGCCATGATGGAATAATGCACAATTTACATGGCATAGCTTAGCATGGGTGAGATGTGGGGTACAAAAACCAAGCATTTTATTAAGTTTTTAGTCATGTTTTGCTCCCATAAACATTGCTGTATACTTAATATTTATATGATGCATGCTTCAAATCAGATCATGGAATGCATAGTTGAAACAGGCTCGTCGCGCTGATCGATTTAGACATATTATTTGTCGAGGGAATTATGAAAATAAAGTTATGAATTTATTAAGAAAAGGCATTTATTGATACTTAAATAATTTCGAAATTTTAAATTGCTCAAAAATTATTTTGGATGGCATATTTGGCTTCCTGGCATTTTATGATCAAGAAACATATATCATCTGTAAAATTTTGAATAAAGTAATTAAAAGATATGGATTTATCATTTAGAAATCATTTTCTGGAATTTTGTTACAAGTCAAAAGATGGAAAAGTTTTTGTTACTAGAACGAACCTACCCACGTCTCACTGATGGGTGGGTTAGTGGACCAAACCGGGGAGGTGGCAGAGGCATGTGGCTTACATGTGGGGTCGGTCTACGCACTCGAAGCAAAAGAAAAAGGGGGCGGTTAGGGGAACGAACATGGGACCTCAAGGCTAGCAGCCTAGCTCTCTAACGGGACGAACCAATGGGCTAAGCTTGGTTTGCTAATAAAAGGAAGCTTCTTACCTTTCTTGAGGGACTAATGGATGGTGCGGGCTGAGGAAAACTAACGGAAAATGGTCGTTGTTAACTGACGAAAAGCGACCGCGATCTGCCAGCTGAGGCGACTTTGCGAGGATGATCTCGAGCAAGATACTAAATCGATTGAGCAGGGTCGGTCTTGTTAGAAAGGTGGATCATTCCTCTTTAACATGCGTTGCCTAACTTTGTCAGATAAGTTTCTTGGCGAGGGCTCGGTGTCCATGAACATCGAATCAGATTCGTATGGTGCATGTGTTAACTGAACTGCATCGCGTTGCTAGCTAACGTGGAAAAACCAGCGAGATTCAGAGGATGGTCAAGCCACCTTTGGTGCACGATCTAGGGAACTGGTGGTCGAAGACGATTGCTGGTACCACCGGCTCGGAATGCGACTTACGTCGAATCAAGGAAGATGCTAGGGATGAGCTTGATAAGGTCGGAAACTGAGGTAGAAATAACGGCAACGCATACTGCAGATGTGCTTGCAGGTGGCAGCGCGCACGCGGAGTGCTCGAAAGAAGGTAGCAGCGGTTCTATGACATAAGAGGGGAAGCGAGGATGTTCGGGGTGTTTCTGGTGCTCACCAAAGCGCACCCGTACTAGCCCAGCTAGACAAGGCAAAGGAGATCTTCGGCGGCTCATGGACAGTAGGTCGGAGGTTCAGCGCGGACATAGCAGTGCAACTTCAACTTCGGTGAACTCCAGCGGCTCCTGGTGGCCTAGGGTGAAGCAGTGGTTGCAGAGGTAGCTTCCGGTGCTTCTGGATGGACCTGGGGCTTGCTTGAACGATCGGAAGGGGAGGTAGACGAGGGGGTGGGCTAGGGTTTAGTGGAACCATGGCCATGTCAGGTAGAAGGAGGAAGAGGGAGAAGATGGGTGCCTCCCAGATCTCAATCTGGTGGTTGGAGAGGATGGGGACATGTCAACACCTAGATTTTTAATCCCAGATGCCCGTTATGCCATACCTCGCAATCCCAGGATTACCATTTTTGCGAGACATAACGGATGGGATATCACAGTACATCATCCATTACAAACCATACATAAGGTCTTACACAAATAATGATCTCATGATCCAGTCTTAATACAACAAGCAGCGGAAATAAAAGATAAGCGTAGCAGTGGGGTCCATCTTCAGGGGCACAGGGAATGCTGACGAAGGCAGATAGTCCTAGTTATCACAGCCGTCCTGTTGGCCATCATCTTGATAGTCTCCTTCATAGTCTGGCCATGGGAATAGCCAGGGACAAAAGCCATGAGTACTCTTTAAGTACTCACAAACTACCTCTAACAAGTAATATAGTTCTAAGTTAAAGTGATAAATCTAAGTTTAACTATAAAGTTAAGTTTGAAACCCAAGCTGAGTTCTGAAGCAAGGAAAGATAAAATAAAGTTCTAGAATCACTTAAGTTGGGAAGCTATTTGTAACAACCAAGGACCCTACGCTCTAAGTTCAAGCCTGGATGAACCAAAAGTGGTTAAGGGTTTTACAGCGGGGGCCCAGGGCCACCCACGTGTAGGCCCGTCGACCGCCCTAACCACTTCCAAGAACATCGGGACAAGAGTGAGCGGCGTAGGCAACAGGCGAAGAGAGCAAATACATACATAAGTGAGTATGTATGCAAGCTACCTTACAGCAGTTCTCAGAGCCATACCATCTAAAAGAAATAGAAATATTGCAATGCCATACGGCAAGATCCAAATATCCTAGATAGAGATGATAGTGTAGGATAGCCCCTCATACATCAATCAACAGAGTATCAAGCGAAAGCGGGAAACAAGATCCGAGTATGGATAAGAAGCAAATCGGCATAAGATGCTACATAAATAAGCACATCCCGGCCACAGATCTCACGGATCCCCATTCCCAGAATCTCTACACCGAGTGATCGTTGCCAACATCATCTGTTTCCTCCACCCAGTATCCATCTTGCGAGTATACCTGTTCATCTGAATCAAACAATTTATCGTGTGAGACCCTAGGGGTACTCAGCAAGTCTTTATGCCTCTAAAGGGGACATAAACCTGGGGTGATGCAATTGCAGCAAAAGATAATAACTAACAAGCCTATAGATACTCGCTAACCACCAGCCTAGCCAAAGATAGGTGGATGTCCGTTAATTAGAAACAACAGTTATAACAGTATAAAGTAACAAATCCATCCTCCTCGCTTACCAACGAGAAAGCGGGCGAACAACCCATCCATTGGTAGTTTTATTAATCATTCCATGAATATTGTGCTAATTACTAGTCAGATATTTAGTCAAATTAAAGACGGCACTTTAGTTATACTTGTCTATGATCGAGAAACTGTGCTCCAAGTAGTCCATAACTGCGGACACGGCTTTCAGAAAGATTTACCCTGCAGGGGTGCACAAATAGCAACACACACACGATCGACCTCGGAAAAACCAAATCAAAACCCAACGAGGCTTTCACGACAAAGCAATCACAGGATTCATAAATCATTTCAGGGGGCCACCCTAGTAAGCTACCCGCAACGAAGTTGGCCGGCTCCGAGACGAACCCAGGGTTTGCGAGAACGGCTGTAAATGACTGGGAACCCGAAAGTGTGACTGGGCTTGTCGATACCGAGAAATCGTGCCGCGATCCTAAACAGTACAGGTGCTCCACGCACAATCGTAAATAAAGCGGTGAAGCATGGCATAAGTACAAGATAGTAATAAAGCCCCAAACTACTTGGTGGCCCCAAGAAATAAGAAATGAATCAAGCTCTGACTAAGGGGATTCATGGTCGGATAGTGCGATAGTCAAGTAACAGGTATCAAGTACTCGGGGTCCTACGGGACACAAGTGAGCATGAAAAACCAAATAACAGATATTGCCCACCGGTGCCTCTTTCATTAGTTATCTCATTACTACTCAGTTTAAGTTTTTTAGGTACCTCGTTAACCATCAGACACTCACATACCCTACACATGTTGTTCTATGACTCGCTTGGCTCAAACAACTCATGTAGTAGTGGCACATGGGGTGGAGGAACAAGCTTCGGTGGGGTTTAAAAGTAAGGCCATGCAATACTTGGGATTCAGTTCAATGCAATCGCGACTCAATGATGCAAGAATAAGATAGAAGCAATAGGTACTATATGTATGTAAGCATGTGGTAGTGCTTTCCTGACAGCTCAGTTGAAGCGAGAGATGGATCTGGGTAGTACTCCTGGGATTCCTGATAATTCCCCTGATCGGCGTCTATTTGAAAAGAACCAAACAAACAAGGGCCAATATAAATAAAGTGCGCAAGCATAGGAATAAAATGCGACAATCAACCAAGCATGCCATGATGAATGATGCACAATTTACATGGCATAGCATAGCATGGCATGGGTGAGGTGTGGGGTACAAGAATAATCATTTTATTAGGTTTTTAGTCATATTTTGCTCCCACAAACGTTGCTATATGATTAATATTTATATGATGCATGCTTCAATTCATATCATGGAATGCGTAGTTAGAACGGGCTCGTTGCGCTGATCGATTTAGACATATTATTTGTCAACTTTGGAGTTATAGAATTAAAGTTATTAATTAATTGAGGAATGGCATTTATTGCAAGTTTAATCATCTCGAAAATTTAAATTAGTCAAACATTATTTTGGATGGCATATTTGAATTCCTCACATTTTTCTGATTCAAAAACATATATTATTTGTAAAATTGGAATTACCATTTAAAATTTATTTAAAACTGGATTTAAAATCATATTAAACATTTCTGAAATTATTTTGTTTAAATAGAAAAGGAAACAGTGACTATTTGCACACAGGTAGACTTAGCCACAGACGCTGACGGGTGGGGCCGCGCTGAGCTAGCGGAAACCAACGCGCGGCAGACTTTTTCTACCGTGACCGAAACGAGCCACCGTAGCTGACAAGGGGGTCCGTGCCTCAAACGGTCCCACGCGCCAGCGGGTGAAGCGGTGGGTGACACGCGGCGCAGACGGGGACTGCGGGATGAGGCTGCGAAACCAGCGGTGCCTTTCTGTAAAAGTTCCACCGCGCATGACATGTGGGGCCGTGTGGAGCGCGGGTTGCGTGAAACAAAAAGCTAGGGGGTTATCTAGAAAACAGCCCTAGGTACTATTTTTCTTCACGCCGGTGTTCCCTGACGAACCTGATGGAACAGAGCGCGGCGCGGCGGGGGAACTCGAACCTGCGATCTGGCGCGCGCGCGTGGCGGTGGCTACCGCTGCGGCTAGCTGGGCTTGATGCTAGGATCTACTGCACGGCGAGGATAAGGTTCTGCGACGCTACGTGAGGAAACGACTGCGAGCAAACATGCACAGAGGTTGCTCGACGAATCGATTGGTGCGTTCAGGAAGCGAAGAACAGAGGGAGGATGTCATGGGGGTGCATCGGCTCACCGGGAGTGGGTTGGTGGTGGTGGTTCGGCCTGGAGCGTAGGGGATCGGCGGTGTTGCTGGTGATCTGCAGGCTAGGGTTTTCCTCGGGTCAGCGATCTGCGGCAGGTACAGGGCTGCCTCCTCCTCGTCTCCAGGCAAAAGCAGGCAGCAGGAGCTCCACTGGTTCTTCCCCAACACCTGGACGCCGCGCCCTCCTTCTGCCACGGTGTGGGCGGGGTAGATGCCGACGATGGGGTTGTCGGAGATGGGAGAGAGGGGTAGCAGGGTAGGTGGGGATCTTGGTGGGGACGGGCAGGGCCCTAGGGATCTGGGGATGACGCCAGGTACGAGAGGGGGTAGATAAGGCCGAGGGGAAGAGGGAGGGCACATGGGGTAGCTCGGGGTGGAAAAAGGTGGTGGTGGCTACCTTTCTCTTCTCCCTCTCTCACGCGTGCTGTGAGGCTTGGGAGGCCAGGGGAGGCTGCAACGCTGGGGCCAGATGGGCAGCGTAGGGTGGCTCGGGTGGGGCTTGCTTGGCAGCGAAGGAAGAGAGAAAAAGGAAGAGGGGGCAGGATAGGGGGTGGCTCGGCTAGAGATGGTAGGTAGGTTGGGGTGGTGAGGTGAGTGTAGCTAGGGTTTAGAGATGTGTAGGGTGTAGGGTTTGAGCTAGGTAGGTTAGATAGAATTTAGGATTTGTATTTGAATAGTTTCAAATGAGTATGCCCCAACCAAAAACAAATCCATCTATCCAAAGGACAAGAGAAAGAAAAGGTGGAGGAGGTGATTAACTTACATGGGGTAAGAGAGAAAGGATTTAGGTGAAGTGGGAAAACATATACTCCATGTGGTGCATGCATGCCATAAGTCTTAACAAAACCAAAAGAAGGAGTAGATGCCCTAGGATGGTGGAGTTCAAACAAAATTGAGCCAACTTGAATTGATTCCAAAAGAACCATGCTCCACTCAAAAATCCAAGAAAACCCACATGAAGAAGATGGTGGTGATCTTGCATGGCCCATGCATGAATAGTAACTGCATTCTCTAGTAGTGAAAACCACGAGAATAACTCATGGCATTTATATGAGCAAGGTTTCAAGAATTTGAATATAGCCCAACAAAAGGAAAGGAAGCTTGTTTACCACATGGACTAAATACAAGATCATGCATGAATATAAGGTGGCCAAGCTTGTGTGTATGTGCCACTAGCCAACATGAACCACAATTGTATTCCTCCATGAGCTTATATTCAAATTTAAACCATATGGGAGCTTGACAAGGCACTCCACTCACATATCATGCAAAGGTGGCCATGTGGCTCTCCACATATCAATATTGTGAAAACAACATGATGCATATCTGGGAGTATGTTGAAGTAAAAGTGGATCCATCTTAAATATATGTGAGCTAGACAAGAGCCAAAAGAAGTGCAAAAGCCCACACATAGTTTGGATGGTGGAATTATGGGGTGGTGACAAAGAAAGGTGGTGGAGTCAAAAGAGAGATGCCCGCAACTCAACTTGGGCATGAAAAAAATCATCAAGAAGCAAATACAATATATCAAGAGGCAAATACAATTAATAGTGCATATGAGATAAGAACCAAATGAAAAAGGGTTTTATATGATGCTCAAATGCAATGAGGCATGATGACATGAGCATGATATATTTATGATGCAACAATTATATGTAGGAAGTAGCATTTTATTATTAGACCATGTAGCATTACAGATGTTAGACAGATGGGATGCTACACTATTGTCCTAAACACAACCCTGTTGTGGTCAAGTCAAGATTGATCATTCATTTCATAACTTGTTTAGGAAAACATCTGACAACGAAACAGTATGGCCATTCCAACTGTCCATAACCGCGGATGCCGCTGTTCGAATAGTTTGACACTCAGTAGAGGTGGTACACTTTCACCACAAGATTTGATACATTTGTCAGGGACAACCCTGAATCATCATACTTAGTATGTAGATAATCAAACATAACCTTCCCTTTACAGACCCTAGTATAAGCACCTGTCCTATGAGCATGGTATCCCAACCATGACCATCTGTCATCTTGGGCACTGCATAGGTGGACATCATGAGAGGTAGCCTCAGCTCAAACCTCTCCCGCGAGGGAACTAATACTAATGTATATAAATTTCTAGCTAAGCCTTACCCAATTCAGGTAGTGTGGTTGTACGATAAATTTGGAATGGTATCGCATCCGAATCCAACCATCAGTTTTTAATAAAGGGTTAAGGCTCATGCCTCAACATTTTCACCATCATAAACTATCTGTGTTTCTCCACACATGTCAAAACATCTCAATAGAATGACTCATCATTCCAAGGTTTTCATAATTCATTTTCACCAAGTGTCCCCATCTAAAGTGACTCAAGTTTTTGATCTACTCTAAACTACTAAGTTAAGAGTGTTCACTAAGGTGGAAAAG
Organism: Avena eriantha; assembly: GCA_910589775.1. Classification (NCBI taxonomy): domain Eukaryota; kingdom Viridiplantae; phylum Streptophyta; class Magnoliopsida; order Poales; family Poaceae; genus Avena; species Avena eriantha. The sequence continues at coordinate 423,477,040 of OU342742.1, read as the reverse complement.
ATGGGTTCAATCTCATGCCATAGAATGACATCTAAAGGGTTTCTAAATAGTTCAATGTTTATACTCTTTATGCTACCTTGAAAACAAGTAAAGAACTTTGGGTAAAGTAAATGAAGTAAAGCTTGTAAATAAGACTTGGGGTACTAATAGTCAAAGTAGTGTGACCAAAGCATGCCTAAAGCATCTTTGCTAAATCATCTAGTTTAATCTTAGCTTGCTAAGCATTATACTTGCAAGTGTTAGCTTGCATTGTTCATGGTGGCTTGCCTTGTGAAGTGTAGTGGTTGAAGTTTTCTTCTTCTTCTTCTTGGTAGAACTCCTCCTCCTCGAAAGATTGGTCGGTACTATCGTCTATAAATACATACGGAGTACACAATCACCAAACAATACTTAACTAGTCTAATTAGCATTCTAAGACACACATTTGATGATCTATTATCATCTCAAGCATCACAAGTTTTAATTTAATAGTTTCACTCTTTTTAATTTAGAAAAGTAATTTTACTCATTGAAAAATTAACTAAGATTTAATATTCACCACTTAAAATATGGGATCATGTGGACACATGTCATCACCACATATTCTAACATGTGATAATGTGATTTAACGCTTGAATCATAATTACTTTGGTTTATGTTCAATATTTAATGATTTAAAGTGACTAGAAATGCCTATATAGCATTATTTTGGTACTAGTCCAAAGTCACTGCATGTAAACCTTAATATTATTACATAGTTAGGTAGATATGATGAAATGAGATTTTTGAGAGTTGGAATCAACTCAAAACCTATCTTAGTTGATTTTATAAAAATGTTGCAAGGTGCAAATGCTTTTGTTTTGTTATTTTTACTAGGCGATATCTATAACTCTAATTGAATTAAATCCAACGGGCTTGGATAGATCATTTCAAAACCTTTTAGGCAAAATTGGTTTCATGCAATTTGGATTTGTCAAACTCTCTGAATTGATTTTCAAACTCAGAGATAGAATTAAGTTTAAACTAAAAAGGAAAATCCTAATTCAAACTAACTGGGTCGCACGGGAAACTCTAACGGGCCGGCCTAGTGTCACTCCGCGGCGCAGGGCTCAACTGACAGGGGGGTCCACAAGTCAGCGGCTCATAACGCGCGAAGCGGTACGGGGCGATGTGGGCCGTTAGATTAGAATGAGGATCAACGACTATGGCTTGTCGTTGCCGACGGACCTGTCGCCAGTTAGCTCGAACCATAGCTGCTTGGTGGGGGTGCATAGGGGGCATACCAGGGCTCCAGCGACGACGTCGAGTGGGGCAAACAGACTGGTGGTCGACGCCGAGCTCAGGGACGGTCGAGGAAGCTCCGGGGGTGGTCACAATCAGCGGCGCCCCTTCTCTGTTGCGGGCTACTCCGACCAAATTCCGGCGAACAAGTGCTCGCGCTGCGCCGGCTAGATGTGGGGAAGGACCAATGAGGTGAGGGGAGTGGAGTGGTGTGCTTCAAATGGCTGGGGGTGCCCTCCTTTTATAGGCTCGACGGTGAGACCGAGAGGGATGGGCAGGCGACAGTGGCGACAAAGCTACGGGCAGCTAGAGGCATGGATGAGGGTGGCGGTCGATGGGCGGTCTCCTGACGGTGCTCTAGGAACTCAATACGGGCATAGGGGCGGTGGTATGCGGTCAGGGGCAGCTGGCGCTCTGAGTAGCAGAGGCGGCGGTCTGCACGGCGAGCGGTGGCTGTGGTGCGATGGGCGGCGAACGGGCGTGTCCGTCGTGTTCCCTGGGTCGTGGCGGAGCGGTGGGCGCGGGCTGCAGTCGAGCGGCGGCTTGTGCATGCGTGCCGGGTGCGACGCTCTAGCGCGTGCTCGGCATGGCTCAGTGGCACTGGGCACGGGCTCTCCTCGGTGGTCCACTGTTGCGCTTGGCTCGGGGAGGGGACAGAGGGTGGTTGTGAGGTCCTGGCTACCTCCTAGGCATGGCGAGAGATGGGGAGGTGGTCTGCTGGGGTGAGTGCATGGGGTGGCCGGCGAGTTGGTGCTCGGCATGGCCTTGCACTGCCACTAGGGTAGTAGGGGATGGGTGCTAATGGCATGGTTAGATCATGACGGAACCAAAGGATTAAATGGAGATCAAATGGGAACAAAACCCTGTTCGAAACACTGAGCTAGGATTTACAGTTTAACCCTGCCTGCCAAGTGTTTGATTAAATGGCCGCAAGAAATAAACTTTGGAATTTTGAAAAGATTTTTGGTGGGTTTGCTAGGCATAAGCTTGAGACTCTGTGGGTGCTTGGGTTTTGAAAATTTAGCTTGTTTGAGTGGTTTTTGAAATAGTGGGATCTTCCCATATGAATTAGATTCAATTTTAAACTGTCCATTAAAATTAGCATTTGAATGATTTTAGCAGATCACAAAGTGGGCCTTCGTACCTCATTATGTGTACTATCAAGGGGTGTAAAGATCCACACATGTTTCTGTTAAGTTTTGAGTACTAGGAATAGCCAAAGTAGGTATGATAGTTAATTTGGCCAAAATGACCATTTACTTCAATTATTCATTTTGAGTTATTTTTCTTTGGGAAAAGTTTGGGAATGATTTAGATGATTGTTATTTAACCTAAGAAACATTTTACAAGCAAAGAATCACAGAACCATGGCAATTCAAATCAATTCCTAAATCAAATGCACATACACATGAATGCTTTCATTTCTAATTTGGAAAAGTTTTTGTTAACCCTAAATTGGATGATTTGGATCTTGATAAGCTTGGATTAAAGTTTTGGGATGTTACAGGACATCAGCTGGCTGGGGTCCTGTTTAAGTAGAGGTAGGGGCGAGAGGTGAACACGTGAGGGCAGAAGCGAGCACATGCGAGGCGAGGGAAGAGAAACAGGGCACCAGCTGGGCTTGCTGGTTGGGTGGCACCAGAAAGAGGGCAAGGAAGCTGTGCCCAGGTGCTGCGAGGGATGCACGACGCTGGGTTGTGCTGGTTGCGGCCGCAAGCGCGCGCGTGCGCTGGTGCAACGCTGCTGCTGCTGCAGGCTAAGTTTACCTGGGAGGTTGCAATAGGTTAGGTTCAGCTAGGTTGGTCTAGTTAGTTTTAGGTTAGGGTTGGGTTTGAACCAAGAACAAAAGCCAAACTTCCAAAGAAATTATTCAAAACAACGTCAACTAGAAACAAGAGGAAGCGAAGAGAAGATAAAGGTGTCTTTATATTGCATGTGCCATGCAATATTGCACCCATGCATGTGAGGCATTTTTTCAAAACAAAAATGTACATGCATGAGAGGTCCAAGTTTTGCAAGAATTAAGGATACATACAAACAAGATTTTGAGGATTGGATGAATACATGGCACTTTGAATTTGGTTTGGAGCAAACCAATATGACCATGGTTATGATGAATAGCAGATTGGATCCATACATATATGTGTGGCTTGAATTTAAATACCCAAGGAAAAAATACAACTGTCCACATACATATACATATGGTAGAAGGAGGTTATAAACACACAAAAGTTGGTATGGATAAGTGCTAGGTTGGAAAGAATTAGAAATAGATGCCCCCAACTCAACTTGGGCATTATACACATATATCAAGAATCAAACACAAGATATCAAGAAGCAAATACAATTAATAAGGCAAATGCAACATGAGTAGAAAAACCAAATGAAAGGGGTTTTATATGATGCTCAAATGCAATGTGGCATGGTGACATGAGCATGATATAATGATGATGCAATAATGACATGTAGGAAGTAGAAATATATAGAATAGGTAAGTAGCATTACAATTGTTAGACAATTGGGAGGCTACACTATTCAAAGTATATGAAGGATATTGTTTCTAATAAAAGAAAGATCCCTAATGAAGAAATTTCTACTTTGTTTGCTAATTATTCCTTCAATGGTAAGGTTCCAAAGAAAATTGGAGACCCAGGGATTCCAACTATTCCTTGTTTTATTATATTATGTTACAAAAGAGTTCAATTGGAGAAATTAATATCAACTGATATATCTTTGCAAATGGCTGATAAATCTACTACTATTCCCGTTGGTATATGTGAGGATGTCCCTGTTCAAGTGGCTCATAATTGCTTGATGTTAACTGACTTTTTTGTGCTTGAAATGTCTAAATACGATAATATGTCTTCTATTCTTGGGAGACCTTTTGTTAACACTGCAGGTGCAGTCATTAATTGTAATCAAGGAAAGGTAACTTTTAATGTTAATGACAAGGAGCATACTGTCTATTTCCCCAAGAAGATTGATAGTACTTATGGCTTAAATTCAATTGAACATGTTGAGGGCATCATTGCTATCAAGGTTGGAGAAATATATTGTCCCATTCCATGAGAAAGATATGAAACTATTATGATTGGGACCATTGCTATCAAGGTTGAGGTAACATAATCATTTAGTGGAATGTAAAGTTTTGTTTCATATAAAGTTGTTTTGGTAACAAGACCTGATCAACCTTGTTAACAAAGGGATTTTAATGAACAAACAATGCTTTCACCTTGATTATCTTTGCTTACTTTTATTTTGACCATTTTAAAATTTTGCTTTCACTTAGTTTACTTTTGTTTTACTAGTTGCTTTGGTATTAGAGTGTCTTAGAAGTTTTGAAGTTTTAGTTTTGTTTTGTTATTACATCATTCCAAAATCATCTTTCTGCCGGAAAATTATCCATCAATACCTGAAAATTGCTAAAAAATAAATTGTCTCGAAAAATTCTAGAAAATTCATATTAATTTTTTATGTCAAAAGAGGGGCAGAGAAGTAACTGGAGTGACCCAGGGGGGCCACCAGGCAGGCACACCACCTGGTGGAGTGACCACACCAGGGGCGTGCCTAGCCATGGTGTGGGACACCCTTGGCCCTCCACTTACTCTCCCTCCTACCACTTCTTTCTGTCTCACGAGAAAACACCAGTTCATTGCTCAAACTCGCGGTTCTGCTGTTCTTGCTCGCGATTTTCGATCTCCTTTCTCAGTCCATCTTTGCTGCTGAGATTTGGAGCATTTGTTCTCTTGTATGTGACTACTCCACTTGTCCAAGTAGATTTGTGATTAGTGGTTTATATCTTGAGTATTTTGCTACTGTAGGTGATAGGTTATTTGAGCTTGTAAGCTTGTTCAATGCTTAGAAAATTATTTTGATGCATGTTTAGGCCTCTTACAAGTCCCTATAAGTAGTTCCTTTCATTATGTAATCACTTTGCAATCACTTGTATGATGGTTGTCTTAAACTTCAGAATAGCGGAGATGAACAACCACACTTTTGGAGAAGTATTTGTGAGGGACACACCCAGGAGGGCAAGGCCTTCGAGATCAGCTTCTCAATTTAGGCCATCATATAATGAAGATCTTATTGCACCACGCTTTGGCAATGAAGGAGATGAGGGAGATGCTCACCCATCTACCTTCCCTTTTCTTGCCTTTTTGCAAGCTGCAGGGCTCCTCGATGATTTCTTACTCTTTGTTCAGAGGGTTGGTTTGACCACTTACATGGAAGATGAGAGTGAGCAATATGCCGAGCTCACCAAAACTTTGGTTGAGAATTTCGTTTTCACCAACACCCCTTATCGGTCATCTGTTTCGTTCAAAATTTATAATATGCCCATTACCATGCCATTGGATACATTTTGCAGCATTATAGGCATATGCATGACTAGGATAGTGAAGCAGATCCAAGGACGACCCGTTGATTTGCTGGAGCGCTACCAAAGTGTGAAAAATGACGATGATCGCACAGGTCAGCGCAGGAAGATAAGGAATATTCAACTCCCAGCTCTTAGATATTTTGCTTATTATCTTGCCACTAGCATTCTTGGTAGGGAGAACACTAGTAATATTTCTAATTATCATTTAGCCTTCCTCGCTACTGCACTTAATAATGATACCAAGTATAATCTTGGTTCACTCATTGATCGCCGCCTAGCCGCTTGAGGACCTATTTATGGGGGCATTATTGCCACATGCATGGTTGCTGCCTTAGAACTTTCTGTGGATCCTAATGGCACTGTGTTGACTCCACAAAGGCTTGATCTTGCTGCTATGAAAACACATCACTTTGTTAGTACCGAGAATTTAGTTTACATGATGTTGTTTACTGACGGAGATGACAGGGAACTTCCTTTGCCATAGTCCACTGTGTTCAGTATTTGCAGGATGCCATGGTCGCGTTCCAAGGCGGAGGTGGATGAGCAGATCCGCTTGCTTGGTTTCCACGGGAAGCACCAGGGGGATGTGCCCTCTTACGACTACTTTGCGTACTACGCTGGGGCATCCTCGAGTTCGTATCAGGACGAAGGCACTTCTTCGCCATATTAGGGAGGCGCTCCATCTTGGCTAGCTTGGGATTGATACCCACTTAGCCCTAAAGCCTAAGCTTGGGGGGAGGTACACCGACATCACACTCATCTACACATCATGTTCAGTCGGTACTTTGCATATCCTTGTTTCATTTTCTTTTTAGTTTTTATTCTTGCTTTATTTCTGCTTTCCAAAACACAAAAAGACCAAAAATATTTTCGTTATTTCTCTTTATTTGCTGCTTTGTATTTTAGCCTTGGTTTGCTTCATCCTTCTTAGCTTTGTTTTTATTATTTAAAAAAACCCAAAAATATTTCGCTTTTCTTGCTTTTCCTTTCGATTCTTTCCTTTAAAAATTGAAAACCCAAAAATATTTGTTGTTCTTCTCTGGTTTTGTAAAGTTCGTTGCAGGGTTCAGCGGTCCTCACTGACTCCTTGGAGTTTGGTTTTATCTTATTATTCGAGTCACACAAGTGAAAGGCAATGATGATTTATGACAACTCGAGGTGTGGTAAGAGGCTGGTATGAACTCTATTTGTTTTCATTTTTGTACATACACTCATCATTGTGAGCATGCTTAGTCTGTTTATGTAAGGTGCATGTTATTTAATGGATACTTAGTGGTCCTTGCCTACTTATGATCAGTTCCAATCCATTATTAGTTTGTAACATGTCATATAACTATTTGCTTGCATTGTTCTATTCATAGCTTGGTATGACATTGTGGTGTCCTCCTTTGAATGTTTTATTTGAATCAACTTGGCACATGCTCACGCATGCACATGACTAAACAAAAGGTCAGTTAAACCTCGATGATTTATTCTGCCTCAGAGTTCTTGTGTCACTTTTATGCCACCATTAATTTTGTTTTGTCGCAAGCATGATTATGACAGTTACTGCTCTCTCGATTGTCGCTCCCTTTCTATTGCTAGCCTTCACTTGTGCTGAGTATAAGCTTTACTCGTGCATCCAACTCCCTAAACCACAGTTGCCCAAAAGAGTCCACCATATCTACCTATTAACATTATTGCTACTCCTTGCATGTTTATTATTCTCTATTTTCTTCCAATAAAAATATTTGCTTGTTATGAGAAAATTAGTTAGTAAAGGTCTCACAAACTTGCTGGCACACTTCACTTTTCTTGCAGTTAATAAATTTGAACAATTGTGCCCATCTATGTTGTGTATATGCTTGCGCTTTATAACTTGTGAATTAGCAGAACCATGTTACCATGGGGTACGCTTTCAACACTGCACTTTATTTAGTTGATATCATGTTCTTTTGCTTATGGATCACAACGGTGTGAAATAAAAGGGGAGCTTGTAAGCTCATGGAGTTTGTAGATGTGTTAGAGAAATGCCTAGGCCGCTAGCCTAAGCCATGCCTAATCATGGTGGAAACTTGCAGCATAACCATAGTGAGCAATCTTTGAAGCATCCTTAATAAAAACCTATGCAAATAGCAAATAAAAAGATCGCTGAGATGCTCATTGTCTGCATGCCTTGTCATTTTGATATGGAATGCTTCCGTATCATCAGGCAAGGGGTACCCCGTTGGTGGTTCTCTATGATACACATGTACTTACAATGACAAAAACTTACTCGTGACTAAAGTTGAGTAGCATGAGGTCCCGTCTTCGTAAGTAAGGGGCATGAGATTTCAACTTATAACTTGTCAAGCATATCCTCATATTTGTTCACTTTAACCTTAATCACCTAAAGATGCTTATGATAGGGGCAATGAGAGCTCAAAGCTAATGAGTACCATACTTTCAACATTTGGAAGCCCTTCAAACTTTTAAATATGTTTCTTTCACTTTTATGTTGAGTCGCCAATTATTCTTTGAGCACCTTCCCGAGAGCAGAGTTGTCATTCTTAGTGTAATGTGCTTGTCTCAAAGCATGGTTAATTATGACATAACTTTGACACTTGAATCTTTGATATTTTTATTTCTAGTCTTCACTTAAACTTCAGAGTTGCCTTGGCATTTATGTTTTGCTCTGCATAAAGGCAAGCGAGATACCACTCTATCATATCTTGTTATGAGAACTACAATCCTGCATATGGTTATGTGTCATGTTTCTTATTAATAATGGGTTGAAATCTCTTCATAGCTTGCATGACCACTGGGTAAACTTATTTGCATACTCTTTATTATGAATTGCCTCAGTATTTGATCATATGCTGAGAATATATATATCTTATGAACCAAATGTGTTCGTGAAAGTTTCTTTTATCTCACTCAGTTTTCAACTGAATTTCTTGAGGACAAGAAATAAGCTAAGCTTGGGGGAGTTGATACGTCCGAAAAGTATCTACTTTCCGGAACACTTTTGCTATTGTTTCTCCTCTAATTTGTGTGATTTGGATACAACTAATGCGGACTAACGCTGTTTTCAGCAGAATTGCTTTGGTGTCTCGTTTTTGTGCAGGAAATCAACTTTCAGGAAAAATCCCGGAAAATATCGCAAAACTCCTATTTTACCAGATGGCTCGCGGAGCCAGAAGACGGGACAAAGAGGAGCCACGAGGGGCCCACACCCCTGGCCGCGCGGACTAGACCAGGCCGTGCCAGTAGGGGGTCTGGCCGCCTCGTACTCCGCCTCGACCTCTCCATTCGCCTATAAAAGCCATCTGACCTAAAACAGACGGGGTGGGGGGTCCGACGTTTTTCTAGATAGAGTTCCGTTGCGCCGCCGCCACCAGAAACCGCGATTCAGAACCAGTAACTCCGTTCTGGCACCCTGCTTGGACGGGCAATCGGAGGAGATCATTACCATCACTTCTCCATCAACCATCCATGATTCCCCCGTCCATGAGTGAGTAATCCCCCATTGTAGGCTATGGGGATGGTAGGAATTAAATGAGATCGTTCATGTAATGGCATCAAATTGTTAGGGCATGGTGCCTAGTATCTATTATTAGTTCTTTTGACTTTGTTGCAACTTGTTATGCTTAATGCTTGTCTCTAGGGCCCGAGTGCCATGATTTCAGATCTGAACATGTTATTGATTCATGATGATAGTATTGTTTGTGATCTTACCTACAAGTTGTATACACATATTATTGTCCAAAACCGAAGGCCCCGAAGTGACAATAATCGGGATAACAGGAGGGGATGGATTTGATGTGAGGATCACATGTGTTCATGGAGTGTTAATGCTTTGCTCCAGTGCTCTATGAGAAGGAGCACCTTAATTGCCAGTAGTTCCCTTGAGGCCCCGCTGCAAATGGGCTGGCAGGACAAAAGATGTTGCGCAAGTTCTCATTACGAGCACGTATGACTATATATGGAACACATGCCTATGATTATTTAGTACTTGGATGCTTTATCTTATTTATCTGCAAATTCCCTATGTCTTGATTGCTATATGAATTGTCTTGTCCATGCAACGCCCGTCCATCCATCCCTATGCCTACCGCGCTTTAATCCTACTGTTTACTGCAATTGTTACTACTGTCTTTACTTTTACTACTGCTATTACTTTGTTATTACTACTACAAAACTGTTGCTACTGATAAACTACTTTGAGCAAGATTGTTTCCAGGTGCACCTGAATTGACAACTCAGTTGTTAAGGCTTATAAATATTCTTTGGCTCCCCTTGTGTCGAATCAATAAATTGGGTTTTACTTCCCTCGAAGCCTGTTTCGATCCCCTATACTTGTGGGTCATCAGCATGCACAACTCCTGTGAGGTGGTGCGCGAGCACTACGCAATCAACTTCTTCGTCAACGGCAGCAGAGATGGAACCATGCTCAAGCATAAGCTGAGCCGGGTGCAACCTGAAACCATGGCTCAGGCCATGGCCATTGGGGACAAGTACACCACAGCTGACGCAGCGATGAAAAAGGCCAGCGTGCTGGATGACCAAGGGCAGATAATCATGGATAACTCCATGGACCGGCGCCAGCCGGATGGGCATCATAACAACTCCAGACGGCACGACCACGACAACCGCGATGGCAAAATAAAGGTCGACCAGCTTGACAACCGGTATGGGTCCAAGCAAGTGGCAGCCATCCAAGAGGATCCGGTGCGGGAAGCAGCCGAAGAAAGAAGCCTGATGACCGGACACCACGACCCAAGTACACCATCAAATCGATGCTTGATAGGTCGTGCAAGTTTCACAGCGGTGGCAACAATCCGGCTACGCACACAACTCACTAGTGCACCTTGACCAAGAGGATGCCCGAGGTTTGCGGCTTACCACCACCACCGCCGCCTCCACCAACAGATGGGCCACAAGACAACCGTGAACGCCAGAACCACCAGGACAAGGATGATGGTGATTACCCTCGCTGGGTGGGCACTACCGCATTTTCACAATCGAGCTGGAAACCAAGCATAGCAAGAGGCGCCGCGAGGCGGAGGTGAACACAATTGTTCCCCCCGTTCCTCACTACGTAAATTGGTCTGTGCAAGAGATCACGTAGAGTAGGAAGGACCGGCCGGCTATGCCGCCTCACCCATGCACCTACGCGATGGTCTGGATCCTATCATTATCTCCAAGAAGCACTCCTGTAGATTCTCACGCTTCCTTGTGGATGGAGGCAGCAGCATCAACCTCCTATACCGCAGCTTGTTGGACTGGCTCGACATCAGGGAATATCAACTAGAGCGATCCAACACCTCCTTCCATGGAACCGTCTTGGGTCCATTACATTCGCCCATCGGCAAGATCCGTTTCGACATCATTTTCGGCATGGAGGGAAACTTCCGCCGTGATACCATCTGGTCAACCTCTCCAGTGCATACCACGCCATCCTTGGGCGCCCAGCACTCACCAAGTTCATGGCACTGCCGCACTACGCGTACCTCAAGACGAAGCTCCCTAGGCCAAAGGGGGTAATCACCATCGCCGGTGACTATAGGTTGTCGGTGGACTGTGCCACAGACGGCTCCAAGCTACCCGAGGCCATGATCCTCGCAGAGGAGAAACGTATTATCATGCAAAATGTGGCGGCCTTGCAAGCAGAAATTCTGGCAGGCGATCCAAAGCCAGCCGGAGAGGCGCAGTTCAAGCCGTCCAAGGGCACCAAGAAGATTTTGCTCAATGAGGATGAGCCGGACAAATTCGTCCTTGTCAGAGATAGCCTGGACAACAAATAGTAAAGCGCGCTCCTCGACTTCCTCTGTGAGAATCGGGATATCTTCGCATGATCCCCCAAGGACATGCCGGGTGTTCCGAGGGAGCTCGCCGAGCACTCTTTACATGTTAGGCAGGATGCAAAGCCGGTCAAGCAATCTCTATGCCGCTTCACAGAAGAAAAGAGAAGAACAATTGGTGAAGAAATCACCCGTCTCCTTGTAGCCGGATTCATCATGGAAGTATACCACCCGGAATGACTAGCGAATCCAGTGCTGGTGCTGAAAAAGAACAAAACTTGGCGCCTGTGTGTTGACTACACCAGCCTTAACAAGGCATGCCCCAAAGATCCATTTTCCCTGCCAACGACAGATTAAGTGATCAACTACACAACCGGCTGCGAACTATTATCGTTTCAGGATGCGTACTTCGGCTACCACCAGATCCGGCTGAACACCGTTGATCAAATAAAGATAGCATTCATCACCCAGTATGGCATTTACTGTTATACCACCATGCCATTTGGACTGAAAAATGTAGGGAGAACGTCCCAGCGCTGCATGCACAAGTGCCTGCAATCGCAGATCAGTAAGAACGTACATGCCTACGTCGATGATGTGGTCAATATAAATAAACGAGAAACACTCCTCGAGGTCCTTAAGGAAACATTTGCCAACCTCCGTCGGTTCTAGATGAAGCTGAACCTGGAGAAGTGCGTGCTCGGTGTTCCACCTGGCTAGCTCCTCTGTTTTCTCGTCTCAAAACGAGGAATCAAGGCTAACCCGGAGAAGATCGGTGCGATCAAGCGCATGCAGCCGCCATAGAACCTGCATGACATACAAAAGTTCACTGGATGCCCGGCCTCCCTCAGCAGGTTTGTCAGCCGGCTGGGCGAGAAGGCACTCCCACTGTACCAGCTCATGAAGAAAACAGACAAGTTCATCTGGAGGGTATAGGCGGATGAATCCTTCGGCGACCTCAAGCGCATGCTATCCTTCCCATCAATACTGGCGGACCCTTCTGCAAAGTAGCCAATGCTAATGTACATTGCAGCTACCAACCGGGTCGTTAGTATCATGCTTGTGGTTGAGAGGCCGGAAGAAGCAAAGGCGCAGCCGGTCCAATGCCCGATGTACCACCTGAGTGAGGTACTCTCGCTATCAAAGAAGAACTACCCCCACTACCAGAAGCTAGTGTATGGCCTGTACATGGCCGCCAAGAAACTGAAGCACTACTTCCAAGAGCACTCCATCAGTGTGGTAGCATTAGCGCCACTTTCGGAGATCACGGAAACAGGGACGCCATGGGCCAGGTGGCGAAATGGGCATTAGAGCTCGCCTCCCATAGCATCCAGTAAAAGCCAAGAATGGCGATCAAGTCGCAATCCCTGGCGGATTTCCTTGTTTACTGGGCAGAAACCCAATATCTGCCACCGTTCCCTAACTCCACTCACTAGAAGCTACATTTTAATGGCTATAAGATGTACGGTGGGCTCGGAGCCGGAGTTTTCATCACCTCTCTGAAAGGGGACCGGCTAGAGTACGTGTTGCAGATCCACTTCCACGCATCCAACATCGTCGCCGAGTACGAAGCACTCGTCCATGGCCTCAAAATGGCAAAACAGATCAGCATCTGGCGCATCCTCTGTTTTGGCGACTCAAACTTGGTGGTGCAGCAAGTATCGGGCGATTGGGACACCAAGGATGCAAAGATGGCCTTGTACCCCTTCTTCATGTAGTAGTTGTGCGCTTTCTTCGAGGGATGTGAGTTCGACCATGTTCCTCGAGCCAACAACGAGGCTCCTATGTGCTCTCCTGCGTCGGGTCAACAAGGCAAGCAATTCCACCTGGAGTCTCCCTCGAGCACCTGTGCAAGCCATCCATCACGCCGTCTCCGGAATACGACTCCATCATCCTAGACACGGACCCAGGGATTGCCGGCTCCAAGCGGCCAGAAGTTGTCACAAAAGACCCGAGGACAGCCGCGTCAAACCCGAATACTTCCATACCAATCCCGAGGACTGCCACGTCAGAGGCCCCGACACCCCCAATCGGCTCGAGTAGCCTAGGGACTACCGGCTCTGCCCTTCCACCCGGCAGGGCGCCCGACGAGCCTGATTCGGTCGTGCGCGAGGAAATCATGTTGATCATGGAAACCGTGCATGCCATTAGGGAAACTCCCGCATGCGCCAAACCATCATGAACTTCGTGGCCAAGGGAGAGCTCCCCGACGAAGAGGTGGAGGCAAGGAAAGTAAAGCATGGAGGAAATGCATACACCATCATCAACAACGAGTTATACAAGCATAGCGTGGGAGGAATTTACTAGCACTGTGTGAGCCAAGAAGAAGGAATCCGGCTGTTGGTGGACATCCACCAAGGCGAGTATGGCCACCATGCATCATCACGAGCTATAGTAGTTAAGGCATTCCGCCATGGTTTCTACTGGCCTACCGTGCTGGAAGACGCCAAGCAAATGGTGAAAGCATGCAAAATGGGTAACAACATTTTAGCCAACAAAAGCACACTATGGCTGTAGCCCTCAAGACAATACCCATCACCTGGCTGTTTCCCGTCTAGGGATTGTACATGGTTGGCCCCTTCAAAGACGGCGTGATTCGGCATGACACACCTACTGGTGGCGGTGGACAAATTCACCAAGTGGTTTTAGGCAAAGTCAATCAAGAAGCTGGACAGATCAATAGTGATCAAGTTCTTCACAGACATCATCACACTCTTCGGCTACCGTAATAGCATCATCACTGACAATGGCACGAACTTTTCCAAAGGGGCCTTCGCGCGCTTCTGTGGAGAAAAGGGCATCCGCCTGGACCTTGCCTATGTCGTGCACCCCTAGTCAAATGGTCAGTGCGAGGGAGCAAATGGCCTGGTCCTAGCGGGAATCAAGCCCTGGCTGATCAAGCCACTAATGAGATCCCCCGAATGCTAAATAGGAGAGATGATGGCTATGTTGTGGAGCCTATGCACCACACTGAACCGCTCCAATGGCTACAGGCCATTCTTCCTTGTCTATGGGGCGGAGGTGGTCCTGCCAACTGACATCGAGTTCTACGCACCTCACAAGTTGTAGTGCATGCAAAGACAGTAAGTAGATGCCTATCATCTCATCAATACTCAAAGTGCCACATTTTCATCATTGACCAGTTGTAAACAGTGAAAATCACAAGATTATCTCTTAGCACTAACATAGCTATGGAAAACATCAATTTTTGCCTCATACTAACAAAGCACACATAGATCAATGAGATAATCGAACATATAGCAAGAAGCATGCACAACAAATGTGTTTGTACAGAACACATGCTATATGCACATTATCCCATGCACAGAGAAAGTGCCACCCTTTAATCATTGACCAAATGCATTTGAAGAGAATACAATGACCTACATCAATATATAATGTGGGCTCCATAGTAAGATAGCACACACAAGTCAATGAGATGAATCTGTATCTACAAAGGAGATATAGAGCCATAATGGTTGTACAAAGACACTAAGTAGATGGAGATCATCTGATCAACAAGCTAAGTGCCACATATTAGTCATTGGCCAGTTGTAAACAGTTAATATCCTAAGATTATCCATCATCACTAACATATAGCTATGAAAAAAGAAAATTGGGGGCATTAATTTGGCGACTACTTCAAGATCATCTAGTGACATAGACAGCAACAGCGCCGCTCTGCCCTAGAACGAGGCGGTGACACTGAGGCCAAGATCCATCACCGGCGACCTAGATGGAGCACTGTCGCGGTGAACCTAGAGTGAGGAGGTGACGCGGTGAAGGGAAGTAGGTCGAGTAGCACTTACGTTGCAGCCGTCATCTCCGGGGAGGGGAGGCTGGTTGGTCGTCACCGGGAAGGGGACGGGAGGTGATTTGGCCATCATAGGGGAGGGGAGGGGACGGGATTCGGTCGTCTCCAGGGAGGGTACGAGAGGGGATGGGATTTTTTGTTGCTGGGGAGGGTCCGGGAGGGGATTTGTCCATCACCGGGAGGGTCGCGGAGGGGATTCGGCAGTCGCTGGAGAGGGTTTTCCTAGTGCTGGGAGGTGAGTGGATTTGGGCGAGTGTGGAAGGGACCCGTAATACCCAACGACAGGCGGGGCCCACACTGGAGCTGACGAGTGGCCCCATAACGAGCCGTTGCCCCGACCGCACCGCACCAGACTGCAAGAGACCGCACCGCACCGTGTCGCACCGCACAGCCGCCGTCGCTGCCGTCACATCTCCACCACCGTCGTTGCCACATCTTGGCTGCCATGGGGATGCGCAAGCCAGGAGGAGAGGGTGACATTGTGGACTAGGTAAATTAGGTCTTGCTCCATCCCTGAATCTGTTCTACCTAGGTTTCTAGCAGTTAGGGGAATTTAAGAGTTTCAATGACTTGTTCTGCAGAGTTGGGTTGGAATCGATGGGGAGCTGCCAATTTCCATCCTAGATCAAGTGAATGGTGGGAAGGAGCTAGATCCTAGTTGGAGATGCCAGTGCAACCATGTTACTTCTAGGAAGGTTGCCTCCTATGGTGCAGACATTGGTAGAATTTTTTTAGGTTATCCATATGAGGTTTGATGTTACTTGTACTGGATGGACAACCCATGGCTAGCACATATGCAGAGGATGCTTGCCCAGCTATGTAAGAAGGCAGATGATAAGATGATTACTGAGCTAAGGCTGGCAGATAGAGACACGGATCTGCAAATATGTAAACTGAGGTTGAAGAAAATGAGAAAAGAAATGGAATGCAAGCATGTTTGGTTCATGATGATGCTTAGTGTGGTAGTGACTTTAGGGTGTGTTCTTCTTTTTGTTGTTGGCAATTGTGGAAATAAGTATTGAATTATGGATATATTCTGTTTCCTCTTGGTTTAGACATTTTAGAAATCAGTAAGAGAAATGAGTTTGTTGGATGTTTAGTTAGCTAGCTAGCTAGTCAGTTGTTTTCAGTATTCATGAGATTTATTTAACTTGTTGTACCAAACTTGTTGAAACTAGGAAAAATCATGGTTGCAAAAGTAATGTGTATTTATCTTGTGTTGATTTCAAACATGGTGCAACCAGGAACAATAACCATGGATTTTCTATATTGTTGCAAAACCCGGAACAATCGCGTGTGTGTTTCTCAGAGATTCACACTAAAAAATATTTTGAAATGTTGGAAATATGTGCAACCAGGAACAATCATAACAAACAACTTAAAAGGCACTAACAATATATAGAGGTACTAGTTAAATAGGTTTGATCACAACCACCGCATACTGCTAGTAGTACTTAATAATTACACGACCCAAACGATATACTATAACAGTACACCCATTACATAAATAGGAGGCAGCACCAGGCAACATACAACAGGAGGTAGCAGAGGCAACAAGAGGTGGCAGCAGAGGCAACACGAGGCGGCAGCAGAGGCAACACGAGGCAACATGAGCTAGTAGTTAGGGCCACAGAGCAACGTGGCCGAGGTTGGCATACTTGCTCAAGTAAACCATGAAGGCAACGTGCTTGGCTTTCGTATTATTCGCACGCCGCTATCCTCCACGGGCCATGCCCCCGGCATGCTGCATGATGCTATCCAGGTCTTCCGCAATCCTTCTTGCGCGGAAGGGGCACCTGTACTTGTTTGCACCTCGATGGAAGGGGAACCTCCCATTCCTCATATGCTTTAGGATCTGGCGGCTTTTTGCGTGCCTAGACCACATACTTTCACCGACATCACTATCTAGTTCCTGCGAATTAGCAAGTAGAGAGAAGAAGTCAGTGAAAAAAATACTCTCCCAAGATCATGATATCAAACTAGGAAAGGGATGTGTTGAGAGATTAATTTTAGCATCTGCGCACAAGTTGAACCAGCTTTTGAACAAACTAGTACATCAAACATATATCTAGTTTGCATACATATATGATAAAACAAGTGATATATAAAATTATGCTGTTCTTCCAAATAATTTGAAAGAATCTATACAAGTTTCAGTATATAAAGATACATCCAAATTTTAACAAAACTAAGACATCCTTTTTTAGGACAGATGGAGTAATTCTTTCCATGTATCTTATCAGTAAATTGGTAAAACAAAAAGAAGTTATGACTAGCTAGTTTTATTCAGTTTGAACATGGTATAAATAGGAATTTGTTTTCTCCTAAATATATACTCACTGTATTATGAATTTAACAATTTGTTTCCCTAAACAAATAATAGAGATGGACTACACACATAAATTTAATTTACCAGCATTATTTTAATGCATCTGTTCATATAGATACACAACTTACTATAAGAGAGATTGGATAAAACATGCATGATATAATATTTAACATATACACTCCACTTAAATTAAAATTATATTGTTTTCTTTCAAATAATTTGAATGAATATCTATACAAGTTTCAGTATATATAAAGATACATCCAAATGTTAACAAGAAATATGAGATATCATTTTTTTAGGACAGATGGAGTAATTATTTCCACTCATCTTATCAGTAAATTGGAAAAACAAAAAGAAGTTATGACTAGAACATGGTACAAATAGGAATTTTCTTTCTCCTAAATATACTCAGTTAATTAGGAATTTAACAATTTGTTTCCCTAAATATAACAGAGATGTACATTTATCTGCATTTTAATGCATCTGTACATATGATTTGTTTCCCTAATTATAACAGAGATGGACATTAAATTTCTGTTAATGTAATCAGGAGCTCGCATGATTACTATATGTATATATATATGTGACTTTTATCATACAAATCAAACTATACATTGAACAGCATGAACACAACCTAGATAAGAGATCTGAACTCCACATAAAAATATATCACTAGAAAATATCGATAAAAATGACCAACAAAAGATGAGCATATATAGAACTACTAGCCGCCTAGAACTACTAGGGACAGATCAAATCAAACTAGAAAATGTGTGACTAGAATGACTAGGGGCAGATCAAAACGACCAACAAAAGATGAGCATAGAATTACTAGGCGGAGAAGAAATTAAATAATCAAACTCTAAAAGATCAGAAAACCCTACAAATTAAAATATGAACAATAAAATATGAAAACCCCATTCAAAGTTCAGATCTAATTACCTCTGGTTCTACGTTGCTGGGTTCTTACTTGAATGCGAACAGATCTGTAGGTTCTTCATCTTCACTATCATCAAAGTAATCGTAGTCCACCTTGTTATCTGCAACTGCTACCGGATCTGCAACCGCTTCCTCTTCGACCTTGTTATCTACTTCCTTCTGGACGATGGCAATGGTGTCCTCTGCGATGATGATCTTGGCATCCTCGGTGACCACCGGTCTTGATCTATTCATCCTCGCGAGAAAACGATCTACTTGTTGCTAGGGTTTCCTTATTTTCTTTGGAGTACAGGGAAGAGTGGTATGGAGTGTGGAGAAATGACTAGGAGATGATGGGGAGACAGTGTGGCTGATGTCTTTTAAATGACTAGGAGATGATGGGGCAGTCTCACGCAGGGTGGGAAACATGTACATCACACGTGTCAATGCAAAACGCAAGAGTGGGAATGCAAAACATGTATATATATAGATCATCCCCTAGAGTGATTACATGTGTTCTTTTCCTGAACTACACATTGATATATATATATCCACTAGATAGTCATTATTGATGATCCACATGACCACATTGATCATATCTATACATGACCACACACACTCTACTCTAGTGGATTATATTCTGTGATGCAACTTCTCTGTCACACTGGTGAATTATTGCAATGTGTGGAAGTTGGTTTCCTATGTCTGTTTTGCTTCTTATACACCATGGTTTCCCACTTGGATCCCCCATAGAGTCATTGCACATTGCATATGTGTTATTTTCCAAAACCACATTGATATCTGATTCCCACACACACTCTAGTCGATTCTGTGATTCAACTTCTGTCACACTAGTGTGTTTTTGTCTCTATATATATGACCATGATGGTTTGACACATATATATATATATATATGGATCATCCCCTTGAGTGATTGCATGTGTTATTTTCCTAAACCACACATTGATATATAGCTCTCCACTAGATAGTCATTATTGATGATCCACATGACCACATTGATCATATCTATACATGACCACACACACACTACTCTAGTGGATTATATTATGTGATGCAACTTCTCTCTCACACTAGTGCATTATTGCAACGTGTGGAAGTTGATTTCCTATGTGTGTTTTGCTTCTTCTACACCATGGTTTCCCACTTGGATCCCCTATAGAGTCATTGCACATTGCATATGTGTTATTTTCCAAAACCACATTGATATTTGATGACCACACACACTCTAGTGGATTCTGTGATTCAACTTCTATCACACTAGTGTGTTTTTTGTCTCTATATATATGACCATGATGGTTTGACACACACACACACATATATATATGGATAATCCCCTAGAGTTATTGCATGTGTTCTTTTCCTAAACCACATATTGATATATATATATATCTCCACTACATAGTCATTATTGATGATCCATATGACCACATTGATCATATCTATACATGACCACATTGATTATATTCAACTTCTCTGTCACACTGGTGCATTATTGCAATGTGTGGAAGTTGATTTCCCATGTGTATTTTGCTTGTTCTACACCATGGTTTCCCACTTGGATCCCCCATAGAGTCATTGCACATTGCATATGTGGTATTTGCCAAAACCACATTGATATGTGATGACAACACACACTCCAGCGGATTATGTGATTCAACTTCTGTCATACTAGGTGTTTTTGGTCTCTATATATATGACCATGATGGTTTAACACACACACACACACACACATATATATATATATATATGGATCATCCCCTAGAGTGATTGCATGTGTTATTTTTCTAAAACACACATTGATATATATATATCTCCACTAGATAGTCATTATTGATGATCCACATGATGACATTGATCATATCTATACATGACCACACACACTACTCTAGTGGATTATATTCTGTGATGCAACTTCTTTGTCACACTAGTGCATTATTGCAATGTGTGGAAGTTGATTTCCTGTGTGTGTTTTGCTTTCTCTACACCATGGTTTCCCACTTGGATCCCCCATAGAGTCATTGCACATTGCATATGTGTTATTTTCCAAAACCACATTGATATTTGATGACCACACACACTCAAGTGGATTCTGTGATTCAACTTCTATCACACTAGTGTGTTTTTGGTTTCTATGTATATGACCATGATGGTTTGACACACACACACACATATATATATGTAAGATCTCACCATAATAAGGTAAGATCCCTGTGATTGCAGTGCTAGTCCCTGGATCGAAATGCTAGCACCCATAGTTTAAGATGAAGTACAAAGAAACAAAGGTCATTATTACATCGCATATCCAGGAATATTATGGTTCTTACAACTCACTTATCCCAAGGCTAAGATACTTAAGGTTCACATTACATATCATAATAATAATAGAGTCTTTTGTCTTCATGCGCGACAGGCAAACATGTCGAGTGTAGACCCGCAACCCTACTCATCATCAGAGTATCCTACAACATAATAAGTTACAGCCACAAGGGTCAATACATTTGGAATTGTATTGGCAAGTGATACCATAGATACTTAGTATAATCCAACAACTACATGAATATAAGGCTAAGTGGGGTTTTAGCTAACTTTGCTAAAAGCTAGTTTACCTTGTAGTTTTTGAAGAGTAAGTTTTCTCATTCAAACACTAAGGTACCAATGATAGACATCACTGAACTTCTACCCATGTTCACCCACAAGTTTTAACTTAGAGAAATTTGGATGAGGAGATTATTGAACTGCTTCACTGTCTTGAGGCTCATAAGTTGTCCATAACCGGGGACACGGCTAAGTCCTTAGTTTTACCCTCTCGAGAGGTGGTGCACTTTCCCCACATGACTCGACATGCATCGAGACGAGACTTTTCAGAAGAAATCCCTCAGGCCACCACGGACGCGTTCCATCCTATCACCACAACCACCTTCTGTTCGTCAGGCTCAGTTCTTGCAACTTAGTTGGTCAAGGCAGAGCCCATATGGCATGTGGCTACACTGGAAGCTTCGTGACAAGAACGTCTCCAATCCCTTTGTTCCTGGGTGGCCATCCACAAGTGTGATACACCATCTGACCATAGACATGGCCCCTGAGTAACCACTCAACATAATCCAAGAAAGCCCCATTCCACCCAGGTGTTTCATTAACATTAGTTGTTTTCTTAGTCAAATAATATAATATCTTTCCATACTATCTTGATATGTATTTTCCACCCACGAATTCTAATAGCATGGCTAAGCACTCTAGCATACGAAGTCTTTCAACTAGGAGATACTAACAAGATATAGTCTATAGGTAGCATAGCATAGCATAGTAACATATAAATAATCTTATCATGCTAGTATCTACCAAAATAACACTAGTGCAATAGTGAAAATAATGGGACATGAGATGAAATATCACTTGCCTTGGTAGCTAGGGGAAGAGGTACAATCCTCACAGCAACAAACTTCACAATCCACACAATCTACACAAAGAACAATACAACAACGAAATTCAATCAATAAAACATTACAAAAATATGAATGCATGCAAAATGTAATGGTATGATCACAACTCTATAACTTACAGAGTCTATAGTATAGAGGGTAAAATACCTCATCTAAATGCATAAGAAATACCCCAAAACCAATTATAGAACAATTTTTATGAGCAAAATACTCCTAAAAAGGTTCTACCTATAATTCAAAATTTTCAGAAGTAAAAGTGTGAAACAAGGCATCTATAATAAAGGTCTTATTTTTATGAATCCATAGACACCAAATTTGCATTTTTCTGAATTGTGGATCAAAATTTATGGATTTTCTAAGTTTAATACAAAATCTATCTAATTTTCTATTTAAACAAATAACCTGGGCGACGTGGCGCGATTTCATTGGCCCGTACTGATGGGTTCGTAGCATGGAAAACAAAAAATTTCTACCGCAAGAACGAACAAAACCCAGATCTAATCTAGATAAAAGCCAAGATCTAATCTACTAGACATGTGCAACGAGATAGATAGGAACTAACCCTCGTAGATCCGAAAGCGTTAACGGGATTAGATCTCGTGGTTGATGTAGTCGATCACTTGCCGATCTCAGTGAGCAGTGGAGGTAGTAGATCTTCTCAATGGAATCCCAGCAGCACGACAGCGTGGTGGTGGTGGTGGAGTAGAGAATTCTGCAGGGCTTCGCCTATGCCTGTGCAGAAGAAAGGAGGAGGAGAGAGGCGGCGGAGATTTGGTGTTGTAGAGGAGGGACTTGAGGGGGCGCCCCCACCCCTCTATTTAAAGGGGGGAGGCGCCATGGGAGGGGGAGTCCTTGTAGGACTCCCCTTCCTCCTATGGCCGGCGGATTGGGAGGTGGGGGGAGGAGTCCTCCCCCCCCCACGAATCCTTGTCTTACCCCACAAGGACTCCTTGCCTTTCTTGGTTTTCAAGCAAACTCCAAGAAATCTTCCAGAATCTTCCGGAACATTCCGAAACCTTCTAGAAACCTCATACAAATACTCCGGAACATTTCCTAACTCAGAAAATGATCCCCAATATATGAATCTTATTCTCCGGACAATTCCGGATCTCCTCGTGATGTCCCTGATCCAATCCGAGACTCCGAACAACATTCGGTCTCCAACGCACATTCCATATCTACTTAAAACAACTTCAAACCTTAAGTGTGTCACCCTACGGTTCGTGAATATGCAGACATGACAGAGACACATCTCCTATCAATAACCATCAGTGGGATCTGGAGATCCATAACGGCTCCGACATACTCAACGATGACTTCGTGATCGATAGAACCATTAACATACGAAACCAATTCCCTTTGTCACGCGATACTATACTTATCCAAGGTTTGATCGTTGGTATCTCCATACCTAGTTCTACCTCGTTACTGATAAGTACTCTTTACTCGTTCCGTGATATCTCATCCCTTGTGACCTAGTCACATGCTTGCAAGCTAACTAGATGACATTCCACCGAGAGGGCCCAGAGCATATCTATCCGTCATATGGATGGACAAATCCCAATCTTGGTTCATGCGCTTCAACACATACTTTCAGAATACCCAATGACACCTTTATGACCACCCAGTTACGAAGCGGTGTTTGATGTCATCAAAGTATCCATCCGGTGATGGTGATTAACATAACCTCATGGTCGAAGGATTAGATTACTATGCATTTGAAAGCTTATAGCAATACGAACTTAATGACTTGATCTTTATGCTACGCTTACTATGGGTGTGTGTCCATTACATCATTCTCCTAATGATATAACCTTGTTATTAATCACATCCAATGTCCATGATCAGGAAACCATGATCATCAATTAATCAACAAGCTAGTTCAACAAGAGGCTTACTAGGGACTCTTTTATGTTTACAAAACACACATGTATTAGTGTTTCCTAATAATACAATTATAGCATGGGATGTAAACATTTATGATAAACATAAAGATATAGTAATAACCACTTTATTATTGCCTCTTGGGCATATCTCCAACAGTCTCCCACTTGCACTAGAGTCAATAATCTAGTTAAAAACTTGTGCATTTCAACACCTATGGCTTTCTGGTGTTGTATAGACACTATTGCTAGTGGTAAACATAATCTTCGGATCTAACACTTCCAGGTCCGTGTGTATTTGCATGTCCTTGCGTCTCTACGCATTACTCATTCTCCAATGAGATGGCATTGAATAAATTTGGTCCTTTGGTGAGACCTTTAGTTCCTTCGGCTCAAAATATGTTGATATTATTGTCACACAATATATCTTCATAGTATTAGCCCGCTAGGAACCACACCTAGTTTGATAACAAACTACTTGACACAAATGCCGTCAGTTACTGCTACAATAGTAGTCATATACTTAGCCTTTTGTTGTAGTATCTGTTACAATGTTTTAACTTTGGTACTCAACCAAATCCGTTATGGAACTTCCTTTCCATTACATTGTGCCACCCATAGTTTAAATTGAGATAAATTTAATTTGTATCTTGTGACAAAATTAGTATCAATGTAACGCTTTACAATGAACTACCTTTAACTATTTGGCACTTATACATGGTATATTCTTAGTTCATCCAAAGCTCATAAGAATATCTTTACTATTGTCCAATGATCATCTTATGAATCATTCTGGTATATCCTCATAACATTTAGAGCATAGGACATATCTGGATGTGTACATCTCAAAGAATGATTGATCAAAATATTCTTGTGATTTCACCAAGTGTCAAAACACTTGAATCTCGTGTCAACACACTCGAATCTTGATTCAGTCCTTTCCATGCGTCAAGAACCTTTCTTGTTGTTTCCATATTGAACTCATTCAACGTCTTATCTATGTACATTTGGCAAAACCATATTAGCGCCTCAATCTATCCATATAGACATTGATGCCTAATTCTTGGGTTATGCCTAAGTCTTTCATCAAAATGAAATTCTTAACCTGTGTCAATACAAGATACATCATTTCCAATCAACAATATGTCCTCTACATAATATATTAGAAATATGTCTCAGCGCTCCCACTTAATTTCTTGCAAATGCAAGCATCTTCATCATCTCCGATGAATTTAAACTCTTTTAACAGTTTCATCATGGTGAAGATTCCAACTCCGCGATGCTTACTTCAACCACTGAAGTTTTGCATACTCTTTTAGCATCCTTTGAATTAACAAAACCCTTTGGGTCGTGTCATTTACACGTCCTAGGTAACCATTCTATTAGAAGAACTTGTTTTGTTTGTTCAACTACCATATACCAAAATATATGTAGTGGTTGCTACATTAATCCGTCCAGACTAAATATCGCTATGAAAGATCAAATCTTATCATAGTCAATTCCTTGAACATTGTCGTAAACTCTTTCCGACATGTCGACTATTTCATAGATTTGAAACATCCATGTCTATTTCTTTATAGGTCCAAACACGACCGAAAGGCTTCATGCCTTTCCGGATGGTCTTCTAAGTTCAGAAACTTGATTTCTCGTGTATGGATACTATCACGGATTCCTTGACTTCTAGTCATTTTATGGAGTCAGGGTCCATCATCGCTTCTTTGCATGTAGTCGGTTCATCATTGTCAAAACAATAATGACTTGCTTATCAAATCTTACTATTTGATTCTTACCGACCCACACTGTTCTATAGGAACTCTAATCTCCGAGATCACACCTTTTGTAATCACGAGAGCCATGAGCATTGTGGCCGCCACCGGGACACTTTTCGGCGCTGCGCTACTTAGCACATATAGCTAAGGTTCAACAACCTTATCAAAGTTCTATTGTCCTCCCACTTAACATTTCATGAAAAAATTCCTTCTCAAGAAACCTGACGTTCCAAGCGACAAACTCTTTTGTCCTCGGCGTTATGGAGAAATTCCCAACAAATTCTTTGGAATAACCTACAAAGACGTGCTTATCCGACTTTGGTTGTAAACATTTTACTTATGCCTAGCATACCAAAATTTAAGAAAGGACAATTCGGGTTTTATCCCAAACCATGACTTATATGGTGTCATTTCAACGGATCACGATGGAGCTCTTTTCAGTGTAAAAGCGGTAGTCACTAAAGCTTTTAATCTTTAAAATATAATGGCAGTTTTATAAATGACACCTTTGATCTTACCATGTTAAACAAGGTTTCATTACATATCTTGAACACTCCATACTCCTATGGTGTTTTGGGAAATGTAAATCCATGGAACGATTCCTCAAATCTTAGGTGTTTTGCTAAACTTGTAACTCAAACATCTTTCTTTATGATCCAATCATAAACTCTTTTATTTTCTTGTTACAATGATTTTCCACTTCATCTTGCAAGTCTTTGAACATTTTTCAAATGTTTCATACTTCTTCCTTATTGAGTAAGTATATACATATACTCACTCAAATCTTTGGAGAAAGCATATGAAGTTAAAATCCATCGCCCACGACTACACATAATGGACTATATACATCAATATGTACAAATTCCAATCAGTTAATCGTCCGTTCCTCTTCTGGCCTACGAACGGAGTTTTAATTATCTCCAGGAAAGTATCACAAATGTCATTTGATCCAAATCAAAGACTCCAAAAAATCCATCAACATGGAGTTTCTTCATGTATCCCTTTCAATATAATTTAAACGGCGATGTCACTTTGCAAGTGATCTTTCAATCATTTGTCTTGCGACATTTTAGCATTAGTTTTATGGTCGTTATTTCTCCTACCAGATTTGTATATTATCCATCTATTATGGAATACGGTAATTATTTGAACAACCTTTTGTCGTCATAATACCTGATCAAAATAACAATTATTGAAACAAATCTTGAAGGCAAGCTTTGATGTTAACGAGCAACATAACAACCCTTTGTTTGTTTTCGATGAACATCATCACTTTTTCTCTTGCTAGTTACTTAGGCCATTGCAGTTCATGAATTGTGTTGTCCTGTATGACACTTCATACGAACCAATTCGGTATCCAATACCGGAGAACCACATTGTTTAACAAGGAAGGAATACAACCATAACATGTATATCTTCTATATGCCTAAGTTGGACATCTCCAACCTTTTATTTTCTGCCAAATATTTTATAGATTCTCTTTCAGCAATTCCTTTTCTTTGAAAATAATTTATCAACATCAATAGTGGTGTTATCAACATGACACATGGTACAAAGCGTATATAGTCAACCACTAATACCTTTGGACTTGCACTTTGAGGTGGATTACCATCATCAAATGTTTGGTGTTCTTTCACGAATACATTCTTTAGTAATCTTTTAGTGTAGTAAACATTTTACTTACATCTTCTATTCATCCTTATCATGACAACTTTCATGATCAAGCAGCTATAGCTTATAAAGGTGAATTGTGAGTATAATGTTTCTTTTTAGAACCTTTTGGAGGATTAGGACGACTAGCGTCTCCAACCTTCAGAAATTCTCATCAAATATGAGGACGTATACTCTATCATGTTGTAACCAACACATTGTTTTAGATATCGCAATAATTTTCACATATGATGGTTTCTGAAACATTGCTTTCAGCTCTTAGATAAACTTGATATTAAAAACAATCTTTTGAGTATCAAGAATCATGGAGGCAAACATGATACATTAGATACTAACACTGGAATTGTTACTCTTTATTTAATACTATTTATTAAACTTCATGGAGTAAATAGAGTTTGCTGAAAGTTTGCAATAGGACTTATAAACTTTAAATTGACATTCAAAACAATACGATACCAGTTCGTAAAGTAAATATCCAGAATTTTTATAGTTCCACTATCTCAACTATAACTAAGCGTAAGGTGGTGAACGGATGCCAATGACTACAACAAACTATGCAAATTCACTTTGATTGTGTTTATGATAAATTGAGTTTGACTAATCCAAATTACAAATGAACTCCCACTCAAAACAACATCCCTCGAGTTGTTTTAGTGATTACACGAACCAAATCCACTACACCAAGTCCGATCATCATGTGAGATGATGTAGCTTTAAAGGAGAACAATCAACATGTTCATCATATCATCCATATGACTCATGCTTTACCTTTCGGTATTCCGTGTTCCGAGACCATGTCTGTACATGCTAGGCTCGTCAAGGTTAACCTTAGTTTCCGCATGTGCAAATCCGGCTTGCACCCGTTGTATGCACACATAGAGTCTATCACACCCGATCATCACGAGATGCTTCGAAACGACGAGTCTTAGCAACGGTGCCAACTAAGGACGAACACTTTATTACTTGATATTTAGCGAGAGGGATCATCTTATAATGCTACCGTCGTGATCTAAGCAATACAAGATGCATAAAGGATTAACATCACAGGCAATTCATAATATGTGATATGATATGGCCTTTCTTCTTGTGCCTTTGATCTCCATCTCCAAAGCATGGACATGATCTCCATCATCACTGGTGTGGCGTCAAGGTCTGTGGTGCCGCTTCATGGTTGTCCATCATCACTAGCAACTATTACAACTACTTGGAACAAAGCTATTACAAGATGAATAGACACGCAGGTCTTAACAGAATTGAAGACAACCATTAGGCTCCTGCCGGTTGCCATATTACAACAAGGATCATTGCATACATCAAATACAATCATAATCACATGATGGCCATATCACATCACAAAACCCCTGCAGAAACAAGTTAGACGCCTCTAATTTTCTTTGCATATTTTACGTGGTTTGGGGCTTTCGCATAAGACCGATCTTACCTACGAACAAGAACCACAACATTGATACAATTGTTGTCAGATGCTCATTGTAAATTGAATCTTAACTATGGTGGGAGAGACAGACACCCGCAAAGCCACTTGTGCAAAGCAAGTTGCACGTCAAGCGTGGAGCAAGTCTCATGTGTGATGACATGTAATATTAGCCCGAGCCGCTTCATCCCACCATGCCGCAAGATGCAAAGTACACGCTAAGACACCGACAACAAAAGCATCAACGCCCACAAAAAAATTGTGTTCTACTCGTGCAACAGATCTATGCATAGATACGGCTCTGATACCACTGATGGGTTCGTAGCATGGAAAACAAAAAATTTCTACCGCAAGAACGAACAAAACCCAGATCTAATCTAGATAAAAGCCAAGGTCTAATCTACTAGACATGTGCAACGAGATAGATAGGAACTAACCCTCGTAGATCCGAAAGCGTTAACGAGATTAGATCTCGTGGTTGATGTAGTCGATCACTTGTCGATCTCAAGATCGTGTGGACGATCCTTCCGGCGCCGCGTTCCGGCAGCGCTTCCGCAGTCGGTCACACGTGCGGAGTCGAAGCAGATCTTCCTCTCCTCGTTCCAGCGAGCAGCGGAGGTAGTAGATCTTCTCCACGGAATCCC
Organism: Avena eriantha; assembly: GCA_910589775.1. NCBI lineage: Eukaryota > Viridiplantae > Streptophyta > Magnoliopsida > Poales > Poaceae > Avena > Avena eriantha. Next base: position 423,447,716 of record OU342742.1, on the reverse strand, counting down.
AGCAGCACGACGGCGTGGTGGTGGTGGTGGAGTAGAGAATTCTGCAGGGCTTCGCCTATGTCTATGCAGAAGAAAGGAGAAGGAGAGAGGCGGTGGAGATTTGGTGTTGTAGAGGAGGGCCTTGAGGGGGCGCCCCCACCCCTCTATTTAAAGTGGGGAGGCGCCATGGGAGGGGGAGTCCTTGTAGGACTCCCCTTCCTCCTATGGCCGGCGGATTGGGAGGTGGGGGGAGGAGTCCTCCCCCCCCCCCACGAATCCTTGTCTTACCCCACAAGGACTCCTTGATCCTTTCTTGGTTTTCAAGCAAACTCCAAGAAATCTTCCAGAACCTTCCAGAACATTCCGAAACCTTCTAGAAACCTCATACAAATACTCCGGAACATTTCCTAACTCAGAAAATGATCCCCAATATATGAAATGTTATTCTCCGGACAATTCCGGATCTCCTCGTGATGTCCCTGATCCAATCCGAGACTCCGAACAACATTCGGTCTCCAACGCACATTCCATATCTACTTAAAACAACTTCGAACCTTAAGTGTGTCACCCTACGGTTCGTGAATATGCAGACATGACAGAGACACATATCCTATCAATAACCATCAGCGGGATCTAGAGATCCATAACGGCTCCCACATACTCAACGATGACTTCGTGATCGATAGAACCATTAACATACGAAACCAATTCCCTTTGTCACGCGATACTATACTTATCCGAGGTTTGATCGTTGGTATCTCCATACCTAGTTCTACCTCGTTACTGATAAGTACTCTTTACTCGTTCCGTGATATGTCATCCCTTGTGACCTACTCACATGCTTGCAAGCTAACTAGATGACATTCCACCGAGAGGGCCCAGAGCATATCTATCCGTCATATGGATGGACAAATCCCAATCTTGGTTCATGCGCTTCAACACATACTTTCAGAATACCCAATGACACCTTTATGAACACCCAGTTACAAAGCGGTGTTTGATGTCATCAAAGTATCCATCCGGTGATGGTGATTAACATAACCTCATGGTCGAAGGATTAGGTTACTATGCATTTGAAAGCTTATAGCAATACGAACTTAATGACTTGATCTTTATGCTACGCTTACTATGGGTGTGTGTCCATTACATCATTCTCCTAATGATATAACCTTGTTATTAATCACATCCAATGTCCATGATCAGGAAACCATGATCATCAATTAATCAACAAGCTAGTTCAACAAGAGGCTTACTAGGGACTCTTTTATGTTTACAAAACACACATGTATTAGTGTTTCCTAATAATACAATTCTAGCATGGGATGTAAACAATTATCATAAACATAAAGATATAATAATAACCACTTTATTATTGCCTCTTGGGCATATCTCCAACATGTACCGGTTCGGTTGGATCGACCGCTGCGGGCCGTTGGATCTTAAGTGATAACAGGCGGATCTGATTAGACCGTACCGGTTCATCGACGTTCTAATCCTAGCCACAGACAAAAGATCTAACGGTTCCAGATGGCCTGGCCGGAGACGGGCGGCGCTGACCGGCTGCGCGCGGCGGCGGAGAGTTGGTTTAACACCCTGAAATCAGCTCTATGCAAGTTTTAGCCCTTTCCGCCAAACCCGCATAGAAACGATTCAAGGACGCCCACCAGGCACTTTCGTTCGGGTGGAAAACAAAGTAATACCATTACACAACAGTCCTCGACGGGACCCACAGAACGGATATATATACAGCACGACTCCAAGAGTCAAGATTACAGATATACACTACAAAGATCCAAATCACCTTGAAAACGATACAGCGTCCGAGTACGGACAAGATGAAAATGGGGCTAAGAGCCCTGAAGAATAACCACTGGCGTCCATAACCCTGCCCAGGCCAAGCCGGAAGGGTAACCCTGCTAACGACGTCGATCTCAAACCTGCTAAAACAAAAGGGGTGCCGACAAAGGGCAAAGGAAAAATAGGAGCGCAGTACTGAGGCCAGTACACGGCGAGGCTAGAATTCGGTGGCTCTCGCCTACATAGGTATGGTGGGCTGAAGCGGCAGCGCAGCAGCACTAAACAACCTATAGAGACTCGGTATCACTGGCGGCTATTAGAGAGGGGTTAGAAAGACCTATTCAGATCTAACCTAAAGCTAACACCAAACAAACCCATCCTGGTATTTCCCCCTCGAGACCACACGAGGAAGTCAGACCAAGGAACTCACACAGTTGGCAATTTTACTCATTCCGTTTTAGTTGCAGCACTTACTATTCAGATATAGATAGCATGAGTCATCTTGTAGCATAAGTAGTGGGCAGTTTTAGTTAACATTCCGTTGTAGTTGGAACATTTACTTGTCAGATATAATTGTCCTGAGGATCCCAAACCCAACAGTTGTTGAAACTTTTATCACATTCCATTGGAGATGCAATACTTACTAGGCAGATATAACCAAAACAACCCAGATCCAGCAGCGTTGGCATTTTTAATATCCATTCCATTATAGTTGAATCTGATTACTAGTCATATATTAAGTCAAGTTTATAGCACTACTTTATTTATGCTTGTCTATGATCGAGATACTGTGCTCCAAGTCGTCCATAACCGCGGACACGGCTTTCAGAAAGTTTTATCCCGCAGGGGTGCACAAATAGCAACACACACTCGATCAACCTCGGAAAAGCCAAATCAAAACCCAACAAGGCATTCATGACAAAGCGATCACAGGATTCAGAAATATTTCAGCGGGACACCCCACTAAGCTACCCGCAACGAAGTTTGCCGGCTCCGGAACAGACCCAGGGTTTGTGTGGATGGCTGTAAACGACTGGGAACCCGAAAGTGTGATTGGGCTTGTCGATACAGCGAAAACATGTCACGATCCTAAACAGTACAGGTGCTCCACGCACAATCGTAAATAAAGCAGTAACATGGCATAAGTACAGGATAGTAATAAAACCCCAAACTAGTTTGTGGCCCCAAGAAATAGAAATGAATCAAGCTCTGGCTCAAGGGGGTCCATGGCCTCCCGGATGTGGATAGTGCGAAAAATCAAGGAACAGGTATCAAGTACTCGGGGTCCTATGGGACACAAGTGAGCGTGGAAGAACCAAATAACATCTATTTCCAACCGATGCCTCTGCATTAGTTATATCTAGCATTTTAATAGTTGTATTTAAAGTCATGATCAACTCCACCAATAAGCATATCTCCACCATAAACATCTGCCAGCATACCAACAACTGTGGTCCTCGACAACACGAGATCGCACCTGAGCAAGCGACTACGACTCGCAAGGCCAGCTATCTACCAAACACAGGTAATAGGAGGTGTCCAAGGCAATATAGAGGCTGCACGGGATATAACTGGTGCACGGGAACTAAAGCATCACGACACGGATAGCAATAGATCAACAGAAGGAAGTAAAGACTATAAATGCAAAATAGGTAGAAGGGGAAGAGATGCTCGCCTGGGAAACACTGCCGAAGTTTCATATCCGAAGAACTTGTTGATACTCGCATCCACTCGTCGGTCTAATCCGCGAAGAAGCAAACACTAGAAGAAACACCGGATGCAATATTTCATACTATGGCAAAAGATCCAGCATGCTTATGATATGATGCAGATGCGGTGCAATTAGGCCGTATTAAGTGGAACCGGGGTCCCGACAATTAATTAGACGGTTCAAGTTATTTATCTACCCCACAAATTAAATGTTGTCTTAACATGGCATGGCATCGGTTCGCTACACCGATTTAAATGGAGCCAATAGAAGGCTAGAATAGCCCGCATATGGACTGCATATTTAATTTAGGTGAATTGCAGAAATAGCCCCAAACACACAAATATGCATGCAAGGATGAACAATTTAATGCAACTGGTACATATCATTTATTATAAAAATATGGGTCTCGGAAAGGGGATCACACAATAGGGGTCGAAGATCTTGGTGTTCGCAAGGGTCGATGGGGTTCGGTCTTGGCGAGAGGAAGAACTTAGCGCTCCAAGGGGTTGACGGGGTTCGGCCTCAGATGCAATGATCGGTCTTCAGATCAGGCTTCGGGGTCTTCAGGGACGAGGTCTTCGAGGTGCACCGTGTTCGACGGGATCGGTCTTCAGGTACAACCTCAACGCGTTGGATCCAGGGTCTTGGCGTCCGTGTGGTACATCTTGTCAGTCCGTGTCGAAAGCCTTGGGGTCTTCCAGAGTGGAGAACTTGTCGTTCCATCTCGATGATCGTTGGCGGACTTGGTTTCGGTGTCGCGACGGTCTCGATCTTGGACATCCCCATCTTCAGAACACCACCACATCTTCACGCATTCATCACTTCTCGGTTCACCGGCGGTCGAAGACAATCTACTTACGTAGACATAGACATACGTACACATACACCGTATCACCACCGGTGCACACGCATCCACCAAACACCTCGCCTCCACATCATCCACAGAACTGGGACTATGCATCCAAGGGCGCCACAGGTCAACCCCGAGCAGTGACGGTTCGCGAAGACGGGCGGGCGCCGCTGAGGAAACGGGGAGGGCTTGACAGCGGCACGGCTCCAGACGCGAGCGGCATCGAGGATGTGGGGTGAAGCTCCAGGCCGACGCGGGGAGCAGAGGCGCGAGGTCGCGCAGAGGAATCTGGGTTGAGGGCAACGCGGTGGTGGCGGTTCCTGCTGGGGAGGCCAATGGACGGAGAGAGGGCCCTGGCGGCGGCGCCATGGCCAGGCCTTGGGCGAGGTTGGGGCGAGGAGCGCCGGGGCGAAATCGGCCATGGCGGCAGTTGGAGAAGGGGCCGCGGCGGTCTCTTGGCGGGTGGAGGCGCTTGGGACGCATGGCCGGACTTGATGCGGGCGACGAGAGGAAAGGCAGCGGCGGCGCTAGGAAGGTGGAGTGGAGGCCAGGGGTCGTCGCCGGCGGCGGCGGTTGGTAAAGTACCTGCGGGGCGACGAGGCGGTGAGCTCGCGAGTGCCGAGGCACAGCGGCAGCGGCGGGGGAGAGGACCCGGCGGGCGGCTGCCTTACTCGCGGAAGGAGGCGACGAGGGAAGAGTGACGGCGGGGGTGGTGCTTTGGCGAGCAGAGGCGACGGACGGCGCGGTCGCGAGGGGAAAGAAGGAGAGAGGAAGCAACGCGGCCATGGGTTCACGGGATTGAGGACGGCGCGCGCGGCAGGGTCACGCACAACGCGTGACGAGGTGGTTGCGGCCGAGGGATTCTCGTGCGTGCGACGCGAGCGGCCTGGCTGCGGCTCGGTCAGGCTGGCGCGTTGTGGGCGGCGACAGAAAAGAGAGGGAGGGAAAAAGTTGGTGGCTGGGGAAAGGAACAGAGGGAGGAGGGTTAGGTAGGATAGCTCGGGCTTAGGGTTAGGTTTAGATTAGGGTTTTTTGTCTGGAGGTGGCCGGCTGGGCTTTTGGGCCTAGTTGGCTGCCTCCCAAAATAATATAAATTTTTATTTAATTTAAATAAACTTGTAAATAGTTTTTAGACAAATAAAAGACCCAGAAAAACCCGGGGTTTTGATTTGAAATAAAGACGGGGTATTTAGAAAACCAAAACTAGACTTTTCGAAAATAGTTTTATGCAAACAAATGTAAGATGACATGACGATGCTCAAATGCAAGGTGGCATGATGACAGGAGCATGCAGTCATGATGATGCGCAACACAAAAACACCACGATTTTCTAGTAGTGGTTTTTGCGGGATGCCACAGTCGGCCGATGGCGTTCCGGTGATTCTATAGGGGTAGGGAGACCGTGGACACGTACCAAAGGTCGAGGAGGTCGTGGCGGTCTCGATGGAGGTCACGGTGGCGTGGGGGTACTCTGGCTCGGCCTCGATCCCTCGCCGGAGTTGCGTCGACGGAGAAGCTCGCGGCTCTACGTCAGAGATGACGACCTGGGGCTCGAACCAGCCAGCAAGGGGGTTAGTGAGATGCGCACTGTTCAGCACGGTCTAGCAGAGGCCAAAAAGGGGCGGCGGAAACCCTACCTTCGCCAGAACAAATGATGGATGGCGGCGGCAGAGGAGTTCGCCGGAGTTGGACCGTGTCGTCGACCTGGAGCAAAAGGAGGCACACGGCCGGGGTTAAAATGTGCGCCAGTACACGGCAACCATTACAAGGCAGAGAGGAGGGCGCGGCATGGCTAGGGCTCACCGGAATTGCCGCCGGCGTTGCTTCGGACGGCGGCGGTTTGAGGTGGCAATTGGGGAGCCTAGGTGCTCTCAGGGGCAGTGTCTGGGGGATTCTATCGAGGAGGGGTAGGGGGTTAAGAGGGGGCGGTAGCAGTGGCAATTAACTTGCGGTAACGCTTGAATTCAATCAGAGTTGGTAACGGCAGAGGAGGGGAGAGGGCGCCGGCCATCGTGTGGAAGACGCTGAGGTGGCGTCGACGTGGCGTGGGGCCCGGAGGTAAGTGGGTGGGGGTGAGCTGAGGGGGTGTGAAAAAAACAGAGACGGAGAGAGGGAGTCCGGGTGGGCTAGCTGGGCCGGTTTGGGCCAAAAGGTCAGAAACTGCTGCTGCTGTTTAAAAACCTTTTCCCTCCTTTTCTTTTTCTTTTTGAATTCTTTTCTAGGTTTTGTTTGAATTTAGTAAAAGTGCTCCAAAAAGTCTCAAAATTTTACCAAATTTTTGGAGGATAAACCTAATGCAAAGTAGTACATGCCATGATGATATGAATGTAATAATGATGATTTTCAGATGAAAATTTTGGGATGTTACAAATCTAACCCCCTTAAGATGAATCTCGCCCTCGAGATTCGGGTTGGCTAGCAAATAGGTGAGGGTGATCTCTCTGAAGTTCATCCTCTCGCTCCCATGTTGCTTCTGATTCAGTATGATGGTTCCACTGCACTTTGCAGAATTTGATGGTCTTGGTATGGGTAATTCTTTCTGCTGTCTCCAGAATCTTAATAGGTTTCTCTTCATAAGTGAGATCATTCTCTAGTTGAACTTCCTCTAATGGTATAGTGTCTTTCAACGAAGTTTCTTCCATCTCTGGGTGACACTTTTTCAGCTGACTGACATGAAATACATTATGAACTGCTGACAGAGATTCTAGTAATTCTATCTCATATGCCACTTCTCCTTTGTGGCTCAAAATATTGAAAGGTCCTACATAGCGTGGTGCTAATTTTCCTTTGATTCCAAATCTCTTCACACCATGAAGTGGTGATACCCTGAGATAAGCTCTACCACCAACCTCTTAGGTAACCTCTCTATGTTTTGGATCGGCATAGCTCTTTTGCCGAGATTGGGCTACCTTTAGCCTATCCTTTACCATCTTGACTTTCTGTTCAGCCTCCTTGATTAGGTCTGGCCTGAACAAATTTGTTTCTCCTACCCCATTCCATAGCAACGGTGTAGTAAACTTCCTCCCATAAAGGAATTCAAATGGAGCCATTTCTATGCTCGATTGATAGTTGTTATTATAGGAAAACTCTGTGTATGGTAGACTCTCATCCCAACTAGATCCATAATCTAACGCACAAGCTCTTAGCATATATTCCAATATTTGATTGGTCCTTTCTGTCTGTCCATCAGTTTGTGGATGAAATGCAGTGCTAAATTCTAATCGAGTTCCCAATGACTCGTGAAGTTGTCGCCAAAAGTGTGAAGTGAATTGAGTTCCTCTATCAGACACAATACTCTTAGGTACCCCATGCAAACATACAATTTTATTCATGTATATCTTGGCTAGCTTTGCACTTGTATAAGTGGTCTTCACTGGTACGAAATGGGCCACTTTTGTCAAGCGGTCAACGATATCCCATATAGAATCGTATCCAGATTTAGTCCTTGGCAGTCCGGTGATAAAATCCATACCAATTTTATCCCATTTCTAATCAGGTATTGGCAGTGGTTGTAATAATCCTGCCGGTTTCTGATGTTCTGCCTTTACACGACTACACACGTCGCACAAGGCAATGTGCTCTTCTATATACTTCTTTAAATTATTCCACTAAAACCTCTCCTTAACATCTATATACATCTTGGTGTTGCCAGGATGAATTGAATAGGGCGAGTTGTACGCTTCTTGTAAGATCAACCTCCTAAGTTCAAGATCCTGTGGAACACAGATACGTTTTTCGTACCATAAGATTCCTTGTTCATCTACATGAAATCCTTTTGCCTTGCCATCACTAACTTTACTTTTGATTTCTTCTATTTCTTTATCCATCTTTTGGGCTTCTTGAATTCTATTCATTAGTGTGGGTTGCACTTCCAAGGATGCAAGATACCCTTCAGGCACTATCTCAAGTCTCAGCTCTCTAAATTGGGCACATAACTCCTCCGGCAATTCTCCTTTATTGAGGCCATTTACATAAACCTTGCGGCTTAATGCATCGGTTACGACATTTGCCTTTCCAAGGTGGTATTGCAAACTTAAGTCGTAATCTTTGATAAGTTCTAGCCATCTTCTTTGTCTCATGTTGAGTTCTTTCTGTGTAAAAATGTATTTCAGACTCTTGTGATCAGTGAACATTTCACAATGTTTTCCCATAAGATAATGCCTCCATGTTTTTAAGGCATGTACAACTGATGCCAACTCTAGATTATGAGTAGGATAGTTCACTTCATGATTTTTGAGTTGCCTTGATGCATAAGCTACAACTCTACCTTCCTGCATCAGTACACCTCCTAATCCTTGGTGAGATGCATCACAGTATACTTGAAAGTCTTTCTCAAGGTCTGGCAGACATAACACTGGTGCTGATACTAGTCCCTTCTTCAACTCTTGAAAGCTGGTTTCACAAGCTTCTGTCCAATTAAACTTCTTCTCCTTCTTTAGCAGATCGGTCATAGGCTTTGCTATCTTAGAGAATTTTCTGATGAACCTCTGGTAGTACCCTGCTATGCCAAGGAAACTACGGATTTATTTAACCGATTTAGGAGGTTCCCATTCTGTCACAGCTGCCACTTTTGCTGGATCAACAGCTATACCATTTCCAGATACTATGTGCCCAAGAAAACCCACTTCATTCAGCCAAAATTCACATTTGCTAAATTTTGCATAAAGTTTGTGTTCCCTGCGTTTCTCTAGAATCAGGCGTAGATGTTCTTCATGTTCTTTGTTGCTCTTGGAATATACCAATATGTCATCGATGAATACCACTACAAACCTATCAAGGAATTCCATGAATACCTTATTCATCATGTTCATGAAATAGGTTGGTGCATTAATCAATCCAAACGGCATCACTGTGTATTCATACAACCCATATCTAGTGGTGAATGTGGTCTTGGGTATGTCATTTTCTCTAATCTTTAGTTGGAAGTATCCTGATCGAAGATCAATTTTTGAGAACACACATGCTCCCTCTAGCTGATCGAAGAGATAATTTATTCTAGGCAGGGGATATTTATTATTTATGGTCACTTCATTAAGTGAACGATAATCTATGCATAGCCTTTGACTTCGGTCCTTCTTCTCATCAAACAAAACTGGTGCTCCCCAAGACGATGAACTTAGTTGGATAAATACCTTTTTCAACTGTTCTCCCAGCTGTTTCTTCAGTTCTTTTAACTCGTCTACCGACATTTTGTAAGGTCTCTTTGCTATAGGCCCAGTTCCTGGCAGTAGGTCTATCAGAAACTCCACATCCCTATCTGGTGGCATGCGAGGTAATTCTCGGGGAACAAATCTGGGTACTCCTTCACTATTGGCACACTGTCTAGGCTAACCCCCTTAAGAGAATTAACCTTGCTCCCCCTGGGTTCAAACTTAGACTTGAACCTGATCCTTTTATTTTCTAGGGTGGTGAGCATAACAGTTCGTTTGGCACAGTCGATCACTCCTTCATAACGGGTCAACCAGTCCATCCCTAATATTACATCTAATCCTTGGGACTCTAGGATTATTAGATTAACCGAAAACTTGTTCTTTCCAATTTCTAGGGTTATCTGTCGACACCCAGAATTTACTATCATTTCTCCACCCGGGGAGCTTACCTTAATGGGACATCCAATGGTTTCAGTGGAGAGTTCGTTTTTGATTACAAATGCTCTTGAAATGAATGAATGTGATGCGCTAGTATCGAAAAGGATAAGTGCAGGAAAGGAATTAATCTTGAACTTACCGATCACGACATCAGATCCTTCTTGAATTTCCTCCACATTGATGTGATTGACATGACCCATTTGAAATGGGTTTGGCTTAGCACCATCAGTCTTCTTCTCTGGGCATTCATTAGCAAAGTGCCCTGTCTTCTTGCACTTGAAACATTCCACCTGACTGATGTCTTTCTTTGCAGGCTGACTGTGACGATTCTGACCATTTTTTGGCCATGACCATTGTGGTTGTTCCTGAATCCACTTTTGTTATGTCCACGATGATTGTTTCCATCATGGTGATGGTTATTGTTACGATGGTTATTATGATTCCCATTCTTGTGAAATCCTGAACTCCCACTTCCTTCACCATGAGAGCGCTTGTGAGGTGATCCTAATCCAAACTTATCAAAATGGTGCTTTCTCTTTCTACCCTCCACTTGCTTCATCTTGTTTTCTAGGATGGTAGCTTTATCACACAAAGATTGATAGGTTGTAACATATGCAAAGATAGTTGCATAGAATTTTCATCATTCAACCCATCTAGAAACTTCTCCTTTCTCTTGGCGTTAGTGTCAACATCATTTGGTGCATAACGTGACAGATTGTTGAACTCTTCGATGTACTCAGAAATACTGCGGTGGTGTTGCTTGAGATTGTGAAACTCCTTTTTCTTCAACCCCATTATTCCAGAAGAGATGTGAGTGGTGCGAAACCCATCCTCAAACATTGCCCAAGTCACTTCCTCAATAGGGTGAGTAACTTGGAAATTGTCCCACCAAGTAGCTGCATGACCTTCTAATAAGTGTGCTGCGAATCTGACCTTTTCTGCATCTGTGCATCCAACCATGACTAGGTTCTTATTCAGAGAGCGTAGCCAATTATTTGCTACCATGGGGTCAGTGGTACCAGAGAACTTAGCAGGTCTCAGCCTTAGAAATCTGGTCAGCATATCCAGAGGTGGTGGATTGTTCTGGTTGTTGTTATTGTTATTATTGTTGTTCTGATTCTGGTTTTCCATGAATTGAGTCATCATTTGCATCAATTGGGTCTGTGCAGCTATCATCTGCTGCATTCCATTGCCATTGTCATTGTTATCCTCGTTGTTGGGTCGGGGAGGCATCTGTGGGTTTAATAAGGGTAAATAATGATAGATAACCCAATAAAGTAACAACAATCAAAAAAACAAGCACATGCAGGTTCAACATCACAACAATGACAGAGTTTGCGAAAAGAACATACTAGCATAGTCACCCACAAGTCGGTATGAACTATGCAACTCGATAATAATTAAACGATAGGTAGATGGAATAGTATCACTACTCCTCCATGTCAACTTCCTCCTCCACTAGTGCAAGTCCTGCTGCGGCGAATCCTGCCTTGTATTCCCCCAAGCTGGTAGTCAAAGCAGCGATCTTTGTCTGCAATTCTCTCTTCTATGTGCATAGCCTCTCTATCACCTCGTGATCCGCTTCCAGCTCAATGTCCTCAAGCTCTAACTCGTCTCCAAGTCTCTAATCTTCTTGTTCTTCTCCTGAACTCTCTTCTCTTGGCTCTTGAATTTCTTCTCTTGGTCTTAAAACTTCTTCTCCATTTCCTTGATTCGCTTTTCCTGTTCCTGGAAGGCCTTGTCCTTCTCCTTAAGTTGGACTCGTAGTTCATCGTTACTAAGCATCACATTAGTCCTATCAGTATCAAGGTGTCTGATAAGGCTCTCTAAGTCCTGGAGGTAGTGACGCATGGGCTTGATGGACTCCTTAGTGGCCTCATCCAACACAATAGGCTCTCCATCCTTGTCGCGCCTCCCAAAGAAGTGGAAGTAGTGGCTCCTGATCTCAGAAGAGTGACGTCCACATAGGGGTCCCAACAGCTCCTGCATAGCGACGTCGAGACCCCTCTCCATGTCATCATGGAGTATCTTGAAGGCAATCTCCCCAGTTTGGAGCTCTGTCTCACGTCCTGGCTGGGTAACTCTGAATCCCCATAAGTCCTTCCTCTAAAACTTCCTTAGTTGAAGTCCCTGAATGGTAGGGATTGGAAGAGCGAGCACACCAACGAGCTCCAACATACGAGTCCCAAAGCGAGTCCCCTTGAAATCCTCGGCTGTGTTGTAGACAAAATTCGGCATCTTTTGCATAGTATGGAGAAAATTAGTAACACACAATAGAGAAAGAAAACACAAGTCACAAAATAAAAAAACAACCAACAAAACATTCCAAGTATCAATACATTATTTAACTCAAGCACTCAAGGTTCCAAACATAACTTATTTTTGCCATACCACATAGGTTGGTATGATCAAAATACTAACGTGATAAAACGTCAAGGGTGGTGGTCCAACTAGTATCTCACTCCTTCTTAACCAAGGTGGCAATCTGGGCATCCTTGGCAGCAATCTGCTTGTCTTGGTCACATAGCTCCAAAGCCAAGCCTATGATATCCTTACTTAGGCATTTCACAGTGGCCTTTGAGTCTTGGACAAGACGCTTCTCCTCCTTGAGATCCCCTTGAGTATTGAGCATTCTATACTTGAGTCTCTCCCCAAGTTCCTCAATAGCTTTCCATGCAGCATTCCTTGCAGAGTGAAAGAATGACGTGTGCATTTCAGAGTTGGTGAACATGCAGAATCCCATACTCTTGGGATCATCTTCCTTGTTCTTGTACAAATGGAGTTGCACCCACCAATCCTCTTGTCCTTCATCTTTCACAGGAAATCCCTTGTACACAGCTTCACCATTCATTCCCAAGCCGAGCATGAGGTGCTTGAGTGCATTGGGAAATTCTTTCTCACATTCCAGGGTCATAGTCATCAGTGGTCCCTTCTTGACAGATTCATTGATGGTGGACATCTACAAAAATAGATGAGAAAGGATGATTAGGGAAAGTTTTACGAGATGAAAAGACAAGTGTAAAGTTGGAATATAAAGTTATTTTTCCTAAGGTTTTCCTTAGTCTAATCCATTCTAGGGTCACAAACCTACAGGAAACACAGTGCTGTGATACCATCTGTAAGATCTCACCATAATAAGGTAAGATCCCTGTGATTGCAGTGCTAGTCCCTGGATCGAAATGCTAGCACCCACAGTTTAAGATGAAGTACACAGAAACAAAGGTCATTATTACATCGCATATCCAGGAATATAATGGTTCTTACAACTCACTTAGCCCAAGGCTAAGATACTTAAGGTTCACATTACATAGCATAATAATAATAGTCTTTTGTCTTCATGCGCCATAGGCAAATATGTCGAGTGTAGACCCGCAACCCTACTCATCATCAGAGTATCCTGCAACATAATAAGTTACAGCCACAAGGGTCAATACATTTGGAATTGTATTGGCAAGTGATACCATAGATACTTAGTATAATCCAACAACTACATGAATATAAGGCTAAGTGGGGTTTTGGCTAACTTTGCAAAAAGCTAGTTTACCTTGTAGTTTTTGAAGAGTAAATTTTCTCATTCAAACACTAAGGTACCAATGATAGACATCACTGAACTTCTACCCATGTTCACCCACAAGTTTTAACTTAGAGAAATTTGGATGAGGAGATTATTGAACTGCTTCACTGTCTTGAGGCTCAGAAGTTGTCCATAACCGGGACACGGCTAAGTACTTAGTTTTACCCTCTTGAGAGGTGGTGCACTTTCCCCACAAGACTCGACATGCATCGAGACGAGACTTTTCAGAAGCAATCCCTCAGACCACCACAGACGCGTTCCATCCTATCACAACTACCACCTTCTGTCCGTCTGGCTGAGTTCTTGCAACTTAGTTGGTCAAGGCAGAGCCCATATGCCATGTGGCTGCACTGGAAGCTTCGTGACAAGAACGTCTCCAATACCTTTGTTCCTGGGTGGCCATCCACAAGTGTGATACACCAGCTGACCATAGACATGGCCCCTGAGTAACCACTCAACATAATCCAAGCAAGCCCCATTCCACCGAGGTGTTTCATTAACATTAGTTGTTTTCTTAGTCAAATAAAATAATATCTTTCCATACTATCTTGATATGTGTTTTCCACCCACGAATTCTAATAGCATGGCTAAGCACTCTAGCATATGAAGTTTTTCAACTAGGAGATACTACCAAGATATAGTCTATAGGTAGCATAGCATAGTAACATATAAATAATCTTATCATGCTAGTATCTACCAAAATAACACTAGTGCAATAGTGAAAATAATAGGACATGAGATGAAAAATCACTTTCCTTGGTAGCTAGGGGAATAGGTACAATCCTCATAGCAACAAACTTCACAATCCACACAATCTACACAAAGAACAATACAACAACAAAATTAATCAATAAAACATTACAAAAATATGAATGCGTGCAAAATGCAATGATATGATCACAACTCTATAACTTACAGAGTCTACAGTACAGAGGGTAAAATACCTCATCTAAGTGCATAAGAAATATCCCAAAACCAATTATAGAACAATTGTTATGAGCAAAATACTCCTAAAAATGTGCTGCCTATAATTCAAATTTTTCAGAAGTAAAAGTGTGAAACAATGCCTCTATAATAAAGGTCTTATTTTTCTGAATCCATAGACACCAAATTTGCATTTTTCTGAATTGTGGATCAAAAGTTATGGATTTTCTAAGTTTAATACAAAATCTATCTAATTTTCTATTTAAACAAATAACCTGGGCGACGTGGCACAACTTCATTGGCCCGTACCGGTTCGGTCGGATCGACCGCTGCGGGCTGTTGGATCTTAAGTGATAACAGGCGGATCTGATTAGCACGTACCGGTTCGTCCACGTTCTAATCCTAGCCGCAGACAAAAGACCTAACGGTTCCAGATGGCATGGCAGGAGACAGGCGGCGCTGACCGGCTGCGCGCGGTGGCGGAGCGTCGGCCGATGGGGTTCCAGAGATTCTATAGGGGCAGGGAGACCGTGGACACGTACCAGAGGTCGAGGAGGTCGTGGCGGTCTCGATGGAGGTCACGGTGGCATGGGGGTACTCTGGCTCGGCCTCGATCCCTCGCCGGAGTTGCATCGACGACGAAGCTCGTGGCTCTGCATCGGAGATGACGACCTAGGGCTCGAACCAGCTACCAAGGGGGTTAGTGAGATGTGCACTATTCAGCACGGTCTAGCAGAGGCCAAAAAGGGGCGGCGCAAACCCTACCTTCGCCGGAACAAGTGATGGACGGCGGCGGTAGAGGAGTTCGCCGGAGTTGGACCGTGTCATCGACCTGGAGCAAAAGGAGGCACGTGGCCGGGGTTAAAATGTGCGACAGTACACGGCAACCATTACAGGGCAGAGAGGGGCGCGGAATGGCCGGGGTTCACCGGAATTGTCGCCGGTGTTGCTTAGGACGGCGGCGGTTTGAGGTGGCAATTGGGAAGCCTGGGGGCTCTCTAGGGGCAGTGTCTGGGGGATTCTGTCGAGGAGGGGTAGGGGGTTAAGAGGGGGCGGTAGCGGTGGCGATTAACTTGCGGTAACGCTCGAATTCAATCGGAGTTGGTAACGGCAGAGGAGGGGAGATGTAACATCCCAAAATTTCATCTGAAATCATCATCATTGCACTCATATCATCATAGCATGTTTTTGCATTGCATTTAGAATTGTCCTCCAAAAACTTGGTGCAATTTTGGGCCATGGTTAGAAAGATATGAATTGTTTTGAAAATGGAACCAAAGAAAATGCTATATTACTTATTAAGTCCAAGTGAGTACTTTGGATTAAAATGGAGGGTAAATATGTTTTATAATACCCTAAAAACCTAGTTTGAGTTATTGCAAATTTTCACAAATTGGTTTGAATCAATTTGAATCATCAAATCAAAAGTTTTGGAGAAAACTGAATTAGAAAAAGAAAAGGAGGGAAAGAATTCAAACTGCAGCAACAACAATTTGGCCCAATCTGGCCCATTAAGCCCACCCGGCGTTTTCCCCTCTCCCCCGCTTTCTTACCGCGCCCCTGGCTACCCCCGCTCGCTGTCAATCCGGCCCCAAGGCACGTCACCCCACCACCCCGTCGTCTTCAACCCCGCCGTTGAGCAAACCCCCCCTTCTGAGCCGTTTTTGAACCGATTTGATTCTGGCCATTTCGCGTAATAATTTCCCTAGTGATTGCTCCTACTTAATCCTCACCCCCCCTCGTCATTTTCCCCCAGTCGCCACCCCCGGAGAGCCCCCAGGCACCCCAAATTTCGAGCTCGAACACCGCTCACTGACGGCACTCCGGCGACGATTCTGGTGAGACCAGGCCGCCCCACGCCCTCACCTCTGTCCCATCTATTTCCCCATGTCCTGGCGCACCTACTGACCGACCCGCGTGTCTTCTCTTGCCCCAGATCAACGACGCGGACCAAGTCCGGCGAACTCCTCTGCCGCCGCTGTCCCTCACTCGTTCCGGTGAAGGTAGGGTTTCCGCCGGCCCTTTTTGGTCTCTGCTAGGTCATGCTGATCCGTGTGCATCACACTGACCCCCTTGCTAGCTGGTTTGAGCCCCAGGTCATCATCTCCGTCACTGAGCCGTGAGTTCCGCCGGCAACGCAACTCCGACGAGGAATCAGAGCTAAGCCAGAGCACCCCCCACGCCACCGTAACCTCCATCGAGACCGCCACGACCTCCCTGACCTCTGGTATGTGTCCATGGACTCCTTTCCCCTGTAGAACCAACGGACCGCCATCAGCCGACGCTTCGCCGCCGCGCGCAGCTGGTCAGCGCCGCCCTTTCCCGGCCAGGTCCCAGGGACCGTTAGATCTCGCGTCTGCGGCTAGGATTAGAACGCAGACGAAGCGGTACGGGTTAATCAGATCCGTCCGTAGTCATTTAAAATCTGACGGCCCACAGCGGTCGATCCGGCCGAACCGGTACCAGCCAATAGGAAAGCGCCACGTCGCCAGGCTATTTCGTTTAAATAGAAAATTAGACTGATTTAGTATTTAACTTAGAAATTCAATAATTTTTGATCCACAAATCAGAAAAATACAAATTTGGTGTCTATGGATTCAGAAAAATAAGACCTTTATTGTGGAGGCCTTATTTCACACTTTTGCCTCTGGAAAAATGGAATTATAGGCAGAACCTTTTTAGGACTATTTTGCTCACAAAAATTGTGCTCTAAATTATTTTTGAGTATTTCTTATGCTTTTAGATGATGTATTCTATCCTCAGTACTGTAGACTCTGTAAATTGTAGAATTGTGATCATATCATTGCATTTAGCATGCATTCATGTTTTTGTATTGTTTTATTGATTGAATTATTGTTGTTGTATTGACCTTGTGTAGATTGTGTGGATTGTGAAGTTTGTTGCTGTGAGGATTGTACCTATTTCCCTAGCTACCAAGGCAAGTGATATTTCATCCCATGTCCTATTATTTTCACTATTGCACTAGTGATATTTTGGTAGATCTTAACATGATAGAATTATTCCTATGTTATTATACTATGCTATGCTATCCTATAGATTATATCTTGGTAGTATCCCCTAGTTAAAGGACTTTGTATGCTAGAATGCTTAGCTATGCTAATAGAATTTGTGAGTTGAAAATACATATAAAGATAGTATGGAAAGATATTATTTTTGTTTGACTAAGAAAACAACTATTATTAATGAAACACCTGGGTGGATTGGGACTTGCTTGGATTATGTTGAGTGGTTACTCAGGGGCCGTGTCTATGGTCAGCTGTTGTATCACACTTGTGGATGGCCACCTAGGAACAAAGAGATTGGAGACATTCTTGTCATGAAGCTTCTAGCGCAACCACATGGCATATGGGCTCTGCCTTGACCAACTAAGTTGCAAGAACTCAGCCAGACGGACAAAAGGTGGTAGATGTGATAGGATGGAACGCGTCCGTGGTGGTCTAAGGGATTGTTTTTGAAAGGTCTTGTCCCGATGCATGTCGAGTCTTGTGGGGAAAGTGCACCACCTCTCGAGAGGATAAAACTAAGTACTTAGCCGTGTCCTCGGTCATGGACAACTTCTGAGCCTCAAGACAGTGAAGTAGTTCAATAATCTCCTCATCCAAATTTCTCTAAGTTAAAACTTGTGGGTGAACAGGGATAAAGGTTCCGTGATGTCTATCATTGGTACCTTATAGCTTGAATGAAAAACTTCTTCAAAAACTATAAGTTAAACTAATTTTAGCAAAGCCAGCCATAACCCCACTTAGCCATATATTCATGTAGTAGTTGGATTATACTAAGTATCTTTGGTATCACTTGCCAATACAATTCCAAATGTATTCACCCTTGTGGCTGTAACTTATTATGTTGCAGGTTACTCTGATGATGAGTAGGGTTGCGAGTCTACACTCGACATGCTTGCCTGTGGCACATGAAGACTAAGGACTCTATTATTATTATATGTTATGTGAACTTGTGTCTTAGCCTTGGGCTAAGTGAGTTATAAGAACTATTATACTCCTGGATGTGCGATGTAAAAATGACCTTTGTTTCTGTGTACTTCATCTTAAACTGTGGGTGCTAGCATTTCGATCCAGGGACTAGCACTACAATCACAGGGATCTTACCTTATCATGGTGAGATCTTACAGATGGTATCAGAGCACTGTGTTGCCAGTAGGATCGTGACCCTAGAATGGATTAGACTAAGGAAAACCCTTAGGAAAACTCTATATTCCAACCTTACACTTGTATTTTCACCTAGTAAAACTTTTCCTAATCATCCTTCTCATCTATTTTTGTAGATGTCCACCATCAATGAATCTGTCAAGAAGGGACCACTGATGACTATGACCCTAGAGTGTGAGACAGAATTTCCCAATATACTCAAGAACCTCATGCTTGGCTTGGGAATGCATAGTGAGATCTTACAGATGGTATCTGAGCTAAGCCAGAGCACCCCCACGCCACCGTAACCTCCATCGAGACCGCCACGACCTCCCTGACCTCTGGTATGTGTCCACGGACTCCTTGCCACTGTAGAACCACCGGACCGCCGTCAGCCGACGCTTCGCCGCCGCGCGCAGCTGGTCAGCGCCGCCCATTCCTGGCCAGGTCCCATGGACCATTAGATCTCACGTCTGCGGCTAGTATTAGAACGCAGATGAAGCGCTACGGGTTAATCCGATCCGTCCGTAGTCATTTAAAATCTGACGGCCCACAGCGGTCGATCCGGCCGAACCGGTACCAGCCAATAGGAAAGCGCCACGTCGCTAGGCTATTTCGTTTAAATAGAAAATTAGACTGATTTAGTATTTAACTTAGAAATTCAATAACTTTTGATCCACAAATCAGAAAAATACAAATTTGGTGTCTATGGATTCAGAAAAATAAGACCTTTATTGTGGAGGCCTTATTTCACACTTTTGCCTCTAGAAAAATGGAATGATAGACAGAACCTTTTTAGGAGTATTTTGCTCACAAAAATTGTTCTCTAAATTATTTTTGAGTATTTCTTATGCTTTTAGATGAGGTATTCTATCCTCAGTACTGTAGACTCTGTAAATTGTAGAGTTGTGATCATATCATTGCATTTAGCATGCATTCATGTTTTTGTATTGTTTTATTGATTGAATTATTGTTGTTGTATTGATCTTGTGTAGATTGTGTGGATTGTGAAGTTTGTTGCTGTGAGGATTGTACCTATTCCCCTAGATACCAAGGCAAGTGATATTTCATCCCATGTCCTATTATTTTCACTATTGCACTAGTGATATTTTGGTAGATCTTAACATGATAGAATTATTCCTATGTTATTATACTATGCTATGCTATCCTATAGATTATATCTTGGTAGTATCCCCTAGTTAAAGGACTTTGTATGCTAGAATGCTTAGCTATGCTAAAAGAATTTGTGAGTAGAAAATACATATCAAGATAGTATGGAAAGATATTATTTTTGTTTGACTAAGAAAACAACTATTATTAATGAAACACCTGGGTGGATTGGGACTTGCTTGGATTATGTTGAGTGGTTACTCAGGGGCCGTGTCTATGGTCAGCTGGTATATCACACATGTGGATGGCCACCCAGGAACAAAGAGATTGGAGACATTCTTGTCATGAAGCTTCTAGTGCAACCACATGGCATATGGGCTCTGCCTTGACCAACTAAGTTGCAAGAACTCAGCCAGACGGACAGAAGGTGGTAGATGTTATAGGATGGAACGCGTCCGTGGTGGTCTGAGGGATTACTTCTGAAAGGTCTTGTCTCGATGCATGTTGAGTCTTGTGGGGAAAGTGCACCACCTCTCGAGAGGGTAAAACTAAGTACTTAGCCGTGTCCTTGGTCATGGACAACTTCTGAGCCTCAAGACAGTGAAGTAGTTCAATAATCTCCTCATCCAAATTTCTCTAAGTCAAAACTTGTGGGTGAACAGGGATAAAGGTTCCGTGATGTCTATCATTGGTACCTTATAGCTTGAATGAAAAACTTCTTCAAAAACTATAAGTTAAACTAATTTTAGCAAAGCCAGCCATAACCCCACTTAGCCATATATTCATGTAGTAGTTGGATTATACTAAGTATCTTTGGTATCACTTGCCAATACAATTCCAAATGTATTGACCCTTGTGGCTGTAACTTATTATGTTGCAGGTTACTCTGATGATGAGTAGGGTTGTGAGTCTACACTCGACATGCTTGCCTGTGGCACATGAAGAATAAGGACTCTATTACTATTATATGTTATGTGAACTTGTGTCTTAGCCTTGGGCTAAGTGAGTTGTAAGAACTATTATACTCCTGGATATGCGATGTAATAATGACCTTTGTTTCTGTGTACTTCATCTTAAACTGTGGGTGCTAGCATTTCAATCCAGGGACTAGCACTGCAATCAGAGGAATCTTACCTTATCATGGTGAGATCTTACAGGAGAGGGCGCCAGCCGTTCGCGTGGAAGACGCTGAGGTGGCATCGACGTGGCGTGGGGCCCGGAGGTAAGTGGGTGGGGGTGAGCTGAGGGGGTGTGAAAAAACAGAGAGGGAGAGAGGGAGTCCGGGTGGGCTAGCTGGGCCGGTTTGGGACAAAAGGCAGAAACTGCTGCTCCTGTTTAAAAACCTTTTCCCTCCTTTTCTTTTTCTTTATGAATTCTTTTCTAGGTTTTGTTTGAATTTAGCAAAAGTGCTCCAAAAAGTCTCAAAATTTCACCAAATTTTTGGAGTACAAACCTAATGCAAAGTACTACATGCCATGATGATATGAATGCAATAATGATGATTTTCAGATGAAAATTTTGGGATGTTACAATATATATATATGGATCATCCCCTAGAGTTATTCCATGTGTTATTTTCCTAAACCACACATTGATATATATATCTCCACTAGATAGTCATTATTGATGATCCACATGACCACATTGATCATATCTATACATGACCACACACACACACACTACACTAGTGGATTATATTCTGTGATGCAACTTCTTGGAAACACTGGTGCATAATTGCAATGTGTGGAAGTTGATTTCGTATGTGTGTTTTGTTTCTTCTACACCATGGTTTCCCACTTGGATCCCCCATAGAGTCGTTACACATTGCATATGTGTTATTTTCCAAAACTACATTGATATGTGATGACCACACACACTCCAGAGGATTCTGTGATTCAACTTCTGTCACACTAGGTGTTTGGCCTCTATATATATGAGCACGATGGTTTGACACACACACACACACACACACACACATATATATATATATATATGGATCATCCCCTAGGGTGATTGCATGTGTTCTTTTCCTAAACCACACATTGATATATATATATCCACTAGATAGTCATTGTTGATGATCCATATGACCACATTGATCATATCTATACATGACAACACACACTACTCTAATGGATTATATTCTGTGATGCAACTTCTCTGTCACACTGGTGCATTATTGCAATGTGTGGAAGTTGATTTACTATGTGTGTTTTGCTTCTTCTACACCATGGTATCCCACTTGGATACCCCATAGAGTCATTTCACATTGCATATGTGTTATTTTCCAAAACCACATTGATATCTGATGACCACACACACACCAGTGGATTCTGTGATTAAACTTCTGTCACACTAGGTGTTTTTGGTCTGTATATATATGACCATGATGGTTTGACACACACACACACACGCATATATATATATTTATATATATATATGGATCATCCCCTCGAGTGATTGCATATGTTCTTTTCCTAAACCACACATTGATATATATCTCTCCACTAGATAGTCATTATTGATGATCCACCTGACCACATTGATCATATCTATATATGACCACACACACACACTACTCTAGTGGATTATATTCTATGATTTAAGTTCTCTGTCACACTGGTGCATTATTCCAATGTGTGGAAGTTTGATTTCCTATGTGTGTTTTGCTTCTTCTACACCATGGTTTCCCACTTGGATCCCCCATAGAGTCATTACAGATTGCATACGTGTTATTTTCCAAAACCACATTGATATCTAATGACCACACACACTCTAGTGGATTCTGTGATTCAACTTCTGTCACACTAGGTGTTTTTGGTCTCTATATATATGACCATGATGGTTTGACACACACACACACACACACATATATATATATATGTATCATCCCCTAGAGTGATTGCATGTGTTCTTTTCCAAAACCACACATTGATATATATATATATATCTACACTAGATGGTCATTATTGATGATCCACATGACCACATTGATCATATCTATACATGACCAGACACACAGTATAGTGGATTATATTCTGTGATGCAACTTCTCTGTCACGCTAGTGAATTATTGCAATGTGTGGAAGTTGATTTCCTATGTGTGTTTTTCTTCTTCTACACCATGGTTTCCCACTTGGAACCCCTATAGAGTCATTCCACATTGCATATGTGTTATTTTCCAAAACCACATTGATATCTGATGACCACACACACTCAAGTGGATTCTATGATTCAACTTCTGTCACACTAGGTGTTTTTGGTCTCTATATATATGACCATAATGATTTGACACACACATATATATATATGGATCATCCCCTAGAGTGATTGCATGTCTTCTTTTCCGAAACCACACATTGATATATATATATATATATATATATCTCCACTAGATAGTAATTATTGATGATCCACATGACCACATTGATCATATCTATACATGACCACACACACACACTACTCTAGTGGATTATATTCGGTGGCGCAACTTCTCTGTCACACTAGTGCATTATTGCAATGTGTGGAAGTTGATTTCCTATGTGCGTTTTGATTCTTCTACACCATGGTTTCCCACATGGATCCCCCATAGAGTCATTGCATATGTGTTATTTTCCAAAACCACATTGATATCTGATGACCACACACACTACAGTAGATTCTGTGATTCAACTTCTGTCACACTAGGTGTTTTTGGTCTCTGTATATATGACCATGATGGTTTGACACACACTCACACAGATATATATATATCATCCCCTAGAGTGATTGCATGTGTTCTTTAACTAAACCATACATTGATATATATATATATATACTAGATAGTCATTGTTGATGATCCACATGACCACACTGATCATATCTATACATGACAACACACACTAATCTAATGGTTTGTATTCTATGATGCAACTTCTCTGTCACACTGGTGCATTATTGCAATGTGTGGAAGTTGATTTCCTATGTGTTTTTTGCTTCTTCTACACCATGGTTTCCCACTTGGATCCCCCATAGAGTCATTACACATGAAGGTTTCGCACACACACACACACACATATATATATATGGATCATCCCCTAGAGTGATTGCATGTCTTCATTTCCGAAACCACACATTGATATATATATATATATCTCCACTAGATAGTAATTATTGATGATCCACATGACCACATTGATCATATCTATACAGGACCACACACTGCTCTAGTGGATTATATTCTGTGGCGCAACTTCTCTGTCACACTGGTGCATTATTGCAATGTGTGGAAGTTGATTTCCTATGTGTGTTGTGATTCTTATACACCATGGTTTCCCACATGGATCCCCCATAGAGTCATTGCACATTGCATATGTGTTAGTTTCCAAAACCACATTGATATTTGATGACCACACACACTCCAGTGGATTCTGTGATTCAACTTCTATCACACTAGGTGTTTTTGGTCTCTATATATATGACCATGATGGCTTGACACACAAACACACACATATATATATATGGATCATCCCCTAGAGTGATTGCATGTGTTCTTTTCCTAAACCACACACTGATATATATATCCACTAGATAGTCATTTTTGATGATCCACATGACCACATTAATCATATCTATACATGACAACACACACTACTCTAATGGATTATATTCTGTGATGCAACTTCTCTTTCACACAGGTTCATTATTGCAATGTTTGGAAGTTGATTTCCTATGTGTGTTTTGCTTCTTCTACACAATGGTTTCCCACTTGGATCCCCTATAGAGTCATTACACATGAAGGTTTCACACACACACACATATATATATATATATGGATCATCCCCTAGAGTGATTGCATGTCTTCATTTCCGAAACCACACATTGATATATATATATATATCTCCACTAGATAGTAATTATTGATGATCCACATGACCACATTGATCATATCTATACAGGACCACACACTGCTCTAGTGGATTATATTCTATGGCGCAACTTCTCTTTCACACTGGTGCATTATTGCAATGTGTGGAAGTTGATTTCCTATGTGTGTTGTGATTGTTATACACCATGGTTTCCCACATGGATCCCCCATAGAGTCATTGCACATTGCATATGTGTTATTTTCCAAAACCACATTGATATTTGATGACCACACACACTCCAGTGGATTCTGTGATTCAACTTCTATCACACTAGGTGTTTTTGGTCGCTATATATATGACCATGATGGCTTGACACACAAACACACACACATATATATATATATGGATCATCCCCTAGAGTGATTGCATGTGTTCTTTTCCTAAACCACACACTGATATATATATATATATCCACTAGATAGTCATTTTTGATGATCCACATGACCACATTAATCATATCTATACATGACAACACACACTACTCTAATGGATTATATTCTGTGATGCAACTTCTCTTTCACACAGGTGCATTATTGCAATGTTTGGAAGTTGATTTCCTATGTGTGTTTTGCTTCTTCTACACCATGGTTTCCCACTTGGATCCCCTATAGAGTCATTACACATGAAGGTTTCACACACACACACATATATATATATATGGATCATCCCCTAGAGTGATTGCATGTCTTCATTTACGAAACCACACATTGATATATATATATATATATCTCCACTAGATAGTAATTATTGATGATCCACATGACCACATTGATCATATCTATACAGGACCACACACTGCTCTAGTGGATTATATTCTATGGCGCAACTTCTCTTTCACAGTGGTGCATTATTGCAATGTGTGGAAGTTTATTTCCTATGTGTGTTGTGATTGTTATACACCATGGTTTCCCACATGGATCCCCCATAGAGTCATTGCACATTGCATATGTGTTATTTTCCAAAACCACATTGATATTTGATGACCACACACACTCCAGTGGATTCTGTGATTCAACTTCTATCACACTAGGTGTTTTTGGTCGCTATATATATGACCATGATGGCTTGACACACAAACACACACACATATATATATATATGGATCATCCCCTAGAGTGATTGCATGTGTTCTTTTCCTAAACCACACACTGATATATATATATATCCACTAGATAGTCATTTTTGATGATCCACATGACCACATTAATCATATCTATACATGACAACACACACTACTCTAATGGATTATATTCTGTGATGCAACTTCTCTTTCACACAGGTGCATTATTGCAATGTTTGGAAGTTGATTTCCTATGTGTGTTTCGCTTTTTCTACACCATGGTTTATCACTTGGATCCCCCATAGAGTTATTGCACATTGCATATGTGTTATTTTCCAAAACCACATTCATATCTGATGACCACACATACTCAAGTGGATTCTGTGAATCAACTTCTGTCACACTAGGTGTTTTTGGTCTGTATATATATGACCATGATGGTTTCACACACACACTTATATATATATATATATGTTTTCCTAAACCACACATTGATATATATCTCTCTCCACTAGATAGTCATTATTGATGATCCACATGACCACATTGATCATTTCTATACATGACCACACACACACTACTCTAGTGGATTATATTCAATGATGCAACTTCTCTACCACACTGGTGCATTATTGCAATGTGTGGAAGTTTGATTTCCAATGTGTGTTTTGCTTCTTCTACACCATGGTTTCCCAATTGGATCCCCGACAGAGTCATTGCACATTGCATATGTGTTATTTTCCAAAACCACATTGATATCTAATGACCACACACACTCCAGGTATTATGTGATTCAACTTCTGTCACACTAGGTGTTTTTGGTCTCTATATATATGACCATGATGGTTTGACACACACACACACACACACATATATATATATATGGATCATCCCCTAGAGTGATTGCATGTGTTCTTTTCCTAAACCACACATTGATATATATATATATCTACTAGATAGTCAATATTGATGATCCTAATGACCACATTGATCATATCTATACATGAACACACACACACTACTCTGGTGGATTATATTCTGTGATGCAACTTCTCTATCACACTAGTGGATTATTGCAATGTGTGGAACTTGACTTCCTATGTGTGTTTTTCTTCTTCTACACCATGGTTTCCCACTTGGATCCCCCATAGAGTCAGTGCACATTGCATATGTGTTATTTTCCAAAACCACATTGATATCTGAGGACCACACACACTCAAGTGGATTCTGTGATTCAACTTCTGTCACACTAGGTGTTCTTGGTCTCTATATATATGACCATGATGGTTTGACACACACACACACACACACACACACATATATATATATATATGAATCATCCCCTAGAGTGATTGCATGTCTTCTTTTCCAAAACCACACATTGATATATATATATATATCTCCACTAGATAGTCATTATTGATGATCCACATGACCACAATGATCATATCTATACATGACCACACACACAGTCTAATGGATTATATTCTGTGATGCAACTTCTATGTCACACTAGTGTATTATTGCAATGTGTGGAAGTTGATTTCCTATGTGTGTTTTTCTTCTTCTACACCATGGTTTCCCACATGGATCCCCCATAGAGTCATTGCACATTGCATATGTGTTATTTTCAAAAACAACATTGATATCTGATGACCACACACACTCCAGCGGATTCTGTGATTCAACTTCTATCACACTAGGTGTTTGTGGTCTCTATATATATGACCATGATAGTTTGATACACACACACACAGATATATATATATATGGATCATCCCCTAGAGTTATTGTATGTGTTCTTTTCCTAAACCACACATTGATATATATCTCTGTCAACTAGATAGTCATTATTGATGATCCACTTGACCACATTGATCAGACCTATACATGACCACACACACACAGTACTCTAGTGGATTATATTATATGATGTAACTTCTCTGTCACACTGGTGAATTTTTGCAATGTGTGGAAGTTTCATTTCCTATGTGTTTTGCTTCTTCTACACCATGGTTTCCCAGTTGGATACCCCATAGAGTCATTGTACATTGAATATGTGTTATTTTCCAAAACCACATTGATATCTGGTGACCACACACACTCCGGTGAATTCTGTGATTCAACTTCTGTCACACTAGGTGTTGTTGGTCTCTATATATATGACCATGATGATTTGACACACACACAAATATATACATATATACGGATCATCCCATAGAGTGATTACATGTTTTTTCTAAACCACACATTGAGATATATATATATCTCCACTAGATAGTCAATATTGATGATCCACATGACCACATTGATCATATCTATGCATGACCACACACACACACTACTCTAGTGGATTATATTCTATGATGCAACTTCTTGTCACACTAGTGCATTATTGCAATGTGTGGAAGTTGATTTCCTATGTCTGTTTTGCTTATTCTACACCATGGTATCCCACTTGGATCCCCGATAGAGTCATTGCACATTGCATATGTGTTATTTTCCCAAACCACATTGATATCTGATGACCACACACACTCTTGTGGATTCTGTGATTCAACTTCTGTCACACTACGTGTTTTTTGTCTCTATATATATGGCCATGATGGTTTGGCACACACACACATATATTTATATATATATGGATCATCCCCTAGAGTGATTGCATGTCTTCTTTTCCGAAACCACACTTTGATATATATATCTCTCTACTAGATAGTCATTATTGATGATCCACATGACCACATTGATCATATCTATACATGACCACACACACACTAGTCTAGTGGATTATATTCTATGATGCAACTTCTCTGTCACACTGGTGCATTATTGCAATGTGTGGAAGCTGATTTCCTATGTGTGTTTTGCTTCTTTTACACCATGGTTTCCCACATGGATCCCCCATAGAGTCATTGCACATTGCATATGTGTTATTTTCCAAAACCACATTGATATCTGATGACCACACACACTCTAGTGGATTCTGTGATTCAACTTCTGTCACACTAGGAGGTTTTGGTCTTTATATATATGACCATGATCGTTTGACACACACACACGTATATATATGCATCATCCCCTAGAGTGATTGCATGTGTTCTTTCCTAAACCACACATTGATATATCTCTCTCTCCACTAGATAGTCATTATTGATGATCCACATGACCACATTGATCATATCTATACATGACCACACACACACTACTCTAGTGGATTATATTCTATGATGCAACTTCTCTATCACACTGGTGCATTATTGCAATGTGTGGAAGTTTTATTTCCTATGTGTGTTTTGCTTCTTCTACACAATGGTTTCCCAATTGGATCCCCCATAGTGTCATTGCACATTGCATATGTGTTATTTTCCAAAACCACATTGATAACTAATGACCACACACAATCTAGTGGCTTCTGTGATTCAACTTCTATCACACTAGGTGTTTTTGGTCTCTATATATATGACCATGATGGTTTGACACACACAGATATATATATATGGATCATCCCGTAGAGTGATTGCATGTGTTCTTGTCTTAAACCATACATTGATATATATATATATCTCCACTAGATAGTCATTATTGATGATCCACATGACCACATTGATCATATCTATACATGACCACACACACACTACTCTAGTGGATTATATTCTATGATACAACTTCTCCGTCACACTAGTGCATTATTTTAATGTGTGGAAGTTGATTTCTTATGTGTGTTTTGCTTCTTCTACACCATGGTTTCCCACTTGGATCCCCCATAGAGTCATTGCACATTGCATATGTGTTATTTTCCAAAACAACATTGATATCTGATGACCACACACACTCCAGTGGATTCTGTGATTCAACTTCTGTCACACTAGGTCTTTTTGGTCTCTATATATATGACCATGATGGTTTGGCACACACACACACACACACACACACACACATATATATATATATGGATCATCCCCTAGAGTGATTGCATGAGTTCTTTTCCGAAACCACACATTGATATATATATATATATATCTCCACTAGATAGTCATTACTGATGATCCTCATGAACACATTGATCATATGTATACATGACCACACACACACTACTCTAGTGGATTATATTATGTGATGCAACTTCTCCGTCACGCTGGTGCATTATTGCAATATGTGGAAGTTGATTTCCTATGTGTGTTTTGCTTCTTATACAACATGGTTTCCCACTTGGATCCCCCATAGAGTCTTTGCACATTGAATATGTGTTATTTTCCAAAACCACATTGATATCTGATGACCACACACACTAGTGCATGCAATGTGGAAGTTTCTTTATATCCTTTATGTGTTTTTGGTCTTCTACACACCATGGTTTTCCAGGGGATCACATTGATATATATACATGACCACACACACCCAGTGCATATTCTGTGATGCAACTTATTACGTCACACTGGTGCAACATGCAATAATGTGGAAGCTGCCTTGGAGTCATTGATGATCCACATGACCACATTGCATGTGGTATTTTCCAAGACCACATTCATATATCTACATAACCACACACACTCCATTAGATGATTCTCTCTCTGTCACACTTCTTCATTAATATAATGTGTGTGGAAGTTGCTTTTCCTATGTGTGTTTTGCTTATACACCATGGTTTGCCACTTGGATCCCCCTAGAGTCATTGCACATTGATATGTGTTATTTTCCAAAACCACATTCATATATATCTACATGACCACACACACACTCTAGTGGATTCTGTGTGATGCAACATCTCCGTAATACTGGTGCATTGCAATATGTGTGGAAGTTGCTTTCCTATGTGTGTTTTGCTTCTACACGATGGTTTGCCACTCTTGGGTACCCATAGAGTCATTTTGCACATTGCATAT
Source organism: Avena eriantha (assembly GCA_910589775.1). Taxonomy (NCBI): domain Eukaryota; kingdom Viridiplantae; phylum Streptophyta; class Magnoliopsida; order Poales; family Poaceae; genus Avena; species Avena eriantha. Next base: position 423,417,164 of record OU342742.1, on the reverse strand, counting down.
ATATATATGTGTGTGTGTTCTTTTCCAAAACCACATTGATATATACATGACCACACACACACTCTAGTGGATCTGTGATGCAACTTCTCGGTCACGGTGCATTGCAATGTGTGGAAGTTTCTTTCCTATGTGTGTTTTGCTTCTACATGATGGTTTGCCACTTGGATCCCCATAGATTCATTGCACATTGCATATATGTGTTCTTTTCCAAAACCACATTGATATATATACATGAACCACACACACACTAATGTCAAAACACGTACTCGTAAAAAAGAAACACATTTATATGAATATGCAACTACACCATGACAGGGAAGTTGCATTTGAGAATAGCCTCACCTAGGGGTGGGTCCTGCCTATATCAACATCCACACATTAATAAATATGGTAATGCATGCCATATATGCAAGATTTTCACATGTTTTTCCCATCTGGTTCACCCGTAAAGAGATATTTCATACCATAGTTAGGATCTCACCTATACCAATATTTTGGCAAAAATCGGCATAACAGAATTTTCCTGAATTTTTGGGTTAGTAATTGCCAATTTCTTCGAAAGGTACCCCTTTAACAAGTATCCTATATGATTATTTTATTTTAGCCACTCATCATGCAATAGACGGCCAGGATACGTCATCAACAAATTGGACCAACACACCCCGCTCAAATTTCGCGCGTAGGAGTTAAATTTCGTGCCTCGAAATTTCGTCCCTAGGATAGAGCGATCAGCCCTTCAGCACAGCACCACGCATCATTCGTGGAGAGAGCATTTAGGTAATCTGGAAGAAACCCTCATTAACACCTCCCCCAGCGAACATGGACGGGATCCATTTTTCCTCACCTCGCCATCCTCTACCTCCTCCCTCGCCCTCACCCTCGCCGCCGTCCGTCCTTCCTTCACTCGTTGTCATCCTTCCCTCCGCCCCTCGCCAACCTATACCCCTCCCCACCATGTCGCCGTCCTTCTTTCCAGTAGACAACAACTAGACATCGCTGTATCCCAAACCCTAGCCCGTCGTCACCTTTGCGGTTTCCCACCATGTTGTGCCAACTGTAAAGATCGTAGGTCTACAACCTCGCCATCAACCTCACCCACAAGATCTGCCACCTCTACGTGCACCTCTCCGTAAATATGTCCCCACTCACCGTGCACCTCTCCGTCAAGGTCAGCTCCCTGGACGCCAAGGTCTGCCCACCCACGGTCAAGGTCTGCTCACTCGACGTGCACCTCGCCGACAAGGTACGCCACCTCACCGTGAAACTCGTCGACAAGGCATGCCACCTCACCGTCAAGTTCTTCCCACTATCCCTACACGTCGCCATCAAGATCTGCCCACTCGCGGTCAAGGTCTGCTCACTCGAAGTGCACCTCGACTACATGGCATGCCTACTCGCCGTCCACCTAGTCGACATAGTCTGCCACATCGTCGTCAACAAGGTCTGCCTACTCGCCGTGCACCTCCTCCACATAGTCTGCTACCAAGGTCCGCCAGGAATAGCAGTAAGAAAATGGCCCCATAGCCTAAAGGCAAGGAAACACTTACCTTGCTTTTCTGCTGTTTGGTTATATTGTTTGTTGCAGATAAATGCTTTTCATAACATGTATTATGATCAGAGTATAAATACAAATTGTTCACAGTAAATTTTTTCCCCTGAGGTGATTACTATTGGACAGTCAACAACATATGTTATATTTTGTCTACTTGCCTATTCAGTGGCAAGATATAGATGCATATACTGCTCATGTTTAATTGTCCTGATCTCCTTATTATTGCAACCAATTGGTGAATTGTCCAGCTTGTAAACTATTAGGCTTATGATCAGTTTGCGTGTGATAAAGGTTGCATTATCCTGTTTGTTGCATTACTTTGGTTGTTTCGTGATATGTCTTATGTTCATCGTATAAGTAGTTCATTGTTTACTGTTTTACATGATGGTTACTATAGGACAATGAGCACCATGATGGGTTCGTAGCATGGAAAACAAAAAAATTCTACCGCAAGAACGGACAAAACCCAGGTCTAATCTAGATAAAAGCCAAGATCTAATCTATTAGACATGAGCAACGAGATAGATGGGAACTAACCCTTGTAGATCCGAAAGCGTTAACGAGATTAGATCTCGTGGTTGATGTAGTCGATCACTTGCCGATCTCAAGATCGTGTGGACGATCCTTCCGGCGTCGCGTTCCGGCAGCGCTTCCGCAGTCAGTCAAGTGTATGATCCTTCCGGCGCCGCGTTTCGGCAGCGCTTCCGCAGTCGGTCACACGTGCGGAGTCAAAGCAGACCTTCCTCTCCCCGTTCTAGCGAGCAGCGGAGGTAGTAGATCTTCTCCACGGAATCCCAGCAGCACGACGGTGTGGTGGTGGTGGTGGAGTAGAGAATTCTGCAGGGCTTCGCCTATGCCTGTGCAGAAGAAAGGTGGAGGAGAGAGGCGGCAGAGATTGGGTGTATGGGAGCTGTAGTGGAGGGGGCGCCCCTGCCCCTCTATTTAAGGGGGGTGAGGCGCCATGGGAGGGGGAGTCCTTGTAGGACTCCCCTTCCCTCTAGGCCGGCGGATTGGGGAGTGGGGGAGGAGTCCTCCTCCCCCACGACTCCTAGTCTTGACCCACCAGGACTCCTTGATCCCTTCCTTGGTTTTCAAGCAAACTCCAAGAAACCTTCCAGAACCTTCCAGAACATTCCGAAACCTTCTAGAACCCTCATACAAATACTCCGGAACATTTCCTAACTTAGAAAATGATCCCCAATATATGAATCTTATTCTCCGGACCATTCCGGATCTCCTCGTGATGTCCCGAATCCAATCCGAGACTCCGAACAACATTCGGTCTCCAACGCAAATTCCATATCTACTTAAAACAACTTCGAACCTTAAGTGTGTCACCCTACGGTTCGTGAATATGCAGACATGACAGAGACACATCTCCTATCAATAACCATCAGCGGGATCTGGAGATCCATAATGGCTCCCACATATTCAACGATGACTTCGCGATCGATTGAACCATTTACATACGAAACCAATTCCCTTTGTCACGCGATACTATACTTATCCGAGGTTTTATCGTCGGTATCTCCATACCTAGTTCTACCTAGTTACTGATAAGTACTCTTTACTCGTTCCGTGATATGTCATCCCTTGTGACCCAGTCACATGCTTGCAAGCTAACTAGATGACATTCCACCGAGAGGGCCCAGAGCATATCTATCCGTCATATGGATGGACAAATCCCAATCTTGATTCATGCGCTTCAACACATACTTTCAGAATACCCAATGACACCTTTATAACCACCCAGTTACGAAGCGGTGTTTGATGTCATCAAAGTATCCATCCGGTGATGGTGATTAACATAACCTCATGGTCGAAGGATTAGGTTACTATGCATTTGAAAGCTTACAACAATACGAACTTAATGACTTGATCTTATGCTACGCTTAGTATGGGTGTGTGTGTCCATCACATCATTCTCCTAATGATATAACCTTGTTATTAATCACATCCTAATGTCCATGATTAGGAAACCATGATCATCAATTAATCAACAAGCTAGTTTAACAAGAGGCTTACTAGGGACTCTTTTATGTTTACAAAACACACATGTATTAGTGTTTCCTAATAATACAATTATAGCATGGGATGTAAACATTTATCATAAACATAAAGATATAATAACCACTTTATTATTGCCTCTTGGGCATATCTCCAACAGTCTCCCACTTGCACTAGAGTCAATAATCTAGTTAAAAACTTGTGCATTCAACACCTATGGCTTTCTGGTGTTGTATAGACACAATTGCTAGTGGTAAACATAATCTTCGGATCTGACACTTCCAGGTCCGTGTGTATTTGCATGTCCTTGCGTCTCTACGCTTTACTCATTCTCCAATGAGATGGCATTGAATAAAATTGGTCCTTTGGTGAGACCTTTAGTTCCTTTGGCTCAAAATATGTTGATATTATTGTCACACAATATATCTTCATAGTATTAGCCCGCTAGGAACCACACCTAGTTTGATAACAAACTACTTGACGCAAATGCCCTCATTTACTGCTACAATAGTAGTCATATACTTAGCATTTTGTTGTAGTATCTATTACAATGTTTTAACTTTGGTACTCAACCAAATCCGTTATGGAACTTCCTTTCCATTACATTGTGCCACCCATAGTTTAAATTGAGATAAATTTAATTTGTATCTTGTGACAAAATTAGTATCAATGTAACGCTTTACAATGAACTACCTTTAACTATTTGTCACTTATACATGGTATATTCTTAGTTCTTCCAAAGCTCATAAGAATATCTTTACTATTGTCCAATGATCATCTTATGAATCATTCTGGTATATGCTCATAACATTTAGAGCATTGGACATATCTGGATGTGTACATCTCAAAGAATGATTGATCAAAATATTCTTGTGATTTCACCAAGTGTCAAAACACTTGAATCTCGTGTCAACACACTCGAATCTTGATTCAGTCCTTTCCGTGCGTCAAGAACCTTTCTTGTTGTTTCCATATTGAACTCATTCAACGTCTTATCTATGTACATTTGGCAAAACCATATTAGCGCCTCAATCTATCCATATAGACATTGATGCCTAATTCTTGGGTTATGCCTAAGTCTTTCATCAAAATGAAATTCTTAACCTGTGTCAATACAAGATACATCATTTCCAATCAACAATATGTCCTCTACATAATGTATTAGAAATATGTCTCAGTGCTCCCACTTAATTTCTTGCAAATGCAAGCATCTTCATCATCTCCGATGAATTTAAACTCTTTTAACAGTTTCATCATGGTGAAGATTCCAACTCCGCTATGCTTACTTCAACCATTGAAGTTTTGCATACTCTTTTAGCATCCTTTGAATTAACAAAACCCTTTGGATCGTGTCATTTACACGTCCTAGGTAACCATTCTATTAGAAGAACTTGTTTTGTTTGTTCAACTACCATATACCAAAATATATGTAGTGGTTGCTACATTAATCCGTCCTGACTAAATATCGCTATGAAAGATCAAATCTTATCATAGTCAATTCCTTGAACATTGTCGTAAACTCTTTCCGACATGTCGACTATTTCATAGATTTGAAACATCCATGTTTATTTCTTTATAGGTCCAAACACGACCGATGGGCTTCACGCCTTTCCGGAGGGTCTTCTAAGTTTAGAAACTTGATTTCTTGTGTATGGATAGTATCACGGATTCCTTGACTTCTAGTCATTTTATGGAGTCAGGGCCCATCATCGCTTCTTTGCATGTAGTCGGTTCATCGTTGTCAAAACAATAACGACTTGCTTATTAAATCTTACTATTTGATTCTTACCGACCCACACGGTTCTATAGGAACTCTAATCTCCGAGATCACACCTTTTGTAATCACGAGAGCCATGAGCATTGTGGCCGTCACCGGGACACTTTCCGGCGCTGCGCTACTTAGCACATATAGCTAAGGTTCAACAACCTTATCAAAGTTCTATTGTCATCCCACTTAACTTTTCACGAAAAATTCCTTCTCAAGAAACTTGACGTTCCAAGTAACAAACTCTTTTGTCCCCAGTGTTATGGAGAAATTCCCAACAAATTCTTTGGGATAACCTACAAAGACGTGCTTATCCGATTTTGGTTGTAAACATTTTACTTATGCATAACATACCAAAATTTAAGAAAAGACAATTCGGGTTTTATCCCAAACCATGACTTATATGGTGTCATTTCAACGGATCACGATGGAGCTCTTTTTAGTGTAAAAGCGGTAGTCACTAAAGCTTTAATCTCTAAAAACATAATGGCAGTTTTATAAATGACACCCTTGATCTTACCATCTGAAACATGGTTTGATTTCATCTCTCGAATATGCCATACTCCTATGGTTTATTGGGAAATGCAAATCCATAGAATGATTCCTCAAATCTTAGGTGTTTTGCTAAACTTGTAACTCAAACATCTTTCTTTATGATCCAATCATAAACTCTTTTATTTTCTTGTTACAATGATTTTCCACTTCATCTTGAAAGTCTTTGAACATTTTTCAAATGTTTCATACTTCTTCCTTATTGAGTAAGTACATACATATACTCACTCAAATCTTCGGAGAAAGCATATGAAGTTGAAATCCATCAATATGTATAAATTCCAATCAGTTAGTCGTCCGTTCCTCTGTTGGCCTACGAACGGAGTTTTAATTATCTCCAGGAAAGTATCACAAGCGTCATTTGATCCAAATCAAAGACTCCAAAAAATTCCATCAACATGGAGTTTCTTCATATTTTCTTTCAAATATAATTTAAACGGCCATGTCACTTCGCAAGTGATCTTTCAATCATTTGTCTTGTGACATTTTAGCATTAGTTTTATGGTCGTTATTTCTCCAACCAGACTTGTATTTCATCCATCTATTATGAATACGGTAATTATTTGAACAACCTTTTGTCGTCATAATACCTGATCAAAATAAAAATTATTGAAACAAATCCTGAAGGCAAGCTTTGATGTTTAACGAGCAACACAACAACCCTTTGTTTGTTTTCGATGAACATCATCACATATTCTCTTGCTAGTTACTTAGGCCATTGCAGTTCATGAATTGTGTTGTCCTGTATGACACTTCATACCAACCAATTCGGTATCCAATACCTAAGAACCACATTGTTTAACAAGCAAGGAATACAACCATAACATGTATATCTTCTATATGCCCACGTTGCACATCTCCAATCTTATAATTTCTGCCAAATATTTTTATAGATTTTCTTTCAACAATTCCTTTTCTTTTAAAAGAATTTATCAACATCAACAGTGGTGTCATCAACATGACACATGGTACAAAGCGTATATAGTCAACTACTAATACCTTTGGACTTGCACTTTGAGGTGGATCACCATCATCAAATGTTTATTGTTCTTTCAAAAATCCATTCTTTAGTAATCTTTTAGTGTAGTAAATATTTTACTTACATCTTCTATTCATCCTTATCATGACAACTTTCATGATCAAGCCGCTATAGCTTATAAAGGTGAATTGCGAGTATAATGTTTCTTTTTCAAAAACCTTTTGGAGGATTAGGACGACTAGCGTCTCCAACCTTCACAAATTCTCATCAAATATGAGGACGTATACTCTATCATGTTGTAACCAACACATTGTTTTAGATATCGCAATACCTTTCACATATGATGGTTTCTGAAACATTGCTTTCAGCTCTTAGATAAACTTGATATTAAAAACAATCTTTTGAGTATCAAGAATCATGGAGGAAAACATGATATATTAGATACTAACACTGGAATTGATACTCTTGATTTAATACTATTTATTAAACTTCACAGAGTAAACGGAGTTTGCTGAAAGTTTGCAACAGGACTTTTAAACTTTAGATTGACACTCAAAACAATACGATACCAGTTCGTAAAGCAAATATCTAGAATTTCTATAGTTCCACTATCTCAACTATAACTAAGCGTAAGGTGGTGAACGGATGCCAATGACTACAACAAACTATGCAAATTCACTTTGATTGTGTTTATGATAAATTGAGTTCGACTAATCCAAATTACAAATGAACTCCCACTCAAAACAACATCCCTCGAGTTGTTTTAGTGACTACATGAACCAAATTCACTACACCAAGTCCGATCATCACGTGAGATGATGTAGCTTTAAAGGCGAACAATCAACATGTTCATCATATCAACCATATGACTCATGCTTTACCTTTCGGTATTCCGTGTTCCGAGACCATGTCTGTACATGCTAGGCTCGTCAAGGTTAACCTTAGTTTCCGCATATGCAAATCTGGCTTGCACCCGTTGTATGCACACGTAGAGTCTATCACACCCGATCGTCATGAGATGCTTCGAAACGATGAGTCTTAGCAACGGTGCCAACTAAGGACGAACACTTTATTACTTGATATTTAGTGAGAGGGATCATCTTATAATGCTACCGTCGCGATCTAAGCAATACAAGATGCATAAAGGATTAACATCACAGGCAATTCATAATATGTGATATGATATGGCCTTTCTTCTTGTGCCTTTGATCTCCATCTCTAAAGCATGGACATGATCTCCATCATCACCAGCGCGACGTCAAGGTCCGTGGCGCCTCTTCATGGTTGTCCATCACCAACAACAACTATTACAACTACTTGGAATAAAGCTATTACATGATGAATAGACACGTAGGTCTTAAACAAAATTTAAAGACAACCATTAGGCTCCTGCCGGTCGCCATATTACAACAAGGATCATTGCATACATCAAATATAATCATAATCACATGATGGCCATATCACATCACAAAACCCCTGCAAAAACAAGTTAGACGCCTCTAATTTTCTTTGCATGTTTTACGTGGTTTGGGGCTTTCGCATAAGACCGATCTTACCTACGAACAAGAATCACAACGTTGATACAAGTGTTGTCAGATGCTCATTGTAAATTGAATCTTAACTATGGTGGGAGAGACAGACACCCGCAAAGCCACTTGTGCAAAGCAAGTTGCACGTCAAGCATGGAGCAAGTCTCATGTGCGATGACATGTAATGTTAGCCCGAGCCGCTTCATCCCACCATGCCGCAAGATGCAAAGTACACGCTAAGACACCAACAACAAAAGCATCAACGCCCACAAAAACATTGTGTTCTACTCGTGCAACAGATCTACGCATAGATACGGCTCTGATACCACTGATGGGTTCGTAGCATGGAAAACAAAAAATTTCTACCGCAAGAACGAACAAAACCCAGATCTAATCTAGATAAAAGCCAAGATCTAATCTATTAGACATGAGCAACGAGATAGATGGGAACTAACCCTTGTAGATCCAAAAGCGTTAACGAGATTAGATCTCGTAGTTGATGTAGTCGATCACTTGTCGATCTCAAGATCGTGTGGACGATCCTTCCGGCGTCGCGTTCCGGCAGCGCTTCCGCAGTCAGTCAAGTGTACGATCCTTCTGGCGCCGCGTTTCGGCAGCGCTTCCGCAGTCGGTCACACGTGCGGAGTTGAAGCAGACCTTCCTCTCCCCGTTCCAGCGAGCAGCGGAGGTAGTAGATCTTCTCCACGGAATCCTAGCAGCACGACGGCGTGGTGGTGGTGGTGGTGGAGTAGAGAATTCTGCAGGGCTTCGCCTATGCCTGTGCATAAGAAACGTGGAGGAGAGAGGCGGCAGAGATAGGGTGTATGGGAGCTGTAGTGGAGGGGGCGCCCCTGCCCCTCTATTTAAGGGGGGTGAGGCGCCATGGGAGGGGGAGTCCTTGTAGGACTCTCCTTCCCTCTAGGCCGGCGGATTGGGGAGTGGGGGAGGAGTCCTCCTCCCCCACGACTCCTAGTCTTGACCCACTAGGACTCCTTGATCCCTTCCTTGGTTTTCAAGCAAACTCCAAGAAACCTTCCAGAACCTTCCGGAACATTCCGAAACCTTCTAGAACCCTCATACAAATACTCCGGAACATTTCCTAACTCAGAAAACGATCCCCAATATATGAATCTTATTCTCCGGACCATTCCGGATCTCCTCGTGATATCCCGAATCCAATACGAGACTCCGCACAACATTCGGTCTCCAACGCATATTCCATATCTACTTAAAACAACTTCGAACCTTAAGTGTGTCACCCTACGGTTCATGAATATGCAGACATGACAGAGACACATCTCCTATCAATAACCATCAGCGGGATCTAGAGATCCATAATGGCTCCCACATACTCAACGATGACTTCGCGATCGATTGAACCATTTACATACGAAACCAATTCCCTTTGTCACGCGATAGTATACTTATCCGAGGTTTGATCGTCGGTATCTCCATACCTAGTTCTACCTCGTTACTGATAAGTACTCTTTACTCGTTCCGTGATATGTCATCCCTTGTGACCCAGTCACATGCTTGCAAGCTAACTAGATGACATTCCACCGAGAGGGCCCAGAGCATATCTATCCGTCATATGGATGGACAAATCCCAATCTTGATTCATGCGCTTTAACACATACTTTCAGAATACCCAATGACACCTTTATAACCACCCAGTTACGAAGCGGTGTTTGATGTCATCAAAGTATCCATCCGGTGATGGTGATTAACATAACCTCATGGTCGAAGGATTAGGTTAGTATGCATTTGAAAGCTTACAGCAATACGAACTTAATGACTTGATCTTATGCTACGCTTACTATGGGTGTGTGTGTCCATCACATCATTCTCCTAATGATATAACCTTGTTATTAATCACATCCTAATGTCCATGATCAGGAAACCATGATCATCATTAATCAACAAGCTAGTTTAACAAGAGGCTTACTAGGGACTCTTTTATGTTTACAAAACACACATGTATTAGTGTTTCCTAATAATACAATTATAGCATGGGATGTAAACATTTATCATAAACATAAAGATATAATAACCACTTTATTATTGCCTCTTGGGCATATCTCCAACACACCATAGGTTATATTTTTCTTAATTGCCTATTTAATTGCACGGTAGATGCTTGTACTGCTTATGTTTAATCGTCATGCCCTGCTTATTATTGCAGTGTATAATACTAAGTATGTTCATAGTGGGGAGTAACATAGCATGTTACTAGGCTATGTTACTCCACACTATGACTAGTCTTAATATTATCTCCATAGTGAGCAGTGTCATAGGTCTTATAACATAGACACCATCATTTAGGTTGGTCATAGTGGGAAGTTTGTACACACTAGTATTATGTGTACGATACTAGTGTATAATAGCAGCTAGGCCACCCATAGTAGGTCTATCATGCAATACATGTTGCATTTCTTTTGTTGTTTCGTCGTATGTCTTATGATCAGAGTATGAATTGGTCATAACGGACTATTCCACCCCATAAGTTTATATATTGAGCCATATTTGGAGTTCCCTATACATGTTAGAAACACATATGTACAATGGAATGTGCTTGGGGTGTTGTTTAGAAAAATAATCCTAGCTTTTTCATAAGAAACAGTGCTTATTTGTATTCGAGAGCTGCCAATTTAGACATCATCCTGTTATAAATAAGCACAATTGCTGAACCAAAAAACGGTTTATTTCGCTAAGCACTTCTCTAAGTGTCTTGCATTGTACATGCTCTTAGGTTCTTAGCATATGTTGTTGCATCGCCAAGTGTATTCCCCCCCACCCATACACCCACCCCACAGACCCCTAGAAGTAGCAAAAAGGAATGATGTAGACTAGGTTACATTATCCCGTGTGTTGCATTAGTTTGGCAGCCTACGATCTTTTTGTTTAAATTGCTCATGGCGACCTATTAAATGATGAGTACTATATACTATATAACATAGGTTGGTATCGCACCCAGTTTTATATTTCTACATTAATTGGAATTCTTTATTCATGTTAGAACCACAAATACTACCATTGGAAGAAAGTCGGATGAAAACCATCATGAGAAAGAGTCCATGGATACAACGACTTGGTATTAGGTTAGTAGCCAGTGTTGTTGCATCCCCAACTTTATTCTCCCCTAAAAAGAGCAATAGTGATCCCTCTGGACCTCGGTATGATCCCATGGGAGGGTATTAGGGAAGGTGACATATTAAGTGATGAAACACTAGTCATCGAGGAGACTGGGCTGTAGGTAGTCCCCTTACCTGCTAGCTCACCATCTTATCATGATTTCTCCACAATTAAGGTGCTGTCAAATCATCTTCTGTGGAATTGTTTGCTTACTCTTTTTTCCATATGTTTCGTTCCTGTTTATTTTCCACAATTGCCTATTACATGTAAAATGTGTAGCTTAAGCAGAGAAAATTCAAGAAGACAACTCTCAAGAAAAGGATGGCTCCTGGTGGTGGATCATCTCGCAAGCGCGTTGTGGCATCAGTACTATCTCCAGACACAGAAAATGAGAGACACACGAGGTCCAAGGGGAATCCACTAAAAGCAGGACTTCCACCTCCAGGTTCCACACGGCAGACAAAAAAAGCGGCAAGTCCTGTGACCCATTCACAAGAAACTCAGAGTGCAACTCACAAGATTTCCAAAGCCGAACTACCTGATGCCCGACAAACGACCAATGCCGAAGTTCCTGATGCTAGGCAAAATACCAAAGCCGCACTTCCTAATGCATTGGAGGTGGCTACAGCTGTAGTTCATTTTCCCTTACTGGTCACTGATGATGCAGTTCCTGATGCCAACCTAGTGGCCAAATCTGCAGTTCCCGATGCCCAAGAAGTAGCTAAACCTTCAGTTCCTAATGCTGGCCAAGTGGCCAAAGCTCCAGTTCCTAATGCCGGCCAACTAGCTAAAGCTGTAGTTTCTGATGCTGGCCAAGTGGCCAAAGCTGTAGTTCCTCATGCTGGCCAAGTGGTTAAAGCTGCAGTTCTTGATGCCCACCAAGGTGAGAAGCCAGCTACCGTGAATCTACCTCCCACCCAAGCCAAGAAGGCAGCAGCCCAAGGCAAGCAACCAGCTGCCCAAGGCGAGCTGGCAGCTGTCCAACATGAGCAGCACTCTACCCAAGGTGACCTGCCCACTCCCTTTGACCCGCTGGTATGCCGTCTGGCACCTCCCCAAAGCCAGGAGCCACCCCCCAAAGCCAGCATCCAGCCCCCCAAAGCCAGCAGCCACCCCCCAAATCCAGCATCCACCCCCAAAGCCAACAGCCACCCACTAAAGCCACTAGCCCCCTCCCCAAAGCCAGCTGCCATGTACCCAAGGTATGCAACCCTAACCCACATCATGACGTAATGTGGAACCTCCCAAAGCCAACCTACCACCTCCACAAATCAAGAAGCCATCTTCCTAGGTGAAGAATTCCGCATCCTTCTACCCACGGGTATCCCCCAAATGTGACTTGCTACCACTCCAAATCCAGAAGCCACCTCCCAGCTATCTGCGGGCACCTCACCGAAACGACTATGCACCATCCCAAACCGATGGGTTAGGTATCCAAGGCGCTATGTCAGCTACCCAACATCTGTGTTCAGTTGCCAATGGCGAGGACTTTGGTACCCAATTTGAGGGTCAAAGGTCAGCTACCCAATACGATGAGTTAGCTACCGAATATGGGAAATCTGATCCTAGTCATGAAGTACCGTGCCAACACTATAGTGACTGGTCTCAACGTGGTAATGCGTTAAACCGACTGCTTGCTCACTTATAATCCATTTAATCCCATCATATTACCGTGGAACACTAAATAAACACATTGTATTCCTATATATGATGATGGCTACCAGATGTCTCAAGACTTTGATACACCTTGTTCTGAAGACGCCGAAACGCAGAATTCTGAAGATATAGTTCTGCATACTGGTCAAGCTTTGGTGGTGAGGGGGAAAACATGGGGAAGAGACTTGACAAGTTGTCCAAAGGAGGGAGGCTTTCACTTAATGTTCTTCCAGGAAGAACTAGACCAGACGAGCCGAGTGTTGCTGCTAGGTTTGCCAGTGAGTTTGCAGTCATAGTAAGGACTAGCATGCCTATCTTACCCCACTAGAAAGAGTACAAGAAGAGGATTGATGTCCAATCAGACTTCATAGGCAAAGTTTTTGTATGTTCTGTGACTTAGCTGTCCTTTACCTTCCCATTTCTCTGTTCATGCAAATGCGGATGCTCCATGTTTTATTTCAGCAAATGTTTGCCATAGACACAAATCACCCTAACATGTGGAATGCTTGCGCAAATCAATTTATGAGGCATGCAAGGAATTAGAGGTATATTCTGAAGAAGGAGTATTTTGATCCCTACCCTCTAAACCAAGTTACAAGGAAATGTCCTGATGAAGTGAAACACATGACCGACGAGCAGTGGTGCAAGCCTGTTGATACTTGGTCTAACCCTAGGAAACATGTCACTTTTTGTTTACTCTTTTATTGTTACTGCATGTGTTTGAATTGTTTGATTGGAACTGCATCTTATACTGTATGGTTTCTGCTTGTGTAGAGTACTTGTGTAATAAACAAGAAGAACAGGAACAAAGTCTTGTACCCTACTGCCACAGGTTCTCGTAGATATGAGGTTGTGTGCAACGGTGAGGACGATGCCTTCGAACTCTTCAAAAAGACGCATTATATCCCGATAAATGGCTTCACTCCAAATGTGAAGAAAGCAATTGTAAGTCCACTTGAATACTTTTCATCTTCATAAAATTCAATGCTATCTTCATCTCTCAATTGTATACGATATGATTGTAGTTTGCTTGGTATTTTTCTAAGGTTCGCTTCTATTCCTAATACTGTAGGAAATCATGGAAAAGAAAATGGCTCTAGATGTCCAGGGGGAAGAACCACTTTCTTCCACTGAGGTTGTTCACTTTCCACTCTCGTTGGATAGCAGAAATCCAACATTCCTGAAGAACATCATCCTCCATCCAAGTACATCAAGACAAAGCAGGTTTGGCCTTGAAGCAGAACTTTTGGCTGAGAGAGCAGGGAGTGACAAGCTGCGTTGTAGCATAGAGGAATTGCAGAGAGCGAAAGAAGCTACCGATGTAGAGAGGCTACGGTATGCTAAAGACATGAGAGAAATGTAGAAGAAGCAAGAAGAGATGCAGGATAAACAAAACCATACAAGCGACTTACTTCAACAAGTGTTGTCTCAGATGACTCAATAGAAGCAGCAGCAGCAGCTTCAGCTGTCGCAAGGTAAGTGAACTCGTGGTTGACACTTGTGAGTTCTTGGGCTAGGAAAGTTAACTGGTGTGGAAACTTGTGAGTCTTTTGGGCAGGGAAACTTGTGAGGATTTTGGCTCATAAACTGCTGTGGAAAGTTTTTGGCTGTGGAAGCTTGTGAGGCTTTTGGCTCAGAAACTGCTGTGGAAACTTGTCCTGAAATTCATTGTCAAATTCTGTTATTTGATGCATGTGGTGTGATATGTGTCACAAACCATTAGGGCTAGTAGAAATTTGCGTGCACAAATGCCCCCTGATCTCATGGTGATGCCAGCCCGCATCCGCGATGAAAACGAATCGTCTTAGTTGTTCTTGACGAAACATTTCCATCACAGGTAAACGCCAACATGGCCGCCTTTCATAGGCCAACTATCTAGACGGAACATAAACATCCCGGCCAATGATGTCGTCATCACACAGAATCCATCGTCGATAGGTGATACGTGTCCCATTTTGATTTTTCAACGTGGCGTTCTGTGGCTAGCCCACGTGGCCTCATCCGATTGTCACAAGCTTGTCTGTGCCAACCGTCCATGTGTCAGCATGGCGTCGAAAGGTGGCGACGGACAAAATCTGTGCGCGTGTGACGTCATAAACGGGATGTATGGCATCATGAATGAGTTGCATGACGTCATAGACATGGAGACAACGGAATCAAGCTGTGACAAAAAAAAACATCAGGAACTCGATGACATCGTAGACTACGAACATGACGTCAGCAAACGTCGCTGACGGTCACCCGTGTTGTCGTATGCCATATGGCCTCGGCCGTGACGAAATAAAAAGGTCATGAACGACCGGGCCTGGGCCGGGTTGGTCCAGTTTGTCGCGACGAAAATACAGGAACGTCATGATTGGGCGTGACGTTTTCAGACAGAAAAAATCACGGAATGAATTATGATCTGAGGTCCGTGACCTATTTTTTCCGTCGCAGGATTCGTCACTGATGGCCATCTACGATGTTTTGGCCCTCATCCACGATGATATCAGATCATCATGAACCGCCCAAATTCTTGTAGTGACGGGAGCTTTGACCTGGCTGGATCCTCCATCCGGCCTAAACCTCGGGGGCTACACCCAGTGGTTGTGCTCCAGCACCCCCGTAACAATGAGCTGCAAACGGTGACAACAGAAAGGAGCTTTGACCCGGCTGGATCCTCTAGTCGACCTGAACCTCCGGGACTACACCTAGTGGGTGCGCTAGCACGCCCCCACAAAGAAACCCACAAATGGCGAAGACAGATCAAACAATCAAAAAGTGCAAACAAAATAGCATAAGACAACATTATCACACAAAAGGAGAGACGAAGCCCCAGTCGGAATTCAGAGTACCACAAGTTTTTCATGCACATGCAGTTAAAGAACATGTTTAAGGCACTACAAATACTCCTGGCATTCCGGGGATCAGGCCTGTGGCTCAATAGAAGGATCGGAGCTGGCTGCTAGAGGCGACGTCGGGGATGGCAGGGTCGGAGGCTGGCGCAGCTGGAGCATCAAGCAGGCTAAGGAGACGGAACAGGGGCCAGCAGAACACCTTCGGCCTCTTCGGGTCGCTGTAGTCCCGGTCCAGCTGGATGAAGCTTGAGATCTTGACACCGTAAGAGCGGATATCAAGAACATCAGCGCGCAGCTGGTCGTAGCTGGTCCCTTGCCGAATCCTCGAGAAAGGCTCCGAAGATCTGCACCCGGATACCAGGACTTGAGCAGCGCAAGCACCATCTCCGAGCGCATGTGTGCCGCTCATCCCACGACACCTCGATGAGAACAGCGGCAGTCTAGGGCCGGCTAGCTAGTGTGTCGATGGTGGTTGGCACATCGGCTTCGGTCTAGAGGTAGGCGGCAACGTCCAAGTCAGCCTGGCGCAGCCGGTTGGCCTCCTCGCTCACCACCGCAACCAGCTCCTCGGAACACAGGTCACGCCCAGCCTCCTCCTCGGGCACACGAGCGATAGCTTGATCAGTGGCCTTAGGATATTAAGCTTCACTCGGCCAGATAGCAACTATTACAAACCGGCTACAATGGATGGAAGGAATTCAGCACATAAAAAGAATAACTTACTGATGACAATCTCAACAATTTGCTTCAGATCCTCCTCCGCGGCCTTCTCCCGCGCCTTCGCATCCTTCAGCGCCTCCTCCTCCTTCTTATAAAGGACCTCAAGGTTTTTGAGGGAGTCGGCGGTCTTCTTGGCCTAGCCAGCTACAATCTCCATCTTCTTCTAATGTTCCACCAGTTCATCAATTTGATGATGGCGAGTATTGTTGGATTCCTATAGCCGGAGCACCTCTGCCTTCAGCCGATCCACCTCCCACTCCCTATCCACTATCATGGCTGTAGGAGGGTACCCGATAATCATCAAAAACCACAAAAAATCGCGCAACTGGCAAGACAGGGCAGAGCAAGAAATCTTATGCCCTAGGTACTGCATGTTATTAGTCATCTCAGAAAAAGCTTTTTGTGGAGGAAGGAAAGAAATGAAAAAGAGCACGAGCAAAACAACTAAGATGAAGGAGAAAAATCTTAGAAGACTCTTACCTCCAAAGAAACGCCTAGCGCTTGGGCCGCCCCAAGCCCCTGCTCCATCACCTCCACCAGGTGGCGCGCCCAGTCAATGGAGACAGGTGCCACTCGGAGAGCTGGGAGAGAACAGTTCCCAGCGTCAGCACAACTAGGACCGGCTTGTAGCCATTTGTCAGCACCTCCTCGTCATCAAAAGCGGCCCACGCAGTTCTCGCCACGACAGCCCCGACCCTGTCGCTCATGCCGCTAGAGCCGTAGGCCGCTGCCTTCACGCCATCCCCTGTAGTCGGCCGCGTGGATGCATCTGGCGCCACGTCCATGGTTTCCTCGACCTAGTAGGTGGCCAAGCCCGTCTGAGCATCGCTCGAGACCGGGTTTGTTCCCTCCATGAGTCGGAGTGGAGGAACGGCAGCATCGCTAGCAGCCACGAAAATCTGAGCAAGTCTAGATGCGGCTGGGGCATGGTGCAGAGGCGTGGAGGTAGCCGGCGGAGACAGCTATGGCGCGGCCGCGACAGCTTTAGTTGGCACAGCAGCAGAGGGCGCACCCGGCCCAATCGGCCCTTCAGCTACAGCCGACGTTGGGATAGACGCGGTGGCAATCACACAAGAGCCGTCCAACAATATCGCATCACTGGGCGAAGAAAACAAGGCTCATCCAAACCAAGGACATGTTAACGGTTGTTTTGAGGAGAGCAAAGGAACATACCTGGCAATGCTCGGCATGACCACCACAGGCCTCGGCTATCGTAGCTTCTTTGTGCCGCTAGCGGCTGGAGAAGCGCTAGACGACGCCTCCTGCTTCTCCCTGGCCCTCGACGTGGCATCGGGAGCAGAAGGCCCATCGTCACCATGTGGGGTACACAAACATAAGTAAAATGTCAGCATCCAGCTGAAGAGATAGACTGGCGAACAAACACATGGAAAAAGCACTCACCTGGTAGGTCCTTAGATCCCTCGTCGGCCCGCATGGGGAAGCGCTCCGGCTTCGACACCGGATACTTTGGCGGCTTGAGGTCGGGCGAGAAGTTGGAGAGCTCATGGTCACCCATGCCATCCCCCCTCTAGTTGTACCGTAAAAATCTACTCAAAAGGCGAAGATAAGAGACAAGAAGAAACCCTTCGGAAGAATCCACCTGGCAATAATAGAAGACAAACTTTAGAGGGAAGGCGGCCCCGGTGATATAGCAGGACAGAGTAGCGCCACCCCTCCTCCAAGGCTTCCTTTGAGATGATGGCGAGCCAGTTTCGAAGGGCCTCATATGGCACATCGAGTCTGGAAACCTGCGTGGGATCATTGGGGCTAGAGAGGTGGCACATCTTCTGCGGCCGCCTCTGCAGTGGGAGCACCAAGTAGGCCATCCAGGACAAGGCAACATCCTGGCCCATCAGCTCCTCCCTCTCCGTCAGTTCCTTCGCCCAGGCGGCCATTCCATGTCCGTCTAGGCGCCCCACCCCCTCGTGGTACAGGCCTTCCAGGTGGAGGCAATGTTGGCAAAGACCTGCAGCTGGATCGAGTCGACCTCCGTGCTGTTACGCACATAGCAATATGAGCGCTGCCTCAGCTTGACTGTGCCGGGGATCTCGAGCCACGGCATGGTGGATGACACCCACAAGTAGATCGCACAGCAGCCGGTATCCGTCAGTGGCCCGTCCTTTTGCACCAGCTGGGCCCTGAGGAAGTTCATCGTGTCCGGGCAAACCCCCAAAGTATGATTCACAGCATGCCACGTGATGCGACAGCTGCGCGATGGTGTTCACCCCCATGTGATGAAAATGGAGCTTGAACATGCTGAAGAGCTCTAGGAGGAAGCTACTCGCTGGCAAGCCGAAGCCGCGGGTGAAGTGCGCCAGAAAGACGACAAACTCGCTGGGCTGGGGTTAGGGACACGCTCTCCCTCCGGCGTGAGGAGGTTCTTCACCACCCTCTCCGATGGGATGAACCGCCCCTACTGGTACTTGCATATGAGCTCCTCGGTCACGTAGGAGCCGCACCACCTGTTGCCCTGCTCTGGTAGCATATCTTCGGGTGATGTTGTCGTGGTGGAGAAGTGAGGTCCAGTCGTCGCGAGGAGGTGTGGCGGCACCGACGACCTAAAGCTGGCGTTAGAAGAACAGAAGGGGGCAGAGCGCAAGGACCAAGAGAAGCATGCATCATGAGGAAGAATATGTCGGGAAAACCCCATCCCCGTGGCGCTATTTATCGCCGCGGTTGAGCGCGCCCCCTACGCTCCCTTCCACCATGTGGCAGGCAACTGTTCCACTACCCCACGTCGGTTCAGCTATGAATCTAATGCGCCAGCGCATCCCCCACAAAAAATCCCGCAGGCGTTACTGCGGGAGGGAAGGCGTGCACACGATCCGCAAGAAACTGGAACAATTAGACGTGCGTGTGGTTACCAAAAACTGCCGCCATAGAGCAAATGGTCAATATGACGCGACGTGAGTTAGAACTACCAAACGTGGCTAGCGTAAGCAGTGACCTAAGCAACTAGGAGATCCATCTCCCCTCTCCGTGTGTAGTAGCCGGTCGATTCAATCGTCGCTGACACCTACTGGGTGGGCCATCGATTTCGTAGCCGGTAAACTCCAGTCGGGCAACAACGAGCACGTCGAGCCGGAAAATGACAAACACCTGAAGATAAATCTACAACCGGTTTTTTCATCACTAACCATTTCAGTTCATTCAATGAGAATGCAAGAACTTCTCCACAAGGTGAAGTCCCAACATGCTCGGGGACTAGTGTCAGGGGGATGACCCTCGGGTAGGCAAAGATAGGCTCAACTGGTTGGCTCCAGGAGAGCCTAGACAGATGGCCGCCAGACAAAGGACCACAACTAGGTCGACCAACCCACCCAGTCCGCCCTGAAGGTTCCCTGGCTGGCCCGTCTAGCCGGATGGCTAGAAGAACCGGCTGGGTGCCTGCTTCCACCCAGCCGCCTCGGATTTTGTAGCAAGGCTATGGAGGGGGTAACGCTCCATGCTTAGCG
Organism: Avena eriantha; assembly: GCA_910589775.1. Lineage (NCBI taxonomy): Eukaryota > Viridiplantae > Streptophyta > Magnoliopsida > Poales > Poaceae > Avena > Avena eriantha. Next base: position 423,396,980 of record OU342742.1, on the reverse strand, counting down.
TTCCCCTAACTCCTTGCATCATCAAACAGGATGGCACGCCACCCCTGCCGGCGCTAGGAGAAAAATGTGCCAAAGTGCCAAGGCTGGAAGCTGAGTGAGGCGCTGTGGGCTAGCCGCTAAAGCTCCAGATGACCATTAAAGCACCGGGTGACACCCAAAGCACTAGCACTAGGACACTATAGCACTGTCCCCCTGTACTAGAGGCTTGACTGGTTCTTGGCCCATTAGCTGGCCCACCGGCCGGACCTGACCAACCAGCCCGCTTTGTAAACCCAAATCCCAAACAATAAACCCTAGAACCCACATTGTAACCTACCTTTCCCAACCAGTATATACGGGAGGGTAGAGCTAGGGTTCTAGGTAGGCTCAAGTAGATTAAAGTTCATCCTCATAGTTCACTAGTTCATCATCTTCCTCTAGCTCTCTGTAGTAGCTAAGGAAACAGCTCAAGGAGCACTTGTACTGGTCATTCGCCCCAATATAGTAGATCCTTGTAGGAGTAGGAGTGTTACCTCACCAAGAGGGCTCTGAACCTGGGTACATTGTCTATGTCTGGAGTATCTCCGCCCAACCCGTTGCGAGTAGCCACCGATAGCATCGTCATTGTCCCCTCTCATGCCATCCCCGATGGTACTACCATGTTCCACACCATGAAATTATATATGTCATACCCCAATGGTGGATATGATCAATAAACTAACATGGTAGATATGGACTAAACAAAAATTCTACGGTGGTGGTCACACTATAGGGTGCATCTAGAGGAGTTCCATCCTCCTTCGCATTTAGGGCTTCATGGATGCAATAAGAGCATCCTTGGCGGCAATCACTTTGTCTTGGTCACATAGCTCTAGGACCGCGCCAATGATATCCTTCCTAAGCTTCTCTACCTATTTCTCCAATTCATGGTTCTTCGTTTCTTCCTTGAGGTCCTCTTGAGTGTGGTGCAGCCTCCACTTGAGTCTTTCTCCAATCTCATCAATGGCACTCAATGCCACACTTCATGCTGAGTCGAAGAATGATGTATGGAGCTTAGAGTTGGTGAACATCTAGTGTCCCATCTTCTTGTGTTCATCCTCCTTGTTCTTGTACAGATGGAGTTGCACCCACCAATACCCCTGGACTTCATCCATCACAGGAAATCACTTGTACACAGCTTATCCTTTGTGTCCTATGCTTGACATGATGGCCTTCAGTGCCTTGGGGAACTCAGTCTCACACTCTAGTGTCATGGTCACCAGAGTCATACGAGAATAAGGATGATCCAAAATACAAGATTTTGAAGCAACAAACATATTTTAATTTGCCTAGGGTCTTTCCTAGTTTCTATACCAGTTCTTGGGTCACTAACCTACAGTCAACACAATGATCTGATACCATCTAAAGTGCCCCAACCGGGTAGGAGTCCAAGTCCCGTGCTTTATAGTGCTAGTCCCTAGATGGACTCGCTAGCACACAGAGTTCAGGATGTAATATCATGAAACAAATGTCATATTTCTATTACATCAAATGATCCAGAACTTTACATAATCACATACAAATTGCATATAAGAAGGGCTAGCTCCTCAATACATAGATCAACAATAGAAAACTAATAATTAAAAGATCTCCATCGAGAGCCACATGCGAAAACATGATGGGTATAGCCTTGCAACCCTAACAATGTACCTCACTCATCTTCGGGGAAACCTGCAACATGAAAGGTTGCAGCCACAAATGGTCAATACTTTTAGTGTATTGTCAACTTCACCTATTTGGTGGAATATAAACCTTGTTGGGGATATGCTAAATGGGTATCATCATAACACGTCCTTAATCCGGCTAACCCGGGTGGCCCACAGTTGGTAGCGTGGCCTATGGCCTTCTAGGCGGACGAGTTAGACGGATCCAGAAGGGAGGCCCATGCCGGATAAAGGAAGGCTACGCAGGAGTCATCAACGTACTCGGAGCCTTGGAGTGTAAGACACGAAAGACTAGTTTGTATTAGTGTAGGACTCTTTACCTTGTCTAGCAAGGTCTTTTCCCTGTAACCCTAGGTTATGTTGCCTTTATAAACAAGACATGTGGGAGCCTTCAGGGCACAACCTATCAGATTGCTACGTACAACATGCAACACCTTGCACAGTGAACCTATCTCTATAACTCAACGTATTGCCATTATAGTGATTTATAGGAGGAGTAGAGTTCCGCCACCGTTGTGGGACTTGAACATGGGTAAGATGTGTTACCTCGTACCCGCCAACTCTCCGCCTTACCCTGCATCTCTAAACACACACTATGAGGACCCCTCCATGGTGTACTCGTCGGCAATACCACGACAGTTGGTGCCCACCGTGGGGCAAGAGGTGCTTCGAGCTCTACATCGGGCAAGGTCCAATCTCTTTGCGGGAATCGGCGACACCGTAGCCATCGGATGCATTCTCTTCTTCGGCAACGTCCCGATCGTCCCTCCGGATGAGTTCTAGGTGCCGGCAAAGACGAACCCTACACGCTGCTCCATCATCCCCTTCAGAGACATCCACATCTTCATCGGCGAAACTGACTCGGGTCCTAGCTCCTAGGAAGTCGGAAACTCATCAAGCCCCGCACGGACCACCTGCGGGCAGGACACGTTCGCGGAAGAATCTGGGCCATACCTCTCTCTGGAGTATGGCGGCTTAGATCAGGAAAATTCAAGGCCCACCCAAACCACCCCTGTGCAGGATATAAAGGTGGAAGGACCCCGCAAATCCGCTTGGCTTCCCTGAGCGTTAGAGATGCGTAGTCACACTTTGTCAGTGTTGTCACCATCTTCGATCTGGCCAGATGTATTCAAAGGGATGGAGAACCTCATTGCGAATACCTTGCCAGATGGATGAGGGTGAGGGAAACCGTAGAGGGCGACCGTGCCGACGATCTCGTGTACCACTTTGTTGAAGGGCTCACACCCGGAACACTCCTCTAGCATAACCTCCGAAGGCGACAAGCCGCAGGTCCTCTCACCCTTGGTGAGATGGTCGCAATCGTCAACGAATATGCGGACGCCAATGAGGACGCTAAGGCCACAATCACCATCATAGCTGGAGGAGGAAACAACAACAACAACAACAACAACAACAATGGCCTGCCTCCATCACCCTCCACATCTGCTGTCAACAACACCTAAGCCAACTCTGAATCTATCCTTGACGCCCTATACGCCGACATCAATATGGATGGCGGCGGCTCGGGCGCTAACTCGAAGGAATACGATGCTATTATGAGGGAGATCAAGCTGGAGATCGAGAAGGAGGAGCACGCCAAGAAGTACAACACATACCACCAGGTGTTAGTCGCCATTGGGAGCGTGATGGAAGAAGACGGACAAGAACTGGAGTTTGAGAAAGCTCCGCCCACGCTAGCGGTTACCAGAGCGGCAGCAGCCAATAAAGCCATCGAGCCTTCGGCTCTGGCCAAGGCCATGCGCCCTCCGATTATCCGCCTACAATCGGCGCAGGAACTCACCACGGCCCCCAGTACTGCCAAGCAGTCAAACTAGCTGCCAATGCCACCATCAACGTCTGTAGCTGGCAATCCATTGGTTACTCCTGCCAACAAGGCAATCTACGGCGCACTCCTCGTCGAGCCCATTACCGTCACCCATATCCGGAGTGTTGTAGAGCTTGATGAGAAGCGTGCAGCAATCCTAGCGGAGGCCAAGTGCATTCCAGATGAGGGCACTAAGCTAGACAAAGATATGGCCAAGGTGCAGCAATCTATCAAGGCGGCAAGAGCTACGGAGGCTGAGTACAAGGAGTTGCTGCTAAAGCATAAGGCAAAGAAAGCACCAGCTCACGTTGTTGAAGACCCCGACGTTCGATGCAAGTTGGGATATGAGGGATCCAAGCCGGAAAAATCCACCACGTACATTGATTAAGAGGGTAGGCAAGTAATGCCAACTCCCGCCCTCAACATTGCTGACGCCAAGACCCTCCTAGAGCGGGACAGGTCGCCAGAAGCAGTTGCTCAGGTGTATGACCTCGTTGCCAAGGCATGCAAGCAATAGGAAAAGGCTACCTCGCAGAGGCTTGAGTCCAACTCGGAGCTTTACAGTCAACCTTGAACAGCCGCAGAAGACCAAGATCTCCTCATGACGAGGGATCCCATATAAGCTCCATAGAGCAAAGACGGAGGAACGCGTGCAATAGGGCTGACACCATACCCATATCTTCGGATCACGGAGAAAAGGCTCGCCCTCGTCGGTCGCCGCCTCCACCACCATCCCAGCATCACGAAGAACCATAGACGCGTCACCATACAAGCATGCCACTGCCTAGACATCCCCAGGTTGGCATCATTATACGCGACCAGGGCGAGCATCCCCAGCATGCCGGAGAGCGCAGCGGCATTGAGGATATAGGAGCAGATCCCACAAGAAACCACCGTGTCCGACAAGTAACCGCGACAAGCATAAGGACTCGCAGGAGGGTAACAACAAGAAGTCTAACCCACTGCCTCCACCTCTACTATCGCCACCAAGCAGCCATCATGGCGGAGGACACGGTGGGTCTCATAGATCGCACCGCAACTCCCCTCCCCATGACGGGAAAGGGAAGCAACTAGAGCTGTACGATGCATGTTCACGGCTGGACAAGATCCAGGAAGCTCGGGAGATCCCATACCTTGGGCCATGTTGTTTTGGGCCAGTAATACGGGCCAGAACTTACCCCAAGGGTCTCGAGATAGACAAGACGATCAAGCCCTATGACGGCACGGCCAGGCCAGCAATGTGGTTGCGGGATTACAGCGAAGGGATTCATATTGTAGGGGGAAACCCCAATTTTTCCGTCAAGTACCTCCCACTCATGATAACCGGCATTGCACGAGAATGGATCGACGACTTGCCGAAGAAATTAATATGCAATTGGTTGGACATGCATGAAGCGTTCACCAAGAACTTCGAGGGTAGGTACAAACGTCCCTTCACCGTCGGAGACCTATGATGGCCCAAAATATATCGAGCTCATTGGGGAACCCCAAGAGGAAGGTATGATGAGCACAGTAGCAAGTTTTCCCTCAGTACGAAACCAAGTTTATCAATCCAGTAGGAGCAAGGAAACACCCCAAAGGTGTTGCTAGATGAACGTTGGCAGGGCTAACTACCGGTGCCAGCAGCAACATGGAGACATGCACAACACAACGATAGAACTTTGCCCCCAACTTGCGATGAGGTTGTCAATCTCACCGGTTTTGCTGAAAACAAAGGATTAAACGTATCGAATGGAAGGAAGTAATAGTTTGTAGAAAGTAAACACAAAGTAGTAAACAGTTTGTAGATTGGATGTAAAAGAAAGGACCGGGGTCCATAGTTCACTAGAGGTGGCTCTCCTTAAGATAGATAACATGCTAGGTGAACAAATTACAGCAGGGCAATTGACAAACATCGAGAAAGCATACAAGCATATACTAATCATCTTGACTCCTTTGAGATTCGATTGGGCATTACAACATTATACATATACCGTCATCCAACTGCATCTATGACTAATAATCCACCTTCAGGTTATCATCTGAACCCCCTCTAGTATTAAGTTGCAAGCAACAGATTATTGCATTATGAATTGCGTGTAAAGTAAACAATACGATTGTTCTATGAACAAAGGATTGTTGTTTTCTCCCTAGTAGCAGTAGCACATCTAGTACCTTAAAGATTTCTGTCACTTGCCCAGATTACCAGAGGCATGAACCCACTATCGAGCAAAATACTAACTCTTGGAGATGCTAGCATCTACTTAGCCAAGATAGCTACTACCAACAGAAAGCATGCAAGATCACAAATAACAAAGACATGATAGAATCAATAATCAATCTGAAATAACATCTCAATATCCATCGGATCCCCGCAAACACAGCATGCAGAATTACGAATAGATGATCGATCATGAACGGAGCTCACAAGATCTAAACATGAAAGCACAAAGGAGAAGAACCAGCCATCTAGCTAGTACATGGACCCGTAATCTACAGATGAACTACTCACGCATCACATCGGAGGCTTACATGGTGAGGAAGAAGGCCTCCAGGGTGAATTCGCCTCTCCGGCAGGGTGCCGGGAAGAGCTTTAGATCCCTCCCGATCTAGGGACAGAAACGATGGCGACTACAGACTCTTTCATGGATTTTTGATCGGGTACTTAGGGTTTCTATATCGGAGGCATCTTATAGGCGGAAGGAGAGGCGGAGGGGGTGCTGGAGGCGGCCACACCACCGCCTGGAGCGGGTCAGGCCTGGCCGCACGGCCAGGTGGTGTGGCGGCCACCTGGCCCCTCTCCGTCTCGTATTCTGGCTCCGTGTGTCCCCCGGTAAAATAATGACTTTAGCTTTTGTCCCGTCCAATTCTGAGAATATTCATTTTTTGACTTCCTGGAACCAAAAACAGCAGAAAACAGGCAGCTGGCACTGTGGCTCTCGTTAATAGGTTAGTCCAAGAAATCATATGAAAAGTACTCCAAAGTGTGGACAAAATACAAGAAAGTAGATAAAACCAAGCATGGAACATCAATAATTATAGATACATTTGCAATGTATCAACATCCCCAAGCATAACTCATGCTCTTCCTCGAGTAGGTAAGTGATAAAAAGAAAGAATAATTTTTGAGGTGACATGAACCATCATAAACTTGATCAAAGTATTTGTAAAACATTCAAAGCTAGGATCATAGTACTTCAATCATAACATGAAAGACAAAGTTCTAGCAATAAGACAAAATAACTATGTTGCAACATGAATAGGCACAAACAAAAGATTCACGAATAACAATGCTTTGCAAGACATTTGTTTGTTTCTCATAAAGAAAACATAGCATAGTAGCATTCAGCTGGTCCCTCATAGATTAGCAAAACATAAATGCATAGGACACCTTCAAAGTTTACAAGAGTGACTTGATACAAATAGTTTAAAACAAGCAATATCAAGTTATGCATCAATCAACTAGTCTTGGGACAATGCACATAGAACTAAGAATGGCCACTATGCTCTCAAAGTAGGTGCATAAAGATAGAAGGTGGAGACTCAACATAAAAGTAAAAGAAAGGCCTTCATAGAAGGAAGTAGGGATTCAAGTCTCATAAAGAGCTTCCAAAAATTATGGTACTTGTTAGCTTTCAGCTCTCATTGCCCCTATCATAAGAATCTTTAAGGTGATTAAGGTTAAAGTGACACAACTAAGTGGATATGATTGACAAGTTATAAACCGAAATCTCATGCCCCTTACTTACAAAGACCGAACATCATGCTACTCAACTTTAGTCACGAGTAAGCTCTTATCATTGTAAGTACATGTGTATCATAAAGAACCACCAACGGGGTACCCCTTGCACATGATACAGGAGCTATCCCATAATCAAAATGACAAGGCAAGCAGACAATGAGCATCTCAGCGATCTTTTTATTTGCTATTTGCATAGGTTTTTATTGAGGATGCTTCATAGAGTGCTCATTATGGTGATGCTGCAAGTTTCCATGACGATTAGGCATGGCTTAGGCTAGCGGCCTAGGCGTTTCTCTAACACACATACAAACTCCATGATCTTACAAGTTCCACTTTTATTTCACACAGCCGGGATCCATAAGCAAAAGAACATGATATCAATGGGGTACAAAGTACAAGTGCAATGTTGAAAGCGTTCTCCATGATACATGGTTCTGCTAATTTCAACTTATAAAGCGCAAGCATATACGCAACAAAGAAGGACCCAATGGTTCAATTTTATTAAATGCAAGAAAAGTAAAGTGTGCCATCAAGTTCGTGAGAGCTTTAATCACTAATTTTCTCATAACAAGTTTAATTTGGAAGGTAGACAAAAACATGAATGTACTTGGAATAGCATAAGATAGTAGGTAGGTATGGTGGAATCTTTGGAATAATTTGGTTTAGGGAGTTGATGCATGACTGGAACTCATACTTGGTTGTGGAGGCTAGCAAAAGACTGGGAGCAACAAACTAAGAGAGCAATAATGGCCATAATCATGCAGAGCGACAAAACATCATTGATCAAAGCATAAAGTGATAATACAAGTTGAAAACTAAAGGATCATAAAGGCTATGGTGACTTGGGATAGTCATAACATGGTGTGAGCATGCGCCAAGTCAACCCAAATAAAGAATCAAAGGAGAATACCACTATACTATGCTTTAATATGCTAAAAGAACGCATGATTCATCCGATGCACATTAAGCAATCTCAATTGTTTATAACAAGTCATGCTACAACAAATAATACTAAGCATAAAGCCACAACAATATCAAGCATGGCATGACAAAGCATAGGCCACAGTCAAAAACAAGCTCTCTTTAGCACTTAAACATGAACTTTCCTACTCTTTTCCAAACCAAACAATGCTATTTGAAAACCAATGTATGAAAGAGGGGGTCCAACCAAATTTATTCAGAAAACTAAGCAAACCAAGCAAATGAAAAACTAAAAAGAAAAATAAAAATAAGACGCTCCAAGAACAACAGAACTGTGCATGAAACAATAAAAATGAAGCGTTTGGAAGAAACCTGGGATTTTTATTGATGAAGAAGAGGATGCCTTGGGCATCCCCAAGCTTTGACGCTTGTACTTCTTGGATATTTCTTGGGGTGACACACGTGGCATCCCCAAGCTTGATCTTTAGTCCATCCTTCATCTTATTACGTGTTCCTTCCATACATCTGAAATTTTTCTTTCATACAAAACTTCACACAATCTTTATTAGCAACATTAGTGCAATTAAGATAATAGGTCTTTAGGTTCAGTTCCAACACCAATAAAACTTCCATTAAAACACTAGATACTGTAGCACTTCCCTCAAAAAGCTCAACTCCCCAGAAGAACTCAAAAAGGAACCAACAAGAAGCAAATGCACATAATGGCAGAAATCTGTCAAAGCAGACCAGCAGGTAAAGACGAATTTTTTCGAAGACCTTATGTTGCTCAAATCAAAAAGTGTTGAACTAAAGAAATTTAGATAACAACCTGGGGCAGAATCACAAAAATTCATGCCTCAAAAGGACATACAGAGATTTTACACGAATTTTTACGGTGAAGCACAAAAATCTATTTCGGGACAGCAACTTTCCCAATCATTACTTCTCTCTCATTAGAGGTTACTCTTGGCACAAAAAGCAAATAAAAAGGATAAGGAGCGGTTATTACAGAGGTAATAACTTCGAAGACTCATCTAAAACTTTTGGGTTATCTCCCAATAAGTACTTTTCTTTAACGCCTTTAAGTTAGGCATAAGAAGCAAGAAAAAGAATCAAGTGTTCTCAAATGAAGAAGCATTAAGAGCAAATTTTGTTTTCATAGGAGAGGCAAATCTTCTCTCTCTTCTTAGGAAAGTGTTCTATACCTTTCTTGAGTGGGAGTTGATATTTAATGGTGCCTTCTTTCATATCAATAATGGCACCAACAATTCTAAGAAAAGGTCTTCCCAAAGTAATAGGACAAGAAGCATTGCATTCAACATCCAAAACATAGAAATCAACGGGGACATAGGCATTGTTAACAATTATAAGAACAACATTAAGACTCCCCATGAGTTTCTTTTTAGCATTATCATCAAGTGGGACATTCAAATAACAATCTTCAAGTGGAGGCAAATCAAGCATATCATAAATCCTTCTATGCATAATAGAAACACTACTATCAAGATCACATAAAGCTTTGAAATCAAAATCATTCACTTTCATATTAATGATGGGTTCCCAACCATCTTCTTGTTTTATAGGAATAGAAGATTTATGTTTCATCTTTTCTTCTTTAATTTTTATGAGAGCATCAGTAATGTGCTTTGTAAAGGACATATTCATAGCACTAGCATTAGGACTTTTAGTAAGCTTTTGTAGGAACTTAATAACTTCAGAGATATTGCAACCATCAAGATCAAAATCAAAATTATCATCTAAAGTTGTAGAACTATTACTAGCCTCAACACTAGTGGTGGTGATAGTAGAAACACTAATGTTTCTAGCAATTTCATCTTTCTTTACCACTTAGCATGTAATTCAACTAATAGTCTAACATTTTCATCAATTCTTACTTGTATGGAATTAGTAGCTGCAAAGGGATTATCATTAGTTTCGGGTTTAGCAGCCATTTTATTTAAAGAAGATTGAGATTGCCAGAGATGCTATATTTCTTTCAGCATTTGAGAGTTTTTCCTCAATAGTTTTATTTAAAGTAGTTTGTTTACTAATAAAGTCTTTAAGCATAACTTCAAGTTCAGAGGGAGCACTGCTATTGTTGTTGTAGGAATTTCCATAAGCATTACCATTGTTGGGAGGATATGGCTTATAATTTTTGTTACCAAAATTATTCCTGTAGGCATTGTTGCTATAATTGTTATTTCTTATAAAGTTCACATCAACTTGCTCTTCTTGAGCAACCAAAGAGGCTAAAGGAACATTATTTGGATCAATATGGGATTTCCCATTAACAAGCATAGACATAATAATATCAATCTTATCACTCAAGGAAGAGGTTTCTTCAATAGAATTTACCTTCTTACCTTGTGGAGCTCTCTCAGTATGCCATTCAGAGTAGTTAACCATCATATTATCCAGAAGCTTTGTTGTAGCACAATCCAATAGGTTCCTTGAGGAATAGTTCAATCCTGCATAAAAAGTTTGGATGATCATCCAAGCAGTCAGTCCATGAGTGGGACAATTCTTTACCAAAGATTTCATTCTTTCCTAAGCTTGAGCAACATGTTCATTATTAGATTGTTTAAACTTCATTATTTGACTTCTCATAGATATAATCTTAGCAAGAAGATAGTATTTGCCAATAAAAGCATCTTTGCATTTAGTCCAAGAATCAATACTATTCCTAGTTAAGGAATTCAACCATTCTTTAGCTTTTCCTCTCAAAGAGAAAGGAAACAATTTAAGCTTAATAATATCTCCATCTATATCCCTATGCTTTTGCATCTCACAAAGTTCAACAAAGTTATTAAGATGGGCAACAGCATCTTCATTACCAATACCAGGAAATTGTTCTCTCATAACAAGATTGAGTAGAGCAGGTTTAATCTCAAACAAAGTAGCTTCAAGAACATGTGGAGCAATAGGTGTGCTCATGAAATCATTGTTGTTGGTGCTAGTGAAGTCACACAACTTAGTGTTTTCAAGAGTAGTCATTTTTCTGTATTTTTAATAAAGAAAGCAAACTTGTAAGACTATTTGTTTGTGCTTTTGATAAAGAAACAAGCAAACAAAACAAAAGGAAACTAAGCAAAACAAAAATAACAAAGTAAAGAGATTGGTTATCAGGGACTCCCCTTGTGAAGATGTCCTTTACACCCCGGCAACGGTGCTAGAAAAAGAGCTTGATGGCCCAAAAAATATCGAGCTCGTTAGGGAACCCCAAGAAGAAGGTATGATGAGCACATCAACATGTTTTCCCTCAGTACGAAACCAAGGTTATCAATCCAGTAGGAGCAAGGAAACACCCCAAAGGTGTTGCTAGTTGAATGTTGGCAGGGCGCACTACCGGTGCCAGCAACAACGTGGAGACCTGCACAACACAACCACAAAACTTTGCCCCCAATTTGCGATGAGGTTGTCAATCTCACCGGTTTTGCTGAAAACAAAGGATTAAACGTATCGAATGGAAGGAAATAATAATTTGAAGAAAGTAAACACAAAGCAGTAAACAGTTTGTAGATTGTATGTAAAAGAAAGGACCGGGGTCCATAGTTCACTAGAGGTGGCTCTCCTTAAGATATATAACATGCTGGGTGAACAAATTACAACGGGGCAATTGACAAACATCAAGAAAGCATACAAGCATATACTAATCATCTTGACTCCTTTGAGATTTGATTGGGCATTACAACATTATACATATACCGTCATCCAACTGCATCTATGACTAATAATCCACCTTCAGGTTATCATCCGAACCCCCTCCAGTATTAAGTTGCAAGCAATAAATTATTGCATTACGAATTGTGTGTAAAGTAAACAATATGATTGTTCTATGATCAAAGGATTGGTGTTTTCTCCCTAGTAGCAACAGCACATCTAGTACCTTAGAGATTTCTGTCACTTGCCCAGATTACCAGAGGCATGAACCCACTATCGAGCATAAATACTAACTCTTGGAGTTGCTAGCATCTACTTGGCCAAGATAGCTACTAACAACGGAAAGCATGCAAGATCACAAATAACAAAGACATGATAGAATCAATAATCAATATAAAATAGCATCTCAATATCCATCGGATCCTCGCAAACACAACATGCAGAATTACAAATAGATGATCGATCATGAACAGAGCTCACAAGATCTAAACATGAAAGCACAAAGGAGAAGAACCAGCCATCTAGCTACTACACAGACCCGTAGTCCAGAGATGAACTACTCACGCATCACACCGGAGGCTTGCATGGTGATGAAGAAGGTCTCCAGGGTGAATTCCCCTCTCCAGCAGGGTGCCGGGAAGAGCTTCAGATCCCTCCCGATCTAGGGACAGAAACGACGGCAGCTACAGACTCTTTCGTGCATTTTTGATTGGGTACTTAGGGTTTATGTATTGGAGGCATCTTATAGGCGGAAGGAGAGGCTGAGGGGGTACTGGAGGCGGCCACACCACCCCCTGGCGTGGGTCAGGCCTGGCCGCGTGGCCAGGTGGTGTGTCGGCCCCCTGGCCCTCTCCGTCTCGTATTCTGGCTCCGTGTGTCCCCCGGTAAAATAATGACTTTGGCTTTTGTCCTGTCCAATTCTGAGAATATTCATTTTCTGACTTCCTGGAACCAAAAACAACAGAAAACAGGCAGCTGGAACTATGGCTCTCGTTAATAGGTTAGTCCAAGAAATCATATGAAAAGTACTCCAAAGTGCGGACAAAACACAAGAAAGTAGATAAAACCAAGCATGGAACATCAAAAATTATAGATACATTTGCATTGTATCAACCTATAGCAGTGCATACAAGAAAAGGATGAAACCTCTCATGCCTACCTCTCTCGATGGTTGGATATGAAAAATTCATGCGCAGGGGTGCACGAACAAACCACTATGTCTGCCTTCATCGACGGTCTGGAGAAGGGAACTTTGGTCCGGCATACATTAATGCGCATGCAAGACAACAATGAGCTCAACCTCAATGCAATGATCGCCATGGCTAGCGAGTTCGCCGCTGCTGATGACGACACGCGCGGATCGTTGCCGAAAATAGAAATTCCTACCTAGTCTAGAAAGAACAACAATAACAAGCGGAAGACTCTGCCTTAAGAAAAGCAAACAGCCGACATGGTCGCCGTAACGTTCACTGGTAGAGGTAGAGGCGGACATTGTGGACGTGGTCGGGGGGCTAGCCATGGCCAGCAGAGGAGTGATTCTACACCCTCAGCGCCTCGTGTTCCCCAAACGTACGAAGAGTACCGCGATATGCCGTGTTTCGTCCACCTCGACACAAATGGCAAAGCCACGCACACCAACCGCCAATGCAAGTTTGTCAATGACCTCAAGGAAGACCCTGAGTCCGGCTACAAATGAGGTTAGAAGAACAGGCCCCGTAGAAAGGGCAAAGGGATTGAGAAGGAGGAGGAACCCAATGAATCGGGCGATATGGATGAAGACGTGGATCCCAAATCCTCCGACATGTTAGAGGGTAAAGGGAAAAACCCCTTCGAAAAGAAGGCTCCGTGTTACCATACCTTCCTTAGTACCCCCATGTCCGGGCCCAGAAAACCTCACTAAGAATACTGATGGTTACACTCCCTCCAGTTCCCCAGTATATCAGGTCGTCAAAGATTCAAATTCTTGGGATAGGAAGGATCACCCAAATCTTATCCCAACAGAGAACCAATATGCCATGGTCATCAACCCTTTGATTGACGGCACAGAGTTCACCAAGTGCCTCGTGGACAGGGGAAGCAGCATCAACATCATGTACCTGGATACACTGCACAAGATGAACTTGATGGAGATCCAACTAAGGAAGAGCAACATCGTGTTCCATGGGGTTGTCCCTGGCCGGCAAGAAAATTCCTTGTGCTGCTTCACCCTTCTGGTCGCCTTTGGCGATGTCAACAATTACCGCCAAGAACGCATGACCTTTGAAGTGGTACCATTCAAGAGCTTGTAATACGTCATCTTTGGCCGTAACATCTTCCACTCCTTCCTCGCAAGGCCATGCTTTGTGTACAACAAGCTCAAGATACCCGGACATAATGGCATCGTCACCATTGACGGAAGCTTCACCAATGCACGGGAATGCAAGCTTAGTGAAGCCTCCTTCGCCGAAGCAGTTCTCTACGGTGAGGAGTTCAAGGAGATCCATAACCAGGTCAATGCGTTGGAGATGCCGGCTTCGAAGAAGTAGATCACTGCTGCCGAACCCGCATTCAGGGCCTTCATCAATACCAAGCAGGTGGAGCTTGTTGAAGGAGATTTCTCTAAGACCACTACCATTGGCACGGACCTAGATCCTAAATAGGAAAGCGCGCTCGTCAAGTTCCTCTGTGAGAATAGGGACATCTTTGCCTAGCAACCTTCCGACATGAAAGGTGTACCTAGGGAACTTGTTGAGCACAGCTTGAATATTGATCCTAATGCTAAACAAGTGAAACAACCTCTACGACGCTTTGGTGACGAAAGATTAAGGGTTATAGGCAAAGAAATAGCTAGGTTACTTAAGGCTGGCTTTATCCGAGAAGTTATTCACACCCGATGGGTGGCAAATCCTGTACTTGTCCCAAAAAAGGGAACCAATGAATTAAGAATGTGTGTTGATTACACCGGCTTGAACAAAGCATGTTCGAAGGATTTGTTTGCTTTTCCTCGCATTGACCATGTCATTGACTTGACGGGGGGCTCAGAATGTCTGTGTTTTCTCGATGCCTACTCAGGTCACCACCAAATCCGGATGCAAAAGTCAGACCAATTGGCCACTTTGTTCACCACACCTTACGGCATGTATTGCTATGTCAAGATGCCCTTTGGGATGAAAAACGCTGGTGCCAGTTACCAGCGGACAATGCAACACTGCCTACATGACCAAATAGGTCGCAAATGTACATGCTTACGTGGACGATATCGTGGTAACGTCAAAGAATCAAAGGATCTTATCACCGACTTGCAGGAAACCTTAGACAATCTCCGGAAATACAACATAATGCTGAAACCCAAGAAGTGCGTCTTCGGGGTACCATCCGACAAGCTGTTGGGCTACATTGTTTCACACCGCGGAATCAAGTTGAACCCGGAGAATATCAGAGCCATCCTTGACATCAAGCGTCCGACATGCCTAAAGGACATACAAAGGCTCACAGGCTGCATTGCAGCAGTAAGCCCGTTCATCAGCCGACTTGGGGAGAAGGCTATGCCGCTCTACAAGTTGCTCAAGAAGGCAGACAAATTCATATGGACAGACGAGGCTGACGCAGCACTTCAGGAGTTGAAGAGAATACTCTCCTCCCCACCAATACTTGCAGCACCGGTGTCAAGGGAGCCTATGCTAGTTTACATGGCGGTAACCAACCGAGTCATCAGCATCATCATCATGGTGGAGCGCAAGGAACCAACGCACGAATACGGAGTTCAGTGACCTGTTTACTACGTAAGCGAGGTCTTGAGAGAATCCAAGCAGCGTTACCCACACTACCAGAAGATAGCTTATGGAGTATTCCTTGCTTCATGGAAGCTAAGGCATTACTTCCAAGAGCACCCTATCATGGTAGTGAGCAAAGCTCCACTGCCTGACATCATCAACAATATTGACGCTACAGAAAGAGTGGAAAAGTGGGGCATTGAACTTGCCGCCTTTGAAATCACCTTTAAGAGACGCGATGCTATCAAATCACACGCATTGGTGGATTTATTGCAGATTGGACAGAATTGCCAGAAGACACGCATGTGCCAGAGCTAGAATTTTGGGTCATGCACTTTGATGGATCAAAGCTACTCAACGGCTCGAGGGCCGGTGTATTACTACAATAACCAACAGGGTAAAAGTTGCAATATGTCCTGCAGATCTACTTCAACGCTACCAACAACATGGTGGAGTATGAGGCCCTCATTCACGGACTACGAGTAGCCAAGGATATTGGCATCAAGTGAATAGTTTGGTATGGAGATTCTGACTTGGTTGCCCAGCAAGTAGCTGGCACCTGGAACTTGCGGAACTATGATGCCAGCATATCAACACGAAGTAGACAAAATAGCCAAGTGCTTCGACGGCTACAAAGTCAAGTACATGAAAAGGGAGGAAAATGAGGTGGCAGATCTGCTATCAAAGCTTGGGTCAGCCCACTAACCAATTCCGCTAGGCATTTTACTAGAACATTTACAGACCCCATCCGTGAAGGGAGCGAACCCCGACAACTCGGATAGAGTGGATTCATTCATTAACACAGTAACAGTGACCTCTCCGGCTTGGACGAAATCGTTCATGGACTATCTACAAGATGGAACTTTGCCCACCGACGAAGTCGAAAGCCAGCAAATAGTACGCAGAGAAAAAGGTTATGTCATCATTGACGACCAGCTATACAAAATAAGTACCACATGAGATTTCCTTTGATGTGTCTCCCATCATCAAGGTATTGAAATCCTTAGAGAGATACATCTCGGAGATTGCGGGCATCACGTCGTGCCCTGATCGTTGGTAGCTAGGGCTTTCCGACAAGGATTCTACTGGTTAACTGCCAAGACGGACGCCGGCAAGTTGGGACAAACATGCCTTGGGTGTCAGTTCTATGCAAGACAACCAAGTGTTCTAGCTGAAGAACTACAAACCATACCAATAACTTGGCCGTTAGCAGTCTAGGGGTTGGACATGGTGGGACCTTTGCAGACATCACCCTATGGATTTACACACTTTCTAGTCATAGTGGATAAGTTCACAAAGTGGATTGAAGCTAAACTCATTAGAAAGCTTGAGGGGGCAACATCCCTGAAATTTGTCCGGGATCTAGTGGTGAGATTTGGTCTCCCACACAGGATCATCACCGACAATGGCAGAAATTTGTCTCTCGGAGAAGTTGAGGAGTACCGTCATGAAAAAGGCATCCGCTTTGACCTAGCATATGTGGCACACCCACGGTCAAATGGGCAAGTTGAAAGGGCCAATGGACTAATTCTACACGGAATCAAGCCACGCTTAGAAGAACCGCTACGTAGAGCAGTTGGAGCCTAGGCAGAGGAATTACCATCTATCTTGTGGAGTTTACGAACAACATCCAACAGATCCATTAGCTTGACTCCTTTATTCATGGTTTATGGAGCGGAAGTCGTCCTACCATCTGACATCCTCCACGATGCACCAAGAGTCGCTGCCTACAAAGAGGATGACGCTGAAAAATCTAGACGCCCATCTGGGGACCTACTCGAGGAAGAGCATGTGCTAGCATGCCAGAGATCCACCGTCTACCAACAGAAGCTATGTGGCTACCATAATTGTCGTGTTAAGCATCACTCATTTAAAGAAGGGGATCTGGTTCTTAGACTCAAGTAGGAGAAATCACAGAAACTATCCTTGCCTTGGGAAGGACCGTTCGTCATAAGCAAAGCATTACGCGATGGTTCCTATTACCTCATCGATATTCGTGAGTTTAAAGATAGGCCAAAAAATCTCAAGAGCAAGCAACGTGACTCCGATGATGATTCCCGGAGAGAGTCGGCCATGGAACATAGCACAGCTATGTTCCTTTTACACTTAGAACATTTATATTATGTAATAAGTTTCTTATATGGTCAATGAAATAAAGCATTTGATTCACTCATATTCTCTGAGTCTTTTACCTCCTTTAGTTGTTCATTTTTGGATCATATAAACCCTTTATGTGCAAGTTTGCATTTGCACTTGTGAAAATTCCGCCTACGGGCATTAGCTTAAGTATTTTGGTCTACACGTTTTCTAAAGTTTTTATGTGGATTCCAGAGTAGTGACTTCTCGGCACTCAAAGCCGATGATTTTGCTCTTAGGTTCTTGATGGTGGTATTAAGCATCATCTCCTAGGAGCATAGTTCTGTGATCCGAGTCTTCCGTCTGATGAAAGGTCAAGAATACGAACCAGAATAATGGATAAGCCAACACTTGCTTAAAAAAATATAAACATGCTAGAAACAAATAAGTAGCAGGAAAATTGAGTACAAGACTTTCCGCCTTACAACACACATAAGTTTTTCCACATACACATGACAAAGATACATTTAATAGAAATATTGTTTTTATGGCTCTACTGCAGGGGACTTCGTGGTGGCATCATCAGCAACACGAGAGCAGACTGACATAGCTCATCAAACTAGGAGGGAGATGGGCTAGACTCAGAAGAAGCCATGTCTTCATCAAGAATCTCGGTAGGCACGAAGACGTCTTCCTTCACCATCTTGGAAATTCTGGTGTCGAAGCCGGTGAGGGAATTCAAAATAGCATCGTTATCAATTTGTTTCCCTTACTCATCCATCTTGGGCATGCCAGAGGTCACCAAATCAATGTCGGTATTTTCATAGTGTGCCTTGACCAAGGACAGGGTCATCCTTGCACTAGCCCGGATGCAAGAGGCTTTCCAGTCCTTGACTTTCTTGGGGGCTCGGCGCAGGATTTCTGAGTACTTGGCCACTGAGTCTACCGCATTGATGTTTATTCTGAGAGGCTGGGCTATCTCCTTGGCCTGGGCAATGGCGGTGCTGACGAAGTTACCGGCAAGAATTATGCACTCCTTGGGATCGGGAGCACATTCACCCGAATTGGCGAAGCCAATGGGAGCTATGGTTTGCATAAGATACAAGGATCATGAGTCTAAAGCACATCAAGCATTTGTCCAAATTACGGAATTGACAAAGTAGGAGGAAAGTTACCGAGATGCTTGTCTCAACTTGCTTGCAAGTCTCCACCGAGATGTCCCGCTCCTTCTGAACTGTCTTGTACATCTCAAGCTTCCTCTCATTCTGCTCTTTGGCAGCTTGGTTCTGTTCCTTGAGTTGTGCAATTTCGTTCTTCAGGCATTGCATATCAGCGTCAACAGACTCTTGCAACACCTTCATCGCCTCCTCATGGCCCTTGACAGCATCAGCCAGGTCTTTCTTCAAGATTTTATTCTCACCATCAAGCTCTTCAATATGCTTGGATTGCTCAACGATGCTCTTGGCTTTGGTAATGGCCTCTGTAAGATGGAAAATGGAAAACACTATGAGAAGACAGCAGAAATGAACCCATGAGAAAATGTAAGGAGATGATAAAGAAACAGACTCTAGCTATTTTTGATATGTTGCTTCAGGAAGGTTGTTTTACCCTGTTCAAGGTCTAGTTCCTTCTGCAAGGCAGCAAACCTCTCATTGGCGGTGATCCTCCATCTATGCTCATTCTATAAAAAAGTAAACATGCTTAGTTTCTCTAGAGCATATAGTCAGAACTATTTAGTTTCAATTACATGCTCGGGGCTACAGTATAAGATTTTAATCAACTAGTGTTCTCTCTTAGAGTGTCTAGTCAGAATTATCATTCTAAACTAGAAACTCGGGGACTGCACGGACAAGTTCTACACTTAGTTCATTTGGAGCACTCATGACAAACTTATCAAGCTTGTGCCAAAGAGCTTGGGGGCTACAGTGGAATGCAGTACAAACTAAAAAAGAAGTGAAGTTTAAAGACTTACAATGGCAATAACTATGAGATTGTTGGCCAGATTGGCATATGCAGTATGGAAGACACCGACATTGTTATACATGACATCTGCCTATGCAATAAGGTCATCCAGGCACAATGTCGGAGGAGTCGCATCCAGAGGAGTTGTTGAAGCCGGAGGCATGGATGATGCCCTAGCCGCCTGCTGCATTATCATAGCAGTTGATGGCTCAGAGGCTCCCACCTTGTCTGTTGCCACAACTGCCTCCGCCTCCTCTCCTTCCATTACCTGTTTCCCTTTATTGGTGGCATCCTTAGCCGGCGCTTTAGCCACTTTGGAGGAGGTACTCTCCTATGTCGCCTGATCGCTGGGAGCTACGTCCACCTCGATAGAGCCTGAGATATCAAAGTTTGGATTGACATCTGTCTCCATGGCGGAGATCTTAGGGATGACGGGAGACGAAGGCCTAGTAGGACCAGCAGAGGGCTTGGCGGCAGGAGTGGGGGAACAGCAGGATCACTTCAAGCTAACACTGGCTTTCCTCCTGAAACATACAAAGTATAAAGTACAAGAGTTGAATAAGGTGCGAGCTAAAAATACAAGCCGAAGAATGCATACACTTACTCCACGGCAGGAGCCTTGGTTAGAAGAATGCCGGTGGATATCTTCTTCTCCGCATCTAAGACAGCGGTGGATCTTCTAGAGACTCCACTCTCCGATTTCTTCTTCTTCTTGGCCTTGGTAGCAGCGTTATAGGTGGAGCTCTTCCTCTTTTGCGCTGCTGGAGCTGGCTGATCCTTGGGGGTGTCATCGCCGGACACCACTTGGATATCCTTCATCTTACGATCATAGACCTGTGAGTCCATCTAATCCGCCGCCAAGGTCACCAGCTACAGGGTAAAAGGTGTGTAGCACTGACAACTTCAAGACGGAAATATCTTAGAGTATATACATAACGAGCAACAAATGAAACAGAAGCTACCTCTGGGCACATGCCTCCTTCGAACACGTCATAGGTGATCTTGAATCCATGCTTCCTTTCTTTCACCATGACTATGTCCTTTAGCCAGAGCTTGATGGAGTCCGTGGAGAAGTTGTCCCGCGAGATACGCATAGGATCCTTCCGGCTCTTGGTGTACTTGCACATCAGCTCGACACGGTGCTGTAGAGGCTCGATCCGCCTAGTGAACCAGCACATGGCTAGGTCCAAGCCTATAAGACCTCTGTCCACGAGCCATTCAATACTCCTTACGGCATGGTTGGCCTCATCATCAGACGGAAGGGAGGCTGGGGTCCTCTAGGAGGGTACTTCGGCGGCCGCTCCATCGACAAAGTCGGGATACGTCTCAAGACGATCAGGAAGAATGATATCTGGGCCGTAGAAGTATGTGCGCTGCTAGTTCTTGCATGATTCATGCCCTACGATGTCCGGAAGCGCCGACTAGGCTGAATCTTAAAGCTAACGGTTCCACAAGTCTACAATTCGTCCTTGGAATCTATAGACTCTCTTAACGGTGAAGAAGTATACAAATAGATCTCATCAAGGTTTGATTCCTAGATATCATTCGCACAAAGCTACAAAGTTTCTAAGGACGAGGATGCTGTTAGGGGAGAGGTTGTGGGGAAGAACCCGGAAGTGTTGGAGGATGTACAGGAAGAAGTCGTAGATTGACAGGCTTACGCCTCGTACCAGCTGGGCTTTGAGGTACACCTTCTCTCCGGCTTGGGGAGAAGAGTCACCTCATCGGCCGGTGCCGGCCACCAGACCAAACCCTCTACCTTGGGAAGATACCCCTCGGTGATGAGTTCTTGCAAATCTTCGGCGGATAGGTCAGAGCCCCTCCACACTAACTTGTGGGAGTCATTGTCCTCTTCAGCGGCTTCTGGTGCCACCTATTCTTCGTCTTCGCTTTTGGTTTCCACCACGGTGGTGACAGGGATGACGACCCCCTCCGGTGGGACCGTCACTCCCTGAGATGGCTCCGTTGTAGCCTCAGGAGTCCCCGCCATCGAAGGGGTAGAGCTGTTGGAAGCCATTGCGCTACTGGGAGTGAGTAGATAAAGGGGAAGCTCTGGCTAGGGTTTTCCAAGGAGGATCTCGAATAGGCACGTGGCTGGAGGAAGACGAAGACGCAAGAGCGAATGCGGGTAAAAGAAAATAACCTAGCCGCAGTCAAAATATATAGACTCAGCGTCAAGATTCTTGCAAGGGGATCCAATGGATGGTGCGTTGCCAACGTGGAGACGAACGTGCATGGTAATTTCACCATGTCCTCCATATTTGCTGCTTTACCATTTCATATTTCGCGCGTGTAAAATAGCTAATGATTAATTCCCTACCTTCTATGAGTTTCGAGGTAGCGTAGGCTGTATCCTACATCATCCTCCTGACAGTTGCAGTGGAGAGTCACGTCTGAAGATTCCATCAAAGGAGGAGATTGTCCGGCTCTGGAAATCAAGACTGAAGGAATCTCCGGCTACATTGCGAAGCTAGAGAGGAATGCAGGGTTCTTTCGGAGACCTTTGACATATTGCTTGACGGATTGCCAGTATCACATAGACAGAGCAATCACAATTAATAAGCAAGACGATGCAAGATCTCGAAGTCCTTCGAGGGCTACTATTGGGGATATGCTAAATGGTATCATCATAGCACGTCCTTAATCCCGCTAACCCGGGTGGCCCATAGTTGGTAGCGAGGCCTATGTCCTGCTGGGCAGCACAGTTAGACGGATCCAGAAGGGAGGCCCATGCCGGATAAAGGAAGGCTACATAGGAGTCGCCGACGTACTCGGAGCCTTGGAGTGCAAGACACGAAAGACTAGATCATCTTAGTGTACGACTCTTTACCTTGTGTGGCAAGGTATTTTCCCTGTAACCCTAGGTTCTAGTGCCTTTATAAACCGGACATGTGGGAGCCTTTAGGGCACAACCTATCAGATTGCTACGTACAACATGCAACACCTTGCATAGTGAACCTATCTCTATAACTCGGCGTATTGCTATTATAATGATTTATAGCAGGAGTAGAGTTCTGCCACCGTTGTGGGACTTGAACCTAGGTAAGTTGTGTTACCTCGTACCCGCCAACTCTCCGCCTTACCCCACATCTCTAAATGCAGACCGTGAGGACCCCTCCATGGCGTACTCGTCGGCAATACCATGACAAACCTCATCCTATAAGTACATGCATATTTGTCTAGGTGGAGTTTTGGCTGATTTTGCATAAAGCACTGGTTTATCCTATCATTTTCAAATACAAATCTTTCTTTTAAAACAAAAGGGCACCATGGATTGATATCAATGAACCAATATCTTTTACTTTGAAAATGATAACACTGGTTGATAGCAGTGAACCGGGGTACCATTGGTTGATAGCAATGAACCCAAAACATTTGTTTTCAAAAAGGTACCACTGGTTGATAGCAGTGAACCGGGGTACCATTTGTTGATAGCAATGAACCCAGAACTTTTGTTTTCACTGGTTGATAGCAATGTACCCAAAACTTATGTTTTCAAAACGATGCCACTGGTTGATAGCAGTGAACCGGGGTACCATTGGTTGATAGCAATGAACCCTCTACCCTTGTTCACCCACAGAATTTTAATTTAATAAAATTGGAATGATGAGATTTCTTGAACTTCTTCAAGTATAGTCGCTCAAAGACGTCTACAACTTGGGACATGGCTAAGTATTTAGATTTTGACACTCTCGAGAGGTTTGTACACTTTACCCACAAGACCCAGTCAACCCCCGCCCACATACCACCCAGTTGTGGCACAGTCGGGAGAAAACCGAGACGAGACCTTTTAGAAGTAATCCACCAGATGGCCCATATCAACCTACAAACACTACCTTTCTGGTCATGTGTTAGGGTGGGTCGTGCGTTGAGCGTTACGTAATGTTGCCTCGACCATTACATGCTGATAGGTGGGGCCTCATTCAGACAGGTCTTGCATACGTGGTGAAGGGTGGGGCCGTGTTGGGACGGGTCTATCATACGTGGTGAAGGGTGGGCCTGCATGGAGACATTTCGGACCGGCCATTCTCGCTCACCCAAAGCATTCGCTTCCCCCAAGCTTGGAACAGCTCCCACACCACCCATCCGCTCCCCTGCCGTCGTGCCCTCCTACCTTACGTTGTCCTCGGCCGCTAAGTCGGCCCCACCCCCTAGCCGTGAAGCCCACTCCACCTCTGGATCCGCTCCTGCCCCCACTAGATCTACCCCTTTCGTTGAACAGTATGCAACGTCGGCTGGTGTACCGATCCACCCCGTCGAGCGTGGAGAAGATTGGGCGGAATCGGAGCGATCTAACGCATGGATTCCATCTAGGTAAGCATTATTTCCCTTTGTGGATTGATTATGAGCATTAATTGAGCGTGAATCGCTGGTGCTCAGCTAACTGTCTTACTTTTTGAATAGGATGGATCCAACGCTGGCATTTCGGATGGAGGTTAGACTGGATACTAGCATAATTAGTGGTTGTGAATAGTATCTCTCTAGATTTTACTTCCCAACGGTGGTTACAACCTCCATAACTCTTAGAGATTTGAAAGATAAAATCTATTCTAAATTCCCCTGGAGCAATGGCGATTTAGTTGATTTGTAATATTTCAACATTAGCGAGCAAAGATTGCTCCCACTAACTAGCAAAGCTGATCTAGTAATGCTTTTCTCTTTGAATGTTGTCGAACATTTTGGTCGAATTTGTGTCCATGTGCAACCTAAAGTTGAACATATGGAAAAGAGAGTGAAAGCATCATCTGGTGGTCAGGCATCATCAGGTGGCCGGGCATCATGTGTCTCTGATGTCTCTGCTAATAGTGTGCTCCCCCGCTGACATTGGTATACCCTGCAGGTACTCGAGTCTTGCATATATAGTCCAGATACAGTGGAAGCCCACGACATTGCCACGGCCCAATAAAGACTTCGAGTGGCCTACGGACTCTCGATAACTTGCGGGACAAGAAGAAGACTAAAGATAGAAAGTTTGAAGGGCGAACCCTAAATTGTAACCGACCCGACCTGCTACCCGAGACCTGGCCTATCTATATAAAGGCCAGGAGGGGGCGGTGAGGAGGACACATGCAACCCTAGTTTCCACAACCTTCGCCAGATTGCATCTGCGCACCATTGTAATCTTCGATTCCTTCATTAATTCCACGAGCAGACAAGCATGAGTAGGGACCTCTACGAGGCCTGAACCTGGGTAAACCTTGCGTCCATGTGTGCTTGTTTGCTAGCCGATTGATGCTTCTAGTGCTCCCTCCTTCTCCAAAACCCAAGTCCATAATAATGGGCATTGATGAGTTAAACCCTCGTCAATTGGCACCGTCTATGGGAAGTGGGAGTGCTGATGTTGCGGCTTCCTCGTCCCCATCAACTGCGATCCACAACTCCACAACAGCGGAGATTCGCTAGCTCTTCGGTGTTTTCGAATTCACCGTCCACATGCCGGCCACTCGCCCGGCTTTCGAGTCTGTGGGCGATGGAATTAGCCTGGTGATTGGGAGCTTCCGCTTCCAAGTTAGTTAGATGGGCACGCTTCGCATGCCTGACCAGCCGACAACACCATCGATTGCTCCAGCATCGTGGTTTCCTCCACCGATCGGCACCCTCAGTGAGCTCAACACCTCGACAGCAGTCGATAATACGGACAGTGACAGCAGTCGCGGATCGGATTTGGGTGATCTAGCAACTGAAGATGGAGCCTATGGTTTCGGATCTGAAAGTTGTGGGAGCAACAGCTTACCCAACCACTTCATGTGCGTTGTCATCAACACTGGCGACTCCTCTGCCAATCGTGACAATATGGGCAATGGTGGCAATGGAGCCGACCCACCAAACGGTGGCATACCTAATGGCGGACCACCCAACGGCGGCCCCACTAAACAGCGCCCCCATCAACAACGGGGGAGCAGTCGAACCACCAACCATGGTGAATGAAAACATGGGGGAGCACGTAGTGATCAGGCTCAATGACAACGAGTGGGCCCACTACCAAGAAGCCCTACAAGGCAACCCTCTACCCTTCGGCTCCCCGCAAGAACTACTGATGGGCTACCATTGGCTCCTGAAGGAAGATTACAAATGCCAAGTGCATACACTCGCGCAACTCGAAGCGCGTCAAAAGGTGGCAGACGAGTCGAGCCTCCGGCGAGCTGGGCTCTCCTCCCACGGACGATCCTCCTCCAAGTGCAACGAGTACGTCGCTAACAAAAGGCGATCTCGACTGGCCCACCTCACCGAACAAGAGCTTGTAGAAGCTGCAAAGGTCCTCGACTTCGGTTCCATGACGGTGGATACGCGTGGCAACGTGCTACCGAAAACGCCGCAAGCTACGGTAACGGCGGCCACCATGTACCTCCTGAAAGAACCAGCCGCCAGCTGGAGATCCATGAGCCGCCATGCACCAATCTACGATCGCGGGTTTGGGGCTAATCGAGGCCGCTCTCGATAAAGAGCCAACGCCAGAACCCAAGAAGGGCAAGGCCCTAGCAAAACACTATTTCTCACCCTTGTCCAGCGACAACAGTCATCATCTGTCTCGATGTCGCTTCTCATGGCGGCACGATCATGACTATGATGCGCGCGATGACCTCACTTAGCGCAAAATCGACAAGTCAAGGGCACGACGTCCTCGCTCGACTGATTCAGAAGAAGACAGGACTGAACTCTACGGTGCCAGATGCTTCAGCAGAGCCATCAGGAAGAGGCGAATGCCTAAGGGATTCAAACTCCCATCGGAAAATCCAAAATTCAACGGCCTACAGGACCCAAAGATCTGGTTGGAAGACCACTTTTCCTCCGTCAAGATGCACGGAGGGCGTCGAAGCACGGCCATGCAATGCTTGTAGCTATAGCTGCAGGGCACCGCCCGCGCATGGCTCAACAACCTCCCGCGCGAATCATTCACAGCGAGGAAGAGCTGGCCTACAACTTTGTGCGCAACTTCAAGGGCACTTACAAAAGGCCCGCATCAATCGAAGAATTGAGGAGCTGCCAGCAAAGGTCGAGAGAATCGCTATGCTCGTACATCCAGAGGTGGTCTATCATCAAGAACTCCACCGAAAATATCTCGGAAGATCGCGCAATAGACACATTCAATGGCGGTGTTCGCCGCATGGAACTGAGAGAGGCACTAGGTCGCTCGAATCCCAAAACAATCGACCACCTGATGGAGATCGTGAATCAGTGGGCCGATGGAGAAGATTCGGTGAGGAACCGCACCTACTCCAACGATGACGAAGACCTCGGGCGTAGACATGACCGTCGAGGCAAGCAGCAAAAAAGCACATATGATGACCGCGACGATGTCAACATGGTCACAGCCGGCTACGCCGACAAGCGCGACGACAGCCGCAACAGCGGCTATCGCAGTGGTGGATATCTCGACTCCAAGAAAACCACACAAGTATGACAACGCCGCACTCGCGACGAGGCACCCGCAACATCCATTGAGGACAGGTTGTTCGGGCCGTGCACCATTCACTTCTACATCGACAAACACGATGGCAAAAAGAAATCCAGCCACCTCCTCAAGGATTGCCGCGAGTTCCTCAAACTCCATGAGGGCCTGGCTCGAATGAATCGCGACGCGGTCAACAGGGGCTATGGAGCCGCCCCAGGCGCTGTGGCACATGGAGCCCCTCCACCACCACCTGGACAACCACCAACCGCACCCGCGCTTGACCAGCATCACAGAGGTGAGCCGTACCCACGGGCCATGGGCACCATGATGATCCAAAAGGGACGCCCCTTGGATCGGGTGCAGAAGGCCATCACTCGCCAAGTCAACTTGGCAATAAACTCACCACCATCCACCACTGAGTACCTCAGTGGAAGCGACTCCTGCATTAACTCCGACAAGTGTGACCATCAGCCTCAAGTCCCTTGTCCAGGCCACTGTCCCCTCGTACTCGAGGTCCAAATCGGAGGCTTCGACATGAGTCGTGTATTCATGAACGGAGGAAGCGGCATCAAACTCATATTCGCAAGTACATTGCGTGCAATGAGGATCCCTCTGAAATGTCTGGAGGTCTTAGACACGACATCTCATGGCATCGTCCCAGGCAAGGGCATATATCCCCTGAGAAAAATCAACCTCGACGTCATCTTCGGCACGCCGAAAAACTTTCGGCGCGAGCGCATCGACTTTGAAGTCGTCGACTGGCCTTCACAGTACCACTATATCCTCGGACGTGTCGCGTTCGCCAGGTTCATGGCAGTACCACATTACGCCTATCTGCAGATGAAAATGCCAGTCCCTAACGGCGTCATGACAATCAGCGGGAGCTTCGAGAGGTCCGACAGCTGCGACAGGGAATTCAACAGAATCTCCCAGTCCTTCAGCATGCACTAAGAACTTGCAAGATTGAAGGAGTCGACAGACAATAGCCTGCCTCCCCTAAGCCGGCCAAGTTCACCCGACCTGTCGTTCGACTCGTCGGTGCACACGAAGAAAGTTTAGGTCCACCCATCGGACCCAGCCAAGACGGCCCTCATCGCCAACAATTTGAGTCTCGCGCTTGTCAAATTCCTCCGTGAGCACTGGGAAATATTCGCCTGGTGTCCAGCGGACATGCTAGGGGTTCCCAGGGAATTCGCCGAGCACGCATTCAATGTCAACCCAGACGCAATACTAGTCAAACAAACAATTCGGTGACTGTCTGAGACAAGAGCAAAAGCGGTCGGGATGGAGATCAATAGACTCCTCGACGCCAAATTCATACGCGAGATCAAGGAAAGTACCTGGCTCGCCAACACGGTGCTGGTACCTAAAAAGGACACGGATATCCTACGGATGTGCGTGGATTTTACCTCTCTGAACAAGCATTGCCCAAAGCATCACTTCTCGGTGCCGCGAATCGACTAGATCGTCAACTCCACCGCGGGATGTGAGCGCCTCTGCTTCCTTGACGCCTACTCAGGTTATAATCAGATTCGAATGAAGGAGGAAGATCAAGAGAAAACGGTGTTTACAACGCCTTTTGGTGTGTTCTGCTACAACACAATGCCCTTCGGGCTAAAGAACGCAGGAGCAACCTATCAGCGGTGCATGCAGGCTTGCCTTAAAAACCAACTTGGTCGCAACATCCAAGTCTATGTTCACGACATCGTAATCAAGACCAAAGAGGAAGCCTCGCTAATCGACGATTTACACGAAACCTTC
Organism: Avena eriantha; assembly: GCA_910589775.1. Classification (NCBI taxonomy): domain Eukaryota; kingdom Viridiplantae; phylum Streptophyta; class Magnoliopsida; order Poales; family Poaceae; genus Avena; species Avena eriantha. Next base: position 423,368,227 of record OU342742.1, on the reverse strand, counting down.
ACTAACCTCGACCGCTACCGGATCAAGCTTAATCCGAACAAATGCGCCTTTGGCATACCATCTGGGCAACTACTCGAATATCTCATCTCCGCAAGAGGGATCGACGCAAACCCAAAGAAAATAAAAGCCATACTGGCCATGGAGAAGCCGAAGAACGTAAGAGGCGTCCAGCAGCTGGCTGGGCAAACCGTGGCGCTCAGTCGATTCATCAGTCGAATGGGCGAAAAAGCACTTCCCTTCTACCAACTCCTCCGCAAAGCTGACAAGTTCGAGTGGACCAATGAAGCGCAGGAAGCATTCGAAGACCTCAAGCGTCTACTGTCTACCTCACCAGTACTGGTGACCCCGCACGAAAGGAAACCACTATTGCTATCCATCTCTGCCACCAACCAGGTGGTCAGCACGGTGCTCGTGGTAGAGCGAGCCGAGGAAAACAAAGTCCACGAGGTACAACTCCCAGTCTACCACCTCAGCGAGGTGCTCATGCCAACAAAGCAGCGGTACCTGCACTACCAGAAGCTGGCATATGGCATCTTCATGACAGCCAGACGACTACGCCACTACTTCTAGGAGCACCCAATCGTGGTGGTTGACGACGCCCCGCTTGGACACATCCTCAACAACCCCGACGCCACCGGACGAGTCGCGCTTTGGAGAATCGAGTTGTCTCCATGAGACATTACGTATGAAAAGCGGGACACGATCAAGTCGCAAGTTCTCCCTGACTTCCTCGTGCACTGGATGGAGAATCAGCTCCCTGAAAAACCAGATATGTCTTACCTCTGGACAATGCACTTCGACGGATCCAAGCGAAAGGACGGAGCTGGCACGGGTGTTATACTAACATCGCCCCAGCGAGACAAGCTGAAATACATCATGCGAATGCAGTTCACCGCCTCCAATAATGACGCTGAATACGAGGCCCTGTTACACGGGATGCGGATGGCAAAAGCCTGCGGCGCCAAAAGGCTTGTTATCTACTGCAACTCCAAGTTGGTCGTCAACTAGACAATGCACGAGTGCGATGCACTGAATGAAAATATGATTGCCTGCCGCGACCTCTACGACAGACTCGAAGGGGACTTCGACGACTGTGAGCTGCGGCATGTATGCCGCGAGAGCAACGAAGTGGCAGATGCACTTGCCAACATTGGCTCTACCTGCGCCCCCATACCACATGGGGTATTTCTCGAGCGTATATGTGAACGCTCCATCAAGCCGAAGGCCATAGAGAAGAAAACAAGTGCAACAACGGACTCGGGAGCTGCGCCACGCAATGAGCCAATGCCACTCGACGACCTGGAGCTTGACACAGGACTCGAAGGACCGATGAGTGTCATGATGATCGAGCCATCTTGGACTCAACCGTACATCACATACCTTCTCAGCAAGAGGCTACCGGACGATCTGACTAACGCACAGCACATTTTGCGGAGATCCAAGGCATTCGTTGTTATCAACGGTGAACTATACAAGCGCAGAATCATAGGAGTACTCCAACGATGCGTCTCCAATGCTGATGGAAGAGTTGTTCTCCTCGACATCCATGAGGGGACTTGCGGGCACCACGCCGGCAGTCGCACCCTCGTCGCCAAAGCTCTACGAGCTGGATTCTACTAGCCTATGGCCATGCATGAAGCTAAGGAGATCGTCCAAAAATGCAACGCTTGCCAGCGATTCGCGGACAAACCACACGCACCTGGCGCGGAGCTCCGACCAATTCCATTGGCCTGGCCCTTCACGCAATGGGGACTCGACATGGTCGGCAAGCTCCCAAAGTCCTCGCGAGGAGGCTACGTCTACCTCTTGGTCGCAGTCGACAAATTCACCAAGTGGATAGAGGCCATGCCGGTGACTAACCAGTCAAGAGCCAGCACAGTCAAGTTCTTCGAGTCCATTGTCTATCGGTTCGGAGTGCCACACAACATCATCACGGACAACGGGCCGAATTTCACCTCTAAGGAGTTCCAAGAATTCTGCGATAACCTGGGAATTAACGTAAGCTATGCCTCCGTAGCTCATCCACAGACCAACGGTCAGGTCGAAAAGGCCAATGGGCTCGTTTGCGACGGAATCAAGAAGCGACTTCTTAGGCCACTCAAACAAGCCGCAGGATGCTAGCCAGACAAGCTGCAATCGGTACTCTGGAGCCTACGCACAACCCCAAACAGTTCCATGGGGTACACACCGTTCTTCATGGTGCATGGTGCTGAAGCGGTGCTACCCGCAGAGGTATGATACAATGCACCGTGAGTGGTCGCTTACAGCGAGTAGGAGTAAACTCTTGCACTCAAAGACTCTGTCGACCTCCTTGATCAGGCACGGGAAATCGCAGCAGAAAGATCGATGATCTACCAACAGAACCTGTGCAACTACCACAGCAGAAGGCTACGCCCCAGGTCCTTCGTCGAAGGAGACCTGGTCCTGCGATTGAAACAACAAGGGCATCTCAAGCTCCAATACCCCTGGGAAGGACCATGTGTGATCACAGAAGTAAACCCAGGTGGTGCCTATCGCCTCAACGATTTCGAGACAGGAGTCGTGTACTCCAACCCCTGGAACGTCGTGCAGTTGCGGCGCTTCTACCCTTAGTGGTCTTTTATTTCTTACATTACAAATAAGGCTATTCAGCCAAGTCTACTTAGCCACACATTGTACCTCGTACTATCCTACGAATAGATAAAGCTAAGTGCCCCAAACTCTGCGATCTTTTATTTATTTTTCGCAATTTATCCACTCGGGGGATGCGCCACCCTTTACACATCTGTTCTACGAACCAATCGCGATATCCTAAGTAGGTGACGCACTAATCGAACCCTTGACAAACACCAACTCAGCTGCAATGCACCTGACAGGTTGGCAAGCCGCTGAGATAAACACAAGTCAGGCTAACGAAAATGAATCGCATAGTGCAACGCACTCACAAAACATACGAGCTAGCAAGCTCCTTACATATCAATATTAATCAATTATATATAGCATACATACGAACTTTACCACACTGGTATACTTATGTGCAGGATACCAACTAAACTATTGCTGCAACTGAAGAACATTTGTCTGCTCCTCAAAGAAGTCGACAATATCCTCCGCTGGGCGATCCACCGCCTAGTAATGAGGAACCATATTCCAGGTGGAGCCCACTGGCGGCACCGGCGGGCCAGTAGCAATCGCTACAACATCCACATCAGGCCTGCGCAGTCGCACCAGCGATAGAGCAGCCTTGGCACCAGCCACTAACTATTGTCGCACAAACTCGCGGACTCCACTCAAGTCTTAAAATTTCGCAAGAAGAGCCAGCAGGCTCGAGGGAATGATGTCCAGCGGAAACATCGTCTGATAGATACTCTTTAAGCACGGTTATGATTTCTTCAGAAAATGAAGCACTTGCGACGCACGATCCTGCAGGGTCGCTAGTGCGATTGCGCGATCATGATCCACCCAGAAGTGCCCACTTGCCTGAAGCTGCTCTTGGGTCAGGTCATTCATGCGAATGGTGATCCTGTCCTTCTCATCCAGCGGATGACGCACGCTGACAACAATACCAAGCAAAGACAAAGTATGAAGACAACGAACTACTGCGAGTGGCTACAAGAAAAGATAAGGAAGCAGAAAGCTAACACTTGAATTGGTCGCCCAGCTGCGCCACCTCCCCTAGCAGATATTGCTCTCGTGCAGTGGCCTTCTCCGCCCTCGACTTCCATACATCCGCGTTACCACGGAGTACGGGCAGTTCGCGCTCCAGCTTCTTAACGCGGTCACGTAGTCGCGAAAGCAGAGATAGATCATCCACCCTTGAGCGTGACTGCGCTAAGGTATCATCAGTGGATGGCCGATTCCGAGGCTCACTCGAAGGACCACTCGATGTGCCCTATCACAAGCCAAGAAAGAGATAATAAGAAGGCCAAGCAATACAAGGACAAAAACTCAAGTGCATTCAAGCATAGCAAAGTATCAACAGATACACCCGCCAACGACATGTTCTAGACAAAAGAGGTCAAGCTATTAACTATTACAAATATGACTACTGAGGAGGAATTGGCTTCTTCGACTTGGACTTCGGTTTCAGGGGCCTCATCGAGTCTGTGGCAGTATTAGGCGCCACAAACTTCCCGCCGGCCCCTGACGCCACAGCCTTCGCCGCCTTCTTGGCTCACTGCAGCTCCTCAGAGTACTTCACGACTGTGTTGATGAGCTGTGGCCCGTACTTGCCACAGGCAGTTGCAAAAGGAGCAAAAACTACCTGGTGACCATCCACGCCGACGGGCATCGCCCTGGAAACCACAGCGGGATCCACCTCGACGCCATGGGCTTGGACCATCGCGAGTGACATAGAAGCGCCAGCCGCACAAAGCGAGTTCTTGAAGCCTATAGGAATACCTCTAGCAAGGGACTCCACCAGATCATCTACGTTATCAATGAGCTCAGCTTTGGGCGCCAGCTCCTCACGGAGGCAACTAAGTACACCCTTGTCTTTGGCGAGCGTCTCCTAAATGGAAGCACTGCGATCTTCGACTGCCGCGACCGCACCCGCCAAGGCTTCATCACAGCGAAGCGACTGGGCATCGAAGCTCAGACCACCAGCATCTACAAAGAAGCGAAAAGTCAGCACAATAACAAAGTCGAAAGAAAAGACACGATGGAAATCTAGATGAAGGAATACCTAAAAGAGCCTTGGCAATCGAGAAGAGCTATTCTTCGAATAACTTCTCCCTAGCAATGATGGAGGCGCGCAAATCCTCTTCGCGTTTCCGTGACTCGTCAAGCGCAGCGACAGCCTCATCACGACCCTTCACCGCCGCGGCGATCGTATTTTCGAGGGAAGTAGCATCGCGAAGAAGCGCATTATGCTCAGCTGCGAAACAAATAAAGATAGATTGTTAGTCAAGTATATCACAAGGATGACGAAGAAGAAGCAAAACGTACTCACTTTCAACTACACGATGGCGATTGTCCAGCAATGCATGCTGGCAACCCATTGCAAGCACTTGCTCTGCCAGGCGAGCAGCTTCCTTCACAATAAGCTACAACAGGAGAAACAACAAAGCATCAGCAGATAACATGGATGGTCAATTCGACTGCAACATCACACATACGTGATCCTCCAGTGACTCTGAAGTCGATTGCCGTGCAGTTGTCCGGACAACCATCTGGTTCTCCACATCATGTGGAGAACTTGACGAATTGTGCCCGGAGTGGGATGCCAATGGAGGGGAAGGAGTCCGATCAGCCACTTCCTTGGCCTTGGAGTCCACGACTCTAGATTTTTTCAAAATTTGGACGTCGCCAGAAGATGGAAACCGGTTGACTAGAGAGCAAAATCAACATCAGGAAAATGCAACTCCAAAAAAGAATCAAGAGAAGAATTGTATACTCACCAATCAAACTTGTCAAATCGAAGGTTTGGCCCTCTGACTCCGACGACGACTACTTCAGCAGCCGCATCTTCTTGCGTGCAAGTGGCACCATAGAACTTACAGGAGCAACAAGAATAGGCTCCTCTCTGCCAATAGCTAGGCCTTCTGGAGTCGATGGAGACGAAGCGTCTGAATCCTCGATGTGCGAACGCTTGAGAGTGTTCGGACCACTGGACTCGAGGGCTTCCTCCTCCTCTTTAGATTGGACGATCGATTCTGATTCATGCTCTTCTAAAGCTTCGCAAGGAATAACCCCCTCAGGAAGAGGAGGCAAATTGGGAGACACCTTCCAATCCTACATGCAAAAGACAAGTTAGCACACGTCAAGAAATCAGAAGTATTCGACAAAATAAAGGTACTTCGTAGCACAATCATACCTCAGGAGGAGGGTTAGAGGCATCAAATGGAGGCACGATTAGTTCACTGGGGAGCACATCCTTGGTAGTGTACTTGGTGAGCAGTCGCACCCTCTTGTCTACTTCACCCGCGGAAATGCCATCGACAGATACTGAGTGACATCGTCTGCACCAGCCCACTGGAACATGGGGTGGACTCTGGCCTGCAGGGGCTGGATGCGACAACGCAACCATGTGCGAATGAGGGCGCAGCCTCCCTCTTCTTTACCCATGCGACTCTCGAGGTCGCATACGCGCTCGTATAGCACTTCTGTCTCCTCAGACTTGTAGGGCATCACCATGTTCTTCTAGGAACGCCTCCTCCTGCATGACGCCGCAGGATCAAAGGCACGAGTCCGAGTGGTCTCCGTCGGCCTTCTGTTCGCGGATGTAGAACCACTTGTCCCTCCACCCTTGGATGGACTCCATGAGCTTGATATCAAAGTACGTGATGGAGGAGTCGACGTGGATACCACAGCCTCCTACATCATAGACTACGGAGCCAGACGCCGACTCACGCTTCAGCTTGAAGAGACGCTTGAAAAGACCAAAGTGTGGCTCGATTCCGAGCCAACACTCGCAAAGCGTAATGTAGCAGGCAGTGTGGAGGATGGAGTTGGGTGATAGCTGGTGTAGCTGGAGCCCATAGAAACAGAGGAGGCCCCTGAAGAAAGGATGCAGGGGCAAAGACAGGCCGCGGATGATGAACGCTAGGAACATCACCCGGAAACCAGCAGGAGGACAAGGGGTTACCTCACCACCTGGGACTCGTGAGTCACCGACCGCAGAAGACAGAACTCCGTCTTCGCGCAGAAGACGGAGCTCGGACGACTTGATGATGGACGCGCGCCACACGCCATTGGTGACGCGAGTGCCCACGCCCTTCTTCTTCCCGGCGACGGCGGTGCTAGTGCCCGCAACGGTCGAGCCGCCCTTTTTCTTGGCAGCAACAATGGCGGCGGCGGACTCAGCGATGGCACCTCCTTTCTTCTTCCCCATCTTGTAGTGGTGATGCGAACGGAGGAAGTAACTAGGGAATACGCGGAGCTGGTCCAGCGCCGCGAAGAAGATGAACTCTAGGGAGTAGAGGAGCAACAACAATGGTGATGGAGGCAAAGGAAGAGAAAAGAGCAAATGGGAAAAATTACCACCATAGCGCCGCTACTTAACCCCCTGGAAGATGTAATGCAACGGCCAGCAGAAACCCTATCAGACGCGTGGCACCCATCGTGGTCGACACGTGGAGGACCTGAAGCACGAACCGTCCCCCACTACCAACATTACACGCGGAAATCGAGGAGGCATGGTTAAAACAAAGATTACGCACGCCTGGTTAAATTAGGGTCAGAAAATGGGACCCACCGCTCGTCACATCCCATCAAAACCGCTCACGCGGGCAACTGAGATCATCACATCGTCAGGACTGACGTCATCATCATCGGCAACTGAAGATTTTGACTGCTTTAGTCTTTGCTCGAGTCTTCGACTCCACCAAGCACTCGGGGGCTGCTCCCATAGGGAGCGCTGGTCGCACACCCTACGATTTTCTTCTTATGCAGGAACTTGAACATTCAAAGCATACCCAACCACTTGAGTCTACGATTCGACTATGGACATGGGTTACTCCCATAGGGAGCGCCGGAATAAATTCGACTGAAACAAGCAAACAAAAGACGACAGCTTTCGCAAAAAGTTCTTTAGTCCCTGCCTGAGTCTTCGACTAAACCAGGAACTCAGGGGCTACTCCCATAGGGAGCGATGGTCGCACACCCTATGATTATTTCTACATCGTACTATGTGTCGATAACATCCACACTCGAAGTCTATGGCGACACAGCCTCACATTTTTTCCCTACAAAGAGACTGCGTCTCCTGGGTCACCCAAATCATCTCCGTGATGACAAAATTTCGGATGCCGCGCTTGCAGCGTGAAGATAAGACCTGAATAAGGCCTGGCAATGCATTTGCTGCGCACTACCAGAAATTTATCCGTGCCTACAGGTGCGATGAACATGCCTTGACGGATGCGTCGAGTGCTCACACCCATGTACTGGAATTCGACTCCTGTAAGACCTCCGCGGCTTGAGTCAAATTACACTAGCACTTTTCTGAGTTCGAGTACGGGGACTCGAGTTCGAGTAGATTGTGTTGTTTTACCCTAAGGTAGTTAACTGATACCGATACATCGGTTAAATCAGGCACACACATCAAAAATCCCTATGACACAAACTGAGCAGTCAAAAAAAATACTCAGTCATGCACTCGAAAGGCTTCATAAAGTCCCCAGTCGAATCTATGATTCCACTGGACACTCGGGGGCTACTGACATGGGTATACCCTGCAGGTACTCGAGTCTTGCGTATACGGTCCAGATACGGTGGAAGCCCGCGATGTTGCCACGGCCCAATAAAGACTTCGAGTGGCCTACGGACTCTCGATAACTTGTTGGACAAGAAGAAGACTAAAGATAGAAATTTTGAAGGGCGAACCCTAAATTGTGACCGACTCGACCTGCTACCCGAGACCTGGCCTATCTATATAAAGGCCAGGAGGGGGCGGTGAGGAGGACACACGCAACCCTAGTTTCCACAACCTTCGTCAGATTGCATCTGCGCACCATTGTAATCTTCAATTCCTTCATTAATTCCATGAGGAGACAAGCAGGAGTAGGGACCTCTACGAGGACTGAACCTGGGTAAACCTTGCGTCCCTGTGTGCTTGTTTGCTAGCCGATTAATGCTTCCAGCACTCCCTCCTTCTCCAAAACCCAAGTCCATAACAATGGGCATTGATGAGTTAAACCCTCGTCGCCCGCGCTCCTTCTAGTTCCACAATAGTACCATTTGTTCGCACTGCGGGTGTAAGCCAAATCGCTCATCCGGCCGATGTGGAGGATGAAACAGAGCCTATCGAGGGAGCGTCTCCACTAGATGATGAGGATGAGTTGATGTTTCCTGAATTGGTAGATAGATTTAGTAAACAGGCACTAGAGGATCAATACACGGAGGAAATGGCCCACGGTGCCAATTTTGATGACACTGATGATGAATAGAACGAGGAGAACAATGATAGTCTTGTTTTAGCCGAGTACGATGGTGAAGACTTGCCAGTAATTGAGTGGGATGGGAATGATCCTTAGATTTCAGAAGGCACCATATTTGAAACGATCCGGGACTGTCGTAATGCCCTTACTACATATTGCATCTGCACTAGTAATGATTATGATGTTATTAAGAGTGAGCCAGCAAGGTTCACAGTGATGTGCCCATACAAGAGGTGTAGGTGGAGGATGCATGCATCCACTATGCTCATTAGCAGATTGGTTCAGGTATTACAACCAGTTGTGTATTTTAGATCACTATGTAGAGTTTGTTAATTGTACCTGACATTTTCATTATGTTTCAGATAAAAAGTAACTGGTTCAAACATTCTTGTCCACCTCAAGGGGGACAACCAAAGGACCAAACAAAACTACTAAATACTAGGTGGTTGGCAGATGCAATCATGGATTGGATGAGAGCGAACCCATCACTTGGTGCCACAATGCTCATAAAAGAAGTTTCTGAAAAGTTTAATATTACATTACCTTACATGAGGATGTTCTATGCTGAAATGACTCTTTATAGGATCAATGGTCCATGGAATGAAAGTTTTCAGTTGCTTTACAGCTTCAAAGCTGAAGTGGAGATGGCTAGTCCAGGTAGTGTTGTACAGATAGGCATGCATAAAGTTTAGTACAAAATAAGAGCAAGACAAAGGAGAAGGAGTGCTTTAGAAGGGCTTTTGTTTGTTTCAAAGCTTGCTGGAAAGGGTTTCTGGATGGTTGCAGGCCTTGTTTGGCCGTGGATGCAACAGCTCTTCATGGTAGATTTAAAGGACAGCTAGTAGCTGCTACTGCAGTTGATGGCCACAATTGGATATTCCCTGTTGCTTTTGGAGTTTTGGAGATTGAGTCAGAGGAAAGTTGGACTTGGTTTCTGGAGAATTTGTGCGACCTTATAGGTCATCCACCAAGACTTACTATCCACACAAACGCTTGCAAAGGTTTGGAGAAAGATGTAGAAGCAGTATTCCCCAGAGTGGGGCATAGGGAACGTATGCGGCACTTAGTGAAGAATTTTACAAATAAATTGAAAGGTAAATTTTATACTGACAACCTATGGCCAACTTCATACACATGCAGTTTGAGGAAGCATCTGTATTATTTGGAATTGTTGTATAAACAAAAACATGCGGTGAAGGAGTATCTAGATGCACATCATGGAATGGTGTGGTTAAGAAGCTGATTCAATGAAATTTCCAAGGTAGACTATGTAACAAGTAACCTTGTAGAGTGTTTCAATGCAAAGGTCAAGTCATTGAAAGGGCTTATGTTGTGACAAATATTTGATAAGATTAGGCAAATGATCATGATAAAGATCGATTTACGTCAAAGAATTGCATCAACGGTATATGTTTGCCATCTCATCCTCCCAACTTTGATTAAGGCTTTGCATGCTAGGTAAAAACAATTGAAGATGAAATGCATTAGAAGAGAAATGGAGGCTGAGGTAACGTACACTGATAGTTAACTTACATGATAAGTGGACATATGTCTGAGGTCAGAGCACGTACAAAGTTAAAAAGTTCTATGATTTTTTCTTCAGAGAAGTGACCCCGAATCCCAGCTTGCCTATTATATGGAAAACTAAGTGTGTCATGAAGCAAAAGTTTTTTGCTTGGCTACTTTTTATTGACAGATTGGACACGCGAGATATTTTTGTCACCGAGAATGTCCTATTCCTGATTTCAAGTGTGTTCTCTCCAGTCAAACTAGAGAAACTAGGGACCATTTATTTTTCGAATGTGCTTTTAGCAAATCCTGTTGGGATATTTTGGGTATACAATGGACTACGATCTAGATCTGAGTGAAAGAATAAAGGTAGCTATCAACACTTGGACGGGAACTTTCTTCATGGAGTATGTGATCATATGTGCATGGAATATGTGGAAACAAAGGAACAAGAAGCACTTTGATGGCATAGACCACTCGGCTCAGAGCTGGCTGGTTCATTTCCTAATAGACTCTAATTTTCTAGGTTCTAAGGTAAAGCCTGAACTTAGAGATAGCATTACATCTTTTGTAGCCACAATGAGAGTCTAAACTATGTCCAAAGGAACCATGGCCTAACCATGGTACACTTGTAACAAGTATGTAAATATTTTTGGTTCCTTTTAATATATAAGCAGTAGGAGCCTCTCCTGCTGTTTTTTCTAAAAAATGCACACTGGTAGTAAAGATAGGAAATGGAGGTATCCAGTGAGTTTGGTTGATAGGACATGCCATTGCAGGCAATGTTAGCTCCGTGGGAAACCCTGCATACATGCATTGTTTTTCATGGGTGTTCTAGGAGGTGAAGAGGGTGAAGTTGATCAGTATGTGTCAGAGTATTTCTCCATTGCCAAATTTAGGGTAGAATATGCTCAGAATGTTCCAGCCTTGTTGGGAAAAGACCAATGGATGGAAGTGGATCCAGACTTCAAGCTATACCCTCCAGTTTTTACTAGACCAGCAAGTAGGCCAAGGAAGAATAGGATGAGAGCTATTGCAGAGGGTGGTGCACCACCTCGATGACGTAAGTGCAAATGTTGTGGGATCCTAGGGCACATTGCTAGGCTTTGTAAAAATGTTGTGGACCTAGCTTATGGAATGGATGATCAGGCAGGAGTAGCAAATGCAGATGAGAATGAAGTATTTGAACGAGAAAAGAATGAAGCAATGGATACATTGCAGATTGAACCAATGGATCGAGAGGAGATTGAACCAAATGCAGATGAGATTGAACCTAATGCAGGGGAGATTGAACCAAAGGATCTAGAGGAGTTTGAACCAAATGCAGGGAGGTTGAACCAATGGAACGAGAGGAGATTGAATCAAATGCAGATGAGATTTAACCAAATGCAGGGGAGTTTGAACCAATGGATAGAGAGGATATTGAACCAAATGCAGGGGAGATTGAAACAATCGATCGAGATGAGATTTAACCAAATGCAGATGAGATTGAACCAAATGCAGGGGAGATTGAACCAACGGATCGAGAGGAGAATAAAGCAATTTATTCATTGGAAGAGTTCAAAAGTAAAGGAATTACACAAGAGGATATTCAAGAAATGAAGCCAATGCATTTTGAACCGTATGAAAAAATGGATCAAAATGTGATTGAACCAATTGTACGATAGACTAAAACACTTGATTCATTAGATGCAGAGAAAAAGAACAAACAGAAGAAGCTAATGGTGGACTCTGCGAATATTCCAGCTAGGATCACCAGGAGCAAGGTGGTGAACCCAGCGAAAAACACTAGGAGCAAGAAAAAATGAATTTGAATTATTAATTTGAATTTGTATGATGAATTTGAACTAGTGTCAAAATTTGTATTGAATTCGAACTAGTGTGACACTCCCAAGTTTGTATGTTGGATAATCCCATAATGTATGTGTCATTGCAAGTTTCTATGGTCATCCACCTAGTTGCTTAGCACTACTCTGTTTTGCCCTTGATATGTGGTCAACACATGGGGTTTAGCTAGTTCATGGCTTAAACCATAGCAAATGTTGACCAATTGATGCAAAATTTGGCACACTTGTGTATCTTGGATTAATTTACCATATGAAATTGGAAATTTTGGATTTACTTGTAATTAGCCACATTTTTCTTTTTCTAAGTGATTAGATTCAAAAAAATGTTTTTCGGGTTAGTTTATTCAAAAAAAGTCAAAACATAGTGCAACCTTTGCATGGATCTTGTTATGTTACCTACAACCGAGCATGAATAATAAAGGAAAAGGAAATAAAGAGAAATGGACTTATCCCCTAAACCACATCTTAAACCCTTCTTGAAATGAGCTACTATCTATGAAGATGCATGGGTTTCTACTCAATCAACCTCCAAACAAACCCATCCAAAAATATACTTTGTCTAAATGAGGCCACATTTGGAACACTTGTGTATCTTTGAGTTGCAAACAATATAATGTCGGCCAAGATGGATTATTTTGTTCAAATAAGACATTTTCCATTTGTAATGCCAAAAACTTGAATTTCCCTTAGTCATTTTTTATATGAGTGCCCTTGTTTTCCTTAGCTCTACTTAGTTTTCCCCTCCGGCTAAAGTTTTCCTCACTTTTCCCCTCCCGCTGACGGGATAGAGGTCTCTCTCTCCCAATGGGCGCACCTAACCTTGTACAGCAAGGAGAGCCCGACAGGTTGGATGTCTCTCCCTCCCTTTCCCTGTTGCATGTATACCAGCCGCATCAACTAGCACTCAGTTTGGCTGCGCTCTTATTGGTCGAGATGTATGTCACACGGATCTTGGCCAACCACCGTTGGATACATCATGATCCAACAGGCTGGAGGTCTCTCTCTCCTGTTGGGCTACGGAGAGGAGAGCCCAATGGGATGGATGTCTATCTCTCTCTTTCCATGTCTCATGTATACCAGCGACATCTTCCTCCCCTCCTATCGAAGTATGGCGTCGCGGTAGTCTGAACGGCGTGCGGCGGCGTGGATCTAAGCGTGGCGGTCTGAATCCCTTGCGGCAGCGCGGATCTAAGTGTGGCGGTTTGAACGGCGTGCAGCAGTGCAGACCTAAGCATGGCTGTCAAAAAGGCGTGCGGCGGCGTGAACCTACGCGTGGGGGTCGGAACGGCTTGTGGCGGCGCGACGCTGGATCAGCATACGGTGGTGAGGATCTAATCGTCTAAAATTTATGTCTTTGTCTGTCTCACTTCCGTTCACATCCTCAGATTTGTTGATGATGAAAGACACCGATGGAATCCACCATCCGCAACATCAGTGCGATGGCGGTGGTGCCGACAGTGGTCAACGATGCGAAGATGATTGAAGCCATCATCCGCAACATCACTGTGACGGCGCAGGTCAAGCCCTTGTGAACCGAAGCTCTAGGAGGCTAGCCGCGGCCGTGACTGGCACGTCGAGGTGCACTTCGACGGTCAAGGTCGGATGTACCTCGTGGCCAGATGGGAGCACTTTTCCCATACTTCTTGGAGTACGCATACAGAGGGTAGGGCATCTAGCTCACCGTCCACTTAAAATTTGGACAAATTTTAGTCAAGTAACTTAAATTTGAATAATTTTGATATGTATTTGAGCCGTGAGACCGATGGATATGCTCTGAAGCTGGTTCATAAGTAGTACTACTTGCTTTGACAATATCCGGTGGGCTTGTATAAATTTGATTGAAATATGTATGATTTGAATCAAAATTGATATGTATTTGAGCTGTGAGGATGGTGGATATGCTCTAAAGCTGATTCATAAGTAGTACTCCCTCCATCCCAAATTAGTTGATTTACATTTTTCTAGATTCAATTGTATCTAGACATGAATTAGTATTAGATTCATCTGTATCTTGATGAATTTGAGTCAACTAACTTGGAACGGAGTACTTTCTTTGACAATCTCAGCCACTAATTTGGAACGGGGAATGGATGTCGCCGCCAATGCTGCAAGTCTACATGGAAGCCACGGTGGCACGGTGGTAGCTAAAGAATGGTCAGAACTGATAGGTCCCCAACTTGACCCTTTAGGCATTTGGCACGCCAACTATTGGCAACTAGATCTAATGGGAAGCAACTCGGGCCCCACAATGCAGTTTCTCGACAACTTTGAGACCTCTAGAGCTAATGGCATGCAACTCGGGCCCTGGAATGCATTCTATCAACAACTTTGGGACCACTATATCCAATGGGAAGCAACTCGGACCCCACAATGCATTCTCTCAAAAACTTTGGGACTGCAAAGTGACTAAATTAGCAGGAGCTCACAACCATCCATTGAATAACAATTCTACTCTCTAAATTATCTATCTATTAAACTAATCATTACACGTGCCACCCTTCACCACAACCGCATATTGTAACTTCTAGGACACGGATGACAACTACTAAAAATGCCCACATGAATCTACTATTCTCCTCCCCCTTCACTTGAAGTTCATGTTTTAGATTTTCTACCACTTGATCAGATACGGCAAGATTAGCCTCAGGTGTTAACTTCTCTTTGCGAATAATCTTTGAATTCTTCCTCAACAGTAAGCTTCAACTCGAATATCATCAGGTTTTTACGGTCCAGTTCATCACCTAACTTGGCTACCATCTCCTCCAAAACCATCCTCTGGCTAGACCACTTGGTTGATTCATCTTGGTATGCAATGTACCATGGATAATCGGCCTGCATAGCACACTGTAACAATCCCAAAACAAACCCAATTACAATCAGTCCGACAGGCAATGGAAGAACTTCAAATTCAACAGTAGTACAAAGAGAAGGAGCTACATGCACTTCCGACGTGGTAGGAGAAGGAGAATGTGGCCAAGACATGATCAATTTCCCACCCTCGTCGGTGTACCCTCTACGACGAGACATTGAACACTAATTTTCACCTATAATATCGAGGGAATTATGGGAACCGGATCGATTAGGGTGGGCGGAGCAGGAGAGAAGGTCTTATCAAGCACTACTAGGAATTTCTATGACTATTCATCGAGATATGGCAGCGGAACCAAATCCTAGTCATCATGGGTGGTGGACCTACCTGTGGTCGGTACTACCTTAATGTACAATGCGTATGGACGAAACAGGTGCTAGAGCCGTGGTTGAGGTGCAGTGCGGCAGTCCGTCCCATACCACTGTAGGACGGATCCTACAACGTGCCGACGCGCCAACAATTGCTGCTCTGTCTGCTGGTGGGATAGGAGCTGCTCAGGGCTGGGGGGCTAGGAGCGAGAGGATGAGAGAGAGCCAACGTGTCATACATGACCCCACCTATCAATTTTTGCATATTTGCCAATTTTGCATATCTGCCAAACTTTTTCTTTGAAATTGGCATATTTGCTACATGAGCACCACATGTCAGTGACACACAAAGTGGAAAATATGCAAGTTGCAAAGTAAAATATGGCAAATATGCAAATCCCCCCTCTATCCCCACATGACGGCCCCACCGATCATTGGCTACGACAGCCCCACAGAACGGCCCCAAATAGCGGCCCCATCTTTCATTGACTAACGCGGCATCTAACACCCCAAAAACTCTAATCAAGATTATCAAGTTCTAATCACCCATGTTTAGGGTTAACAAAAACTTTTATTCCAAAAATTAATATGAATGCATGTGTGTGTTTGCATTAATGTGTGATTAATTGAAATTGCCATGTTTGATTGCTACAAATGATAAGAAATGGTTTAGAGCTGAATACTACGTCATCTAGGCCAATTAAAAACAAAATCCAAAGAAAAAGAAATCAAATATAAATAAAAAGATCAAATGGTCACTTTGACCAAAGTTAACCACTAGGCCACTTTGAGTGTTCCTAGAAGAGAATTTCTAACAGAAACATTTCTAATTATTTTCACCCTTGCTAGACCAAGTAAAAGTGAACCAAGGCCCACTTTACAAATTTGAATCAAGTTCATATGGTAAGATCACACTTTCGCAAAAACCTATCAAATCAATTCACCTTGCCTTTTTCAAGCAATCATAGACACTCAAGCTTAAGACCAAATCACTCACCAAAATTCATTTGAAAATTTCAAACTTAATCTCTTGCGGCCATTAAGACAAACACCTTGGAGACAATAATCTAACATATGCCTAACTTCACTAGTTGGGCATTCATCACTAGACCAATTGCCCTCATTCTACTCCCCTTGTCTCCCGTTGTGTCGAGCAGCAACATACCAGCACCCCCCTTAGTCGTTGTGCATAATGAAGTGTTGCCCGAATATGGTCGTCGCCGGCCGACAGTGGACAGCGCGCCAGAGGCCACGCCGCCCTTGCCCACGACATGCACCAGACATGCTGCAGTCTACCGCCACCCCCTGTTCAAGGCACGACCCCAGTCCGACCCTGGACCACCCTAGCGACACCACACTCCATGTCTCTACGCCGTGCGTAGAGCGCGCCAGCGAGCCGTAGCTGACCGCCTCGCACAGACCGCGCCTCGCCCACTCCGCGCACGCTCACGCTTGCCATGATCACCACAACCTCATAGACACCCCCGTTCGTCGTCGCAAACACCGCCGCTCCCGCTTAGGATATCGCACGCTCCTGACCAATCGACAACGCCCCTTGCCGCGCCATTAGTGATGATCGCCAGGAAACACCGCACTGTCCCCTAGCCTCAGCCTCGCTGCTAGTCACCTATACCGTCGTCACCGATGAGCCCGAGGCGATGCCGCTCCGTCCCCTCGCCGCAGTATAAATAGAGGCCTCATCTGCCTCTTTTCTCCACACCAACACCCTCCCCACTACTCACTGACACTCCCTCACCCTTCCCCGGAGCAAGGCGAGCTCTTCTTCGCCGGAATTTGGCCGAAGCCTGCCGCTGCTGGAGGAGAAGGGCACCGTCGATTAGAGCCACCCCAGGACCTGTCGTGAACGCGCCTCGAACTGTTGTCATCGACAACCCATTCGCCCCCATCGCCGACCCTAGCTGGAGCCCAACTGAGCCTCGCCAGACCCCCATCGCCGTGCTAGGTTATTTTTCTCGCAGGAGCAGTTCGTCGTCGATGATGATCCTCCGCCGTTGGATCATCTTTTAATCGCACGACCTAGATTCACATACTGCTTCACGTAGTTTAAGTCACTGATTGGTGGACCCCCTCTGTCAGCAGCGTGCTATGATGTGCTATGCAGATTGGGCCGGCCCATTTAGTTTCCCGCACGTAGCCCAGTGATTCAAATTAGAATTTTTCAATTTAGTTAAAACCACATTCTGTCAGTAGATTCAAAAATCAATGCAGACAGATTCACTGAACCAAATTGCATGATTCAAATTTTGTTAGAAAGATAATTAAATTATCTCTCCAAGCCAGTTAGATTCAAATCATATGGTGTTAGAGATCACCTATACCAAAAATAACAAGACAGAGACTTTTCCAACTTCAAACATTTTTCAAAAATCAACCATAAATGCTTTTGAGTTGATTCCAACTCTCGAAAATCACATTTGATAATCTATCTGAATATGTAAAAATATTTAGGTTTGCATGCAGTGACTTTGGACTAGTACCAAAATAATGCTATATAGGCATTTCTACTCACTTTAAATCTATTAAATAATAATCTTAAACTTTATTAAATATGATAAACACTTTAAATCACATTCCCATGTATTAGAATATGTGGTGATGACATGTGTTAACATGATCCCATATTTTAATTGGAGAATATTAAATCTTAAGTATTTTTCAATGAGTAGAAATTACTTTTCTAAAATAAAATAAATAAGATTAAGCCTTTAATTCATGTGATGATTGTGATGATGCTAGAGCATCAAGTGTGAACCTTGGTGTGCTAAATAAAAATAGTTAAGTATTGTTTGGTGATTGTGTTTCCTGTATTCATTTATAGACGATAGTACCGACCCGGGATACGAGGAGGAGGAGTACTACCAAGAACAACAAGAAAAATTCAATCACTTGACCAATCAAGGCAAGATATTATGTGCAAGCTAGAACTATGCAAGCTAATACTTGCAAACTTGATAACTTAAGCAAGATGCTTTAGGCATGCTTGGTTATCCAACTTTGATTATACCAATCCCAAGTTTTACTTACAAGCTTTACTCTTTTTACTTTACCAAAGTTCTTTACTTTTAGTTAGTGCTTTGTGAGCTTTGGAAAAATAGTAGAGATAGCGTAAAGAGTATAAAACTAGGCCTATACTTAGATGTCATTCTATGGCATGACATTGAAGATTAGCACCCCTCATTAGTGAACACTCTTAACCTTAGTGGCTAGTGCTAAGCATAAAAGTTTATCACTTTATATGGGAATACTTGGTGAAAATGATTATGAAAACCTTGGAATGATGCTTCATTCTATTGAAATGTTTTGACATGTGTTGAGAAACACAATGGTTTGATGATGAAAATGTTGAGGCATGAGCATTATCCTTTTATAAAATCTGATGGTTGGGTTCGGATGCGATACCATTCCAATTTTACCGTACAACCACAATACATGAATTGGGTAGGGCTTAGCCGGAAGTTTATGTGCCTTAGTATGGGTTCCCTTGCGGAAGAGGTTTGAGCTGAGGCTACCTATTGATGATTGTCCACCTATGTAGTGCCTAGGATGGCCGATGGCCATGGCTGGGAGGCCAAGCTCATAGGGGAGGTGCCTATACTAGGGTGTGTAATTGAAAGGTTATGATTGATTATCGGCATACTAAGTATGATTGATTCAGGGTTATCCCTGACGGATGTATCGAATTTTGTGGTGAAAGTGTACTACCTCTGCAGAGTGTCAAACAATTCGAATAGCCGCGTCCGCGGTCATGGACAGTTGGAATGGCCATACTGTTCTCTCGTCAGATGTTTCAAAATGACTTGTGAAGTGAACTATGATTTTGACTCAACCACAACAGGGTTGTGGATATGAAAACTAGGTTCCCACTTAAAGTGCTTTAGAACATTAAATTAGTTTTCTTTACTTCTAAACTCAGTTTAGATAAACCTGGACTTTTGCAAATAAACCTAGAGCTTAAGATTCCTACTAGAACTACCATACTTGTTAGTGATAGTTTGCGAGTACTTAAAGAGTACTCATGGCTTTGTCCCTGGCTATTCCCGTGGCCAGACTATGAGGAGGACTACCAGGATGATGGACAACAGGAGGTCTACGACAACTAGGATCATCTCCCATCGCCAGCATTGCCTGTGAATCTGAAGATGGAGCCCCTACTACGTTTCTTTCCGCTGCTTGATTTGTATTAAGACTGGATCATGATATCCTTTATTTGTGTAAGACCTTATTATGGTTTGTAATGGATGATGTACTGTGATATCCAATCTGTTATGTCTCGCAAAAATGGTAATCCTGGGATTGCGAGGTATGGCATAACAGGCATCTGGGATTAAAAATCCGGGTGTTGACAAGTTGGTATCAGATCCATACTAACCATAGGAGACCTAGTTAGAGTGGATGTCCGAACAAAAACTTAGTTTCAAAACACACTTGATCACCTCACTAACTTACTCATCCTAAATTCTTATAGATGGAAGTCCAGTATTGCAAGTTCTACCAGCTGGGCAACGGAGGCCAACTGATTTTTGAGAGGGATGTAGATGCACCGTCGGAGTATCTAGAGCGCCCGCACCCGGAATTTTTCGGGGCCCAACTCAACGGTCACGTAGGAGGAGATCTACAATGGTTGATAGTTGCGGATCTCAGAGGCAAGATGGAAGCACCCACTTCGGACAAGATCCAATTCACCTTGAGGGAGAATAACTGACTAGATGGATTAGCCAGGGCAATGCATGAAGCTCTCGCCTGTCTGTGTGGGCCAAACATCAACCTGATCCAGGGAACTCGCTTTGCTCACTTCGCAAGGCGTGATTCTATGGGACTGTCTTTGAAGATGCAAGGACATCCGGAGTTGAAGCACCAGGTGGACAATCTGGACTTCATGTTGTATGATAGGCAGAAGGAGTTGGACAACTCTCGAGCCTACGCCAACCACAACCTTGCCATTGCCATCAAGAAGGACCAGACCCTCGCCATTCTCACAAAGGAGCGCCAATCACTTCGTCGTCAGCGCGACAAGAAGGATCGCACCATCGATCGTCTTCGCAAGAAGGTGGTAGCTCTCGAGAAGACCATCCATGAACAGGAAGACCAGCTTGAAGCGAAGGAGGAGTAGGAGGGTGAAGATATCCAGGGAGATCTTTACTGTTACCTCAGTGATGACAACGACTACATGGAGGATGATGCCATGGAGTTCCACACCGATGATGATGATTCCGACTTCATTGATGATGATTAGATGCACTTGATCACTACCATAGGAATGAGTTGTACCAGTCCCACTGTATCGTAGTTTCACAGAATGGTTCTTCAAACCATCTGTTTTCCATTTGTGTTGTGGTGTGTGTTTGTATTGTGTGCTTTGAATGAATGAATGAGAAGTTGTTAGTTTGCAAAACCTAAGTAAAACTCAAAGTTTAAGCTTTTGAAACCAAACCATGAACCTTATAAATTTCCCTCTCATTATCTATCTCAATCTTCAGATGACTCGTGGAAACTCCGGAGGAAGAAGTTCATCTCAGGACCTGATATTGCAGATCCTGCAAATGCTAGTTTCTGACCGTGAAGCTAGTAGAGCCGAATGCCAAGCCAACCTTGCCACTCTTCAACAGATAGCTCAGATGGCCCACAATAATCAAGGCCATGGAAACCAAGATTGCCATGGATCCAAACTCAAGAACTTTCAGAATACCAACCCACCTATCTTTAGTAAATCTGAGGATCCCCTAGATGCTGATGACTGGCTGCAAACCGTGGAGAACAACCTGGAGGTCGCAGGAGTTGAAGCCAATGAGAAGGTATTGTTTGCCACCCATTATCTGGCAGGAGATGCAAGAGCCTGGTGGAATAGCACCCGTACCATGAATGACGGTCAGATGATGACTTGGGAAGCATTCAAGATCAATTTCAGCCGCTCCCATGTGCCCCAAGGTTTGGTCACCAGGATGAGAGATGAGTTCAGGGAACTAAAGCAAGGAAAGATGACGGTACTTGAGTACCGTGACAAATTTCTGTCCCTAGCTAGATATGCCCCTGATGAGATTAACACTAGAGCCAAGAAGAAGGAAAGGTTCCTGAATGGATTGCATGATGAGATGCAGATTGTATAGTCAACATCGGTTTTGAAGATCTAGATGAGCTAGTAGACTCTGCCATCTAGATGGAAGGGAATATCAACCAAGCCAATGACAACCGCAAGCATCGCATGATGCACCAGACTGGATCCCACAATACTCAGAAGTATCGCCCCAAACCGTCTACAAGATATGCCCCAAGAAACAACAAACCCCCTATGTCCGGTCTAAGCTATCCCAATCGTAGCGGAGGAAACTTGAAGTCTGGAAGAAACCACAACAACAACCCTGGCAACTCCAGCAACTTCAATCTTGCACCTCCCAAGTCCAACAACAACAACAACAATACTTCCCCAAGGACTGGAAGCAATGTTGTGCCCGTTGTAGCCAAAGACAAGTCCTACATTACTTGCTTTGAACGTGGAGTTAAGGGTCACTACTCCAACGAGTGCCCCAAGAAGCTTGCAACAGCCACCAATGTGAATGCACCTGCTCAACAGCAATGATGTGTTCAGCCTGGAAGGAGATTTGCCCCAGGGAATTCGCTCAACCGCAACGACCGTCTGTTCCACATGAATGCTGAGGAAGCCCAGGAAGCGCCAGATGTTGTGCTGGGTATGTTTTCTGTTAACTCAGTTTTAGCAAGAGTGTTTTTTGATTCTAGAGCATCGCACTCGTTTGTTACAGAAGAATTTGCATGCACTAGTAAGATTCCACCAAAAAAATTGAAGCATGTTATGATAGTTCAAATACCTGGTTCAACCACCAAAGCTAGAAAAAATTGCAAGGTTGTACCTATCAGAATCCATGGCATAGATTTTTATGCTAATCTAATAGTACTTCGAACCAAAGGTTTGGAAGTAGTACTAGGAATGGATTGGATGTCGAAGCATAAAGGATTGATCGACTATGCCAAGAAAGCCATAACCATGACCAGTAGCTCTAGAATATCAGTAGAGCGTGTATCTGAAACTTGGCCCCGTCAACTCAAATGCAACAAGAGTCTAGCCCAACCAACCCTTGAATAAGTCAGAATAGTCTGTGAATACCCCGACGTGTTCCCAGATGAATTGCCTGGTATGCCCCCAGATCAGGATATCGAGTTCATCCTTGAACTAGTTCTTGGAACAGGACCCATAGCTCAGAGACCTTATAGTATGAACCCATCAGAATTAGTGGAGCTAAAGAAGCAACTGGATGCTATGCTGGCGAAAGGTTTGATTCAACCAAGTGCGTTGCCATGGAGATCACCTGTTTTGTTTGGGGATAAGAAAGATGGAGGTAACTGTTTGTGCAGGGATTACCGGAAGCTGAATGATGTCACCATCAAGAATAAGTACCCACTACCGAAGATCGAGGATCTGTTTGACTAGTTGACTGGTGCCAGAGTGTTTTCTAAGATTGATTTAGGACTGGTTATCGTCAACTCTAGATTCGTGCAATGGATATTCCAAAGACCACCTTTACCACCAGATATGGATTGTATGAGTATACGGTCATGTGTTTTGGATTAACCAATGCCCTTGCCTATTTCATGAATCTCATTAATAAGATTTTTATGAACTTCCTAGATAAGTTTGTCGTTGTTTTTATCGACGATATTCTTATCTATTCCAAGTCATAAGAAGACCATGAGCTACACCTAAGAACCATCCTTGAAACCCTTAGAGAGCATTAGTTGTATGCCATGTTTAGCAAATGTGAGTTTTGGTTAAAGGAAGTAGGATTCCTAGGCCATATCGTGTCAGTGGGAGGAGTCGTTGTCGATCCCGCCAAGATCAAAGACGTTGAAGCATGGAAATCCCCAACCACTCAAACCCAAGTTCATGCATTTCTCGGATTAGCGGGATATTACAGCAAGTTTGTTGAAGGATTTTCAAGCATCACAAGACCGATCACCCAACTGTTGAAGAAAGATAAGAAGTTTGAATGGACTGACCAATGTGAAGCAAGTTTTCAAGAGCTCAAGAAGAGATTGATTTCAGCCCCAATCTTGATTATGCCAGATATCAAGAAGCCTTTTGATGTGTATTGTGATGCATCCAAGATTGGTCTCGGATGTGTGTTGATGCAAAAAAGGCAAAGTCATAGCATATCTGTCCCGACAACTGAAGCAGCATGAGAAAAACTACCCTACCCATGATCTTGAACTAGCAGTCGTAGTGTTAGCCTTGAAGACATGGCATCATTACCTTATGGGTAACTGCTGTGAGATTTATTCGGATCACAAGAGTCTGAAGTATATCTTCACCCAGAAGGAGCTGAATATGAGGCAAATGAGATGGATAGAGTTAATCAAGGATTATGACCTTGACATTCACTATCACCCCGGCAAAGACAATGTGGTAGCGGATCCTCTTAGCAGATTGCAGTGTAGATTAAACACCATGATAAAAGAAGCCTAGCCAAGTTTGCATGAAGAGTTGGTGCAGTTTAGAATGGAGCTAGTTAGCAAAGGATTCTTAGCTACCATTGAACTTCAACCCACTTTGATCAGCCAGATCAAGGAAGGCCAGAAAGGAAATGCAAGTATCGACGGAATCAAGCGTTGTATCGGTACAGAAAGGTACCCAGATTCACCGAAGATGAAGAAGGAGTTTTGTGGAAAAAAGGACGTATATGTGTGCCAGCAGATTCCGAGCTGAAGCAAGTTATCATGCAAGAAGCTCATGATACTCTTTATTCTATCCATCCCAGAGGAACGAAGATGTATCAGGATTTGAAGGAGCAATTTTGGTGGCACAATATGAAGAGAGAAATCGGAAGCTACATCGCCAAGTGTGATATATGTTAGAGAGTCAAAGCGGAACATCAGAGACCCACAGGAATTTTTCAACCATTACAGATTCCGGAATGGAAATGGGATTCCGTCAGAATGGACTTTATCACTAGTTGGCCTACTTCTAGTAGGGGAAATGACTCTATTTGGGTCATAGTTGATAGACTATCCAAGGTAGCCCATTTTATACCTGTCAAGACAACCTACCAGAGTTTGAAGCTAGCAGAGCTGTACATTACTAGAATCATCAGTTTACATGGATCCCCTAAGACCATAGTATCAGATCGAGGAACCCAGTTTACCTCAAGATTTTGGCAGAAAGTCCAAGAAGCGTTTGGAACCAAGCTGAACTTCAGCACAGCTTATCACCCGCAGACCGATGGACAGACTGAAAGAGTCAACCAAATCTTAGAGGATATGTTGAGAGCTTGTGTGTTAGAATATGGATCAAAATGGGACAATTTTCTGCCTTTCGCAGAATTCTCATACAACAATAGTTATCAAGCCAGTTTGCAAATGGCCCCATTTGAGTTCTTATATGGAAGGAAGTGTCGCACCCCTTTGAATTGGTCGCAAGTAGAAGAGAGTCAGATCTTCGGACCCGACATCCTACGAGAAGCATAAGAGAAGGTTCACAAAGTCCGTGAACACCTCAAGACCGCCCAATCCAGATAGAAGAGTTATGCTGACAAGAGACGTCGAGACCTGACCTTCATGTCGGAGATTTTGTGTATCTCAAGGTGTCACCCTTGAAAGGAATGCAACATTTTCAACTTAAAGGGAAGTTAGCCCCCAGATATATTAGACCGTTCAAGATTTTAAATCACCGAGGAGAAGTATCATATCAACTGGAACTGCCAGAGGAGATGTCATCCATCCATAATGTGTTCCATATCTCGTTACTTCACAAATGCCTAGAAGTTACAGAGAAGACCAAAGTTTTCAATAACATTGATCATAGAGCCATAGATATCAACAAGGATATGACGTATTGTGAAGTGCCCATTCGTATTTTGGAAGAAGCCTTCCGAACCACCAGGACCCGGAGTATCAAATTTCTCAAGATCCAATGGAGCAACCATACCGAAGAAGAAGCTACTTGGGAGTGAGAAGATTACATTAGGACTGAGTTTCTAGATCTCTTTAGTTCCTACTTTTTCTTAAATCTCGGGACGACATTTTGTTTAAGGAGGGAAGGTTTGTAACACCCCAAAAACTCTAATCAAGATTATCAAGTTCTAATCACTCAAGTTTAGGGCTAACAAAAACTTTTATTCAAAAAATTAATATGAATGCATGTGTGTTTGCATTAATGTGTGATTGATTGAAATTTCCATGTTTGATTTCTACAAATGATAAGAAATGGTTTAGAGGTGAATACTACATCATATAGGCCAATTACAAACAAAATCCAAAGAAAAATAAATCAAATATAAATAAAAATATCAAATGGTCATTTTGACCAAAGTTAACCACTAGGCCACTTTGAGTGTTCCTATAAGAGAATTTCAAACAAAAACATTTCTACTTCTTTTCACCCCTTGCTAGACCAAGTAAAAGTGCACCAAGGCCCACTTTACAAATTTACAAAAGCTATTTCCAAATCGATTTAAAGGATAGTTCAAATTTGAATCTAGTTCATATGGTAAGATCACACTTTTGCAAAAACCTATCAAATCAATTCACGTTGCTTTTTTTAAGAAATCATAGACACTCAAGCTTAAGACCAAATCACTCACCAAAATTCATTTGAAAATTTCAAACTTAATCTCTTGCGGCCATTAAGACAAACACCTTGTAGACACTAATTTAACACCTGCATAACTTCACTGTTTGGGCATTGATCACTAGACCAATTGCCCTCATTCTACTCCCCTTGTCTCCCCTTGTGTCGAGCAGCAATAGACCAGCACCCCCCCCCTTAGCCATTGTGCACAGTGCAGCGTCGCTCGAATATGGTCGTTGCCGGCCGACAGTGGACAGCGTGCCAGAGGCCACGCCGCCCTCGCCCACGACGTGCACCGGACACGCCGCAGTCTATCTCCACTCCATGTCCAAGCCACGACCCCAGCCTGGCCCTAGACCACCCTAGCGACGCCGCGCTCCATGTCTCTGCGCCGTGCCCAGAGCACGCCAGTGTGCCATAGCCGACCGACTCGCCCAGACCACGCCTCGCCCTCTACGTGCACGCTCATGCTCGCCATGATCACCACAACCTCCCAGACACCCCTGTTCGCCGCCGCGCGACCTGTAGCACCCACGCGCCATCGCAAACACCGTCGCTCCTGCTCAAAGAATCGCACGCTCCTGACCAATCCACAACGCCCCTTGGCACGCCATTACTTCCGTGATGCTCGCCAGGGAACACTGCACCATCCCCTAGCCTCAGCCTCGCCGCTAGCTGCCTGTACCGTCGTCACCGACGAGCCCGAGCCCATGCCGCTCCGTCCCCTCGCCACAGTATAAATAGAGGCCTCATCTGTCTCTTTTCTCCACACCAACACCCTCTCCACTCCTCACTAACACTCCCTCACCCTTCCCTGGAGCAAGGCGAGCTCTTCCTTGCCAGAATTTGGCCAAAGCCCGCTGCTGATGGAGGAGAAGGGTTCCGTCGATTGGAGCAACCCCAGGACTTATCGTGACCGCGCGTCGAACCTCCGTCATTGACAACCCCACTCGTCCCCATCGCTGACCCTAGTTGGAGCCTAGGTGAGCCTCGTCGGATCCCCACCACCGTGTTAGGTTATTTTCCTCGCCGGAGCAGTTCGTCGTCGACGATGACCCTCCACCGTTGGATCGTCGTTTAATCGCACGGCCTAGATTCGCAGATACCGCTTCGTGTAGTTTAAGTCACTAACTGGTGGACCCCCTCTGTCAGCAGCCCGCTGTGCTGTGTTGTGCCGATTGGGTCGGCCCGTTTAGTTTCCCGCACGTAGCGCATTGATTCAAATTTCTATTTTCCAATTTAGTTAAAACCACATTCTGTTAGTAGATTCAAAAATCAATTCAGAGAGATTCACTCAACCAATTTGCATGATTCAAATTTTGTTAGAATGATATTTAAATTGTCTATCCAAGCACGTTGGATTAAAATCATATGGAGTTAGAGATCACCTATACCAAAAATAACAAGACAGAGACTTTTCTAACTTCAAACATTTTTCAAAAATCAACCTTAAATTCTTTTGAGTCGATTCCAACTCTCAAAAATCAAATTTGATAATATCTATCTGAATATTTAAAAATATTTAGGTTTGCATGCAGTGACTTTGGACTGGTACCAAAATAATGCAATATAGGCATTTCTAGTCACTTTAAATCTATTAAATAATAATCTGAAACTTTATTAAATATGACCAACACTTTAAATCACGTTCCTATGTATTAGAATATGTGGTGATGACATGTGCAAACAAGATCCAATATTTTAAGTAGAGAATATTAAATCTTAAGTATTGTTCAATGAGTAGAAATTACTTTTCTAAAATAAAATAAATAAAATTAAGCCTTTAATTCATGTGATGACTGTGATGATGCTAGAGCATCAAGTATGAGTCTTAGTGTGCTAAATATAAATAGTTAAGTATTGTTTGGTAATTGTGTACCCATATTCATTTATAGACGATAGTACCGACCGGGGATACAAGGAGGTGGAGTACTACCAAGAAGAAGAAGAAGAAGAAAACTTCAATCACTACACCAATCAAGGCAAGCTATTATGTGCAAGCTAGAACTATCCAAGCTAATACTTGCAAACTTGATAACTTAAACAAGATGCATTAGGCATGCTTGGTTATCCAACTTTGATTATACCAATCCCAAGTTTTACTTACAAGCTTTACTCTTTTTACTTTACCAAAGTTCTTTACTTTTAGTTAGTGCTTTGTGAGCTTTGGAAAAATAGTAGAGATAGCGTAAAGAGTATAAAGCTAGGCCTATACTTAGATGTCATTCTATGGCATGAGATTGAAGATTAGCACCCCTCATTAGTGAACACTTCTAACCTTAGTGGCTAGTGCTAAGCATAAAAGTTGATCACTTTAGGTGGGAATACTTGGTGAAAATGATTATGAAAACCTTGGAATTATACTTCATTCTATTGAAATGTTTTGACATGTGTTGAGAAACACAATGGTTTGATGATGAAAATGTTGAGGCATGAGCCTTAGCCTTTTATAAAAACTGATGGTTGGGTTCGGATGAGATACCATTCCAATTTTACCGTACAACCAGAATACCTAAATTGGGTAGGGCTTAGCTGGAAGTTTATGTGCCTTAGTATGGGTTCCCTTGCGGGAGAGGTTTGAGCTGAGGATACCTCTTAATGATTGTCCACCTATGCAGTGCCCAGGATGGCATATGGCCATGGCTGGGAGGCCAAGCTCATAGGGGAGGTGTCTATACTAGTGTGTATAATTGAAAGGTTATGATTGATTATATGCATACTAAGTATGATTGATTCAGGGTTATCCCTGACGGATGTATCTTATTTTGTGGTGAAAGTGTACTACCCCTGCAGAGTGTCAAACTATTCGAATAGCCGCGTTTGCGGTCATGGACACTTGGAGTGGCCATACTGTTCCATCTTCAGATGTTTTCGAAATTACTTGTGAAGTGAACTATGATTTTGACTTAACCACAATAGGGTTATGGATATGAAAACTAGGTTCCCACTTAAAGTGCTTTAGAACATTAAATTAGTTTTCTTTACTTCTAAACTCAGTTAGATAAACCTGGCTTTTTGGAAATAAACCTAGAGCTTAAGATTCCTACTAGAACTATTGTACTTGCTAGCGATAGTTTGCGAGTACTTAAAGAGTACTCATGTCTTTGTCCCTGGCTATTCCCGTGGCCAGACTATGAGGAGGACTACCAGGATGATGGACAACAAGAGGTCTACGACAACTAGGATCATCTCCTATCGTCAGCATTGTCTGTGAATCTGAAGATGGAGCCCCTACTACGTTTCTTTTCGCTCCTTGATTTGTATTAATACTAGATCATCAGATCCTTTATTTGTGTAAGACCTTATTATGGTTTGTAATGGATGATGTACTATGATATCTAATCTATTATGTCTCACAAAAATGGTAATCCAGGGATTGCGAGGTATGGCATAATAGGCATCTAGGATTAAAAATCCGGGTGTTGACATGGCCCCACAGAACGGCCCCATTTGTCATTGGCTCCACTAGCCACACAATCAGGAAATATGGGGCCCACAAGTTAGTGAGAGATGGATGGCTCGTTCGCCATGCATCCTGGCCCCACCTGTCAGTATGTAATGTTTGAGGCGACGTAACATAACGCTTAATGCACGACTCGCCCTAATGTGGTCCCACAGGTCATCATGTAATGGTCAAGCCTTTAACCTGACTAGTGAGGAAAAGCTAAGCGGCTAGAGAAAACTGAATACAAGTAATGAACCAGGAGCATGAAAATAGAATTCCCTAAATAAATTAGTAGCACATTTATGTAGTGAACTCGCCTCTTGTTAAATTTGTTAGAATCACACTCTTCACAAGTCAACGATTAATCTTCGGTCAATCTACATGGTTCACAAACATTGCAATGAACAAACAGACACACCCATCAAGGCAATATAATGAAATCCATGCTAAAATGGTTTTTCTGATGTCGCAAATGTTTTGCTAAACTAAGACTTGATTGACAAAATACTTTAGTAGTCTTAGTTTTGAAATGTTCACTTGCATAAGGTTGCTTTTGACCACATAGTGCTTATAGTAGAAAGAGGTCATATACAACTATTATCTTATACATATATTTGAAAACTGTTTAATTTATCCCTATTGGACCATTAAGTCATTTGTGAAAATTTTGTAAAAGTTTTCATTCTAAAACGACTTTCCTTAATTTATTAAAATCCAAAATAGAATTTTGAAAGAGGTAGGGCTCCATCTTCTAATAACATTGTTGTAAACAAAATAATAATAATTTTACTCTTTGGTCCTATTGGACAAAGGACTAAAATGAGGGCATTTTGCAAAAATAAACATTTAAAATTAATTTTTAGAATTAAAGTTATGCCTATAATGGCTAAATGGCATTTCTGAATTATTGTCCAATTGAAAATTTTCAAATTTGAAAACTAGTAGTTGTGTACTGTAGTAATATTCACAAGGATTTCAGAAATGTATTATTTGAATTTTTTGGATATACATAATAATAACTACGAATTAAATACTCTAGGTTAGAGTTTAAATATTTAAAATAATTTGCTTCGTCAAAATACAAATTTTAATTCATAAATGTGTGGTTCACATTTTTCTGAATCCAGTCATATGCTATATGCAATTGTCTGATATACAGAACAATTACTCTGAATTTTACCAGATAAACTAACTTTTTGCCTTTTCTTTTATTTAGGCAATTACACAGTGGCACGGGCAAGCCACATGGTGCTGACGCAGGAGGCATGTAGCGCTGACGCGGCGTGCTGACGGTGTGCTGGCTGGGCCAGACACACACGGGCGCCCCATTGGAAGGTACCTCTTCGGCGCCAGAACAGATCTAGGTCGTCGGTTCTAACTAACGCAGACGGTAGCGATTGAGCTCACGTTGGCCAAGTTTTGGCTCGCGTCACCGGCGAGCTGAGTGCAGTGGTGCATGGCGGCAGACCGGCAGGAAGCGGTGCTAGGGGCGCTACGGGTGATCCCAGTAAGCGGGGTTGTTACCGGGAGACGCGGGCGAGGATGACAGGTTCGGTGGAGGCCTTGGCCTGGGCACCGGCGGTCAGAGGCGATGGCGATTTCTCGCCAGAGTTGCGGGTGTGGCGGTGGTGCTCGGGCTCTTCTCGTGGTGTCTCCTCTTGTGCGCCCTAGGAAGAACAAAGGGTGTGAGTGGGTGCACGAGGATGAGGGGTCAGAGAGGTGGTAATCAGAGGTGATAGGGCGGAGCGAGCTCACCTGAATTGGCAATGGATAGCAGCAGTCTACGGTGGTTGCGGATCGCAATTCGAGTAGCATGGCGGCGGCGAGTGTGTTCATGTGCTGGGGAGGAGTGGAGGAAATCGAGGGGGTTTTAAAGGGGGATGTCGAGGTTGCTCGAGCAAGTGGCGAATGTGTGGGTGTGGGGAGAGGGCGACAACATCGATGGGTCATGTGTGGGGAGGTTGAGGATGACCGCGTGGGTCCCGCAGTCAGCGAGAGGTGGAGAGGGGAAATGGGCTGGGGTTGGACCATTGAGCACCGAGTGGGCGGCAGATACAGGAGAGGTCGTGGGGTAGAAGCGGCTGGCTCGGCTGGGCCAGTCGGTTTGGGTCGGCCCAGTTGGGCTGGCTCCTCTTTTTTTGTTCTAATCTTTTTTTCTATTTTACAAATCCTTTCGTAACTTTATTTTTATAATTCCAAATTGACTAATTCCAGTTTCTAACATTTTGTCAAACTACACCGTATAAGCTCTACAAAATAAACTATTATTTCAAGGAAAAATTCCCTAGTGCCATTAAGAACTTAATGCCCTATGGCTAAAGTGGAGATTTGTAAAAATAGGCTTTTAGGAAAGTTATTTTCAAAACTAAAAATCTTAAATTTTATAAATATGATTTTAGCAATATATTTTATTTATTTCTTTTTGGGAAACAAAAGTGTTTTTAAAAATGAACATAGAATACCATTTTCTTACATAAATAACCATTTTATAATCCCCCTTTTGATAACCCATTGCCATTATGGATTTTATGGAAAAATTATTGAAGGTTAAAATATGATTTTTTTTATATTTGTCTCAAAATAATACATTTAACAAACATGGGAAACAAAATTTAAAATATGAATGTTTATAGATATTTTATTAAACCAAATATTTTGATCAGGGTTTACTTTATGCAAGAAATGTATTGTCAGAAACTATTTGACAAGAGGTTTTTGTTTTATCAAAATCAATTTAAAAGCTTTTATTTTCACATAAAACAAAATAACTTTGAAGTGTTTTGAAAAATGGTTTTTCCCTAATCACTTGTTCCAAAATCATTTTTTTAGAAATTGGACTTGCTTTATTTTCCTAAACTTTGAAAAGTTTCTTTTCTTTTGAAAATTCAATTAAGGGAAAAGGAAAATTTTAGCAAACTATTTAAATTATTTTATTTTATTTTATCATTCCAAAATTTGAATAGTTTTAGGATTTTACAGGAACTATCACAGATTTTATGGCTTCAAGCTATTAGACGGAGTCAGGGCTCATCATCGCTTTCTTGCATGTAGTCGGTCCATCATTGTCAAACAATAATAATTTAATGTCAAATGCTAGTACTCCCTCCGTCCAGAAATAACTGACGTGGGTTTTTCTAGATTCGAATGTATCTAGACGCATTTTAGTGTATAGATACATTTGAATCTACAAAAACCGAAGTCAGTTATTTCTGGATGGAGAGAGTATTTGATTGTTTACCCGATATACGTGGTTCAATAGGAACTTAGATCTCCGTGACGACAACCTTTGAGGCACGGGATCCATGAGCATTATGATTGCCTCCAGGACATTTTCCGGTGCTACGCAACTCTGCATATATAGCTAAGGTTCAATAACCTTATGAAAGTTATGTTGTCCTCCCACTTAACTTTTTATCAAAAATTCCTTCTCAAGAAACTTTACGTTCTAAGTGACAAAAACTTTTGTCTTTCATGTTATGGAAGAACACCCAACTATTTCATTGGGATATCCTATAAAGACGTGCTTATCCGACTTTGGTTGTAAACATTTTACTTATGTCTAGCATACACAAAATTTAAGAAAAGACAATTTGGTTTTATTCCAATCCATAACCCATATGGTGTCATTTCAACGTATCACGATGGAGCTCTTTTCAGTGTAAAAGCAGGAGTCACTAAAGCTTAATCTTCAAAATCTAATCGCAATTTTATAAATAACACCATTCATCCTACCATGTCAAACAAGGTTTGATTACATCTACCGAACACTCCATACTTCTATGGTTTATTGGGAAACAAAAATCCATGGAACGATTCCTTAATCTTAGGTGTTTTTGCTAAACTTGTAACTCAAATATTTTCTTTTATGATCTAGTCATAATTTTTTATTTTCTCATTACAATGATTTTCCACTTCATCTCGAAATCATTTGAATATTTTCAAATATTTCATACTTCTCCTTGATTAAGTAAATATACATATATTCACTCAAATCTTTGGTTAAAGTATATGAAGTTTTAATGATCCACCACATACGACTACACCTAATG
Organism: Avena eriantha; assembly: GCA_910589775.1. Classification (NCBI taxonomy): domain Eukaryota; kingdom Viridiplantae; phylum Streptophyta; class Magnoliopsida; order Poales; family Poaceae; genus Avena; species Avena eriantha. The sequence goes on along the minus strand of OU342742.1, from coordinate 423,334,751 downwards.
GACTATATGCGTCAATATGCACAATGTCCAATAAGAAGATAATGGACTATATGCATCAATATGCACAGTGTCCAATAAATTATTCGTTCGTTTCTCTTTGGCCTATGAACGAAATTTAAATCATTTCCAGGAAATTCTCACAAGTGTCAATTGATTCAAAAATCAAACAGACTCCAACATTCCATCAACATGGAGTTTCTTCATGTTTTCTTTTCAATATGATTTAAACTGTAGTGTTACTCATAAGTGATCTTCTAATAATTCGTCTTACGACACTTTTAGCATTAGTGTTTATGGACATGATTTATCCAACTAGATTTGTAAGAGTTCATCCATCTTCAATGGAATACAGTAATTATTTGAACAACCATCATTCTCATAATATCGAAACAAAATAAAAATTATTGAAATACAAACCTTGAAGGAAGTTTTGATGTAAACAAGAAATACAATAAGACTTCATTTTTTTTGATGAACATCATCACATATTATTTTGCTAGTTACTTAGAACATTGCAGTTCATCAATTGTGTTGTTCAGTATGACAATTCATACCAACAAATTCAGTATCCAATATCGAAGAACAATGTTGTTTCACAAGTAAAGAATACACCCATAATGTGTATATCATTTATATACCTAAGATGGAAATTTCCAGTCTTTTCTTTTCTGCCAAGTATTTTCTAGATTCTCTTTCAGCATTTCCTTTTCCTTTTAAAAGAATCTATCAACATCAATAATGGTGCCATACATATGACACATAGTTCAAAGCGTGTATAGTCAAAAACTAATACCTTTAGACTTGCACTTTTGAAGTAGATCACTATCAGCAAATGATTGGCGTTCTTTCAAAATTTCATACCTTTTAGTAATCCTTTTAATGTAGCAAACATTTTACCAACATCTTCTATCCACCCTTATCATGACAACTTTTGTGATCAAGCTACTATAGCCTATAAGTACGAATCGCGAATATAATGTTAATTCCAAAAATCTTTTGGGTGATCAGGACGCCTAGCGTCTCCAACCTTTGAAAATTCTCATATAATACAAGAATATGTATTTTATTAAATTATACTCTAGCATATTGCAACCAAACATTGTTTCAGATATCATAATATCTTCTAGAGATGATGGTTATTGAAAAAATTCAGTTCCTAGATAACATTTATATTAAAACAATTTTCAATATCAAGAATCATAGAGGCAAGCATGATACTAAGATACTAACGTTGGAAGTTGTCACTCTTGATTCAATACTATTTCTTGAATTTCACGGAGTAAGTGAGGTGTCGCTAAAATTTTGCAATAGTACTTTTAACTTTAAATTGACACTCATAAAACAATACGATACCAGTTCATAAAGTAAAACATCTAGAATTATATAGTTCTATTATCTCAATTATAGCTAAATACAAGGTAGTAAATGAATGCTAGTGACTACAACGAACTATGCAAATTCACTTTGATTTAGTTTATGATAAATTGAGTTTAAATTAATCCAAATTAATAAATTGAACTCCCACCCAAAAGAACATCCCTCAAGTTGTTTTGTTGATTACACGAACCAAATTCACTACACCATGACCGATCATCACGAGTGGTGGTGCATCTCCAATGGCGAGCATCCTATGGATATCATATCATTCATATGACTTGTGTTTTACCTTTCGGTTCATTTTCCGAGGCCATATCTGTACATTCTAGTCTCACAAAGTAAGAACCTTAGTACCCACTTGTGTAAACCTGTCTCACACCTATTGTATGCGAACATAGATTCTATCACACCTGATCATCACGTGGTGCTTCAAAACGATTAACTTTCTTAACGGTGCATACTAAGAAAGAACATATTATTATCTTTATATTAGTGAGAGGGATCATCTTATAATGCTACTGCCAAGTTCTAAGCTAGACATGAGCAAAATAAGATACAAACAAACATCATATGCAATATGATATGGTTCTTGCACTTAATCACTATCTTGTGCATCATGGTATGATCTCAATCATGCCTTTTGTGTAGAGCCAAGATCTATGGAGCTCCCACTTTGTTATAACTCCTGAGAGTATCTCACCATACTAAAATTATAACATTTACCATATCATGACACATGCCCAGCAAAAATAAAACTAGACGCTTCTAATTTATCTTTTGCATATTTTACGTGGCTTTGCGCTTTTGAAGATAGAATATATCTTACCTACAAACAAGGAACCACAATGATGATAATTAAATTATTAGAAACCTGTTGTAAATCCGATATCAACTATAATGGGAGAGACAGACACCTGCTAGCCACTTATGCAAAACTAGTTGCATGTCAAGCGTGGAACAGGTCTCATGTGCGAGGACATGTAAAGTTTGTCCGGGCCGCTTCATCCCACTATGCTACCAATATCTTGAATACATGAAGGATGCAATAACATGACCATCAGTACCCACATATTCCACTACAAGAATCTAGACGATTCATCATGTTTTATTCATGACACGCCGTAAAAACGTCATAGATGCGCGATGTTCTAGGCCATTTCGTCGTGACAAACTCGAAGGGCCTCTAGCCCAGATATCCATGATGTTCTAGTTTTTCATCGACAAAAATTCGTCAAGGATTTCATCCGAGGCCCTGAAGCCCAGTTCAACATTTCATCCAGCATAAAATCATCATGGAATTCGTCAAGAGCCTTTATTTAACTGTGTTTTTTTCGACGATCTGGCCATCCGTTCCTGCACATCACTTCTCATCTCGGTTTGAACAGCAGGGTCTAAGGGGTTGTTCTGAGTGTTTTAGCCGGTCCCAACTGTCAGTCCATTATGTATAAATTAGATGGCATAAAAACATAGTACCCTGACAAGGGTTCAAACTTGTGAGCACACTTGTTGGTCGAAGGTTCGGAACCACTGGGCAGAAGACTCTATTCTGACAGATCTACTACTTTTCCATTCTTATAAGCATGTCCTAAATCAGCCGTCCTTCAATAAATAAACTGATGTTTTGACTAACAGCCGTAACAGCTGGACAAGACAACTACGTTTCAAACATAGCACTACTTCATATTTCTTATACACATATTCTCAATCACACAAAGAAGCAAAATTTGAAAGTATAGGAAATTACAGCAACAATCAACACAACACATATCAACATGGAGGTAGCACACAATCTTACAAATATATAGAGAACATGGTTGACATACAGTTCCAAACCAACTAGACAACCAGATTCACAAAGAGTTCCAAACCAATTACACAACCTGCAGGTTCACATTCAGTTCCAAACCGACTACGAGTTTACATGAAGCCAACCCACATAACCAGTTACTTTGTGCCCTCATTTCAGGCGACCTACATGACATGTGAATCTAGATATGAACTCCACAAAGAAGGTGAAGACAAACAAATCCCCTTTTTGATTCGAGCAGCCTCGACAACCCTTGACCAGTTGCTTGTCATTTGGGCAACATCATTCCTGCCTTAGATGAACTGAACATGCTTACGTCCTACATGATCTGCGACTATGACAGTAATCTCCAACGGCGGATACCTGTTGAGGTGGGCATTGCTATACCTAGCTGAAAAGTACTAGATGTGAAGAATAAAGTTAGTTGTTGAAGCATAGTTCAATACGCATAAGTAGATTTAGGGCTCATTTAGTTCAAAGGATTTGTAAAACATAGGGATAGGAAAATTGCAGGAATAGAATGGCATGACACTAAGCATCCTACAGGAATGAAAAATGTAGGAATCGGTAAGATAAGCTGTTTGATTGCACCATAGGGAAAACACAAGTAATTTTATAGGGTTTAGGTATATGTCATAGTTGTCATAAACACATAGGAATCTTTCCAAGAGGTCTCACCTCTTGTTAGAAATCCTATAAGATTGTAGTGTATGAAATTTATGCATATGAATTTTGTAGGATTTATTACTTTGAAAAAAACACGCCCTTAAAGAGTCAAACCTTAGAAGTTTACCATCTTGGCCTTCCCAGGGATGACATTTGACTTTTTCATCTTTCACACATAGTGCGGTATAGGTGGCTTGTGTCCTGAAATTGCTCTGAGATAGACAGCTTGGTTTGAACTCAATTCCATGTCGTTTCCAAACACACAGTAATCATCGAAGTCCTCCCCGTCTTTCATCGATGGAACTAGAATGAATATATTATAAATTAATTTGTAGCGGCATAAGAATGACTGTAACTTTAAGTCAATATCAATGACTCTAATCTCTAGTAAGGTCCCTCAGTTTCTCACCTTTCTTGGCTATAGGTTGCTTCACCTCGTCATAAGATGGAACATTGTGCCGGAGCTTGCAATTTTTTGGCACCGTCGCCATGATGTTTTGTGCAATAACTTCCAAATTTTCGGGGTTCAACACCGTGTGGTCCATATGAAGATCATTAAGAAGTCTGAGAACAACTATTACTATGATAGAACAAGGATGCGATGTGTATAGTTTGTGCTGGTAGGAACAATTTTAGAACCTGCGCATGTATCTCCCTAGGCTTAATGCCGCAGAAGCTACAATCTTCACAGTTCATCCTACCTGCCCTAGAGAGTAAATACAAGAATTAAATTAGATGCATAAGCATCAAGTGACTAAAACAAGTGTACGAGCCTAGATCGAGTGTTGACCTAGGGCCTAGACCTAGATCATGTGTTTACCTAGGGCCTAGACCTAGATCGAGTGCTTACCTGGGGCCTAGACCTAGATCAAGTGTTTACCTGGGGCCTAGACCCGTCGCCGGTTACCTAGAGCACATACGTGATGACCTAGATCCAGCACAGCATTACCGACGCACGTCGCCGGTGATCAAACACAAACACGTAGTAGTAGAGATGCGTGGACATAGTTCGAGGAGCCTTACTTGTGAGCCTGCAGCCGCCGCTGCCTCCATCATCACCGGGGAGGGGAGGAGATTTGGTGGTCGCCGATGAGGGGCGGGGATTTGGGTCGTCAGGCAGAGCAAATGTGTGCGAAGTGGTGGGGACTAGGGAGGGTTAAGCGAGCAGCAGCATGACAAGTAGGTCCACACGGTGTCGTATTTTGTTACTATCTTATTCAGGAAAGGTTAAAATCATCTACATTTACAATGTTATTTAGTTATAAGGATGTAGTTTATGATAAATCCAACATGACTACACACACTCTAGTGGGTGTGGTGATGCAACTTCTGTCACACTGGTTCACCATCCCCATGTGGGAGTTGCATATTCCAGCGGCTCTTTGGGCTTTCTGGCTACCTTGGTTTGACACACATGGAGTCTCTAGATATCAATGCATGTGTTATTCTCAAAACCACACCTGGACGATCCACATGACCACACACACATTCAAGTGCGTGTGGTGATGCAATTTTGTCACACTAGTTCACCATCCCCATGTGACCGTTGCATATTCCAGGGGCTCTTTGGGCTTTCTTACCACCATTGTTGTTTGACACACATGGAGTCTCTAGAGATCAATGCATGTGTTATATATTCTCAAAACCACACCTTGATGATCCAGATGACAACACAAACTCTAGTTGGGTGTGGTGATGGAACTGCTTTTGTCACACTAGCTCAAAATCCCCATGTGGGAGTTGCATATTCCAGGGGCGCTCTTGGCTTTCTGACCACCATGGTTTGACTAACATGGAGTCTCTAGCGATCAATGCATTAGTTATTCTGAAAACCAAACCTTGATGATCCACATGACCACACACACTCTGGTGGGTGTGGTGATGCAACTTCTGTCACACTGGTTCACCATCCCCATGTGGCAGTTGCATATTCCAGGGGCTCTTTGGGATTTCTGACCACCATGGTTGTTTGACACACATTGAGTCTCTAGAGAGCAATGCATGTGTTATTCTCAAAACCACACCTTGATGATCCACATGACCACACACACTCTAGTGGGTGTGGTGATGCCACTTTTGTCGCATTGGTTTACTATTCCCATGTGGCAGTTGCATTCCAAGGGCTCTTTGGGCTTTCTAACCACCATGGTTGTTTGACACACATGGAGTCCCTAGATATCAATGCATGTGTTATTCTCAAAACCACACCTTGATGGTCCACATGACCACACACACTCCAGTGGGTGTCGTGATGCAACTTCGATCACAATAGTTCACCATCCCCATGTGTAAGTTGCAAATTCTAGGGGCTCTTTGGGCTTTCTTACCACCATGGTTTCACACATATGGACTCTCTAGAGATCAATGCATGTATTATTCTTAAAACCACACCTTGATGATACACATAACCACACACACTCAGGTGGGTGTGGTGATGCAACTTCTGTCACACTGGTTCACTATTCCCATGTGGCAGTTGCATATTCTAGAGGCTCTTCGGGCTTTCTGACCACCATGGTTTGGCACAAATCGAGTCTTTGCGATCAATGCACATGTTATTATAAAAACCACACCTTGATGACCCATATGGCCACACACACACTCAAGTGGGTGTGGTTATGCAACTTCTGTCACACTGGTACACCCTCCCCATGTGGTAGTTGCATATTCCAGGGGATCTTTGGGCTTTCTGACCACCATGGTTGTTTGACACACATGGAGTCACTAGAGATAAATGCATATGTTATTCTCACAATCACACCTTGATGATCCACATGACCACACACACACTCCAAAGGGTGTGGGTGATGCAACTTATGTCACACTGCTTCACCATCCCCATGTGGCAGTTGCATATTTCAGTGGCTATTTGGGCTTTCTGACCACCATGGTTGTTTGACACACATGGAGTCTCTAGAGATCAATTCATGTGTTTAAGATGGAAATCACATTGATGATCCACATTACCACACACACACTCTAGTGGGTGTGGTGATGCAACTTCTCTCACACTGGTACAACATCCCCATGTGGCAGTTGCATATTCTAGGGCCTCTTTGGGCTTTCTGACCACCATGGTTTGACACAAATGGAGTCTCTAGAGATCAATGCATGTGTTATTCTCAAAACCACACCTTGATGATCCACATGACCACACACACTCTAGTGGGTGTAGTGATGGAACTTCTGTCACACTGGTTCACCATCCCCATGTGGTAGTTGCATATTCCAGGTGCTCTTTGGGCTTTCTTACCACCATGGTTTGACACACATGGAGTCTCTAGAGATTAATGCATGTGTCATTCTCAAAACCACACCTTGATGATCCACATGACCACACACACTCAAGTGGGTGTGGTGATGCAACTTCTGTCACACTGGCTCACTATTCCCATGTGGCAGTTGCATTCCAAGTGCTCTTTGGGATTTCTTACCACCATGGTTTGACACACATGGAGACTCTAGCGATCAATGCATGTGTTATTCTCAAAACCAAAATTTGATGATCCACATGACCACACACAAACTCCAGTGTGTGTGGTGATGCAATTTCTGTCACACTGGTTCACCATCTCCATGTGGCAGTTGCACTCCAAGGGCTCTTTGGGATTTCTTACCACCATGGTTTAACACATATGGAGTTTCCAAACATCAATGCATGTGTTATATATTCTCAAAACCAGACCTTGATGATCCACATGACCACACACACTCTAATTGGGTGTGGTGATGCAACTTCTTCTATCACAATGGTTCACCATCTCCATGTGGCAGTAGCATATTCTAGGGGTCTTTGGGCTATCTAACCACCATGGTTTGGCACAAATGGTGTATCTAGAGATAAATGCATGTGTTTAAGTTGGAAACCATACCTTGATGATCCACATGACCACACACACACTCTAGTGTGTGTGGTGATGCAACTTAAGTAAAACGGGTTCACCATCCCCATGTGGCAGTTGCATATTCTAGGGGCTATTTGGGCTTTGTGACCACCATGGTTTGACATAAATGGAGTATCTAGATATCAATGCATGTGTTATTCTCAAAACCACACCTTGATGATCCACATGACCACACACACTCCTGTGGGTGTCGTGATGCAACTTCTGTCATACTGGTTCACCATCCCCATGTTGTAATTGCTTATTCCAGGTGCTCTTTGGGCTTTCTTACCACCATGGTTCGACACACATGGAGTCTCTAGAGATATATGCATGTGTCATCCTAAAAACCACACCTTGATAATCCACATGACCACACACACTCAAGTGTTTGTGGTGGTGCAGCTTCTGTCACACTGGCTCACTATTCCCATGTGGCAGTTGCATTCCAAGTGATCTTTGGGATTTCTTAACACCATGGTTTGACACACATGGAGTATCTAGAGATCAATGCATGTGTTATTCTCAAAACCACACCTTTATGATCCACATGACCACACACACACACTCCAGTGTGTGTGGTGATGCAACTTCTATCACACGGGTTCACCATCCTCATGTGGCAGTTGCACTCCAAGGGCTCTTTGGGCTTTCTTACACCCATGGTTGAACACACATGGAGTTTCCAAACATCAATACATGTGTTATATATTCTAAAAACCAGACCTTGATGATCCACATGACCACACACACTCTAGTTGCGTGTGGTGATGCAACTTCTTATATCACACTGGTTCACCATCTCCATGTGGCAGTTGCATATTCTAGGGGCTCTTTGGGCTATCTGACCACCATGGTTTGACACAAATGGTGTATCTAGAGATAAATGGATGTGTTTAAGCTGGAAACCACACCTTGATGATCCCCATGACCACACACACACTCTAGTGTGTGTGGTGATGTAACTTCGGTCACACTGGTTCACCATCCCATGTGGCAGTTGCATTTTCTAGGGGCTATCTGGGCTCTCTGACCACCATGGTTTGACATAAATGGAGTCTCTAGAGATCAATGCATGTGTTATTCTCAAAACCACACCTTGATGATCGACATGACGACACACACTCCAGTGGGCCTGGTGATGCAACTTATGTCACAATGGTTCACTATTCCCATGTGGCAGTTGCATTCCAAGGGCTCTTTGGGCTTTCTGACCACTATGGTTGTTTGACACACATGGAGTCCCTAGAGATCAATGCATGTGTTATTCTCAAAACCACACCATGATGATCCACATGACCACACACACTCCAGTTGGGTGTGGTGACGCAACTGCTTCTGTCATACTGGTTCACCATCTCCATGTGGTAGTTGCATATTATAGGGGCTCTTTGGGCTTTCTGAACACCATGGTTTGACACAAATGGAGTCTCTAGATATAAATGCATTTGTTATTCTCAAAACCACACCTCGATGATCCACATGACCACACACACTACAGTGGGTGTGGTGATGCAACTTCTATCACACTGGTGCACTATTCCCATGTGGCAGTTGCATATTCCAGGGGATCTTTGAGCTTTCTGACCACCATGGTTTCAGATAAATGGAGTCTCTAGCGATCAATGCATGTGTAATTCTCAAAACCACACCTTTATGATCAACATGACCACACACACTCCAGGATGCTTCACCCCATTTTTAATAAATCATTTCTAGGTACAAAACAAAGACATTTATTCTGAGATCTAGTAAGAGATTGTCAAGACTGGTCACCTACCTTAAGAACCCTAATTGCCGCAATCTTGATTACATTTTTGAAACCTAAATGTTGATTTATTTCATCCACACATCACTCATCCAATAGCTAATAATCTGTGGTTCCGTCGTCCCGCCAATCCAAAATATGGGTTCAGTCCTCCCACCGATCCAAAATTTTGGGCACCAAAATTCTCGCGTGCTGATATTACCATTCAGCCCATCCGCATAGCGTAGCCAATGCATTGGCGGAGAGGGCATTTACGTAATCTATTGAAAACCCTTCTCTATCCCCTCACTGAAAGGAGACAAATCCAAATCTCCTACGCCCGCCCTAGTCGTCGCCGCCTGTCGTAACACTCTCGTTGTCATACCCTCGCCTGCCGTCGTCCGCCCTAGTAATCATCTAACCGTCGACCTAGCCCAAACCCTAGCCCGTCTTCACCTTCTCGGTTTCCCACCATGCCATCGAGCTCGTGGATCTGGCACCTTGCTAGCGAGCACTGCCATCTGGCCGTCCTCCCCATATGCCACCTCACCAACAAGGTCCTCCCCATCTCTATGAACCTCGGCATCAAAGGTCTACTACCTCGCCATCCACCCCACCAACAATGCATGTCTCATTGCCGTCCACCTCGCCATCCACCACGCTGTAAAGGCACGCTAGATCGTCATCCTCCTAGGCAACAAGGAAGGCCAGCAACGTTCTCGGTAAGAAGCGCACAAAGAAAAACGTCGTAGCGCCTGCAGGCAAGTAAACAACCTCCTTGCCTATGAATTTTCTGCTCTTTTAAGCCTACTCGATGTTCATGTGTTTCATTTTCCATGCCTGTGAAATTTCTTGTTTGAGAGGTAATAGGTTCACTTTCCTATTCATGTTTGCTATCGGGCAATCAACACCATATGTTATATTTTGTTTAATTGCCTGTTTAATTTGTAGCTAACTTGGATTTCTTTATTAATGTTAGATCCTCAAATGTATCCGATGGAAGAAAGTCGGCTGAAAAATATCATGAGAAACAATGAGCACTTGCAACAACTGTGTGTTAGGCCCTTTGCAAGTCTTTTCGCATTGCCAATTATATTCTCTCCTAAAAAGACAAGAAATGACTGCTCTGGATCTGACTATGATCCTGAAGAGGAGGAAGATATCACTGAAGGAGACCTAGATGATGTCAGTGAGGAGAATGAGTCACAGGTCGACCCCTTACCTTCTTACTCATCTTGTGTTGAATTGTCTGCTTACTGATTTTGACATATATCTATTGCTGCTTTATTATCCCCAATTGACCGGTACAAATGGAATTTCTAGCCACAGAAGAGGAAATGCAACAAGACAGCTACCGTGAGGACATTGTTGCCTCCTGTTGGTGTAGAATATGCTCGGAAGCGCCTCTTGGCGGGCCAAGGTGGAGGCACAGAAACTTCTAGAAAAACCAGGTCCAAGGGGAAGCAACTAGTTGCCCAAGGTGGCTAGGAAGCTGCCCAAGACGAGCACACACCTCCCCAAGGCCAGCTACCAGATCCCTGGTGTCCGCGGGCACCTCCCCTAGGCCAGGAGCCTGCTCCCTACCGTTCGCGGGCAGCTGCCCAATGCAAACAGCAGCCCGGCGACTACCAAGTGGATTGCCAAGTGGTAAAATTAGACCGGCAAACAGCAGCCCAATGCAGATCAAAGTAAACACGAAGGAACACAACTTCCCTAATACTTCTTTAAGTGGTAAAATTAGACCGGCGACTACCAAGTGGATTGCTGCTACTGTACTTGACTGGGTGAGGCAGGATCATAACATTGGACCAGCTGAACTCAGAGCAAAGATTAGCAAAAAATTTAACGTTCTGATTCCTTATTACAGAGTCTTTGATAGGAAGGAGATGGCTCTAGACTTCATTCAAGGCAAGTGGAATGACAGTTTTCATATGTTGTATAGTTTCAGAGCTCAGGTAGAGAAAACATCACCTAGTAGTGTTGTTGACATCGATTACGAGGTTGTGAAAGGGAGAGAAAATGTCTCGAGGGGGTCAGGTATAAGTAGGTGATGTCTACGCACTTCTATTCTTGTAGACAGTTGTTGGGCCTCCAAGTGCAGAGGTTTGTAGAACAGCACCAAGTTTTCCCTTAAGTGGATCACCCAAGGTTTATCGAACTCAGGGAGGAAGTGGTCAAAGGTATTCCCTCTCAAGCAACCCTGCAATCAAGATACAAGAAGTCTCTTGTGTCCCCAACACACCCAATACACTTGTCAGGTGTATAGGTGCACTAGTTCGGCGAAGAGATAGTGAAATACAAGTGGTATAGATAATTATAAGTGGTAACGGTGATAGAATATAGCTTGATGGCATGGAAGAGACTAAAGTAAAACAGAAATAAAGATGGAAGCAAGCAAACATGTAACAGATCTAATAGCAAATGGTGTATCAATGCTTAGAAACAAGTCCTAGGGATCATACTTTCACTAGTGAACACTCTCATATAAATATATCATCTTCATGATACTACTCTCCGGTTGGACACTATAATCAACGGTAGGGCTATAACAGCACACCTCAAAGTAAGCCTTTCCCATCTAGAAAACCCCACACTGTCACCTTGAGTACTAGATGAGTCCAACAAACACCACAATTTCATAAAGACATTCAACTCCAAATATAACTCATAACGAGTATTTGTAATCTCTAGCCTAAGTGCCACCATGGTGTGCACGCTGTCACTTTCACACACATGGGGAGAGCAGAGATCTATTAAAGCACTTGAGTAGCAGAATAGATCTATAGATTACAAGCTCATGATCTCAATAATATCATGCATAGAGAGATAGATGAACGCATAGCTACCGGTAGAACCCTTAGCCTCGAGAGAGAACTACTCCCTCCTCATCATGGGAATCAACAATGGTGATGGAGATGGTGGTGGAGATCGATGGAGATGGCTCCAGGGGCACTTCCTCGTCCCGGCAGGGTGCCGGAATAGAGACTTTCTGTCCCCCGAATCTCCCCTTCGGTGGCGGCGGCGCAACGGAACTTTTCGTGGCTAGAGGCTTGATTATTTAGGGTTTATCCATCGGGAGGCTTCTTATAGGCAAAGAGGCAAGGTCGGTGGGCGGCCAGGGGGCCCACACCACCTGGTGGAGCGGCCAGGGCTAGCCCGCGCTACCACATGGTGTGGCCGCCCTGTGGCCCCTCTCCAATTCTCCTTCTGGCTCCGTGAGTCTTCCTGGAAAATATCAACTTTGGCTTTTGTCCAGTCCAATTCCGAGAATATTGATTTTCTGACTTTCCTGGAACCAAAAACAGCAAAAAACAGGCAACTGGCACTGTGGCTCTTGTTAATAGGTTAGTACAAGAAATCATATGAAAAGTACTCCAAAGTTGGAACAAAACACAAGAAAGTAGATAAAACCAAGCATGGAACATCAAAAATTATAGATACATTTGCAATGCATCAGCAAGCAGATAAGATATGCTTCAGGAGATGTTTTTTCTGCCTGAAGGCATGCTGGAAGGGGTTCCTAGACGGCTACAGGCCATACTTGGCAATAGGTGCAACTTCTTTAACAGGGAAGTTTAGGGGACATGTTGCTTCTGCTTGTGCTTTGGACGCGCATAATTGGTTTCTACCCATAGCTTATGCTGTTCTTGAGGGTGAATCAAAATAAAGCTGGACATGGTTCATGCAGAGACTACGGGAAGTAATTGGTCACCCTGAAGGCTTGGTGATACACACCGGTGCATCCGAGGGTCTTGAGAATGCTGTTGATGCTGTGTTTCCTAGGGTTGAGCATAGGGAATGCATGCGGCACCTCGCTACTAACTTCACGAAGAAGTTCGAAGGAAAGATCTTTGAAGAGGACTTGTGGCGATCAGCATACACATACATCCCAAGCACGCATGCTACTTACTTGCAGAACATGTATGTAGTTCCAAAGGTGAAAAAATACCTTGAGGAACATCACACGAAGCTATGGGCCAGAAGCAAGTTTGGTGAGTTAAGCAAGGTGGATTTTGTATGCAATAATTTGGCAGAGAGTTTCAATGATAAGATTTCGGGCATGAAGACACTTGGAATTGTTATTTTGTTGGATGCAATACGATAGTGCATAATGGTGAAGATAGATTTAAGGCAAAGAATTTGTGCAAGAAAATTTTTAGGCCATAAAATAGTTCCAAAGGTGATTATGTTACTGAATGCAAGAACCAGGGCAATGAGAATGATAAAGATGAGGGTGGTCAGAAGCTCCAGAACATTGGCTGAGGTTTATGCAGAATACAAGCGTGGAAGTGAACGGAGGTACACTTTAGACATTGGAAACAAGACTTGTTCATGCAGGCAGTGGAAGATTACTAGTCTGCCATGTCACCATGCAATTTACTTCATCTTAAAGCTTAGAGGTAACGGAGCTGAAATAGAGAACTATGTCGACAACTATTTCACCGTGGACAAGTTTGCTGCAACTTATGCAGAAAACGTACCACCTATGGCCGATGAAAATGATTGGGAGATTGTCGATCTAGGGTTCAAACTTCAACCACCAGTTCTTAGGAGGCCACCTGGGAGGCCTAGAAAGCTAAGGATTGTAGCCTCCACCGATAAAGGTCCAAGGCTTGGTGCTAGGAAAAGGAAATGCGGACGTTGTGGCGGATTCGGCCATATCAAGAGGTTGTGCAAAAACCCAGTTACACATGCTATTGTCCCTGTTCAAACCCCGGTGGCAGAAAATGAGGCTTCTCAGCCAGAACTGGTGGAAGAGTAGTGCGAAGACGGTGATGAGCACTCGGAGGAAACGTACGTAAGCAGCCAATTTATGAAGAAGTGGAGGTGCCAGCGAGAAAAGGGTGTGAAAAGAAACAAAAGGGTAAGCGGAATGGGGAGGAAAGGGCAAATAATGGAGGTGTATTAGAATATGAAGAAGTTGCAGGGGTGATTGAGGATGTTCTTGAGGATCTTTCGGCTAACTATAGGAGAAATAATAAATCCCTGCCAATTTCATCTTTGTACGATTCTCCGGATGAAAGGTAAGCTTAAAAATTGTTTAATTTGCCATTTTATCATTTTTTCATCCTCATCAACTGATGCTTAATGCAGCGTGGGCTAGCAGACTAATAAGAGGAGAAGAAAAATGCGGGCACAGTAACGTCCTATGTTGAATTGTATCATTGAAACTAAACTAGCCGTGTCGTCTTTATTTATATCTGGCGCGTGCAACATGTCTGTGATGGGTCATGTGGACCAGATTACAGTTAAAAAAATATTATTACATTAATTTTTTACCTGCGTTTGGACGCGGCTACTAGTTCCCATCTCCCTTGCATTCCCATATCCTCTGGCGCACTCCAGAATTATGGCTGTGCCATCAAGTAGCAGAGTCAGCGTATTGTCCCATCAGGTGTGAACGCAATGACTTTGTTTGTTTAGAATTTGGCGACTTTTGATTAGTTTGAAAGACAGAGAAACCTAAAACATGTATCTAGACATGTTTTGGGTATAGACACATTTATTAAATATGTAAAAAAACTAAGTCAGTTATATCTGGACAGGAGTAGTACACTATTACAACACGCTCGATCCCTTCTCCTCAGGCGCACTCCAAATTACGGCTATGCCATCAAATGCTGGGAGCAGAGTCAGCGTATTGTCCCATCAGATATGCCAGGGAACGCGCGAACTTTATTTTCAGGATCGGACGAGTTTCGATCGACTAGTTTCAAAGACAAAGACAACTAAAACATGGCCAACATATATAGATTATGACGATAATCGACCATGACTCAGGTGACCCAGATCCAAAGAGCGCATTAAGATACCGTACATAGATTTAATTTGGGAAAATTTGCTACAATACACCGTTATTTTATGGCGTTTGCCAAAACACACCGCTCAATTGTAATGGTACCTGGCAAAGACACAATCGGACGGTGTGTTGCAGCAAATGACAGAAAATAACGGTGTCTTGTAGCAAATTTTCCCATTAAATTTATGCTTAAGTGGCCCTAATCGACTATGACGCTCCCGCAGTCTCCATCATTGACGACGTTGTCCGCGTCGCCGCCAGCCTGCTCCACGTCGGAATCGATCCCGACATTCCCAGCAGCGTTCCTCCTCCTCATGGATTCTTCACGGCGCGCTGCATCGATAAAGGTGGAGGTCGTACGCCCAGGAACTGCCCAGAAGAGCTGCCTCCCTTTGGGGTTGCGCAGATCCGGGTGGATCTGCCTCGCCAACGCGCTGTCGCGCAAGAGCGGCGCGATAGGAACCCCGGCGTAGCTGAGCTCGAAGCCGGCCGGAAGTCTCGCTAATGGCGGCACGAGTATGTCGTAGTGGGAGAACATCTGAGCCTCATGCAAGCTGAGTTTGGGCCTCTCCCTCTCCATGGCGATGAAGGAACACGATCTGATTTTCGGCCCTGAGGCTAAGGGGATAAAGGAAAGAACGTAGGCCCAGCGTAGTTGCCACGACTAATTAGTTCGCAGAACAGACTTCTCGCGGATCGCCCTCGCGAAGGATATCACTATCGTCCACGCACCCCGATCCAACGGTGCCTAACAATCGGGGATTGGGTCTACCATAAGCCTAGAGCGGTTGCTGGTTAGTTCTGCGTCCCGATTGTTTGTGGCCAATGGCGGTAGTTGACAATAAAACACATTTCAATGACACTGGTGGATCCATGTGTGGTCTCTAAAGAGAACACACATCCAATAACTCTGGTTGTTGTTAGTAAAAAGAACACACATGCAATGACACTGGTGTATCCATATGTGGTATGTGAAAAGAACACGCATGCAATGAGTCTGGTTGTTGTTACTGAAAAGAACACACATGCAATGACACTGGTGGATCCATGTGTGGTCTCTGAAGAGAGCACACATTTCAATGACACTGGTGGATCCATAGGTGGTATGTGAAAAGAACACACATGGAAGATGACTCTAGTTGTTGTTACTAAAAAGAACACACATGCAATGACACTGGTGGATCCATGGGTGGATCGTCAAAAGAGAACACATGCAATGACACTGGTGGATCCATGTGTGGTCTCTAAAGAGAGCACACACGCAATGACACTGGTTGCTATTACTAAAAAGAACAGACATGCAATGACACTGGTGGATCCATGTGTGGATTGTGAAGAGAACACACATGCAATGACACTGGTGGATCCATAGGTGGTATGTGAGAAGAACACACATTTCAATGACTCTGGTAGTTGTACTAAAAAGAACACACATGCAATGACACTGGTGGATCCATGTATGTATTGTGAAGAGAGAACACATGCAATGACTCCAGTTGTTGTTAGTGAAAAGAACATACATGCAATGACACCGGTGGACCATGTGTGGTCTCTGTAGAGAACACACATTTCAATGACACTAGTGGATCCATAGGTGGTATGTGAAAAGAACACACATGCAAAATGACTCTGGTTGTTGTTAGTGAAAAGAACACACATGCAATGACACTGGTGGTTCCATAGGTGGTATGGGAAAAGAACACACATGAAAAATGACTCTGGTTGTTGTTACTAAAAAGAACACACGTGCAATGACTCTGGTGGAACCATGGGTGGATTGTAAAAAGAACACACATGCAATGAGTCTGGTTGTTGTTACTGAAAAGAACACACATGCAATGACACTGGTGGATCCATGTGTGGTCTCTGAAGAGAGCACACATTTCAATGACACTGGTGGATCCATAGGTGGTATGTGAAAAGAACACACATGGAAGATGACTCTAGTTGTTGTTACTAAAAAGACCACACATGCAATGACACTGGTGGATCCATGGGTGGATCGTCAAAAGAGAACACATGCAATGACACTGGTGGATCCATGTGTGGTCTCTAAAGAGAGCACACACGCAATGACACTGGTTGCTATTACTAAAAAGAACAGACATGCAATGACACTGGTGGATCCATGTGTGGATTGTGAAGAGAACACACATGCAATGACACTGGTGGATCCATAGGTGGTATGTGAGAAGAACACACATTTCAATGACTCTGGTAGTTGTACTAAAAAGAACACACATGCAATGACACTGGTGGATCCATGTATGTATTGTGAAGAGAGAACACATGCAATGACTCCAGTTGTTGTTAGTGAAAAGAACATACATGCAATGACACCGGTGGACCATGTGTGGTCTCTGTAGAGAACACACATTTCAATGACACTAGTGGATCCATAGGTGGTATGTGAAAAGAACACACATGCAAAATGACTCTGGTTGTTGTTAGTGAAAAGAACACACATGCAATGACACTGGTGGTTCCATAGGTGGTATGGGAAAAGAACACACATGAAAAATGACTCTGGTTGTTGTTACTAAAAAGAACACACGTGCAATGACTCTGGTGGAACCATGGGTGGATTGTAAAAAGAACACACATGCAATGAGTCTGGTTGTTGTTACTGAAAAGAACACACATGCAATGACACTGGTGGATCCATGTGTGGTCTCTGAAGAGAGCACACATTTCAATGACACTGGTGGATCCATAGGTGGTATGTGAAAAGAACACACATGGAAGATGACTCTAGTTGTTGTTACTAAAAAGAACACACATGCAATGACACTGGTGGATCCATGGGTGGATCGTCAAAAGAGAACACATGCAATGACACTGGTGGATCCATGTGTGGTCTCTAAAGAGAGCACACACGCAATGACACTGGTTGCTATTACTAAAAAGAACAGACATGCAATGACACTGGTGGATCCATGTGTGGATTGTGAAGAGAACACACATGCAATGACACTGGTGGATCCATAGGTGGTATGTGAGAAGAACACACATTTCAATGACTCTGGTAGTTGTACTAAAAAGAACACACATGCAATGACACTGGTGGATCCATGTATGTATTGTGAAGAGAGAACACATGCAATGACTCCAGTTGTTGTTAGTGAAAAGAACATACATGCAATGACACCGGTGGACCATGTGTGGTCTCTGTAGAGAACACACATTTCAATGACACTAGTGGATCCATAGGTGGTATCTGAAAAGAACACACTTGCAAAATGACTCTGGTTGTTGTTAGTGAAAAGAACACACATGCAATGACACTGGTGGTTCCATAGGTGGTATGGGAAAAGAACACACATGAAAAATGACTCTGGTTGTTGTTACTAAAAAGAACACACGTGCAATGACTCAGGTGGAACCATGGGTGGATTGTAAAAAGAACACACATGCAATGACACTGGTGGATCCATAGGTGGTATGTTAAAAGAACACACATGCAAAATGACTCTGGTTGTTGTTACTAAAAAGAACACACATGCAATGACACTGGTGGATCCATAGGTGGATTATGAAATGAACACACATGCAATGACACTGGTGGATCCATAGGTGGTATGTGAGAAGAACACACATTTCAATGACTCTGGTTGTTGTTACTAAAAAGAACACACATGCACTGACACTGGTGGATCCATAGGTGGTATGTGAAGAGAACACACATGCAAAATGACTCTAGTTGTTGTTACTAAAAAGAACACACATGCAATGACACTGGTGGATCCATAGGTGGATTATGAAATGAACACACATGCAATGACACTGGTGGATCCATAGGTGGTATGTGAGAAGAACACACATTTCAATGACTCTAGTTGTTGTTACTAAAAAGAACACACATGCAATGACACTGGTGGATCCATAGGTCGTATGTGAAGAGAACACACATGCAAAATGACTCTAGTTGTTGTTACAAAAAGAACACACATGCAATGACACTCCTGGATCCATGGGTGGATTGTGAAAAGAACACACATGCAATGACACTGGTGGATTCATAGGTTGTATGTGAAAAGAACACACATGCAAAATGACTCTAGTTGTTGTTACTAAAAAGAACACACATGCAATGACACTGGTGGATCCATGGGTGGATTGTGAAAAGAGCACACATGCAATGACACTAGTGATCCATATGTGGTAGTTGAGAAGAACACACATGCAATGACTCTGGTTGTTGTTAGTGAAAAGAACACACATGCAATGACACTGGTGGATCCATGTGTAATCTCTGAAGAGAGCACACATTGCAATGACTCTTGTTGTTGTTAGTAAAAAGAGCACACATGCAATGACACTGGTGGATCCATGTGTGGTCTCTGAAGAGAGCACAAATGCAATGACACTGGTTGTTGTTACTCAAAATAATACACATGCAATGACACTAGTGGATCCGTGTGTGTATTGTGAAGAGAACACACAAGCAATGACTCCAGTTGTGGTTAGTGAAAAGAACATACATGCAATGACACCGGTGGATCCATGTGTGGTCTGTGTAGAGAACACACATTTCAATGACACTGGTGGATCCATAGGTGGTATGTGAAAAGAACACAGATGCAAAATGACTCTGGTTGTTATTATAAAGAACACACATGCAATGACTCTAGTGGATCCATTGGTGGGTTGTGAAAAGAACACACATGCAATGACACTGGTGGATCCATAGGTGGTATGTGAATATAACACACATGCAAAATGACTCTAGTTGTTGTTACTAGAAAGAACACACATGCAATGACTCTAGTAGATCCATTGGTGGGTTGTGAAAAGAACACACTTGCAATGACACTGGTGGATCCATAGGTGGTATGTGAAAAGAACACACATGAAAAATGACTCTGGTTGTTGTTACTAAAAAGAACACACATGCAATGACACTAGTGGATCCATGTGTGGTCTCTGTAGAGAACACACATTTAAATGACAATGGTGGATCCATATGTGGTATGTGAAAAGAACACACATGCAATGACTCTGGTTGTTTTTAGTGAAAAGAACACACATGCAATGACACTAGTAGATCCATAGGTGGTATGTGAGAAGAACACACATGCAAAATGGCTCTGGTTGTTGTTACTAAAAAGAACACACATGCAATAACACTGGTGGATCCATAGATGTATTATGAAATGAACACACATGCAATGACACTGGTGGATCCATAGGTGGTATGTGAGAAGAACACACATTTCAATGACTCTAGTTGTTGTTACTAAAAAGAACACACATGCAATGACACTGGTGGATCCATAGGTCATATGTGAAGAGAACACACATGCAAAATGACTCTAGTTGTTGTTACAAAAAGAACACACATGCAATGACACTCCTGGATCCATGGGTGGATTGTGAAAAGAACACACATGCAATGACACTGGTGGATTCATAGGTTGTATGTGAAAAGAACACATGCAAAATGACTCTAGTTGTTGTTACTAAAAAGAACACACATGCAATGACACTGGTGGATCCATGGGTGGATTATGAAAAGAGCACACATGCAATGACACTAGTGATCCATATGTGGTAGTTGAAAAGAACACACATGCAATGACTCTAGTTGTTGTTAGTGAAAAGAACACACATGCAATGACACTGGTGGATCCATGTGTGATCTCTGAAGAGAGCACACATTTCAATGACTCTTGTTGTTGTTAGTAAAAAGAGCACACATGCAATGACACTGGTGGATCCATGTGTGGTCTCTGAGGAGAGCACACATGCAATGACACTGGTTGTTGTTACTAAAAATAGCACACATGCAATGACACTAGTGGATCCATGTGTGTATTGTGAAGAGAACACACATGCAATGACTTCAGTTGTTGTTAGTGAAAAGAACATACATGCAATGACACCGGTGGATCCATGTGTGGTCTCTATAGAGAACACACATTTCAATGACACTGGTGGATCCATAGGTGTTATGTGAAAAGAACACACATGCAAAATGACTCTAGTAGTTGTTACTAAAAAGAACACACATGCAATGACACTGGTGGATACATGTGTGGATTGTGAAGAGAACACACATGCAATGACTCTAGTTGTTGTTAGTGAAAAGAACATACATGCAATGACACCGGTGGATCCATGTGTGGTCTCTATAGAGAACACACATTTAAATGACACTAGTGGATCCATAGGTGGTATGTGAAAATAACACACATGCAAATGACTCTGGTTGTTGTTAGTGAAAAGAACACACATGCAATGACACTGGTGGATCCATAGGTGGTATGTGAAAAGAACACACATGCAAAATGACTCTGGTTGTTGTTACTAGAAAGAACACACATGCAATTTCTCTAGTGGATCCATGGGTGGGTTGTGAAAAGAACACACATGCAATGACACTGGTGGATCGAACACACATGAAAAATGACTCTGGTTGTTGTTACTAAAAAGAACACACATGCAATGACACTGGTGGATCCATGTGTGGTCTCTGTAGAGAACACACATTTCAATGACACAGGTGGATCCATATGTGGTATGTGAAAAGAACACACATGCAATGACTCTGGTTGTTTTTAGTGAAAAGAACACACATGCAATGACACTGGTGGATCCATAGGTGGTATGTGAGAAGAACACACATGCAAAATGACTCTGGTTGTAGTTACTAAAAAGAACACACATGCAATGACAATGGTGGATCCATAGGTGGATAATGAAATGAACACACATACAATGACACTGGTGGATCCATAGGTGGTATGTGAGAAGAACACACATTTCAATGACTCTGGTTGTTGTTACTAGAAAGAACACACATGCAATGACACTGGTGGATCCATAGGTGGTATGTGAAGAGAACACACATGCAAAATGACTCTAGTTGTTGTTACTAAAAAGAACACACATGCAATGACACTGGTGGATCCATGGGTGGATTGTGAAAAGAACACACATGCAATGACACTGGTGGATCCATAGGTGGTATGTGAAAAGAACACACATGCAAAATGACTCTGGTTGTTGTTACTAAAAAGAACACACATGCAATGACACTGGTGGATCCATGGGTGTATTGTGAAAAGAGCACACATGCAATGACACTAGTGATCCATTTGTGGTAGTTGAAAAGAACAGACATGCAATGACTCTGGTTGTTGTTAGTGAAAAGAACACACATGCAATGACACTGGTGGATCCATGTGTGGTCTCTGAAGAGAGCACACATTTCAATGACTCTTGTTGTTGTTAGTAAAAAGAGCACACATGCAATGACACTGGTGGATCCATGTGTGGTCTCTGAAGAGAGCACACATGCAATGACACTGGTTGTTGTTACTAAAAATAACACACATGCAATGACACTAGTGGATCCATGTGTGTATTGTGAAGAGAACACACATGCAATGACTCCAGTTGTGGTTAGTGAAAAGAACATACATGCAATGACACCGGTGGATCCATGTGTGGTCTCTGTAGAGAACACACATTTCAATGACACTAGTGGATCCATATGTGGTATGTGAAAATAACACACATGCAAAATGACTCTGGTTGTTGTTAGTGAAAAGAACACACATGCAATGACACTGGTGGATCCATAGGTGGTATGTGAAAAGAACACACATGAAAAATGACTCTGGTTGTTGTTACTAGAAAGAACACACATGCAATGACTCTAGTGGATCCATTGGTGGGTTATGAAAAGAACACACATGCAATGACACTGGTGGATCCATAGGTGGTATGTGAAAAGGACACACATGAAAAATGACTCTGGTTGTTGTTACTAAAAAGAACACACATGCAATGACACTGGTGGATCCATGTGTGGTCTCTGTAGAGAACACACATTTAAATGACACTGGTGGATCCATATGTGGTATGTGAAAAGAACACACATGCAATGACTCTGGCTGTTTTTAGTGAAAAGAACACACATGCAATGACACTAGTGGATCAATAGGTGGTATGTGAGAAGAACATACATTCAAAATGACTCTGGTTGTTGTTACTAAAAAGAACGCACATGCAATGACACTGGTGGATCCATAGGTGGATTATGAAATGAACACACATGCAATGACACTGGTGGATCCATAGGTGGTATGTGAGAAGAACACACATTTCAATGACTATGGTTGTTGTTACTAAAAAGAACACACATGCAATGACACTGGTGGATCCATAGGTGGTATGTGAAGAGAACACACATGCAAAATGACTCTAGTTGTTGTTACTAAAAAGAACACACATGCAATGACACTGGTGGATCCATGGGTGGATTGTGAAAGGAACACACATGCAATGACACTGGTGGATCCATAGGTGGTATGTGAAAAGAACACACATGCAAAATGACTCTCGTTGTTGTTACTAAAAATAACACACATGCAATGACACTGGTGGATCCATGGGTGGATTGTGAAAAGAGCACACATGCAATGACACTAGTGATCCATATGTGGTAGTTCAAAAGAACACACATGCAATAACTCAGGTTGTTGTTAGTCAAAAGAACACACATGCAATGACACTGGTGGATCCATGTGTGGTCTCTGAAAAGAGCACACATTTCAATGACTCTTGTTGTTGTTAGTAAAAAGAGCACACGTGCAATGACACTGGTGGATCCATGTGTGGTCTCTGAAGAGAGCACACATGCAATGACACTGGTTGTTGTTACTAAATATAACACACATGCAATGACACTAGTGGATCCATGTGTGTATTGTGAAGAGAACACACATGCAATGACTCCAGTTGTTGTTAGTGAAAAGAACATACATACAATGACACCGGTGGATCCATGTGTGGTGTCTGTAGAGAACACACATTTCAATAACACTGGTGGATCCATAGGTGGTATGTGAAAAGAACACACATGCAAAATGACTCTGGTAGTTGTTACTAAAAAGAACACACATGCAATGACACTGGTGGATCCATGTGTGGATTGTGAAGAGAACACACATGCAATGACTCAAGTTGTTGTTAGTGAAAAGAACATACATGCAATGACACCGGTGGATCCATGTGTGGTCTCTATAGAGAACACACATTTCAATGACACTGGTAGATCCATAGGTGGTATGTGAGAAGAACACACATGCAAAATGACTCTGGTTATTGTTACTAAAAAGAACACACATGCAATGAATCTGGTGGCTCCATGGGTGGATTGTGAAAAGAACACACATGCAATGACAATGGTGGATCCATAGGTGGTATGTGAAAAGAACACACATGCAAAATGACTCCGGTTGTTGTTACTAAAAAGAACACAGATGCAATGACACTGGTGGATCCATGTGTGGATTGTGAAGAGAACACACATGCAATAACTCCAGTTGTTGTTAGTGAAAAGAACATACATGCAATGACACCGGTGGATCCATGTGTGGTATCTGTAGAGAACACACATTTCAATGACACTAGTGGATCCATATGTGGTATGTGAAAAGAACACACATGCAAAATGACTCTGGTTGTTGTTAGTGAAAAGAACACACATGCAATGACACTGGTGGATCCATAGGTGGTATTTGAAAAGAACACACATGCAAAATGACTCTGGTTGTTGTTGCTATGAAGAACACACATGCAATGACTCTAGTGGATCCATGGGTGGGTTGTGAAAAGAACACATATGCAATGACACTGGTGGATCCATAGGTGGTATGTGAAAAGAACACACATGAAAAATGACTCTGGTTGTTGTTACTAAAAAGAACACACATGCAATGACACTAGTAGATCCATGTGTGGTCTCTATAGAGAACACACATTTAAATGACACTGGTGGATCCATATGTGGTATGTGAAAAGAACACACATGCAATGACTATGGTTGTTTTTAGTGAAAAGAACACACATGCAGTGACACTGGTGGATCCATAGGTGGTATGTGAGAAGAACACACACGCAAAATGACTCTGGTTGTTGTTACTAAAAAGAACACACATGCAATGAGACTGGTGGATCCATTGGTGGATTATGAAATGAACACACATGCAATGACACTGGTGCATCCATAGGTGGTATGTCAGAAGAACACACATTTCAATGACTCTGGTTGTTGTTACTAAAAAGAACACACATGCAATGACACTGCTGGGTCCATAGTAGGTATGTGAAGAGAACACACATGCAAAATTACTCTGGTTGTTGTTACTAAAAATAACACACTTGCAATGACACTGGTGGATCCATGGGTGGATTGTGAAAATAGCACACATGCAATGACATTAGTGATTCATATGTGGTAGTTCAAAAGAACACACATGCAATGACTCTGGTTGTTGTTAGTGAAAAGAACACACATGCAATGACACTGGTGGATCCATGTGTGGTCTCTGAAGAGAGCACACATTTCAATGACTCTTGTTGTTGTTAGTGAAAAGAACATACATGCAATGACACCGGTGGATCCATGTGTGGTCTCTATAGAGAACACACATTTCAATGACACTGGTGGATCCATAGGTGGTATGTTAGAAGAACACACATGCAAAATGACTCTGGTTGTTGTTACTAAAAAGAACACACATGCAATGAATCTGGTGGATCCATGGGTGGATTGTGAAAAGAACACACATGCAATGACAATGGTGGATCCATAGGTGGTATGTGAAAAGAACACACATGCAAAATGACTCCGGTTGTTGTTACTAAAAAGAACACAGATGCAATGACACTGGTGGATCCATGTGTGGATTGTGAAGAGAACACACATGCAATGACTCCAGTTGTTGTTAGTGAAAAGAACATACATGCAATGACACCGGTGGATCCATGTGTGGTCTCTATAGAGAACACACATTTCAATGACACTGGTGGATCCATAGGTGGTATGTGAAAAGAACACACATGCAAAATGACTCTGGTTGTTGTTACTAAAAAGAACACACATGCAATGAATCTGGTGGATCCATGGGTGGATTGTGAAAAGAACACACATGCAATGACAATGGTGGATCCATAGGTGGGATGTGAAAAGAACACACATGCAAAATGAGTCGGGTTGTTGTTACTAAAAAGAACACACATGCAATGACACTGGTGGATCCATGCGTGGATTGTGAAGAGAACACACATGCAATGACACTAGTGGATCCATGTGTGTATTGTGAAGAGAACACACATGCAATGACTCCAGTTGTTGTTAGTGAAAAGAACATACATGCAATGACACCGGTGGATCCATGTGTGGTCTCTGTAGAGAACACACATTTCAATGACACTAGTGGATCCATAGGTGGTATGTGAAAAGAACACACTTGCAAAATGACTCTGGTAGTTGTTACTAAAAAGAACACACATGCAATGACACTGGTGGATCCATGTGTTGATTGTGAAGAGAACACACATGCAATGACTCCAGTTGTTGTTAGTGAAAAGAACATACATGCAATGAAACCGGTGGATCCATGTGTGGTCTCTATAAAGAACACACATTTCAATGACACTGGTGGATCCATAGGTGGTATGTGAAAAGAACACACATGCAAAATGACTTTGGTTGCTGTTACTAAAAAGAACACACATGCAATGAATCTGGTGGATCCATGGCTGGATTGTGAAAAGAACACACATGCAGAATGACTCTGGTTGTTGTTACTAAAAAGAACACACATGCAATGACTCTGGTGGATCCATGGGTGGATTGTGAAAAGAACACACATGCAATGACACTGGTGGATGCATAGGTGGTATGTGAGAAGAACACACATGCAAAATGACTCTGGTTGTTGTTACTAAAAAGAACACACATGCAAAATGACTCTGGTTGTTGTTACTAAAAAGAACACACATGCAATGACACTGGTGGATCCATAGGTCGATTATGAAATGAATACACATACAATGACACTGGTGGATCCATATGTGGTATGTCAAAAGAACACACATGCAATGACTCTGGTTGTTGTTAGTGAAAAGAGCACACATGCAATGATATTGCTGGATCCATAGGTGGTATGTGAAAAGAACAGACATGCAATGACTCTAGTTGTTGTTACTAAAAAGAACACACATGCAATGACTCTGGTGGATCCATGGGTGGATTGTGCAAAGAACACAAATGCAATGACACTGGTGGATCCATAGGTGGTATGTGAAAAGAACACACATGCAAGATGACTCTGATTGTTGTTACTAAAAAGAACACACATGCAATGACACTGGTGGATCCATAGGTGGTATGTGAAAAGAACACACATGCAAAATGACTCTGGTTGTTGTTACTCAAAGAACAGACATGCAATGACACTGGTGGATCCACGTGTGGTCTCTGTAGAGAGCACACATTTCAATGACACTGGTGGATCCATATGTGGTATGTGAAAAGAACAGACATGCAATGAATATGGTTGCTGTTAGTGAAAAGAACACACATGCAATGACACTGGTGGATCCATGTGTGGTATGTGAGAAGAACACACATGCAAAATGACTATGGTTGTTGTTACTAAAAAGAACACACATGCAATGACACTGGTGGATCCATAGATGGATTATGAAATGAACACACATGCAATGACACTGGTGGATCCATAGGTGGTATGTGAGAAGCACACACATTTCAATGACTCTGGTAATTGTTACTAAAAAGAACACACATGTAATGACACTGGTGGATCCATGTGTGGATTGTGAAGAGAACACACAGGCAATGACTCCAATTGTTGTTAGTGAAAAGAACATACATGCAATGACATCGGTGGATCCATGTGTGGTCTCTATAGAGAACACACATGCAATGACACTGGTGGATCCATGTGTGGTCTCTGAAGAGAGCACATATTTCAATGACTCTTGTGGTTGTTAGTGAAAAGAACACACATGCAATGACTCTGGTGGATCCATGGGTGGATTGTGAAAAGAACACACATGCAATGACACTGGTGGATGCATAGGTGGTATGTGAGAAGAACACACATGCAAAATGACTCTGGTTGTTGTTACTAAAAAGAACACACATGCAAAATGACTCTGGTTGTTGTTACTAAAAAGAACACACATGCAATGACACTGGTGGATCCATAGGTCGATTATGAAATGAATACACATACAATGACACTGGTGGATCCATATGTGGTATGTCAAAAGAACACACATGCAATGACTCTGGTTGTTGTTAGTGAAAAGAGCACACATGCAATGATATTGCTGGATCCATAGGTGGTATGTGAAAAGAACAGACATGCAATGACTCTAGTTGTTGTTACTAAAAAGAACACACATGCAATGACTCTGGTGGATCCATGGGTGGATTGTGCAAAGAACACAAATGCAATGACACTGGTGGATCCATAGGTGGTATGTGAAAAGAACACACATGCAAGATGACTCTGATTGTTGTTACTAAAAAGAACACACATGCAATGACACTGGTGGATCCATAGGTGGTATGTGAAAAGAACACACATGCAAAATGACTCTGGTTGTTGTTACTCAAAGAACAGACATGCAATGACACTGGTGGATCCACGTGTGGTCTCTGTAGAGAGCACACATTTCAATGACACTGGTGGATCCATATGTGGTATGTGAAAAGAACAGACATGCAATGAATATGGTTGCTGTTAGTGAAAAGAACACACATGCAATGACACTGGTGGATCCATGTGTGGTATGTGAGAAGAACACACATGCAAAATGACTATGGTTGTTGTTACTAAAAAGAACACACATGCAATGACACTGGTGGATCCATAGATGGATTATGAAATGAACACACATGCAATGACACTGGTGGATCCATAGGTGGTATGTGAGAAGCACACACATTTCAATGACTCTGGTAATTGTTACTAAAAAGAACACACATGTAATGACACTGGTGGATCCATGTGTGGATTGTGAAGAGAACACACAGGCAATGACTCCAATTGTTGTTAGTGAAAAGAACATACATGCAATGACATCGGTGGATCCATGTGTGGTCTCTATAGAGAACACACATGCAATGACACTGGTGGATCCATGTGTGGTCTCTGAAGAGAGCACATATTTCAATGACTCTTGTGGTTGTTAGTGAAAAGAACACACATGCAATGACACTAGTGGATCCATGTGTGGTCTCTGAAGTGAACACACATGCAATGACACTAGTTGTTGTTACTAAAAAGAACACACATGCAATGACACTGGTGGTTCCATGTGTGGATTGTGAAGAGAACACACATGCAATGACACTGGTGGATCCATAGGTGGTATGTGAAAAGAACACACATGCAAAATGACTCTGGTTGTTGTTACTAAAAAGAACACAGAGGCAATGACACTGGTGGATCCATATTTGGTATGTGAAAAGAACACACATGCAATGACTCTGGTGGTTGTTAGTGAAAAAAACACCTGCAATGACACTGGTGGATCTATAGGTGGTATGTGAAAAGACCACACATGCAATGACTCTGGTCGTTGTTACTAAAAAGAACACACATGCAATGACACTGGTGGATCCATGTGTGGTCTCTATAGAGAACACACATTTCAATGACACTGGTGAATCCATACGTGGTGTGTGAAAAGAACACACATGCAAAATGACTCTGGTTGTTGTTAGTGAAAATAACACACATGCAATGACACTAGTGGATCCATAGGTGGTATGTGAAAAGAACACACATGCAAAATGACTCTGGCTGTTGTTACTAAAAAGAACACACATGCAATGACTCTGGTGGATCCATGGGTGGATTGTGCAAAGAACACACATGCAATGATACTGGTGGATCCATAGGAGGTATGTGAAAAGAACACACATGCAAAATGACTCTGGTTGTTGGTACTAAAAAGAACACACATGCAATGACACTGGTGGATCCATGTGTGGTCTCTATAGAGAGCACACATTTCAATGACACTGGTGGATCCATATGTGGTATGTGAAAAGAACACATGCAATGACTCTGTTTGTTGTTAGTGAAAATAACACACACGCAATGCCACCGGTGGATCCATGTGTGGTATGTGAGAAAAACACACATGCAAAATGACTCTGGTTGTTGTTACTAAAAAGAACACACATGCAATGACACTGGTGGATCCATAGGTGGTATGTGATATGAACACACATTTCAATGACTCTGGTAGTTGTTACTAAAAAGAACACACATGCAATGACACTGGTGGATCCATGTGTGGATTGTGAAGAGAACACACATGCAATGACACTGGTGGATCCATGTGTGGATTGTGAAGAGAACACACATGCAATGACTCCAGTTGTTGTTAGTGAAAAGAACATACATGCAATTGTAGGGGATCGGCGCGGAAAACAAAAAAGTTCCTAAGAATGAAACCCCGAAACTTGCCTAAGATCTATCTATGTAGTAATGCGGTAATGGCCAATGCGTAGAGAATACATACCCTTGTAGTCTGTACGCGGTTAACATTCTGCGGGGAACGTGGTTGAAGTAGTCGTACTCGAAGCCGACCTCAAGGTCGTGAAGCTCCTCGCAGGTCACCCCTTGCTCCTTCTTGATCTTCATCATCTTCATCGTGCAACAACTGTGGCTCACGACATTTAAGCGCCCCAAGTGTTGCGCCTCGTGTCTTCGTACACATCCGGTGCACGATGAGACCTCCGGCTCCCCGATCCCGCCGGGAGTGCGGAAGTGATATCCGGCTAGGAATCCCTGCAGCGCAACAGCGTACTACAGGTGTGCCTCGATCGCACAGCCCAAACTTGGTGCCATGGTCACGAGGTATAGAGGGAGAGAGAGAAGGAGAAAGTCAACCAAAGGACTTCTCCAAATATTGGTGTGTCAATCCCACCCATGGGCACCCCCTTTATATAGGGGGAGGGGGTGTGCCCTCCCCTTTGGGTTTCCCATGTGGGACTAAACAAGGGAGAGAGGGGAGGGGGCGCATGGGCCACATGGGCCGCCGGCCAGGGGTGGGCCCCACCCCGTCCACAGCCCTAGGCTGGCCGGGTGGGCCCCCTCAAGGCGCCTGGGCCTTGGCCCTTTGGCCCTTGGCCCTTCCCTCCTCCGGTTTTCCCTCATGGGCCCTATTTCCATAGAAAGTTTGGCCCTTTAGTGGAATAACTCTTGAACTTAGATTTTAATATTATATTTAATATTAATTACACTATTTAATATGTAAATACATATTACAAAATCCATCTTGACCCAAAACACCTTTCGATTCCCTTTCGATTTCCTCCGAACGACTTCAGATCTTTCTGTGGAACATTTCCTGTCCTTTATTCTTTCTCCGAACAACTTTGGATCTCTCTGCGGAACGATTTCGGCTTTCTCTCTACTGTGATTCCATCTTACGAATGATCGCTCTCATCGTACCCTTAAGTGTATCCTCTCACGGCTCGGGAATGCTCTAGACATGATCTGTATCAATGATCAACAGAGGGACCAGGGATATCCATGTGACCCCTATGCATTCCTGATTACAATGTCGTTTGAACCGTCCAAATGTAGCATCCTCTTCCTTTTGTTTCTTGATACAACTTGTCCGAGATCCGATCACCGGTATCCTATACCTTTGTTCAATCTCGTTCTCAACAAGTTATGTTTTCTTGTTACCATGATATTACATCCCCGTGACCTAGTCACATGTTGCAACATTTATAGATGTAATCTCACCAAGTCGGCCATATGTATCTTTAAGTCATATGGGTGCACAACTCCCGGTCTTGCAGTCACATGTCATCTACTGTTCCTTTGGAATACCCAATGGACACCTTTATGACCACCGCATTACCAAGTGGCGTTTGATGCAGTCAAAGCAGCCTAGGGAAACAGTGAGTAATATGAGCTCACGGTCTAAGGAGAAGGAGTCTAGGTATAGCTGTTGCAACAATGAACTATATGACTTGATCGTGTTGCAATCCTTCGAGGAATGTCCAACCACATCATTCTCCAATGATATGATCTCGTTGTCAGTCGGCATAAATGCCCATGATCTTGAAACCCAGATCATCTTCGTGACCAACGAACTAGTATGAATAGAGGCTACTAGGGACTTGGTTGTTTCATACAACACCTGTACCAATGTTTCTACTTGGCACAGTTATAGCACAATATGAAACTATTATAAACTAATTGAGATATGATAATAAAAACCTATTTCTTATTTGCCTCTAGGGCATATCTCCTTCAGTCTCCCACTTGCACTAGAGTACAAATAAACTAGCTTGCATTTTACTCATATAAACCATATACCATATGCGTTTACAGATCATGCATGCTCATGGGAAACATCATGTCCATGTTCTATTTTACCAGATCATTATGTCTTTTGCAAATCGTTAATGTCTTCCTAATTTTGACATTCACACCATTATCTTATAATGGGTCGAAGTATTTGTTTGGCAACAAAGTGAGAATTTTGTTTCTAGTGTTTATGATGACGGTCGTTATTCACTTTTGTCATCTAAACTTCGAAACACACTTTGCTATCCTTTGTGTATATACTATAGTCATGGCAGCAGAACGACGCTTGATTCCAGGAGCTTATAGTGACTTTAGATCAACCTCGAGGGCTTTCTCATGGGCACTGGGCCCTGGGACACATCATTCTACGTTAAAAGAAAATTAGCCCCGCCATAACATTACACATCACATTAGATGTAGCCTTTATACTAATGTATCTATGTAGATCCTAGTGCATGAAATGCATCTATGCCACTTACATTGCTTCTTGCTACTTAAGTACAAACTTAATTCTGGTTCAGTGATCAACTCAGGAATCACTTAAGGACATTCACTTACAGTTAAGACTTTGTCCTACCAACCAGAACTTCGGGTCACATTACGTCGAGTAAACAACATGGTTATATGGAAGAACCTATGACTGAGACATAGGAGATGCAATGCATATCTTTCTTTCAACCATAGTTGCAATACTAACTCAATGCTTGATATAGTAAGAACTACTTTCTCACCTTGTTCCATTCTGAGCTACTTTAGAACATTGTCTTAGGACATTCTGAACATCTTTCAGAATCGAGTCCATGAAGTTCGACATTTAGTGTTTATTAAACTCACCAATCTATCTTGATAGATCTCATTGTTTAATAACTTCAACTTCATCCTAACTTAAATATTATTAACACTAATCACATCATTCACATATGTTGTCCACATATCCCAGAATGATTTCACGCTCCCACTCAAATATGACATTCATGTTTGAGATCCAGGGATTTCACTTAGCTCCCACTCAGAATATGTCAGCTACATATTATGAATTAGCTAAGCTGATTTGCTCCCACTCAAATCTAGGTTCTCTCAATAATCTTGGACATTCCAAAATTCTTTGATCATCATCAATTTGAGAATTCCAATTACGAGACTTCAATATCCATATATTTCTAGTGTAAATCCAAAAGACTTTAAGCATCACTAATGTTGTAGTCAATTCCTTGAATTTGTCCAAACTTGTGACAAATCGAGCTTTTGTCATTCATTAAGTTTCATTTCCTTCTTATGACTTTGCAGTCATTCAGAAGTATCAAGTAAACTTCTTTACTTTAATAAGATCAAGTAACATGTTACTTTGCAATCTTAAATGTAACTTAATATAGGATTTTATGACTCATATTCATTTTTCGCACTCAGGTCCATCACGCTTCTTTGTAATTCGTAGGTATGTCTTGTTCAAAACATGACAAGTGAATCAATAATATAATTCCACAAACTTGTAGAATATATAGTTGAATCCCACTTTCTTTAGTAAAAGTATTCACTGAAACTTTATGATCATTATCATTGGTTTCTCCTCTATTTGCAGAGTTTGGATTCACGAAACAAACTTCGCTGCGCCACTCAACAATTCAGAGGTAAGGTCAAATACCTTGTTTTGATCTTTTACTTTCTTCCACCTGTATCTTCATCAAGACACATTAACTTAGGACAACAACAGGTTTGCCCATTGTGGACGATGCATTCATAGCTTCCTAAGAATGCTTCTACAAAGACTTGTTTATTCGCCACGACTTCGACTTGTCGAAATCTCCAGAAACTCGAACATGCCATAACACTTCTGGTGTTGTTTCCACGAATCTTTAGATGTTCCTTTGTATTCAAATGAGTGTTTGCTTTTTTCGATCTCTAACTCTAAATGACAACTATAACCCCTATAAGAGATAATATTGTACCACATGTATCTAATACATGTTGATTATGATGTTTAGACATTTCAACAAAGTTTCAATTCGTCCAGTTATCATAATTTGCGAAACATCTTTCACAAGTTCCTTTTATGCTAAACTTAACTTGAATACTTCAGTCGTGTCGATCAAATCGAAGAGACTTGTTAATTCAGTTAATTCAATATCCCATTTAGTTATGAACTCATTTGAACAATTCAAAACATTGCAAACTTCATGTTTCATTAAGTAAATACACTTATTCACTTAAGTCCACAATAAATGATTTCCACTACTTGTTGAAAATATGATGCATCATTATGTATAAGTTTCAACATTTCTTTGCATATCACCGTTTTACCAGAATGCAGAGTTTTAGTCATTCTGCCTAAGAGGCATGGTTTTGCAAAGTCTCTAGATTAAGCATCTAGGACCCCGATCTTTCATAAAGAACCTGCAATAACCTAAATGAATTTAAACTATAGTGTCATTTCATTATTAATCTTTGAATATATTTTAGCATGCTATTCCTTTATAAATGTTTAAACTATTATCATTAACATAGTGATAAGAATAACTTGTTTATAATCATAATGTGACCATAAGGTATTATTCATAAGAATAGTACAAACTAGCTTGTAACTTATTCATATGAATAACCGTCTTGCTAAAAGCAAGACACAAAAACAAGGATTACAAAATTATATTCAAGTCCACTAATCCAAATGATAAACTTTGAGGAAAGAGGTGATGTCGGCCATCAACTGATTTTCTTGCCGTCATCTAGTCACGTTGCCTCAAATCCAGTAATTCTCAAGCAGATCATCCTGTTTTCACAAAACGAGACAAGTATCAAATACTTTGCAATTTGCAACGAGTTTTGCAAGAACCACATTTATAATTTGTATATCTAATATATACATTTTTGTCTATGACCTCCATTTGCAATCAAGCCCTTCCAAGAGTTCTTAACTCTGATGCAAGATCGCTAAGTGTTTTTTCAAATAGTTTCTTTTCATCCATGATGGAGGAAATCCCATCCAACGGCTCATACTCTATGTCCCTTATTATGTAGAATACAAAATGTAGCCCAACTCTCCATCGAATGGAGAATGGCTTATTGGATGATTATGAAGAAAACACAAACATTCCGGAGTCATCGAATTATCTCCTAATGGTTATTGTATCAAGAAGAGAAGATCACCTTTTATGAGGGTATCCCTCAGGCGTGGGTATTAATCTATGAAGTTGGACCCTTTTTGCTAAGTTCCATATTAAGCAATATATTCCCATGGTCACAAAGGACCTCAATGGGATAGGATAAGGTCTACTAAGATATTTGCAAACAGACATCTAGACTAAGTTTATAATAAGAGATTAATTTATAATTGGTCTCCACTAAAATGGTCATCCCCTGGACGATTTTAGTGATCGCATGATCCCTATCTTCTTCACCTCCCCCGATCGTCACGGCCATTAGTGCATTATCAAAGGTAGACATTCAACAATGTCAATCACATCATCCATGTGACTCATGCTCGATCTTTCGACCTATTGTGTTTCGATGCCACTCTTCTCTAGCGTACTAGGCTCGCCAAATCTAACTTGTGTGTATTCGCTGTGCAACATGGCTTACACCCACTGTATGCGAACGTAGATATGTCTGACACCCAGGCCTGTAACCTTGGATCGCCTCATACCGAAGAACTTTCTTGGTGGTGCACACACAAGGGGAACACGGAACATTGGAATTAAATAGGGTTTATCTTATTTGCTACCATTGAGTATCTAAATACTAGCACACAATAAGATGTAAAAACTGGTATCAACATCATATGTATAATGTGATATGATATGGTCTTTCTTGCGCCTTGATCTCCATCGAGCGCTCCGGCATGATCTCCATCGTGCCCTTGGTTTGACGCCAAGTCCACGACGCCTCCACGAGGTCGTCCATCGGAATGATGACTATTACTATACTACTTAGTAACAGAAAAGTAAGCTACTTTACCTTCGCAACGACCAATGCCATATCATAATCACATGCCCCCCTGCAAAATAAAGTGAGACGCCTCTACTTTATCTATTGCAAGTTTTACGTGGTTGTTAGGGCTTTCGTACTAGAACCGTTTCTAAACTACGAACTTTCCAACCACAACATGGATCCGACAGTTGTCTCTATTACACCCCTTTCGGGGCCCTCCATTGTAAATGCTATAATAACTATTGAATGAGAGACAGACACCCGCTAGACACTTATACGGTACAAGCCGTATGTTGAGCGTGGAACCAGTCTCGCGTACGAATACGCGTAAGGTCGGTCCGGGCCGCTTCATCAAACAATACCGCGATATAAACAAGTACACGTTAGAGGGTAACAACTAAGGGATCAATGCCCGCACAATACTTTTGCGTACTGGCCGTACAACACTCCTACGCATAGATCGGCTCTGATACCACTGTAGGGGATCGGTGCGGAAAACAAAAAAATTCCTACGAATGAAACCCCGAAACTGGCCTAAGATCTATCTATGTAGTAATGCGGTAACGGCCAATGCGTAGAGAATACATACCCTTGTAGTCTGTACGCGGTTAACATTCGCGGGGAACGTGGTTGAAGTAGTCGTACTCGAAGCCGACCTCAAGGTCGTGAAGCTCCTCGCAGGTCACCCCTTGCTCCTTCTTGATCTTCATCATCTTCATCATGCAACAGCTCCGGCTCACGACATTTAAGCGCCCCAAGTGTTGCGCCTCGTGTCTTCGTACACATCCAGTGCACGATGAGACCTCCGGCTCCCCGATCCCGCCGGGAGTGCGGAAGTGATATCCGGCTAGGAATCCCTGCAGCGCAACGGCGTACTGCAGGTGTGCCTCGATCGCACAGCCCAGACTTGGGGCCATGGTCACGAGGTATAGAGGGAGAGAGAGAAGGAGAAAGTCAACCAAAGGACTTCTCCAAATATTGGTGTGTCAATCCCACCCATGGGCACCCCCTTTATATAGGGGGAGGGGGTGTGCCCTCCCCTTTGGGTTTCCCATGTGGGACTAAACAAGGGAGAGAGGGGAGGAGGCGCATGGGCCACATGGGCCGCCGGCCAGGGGTGGGTCCCACCCCGTGCACAGCCCTAGGCTGGCCGGGTGGGCCCCCTCAAGTTGCCTGGGCCTTGGCCATTTGGCCCTTGGCCCTTCCCTCCTCCGGTTTTCCCTCATGGGCCCTATTTCCCTAGGAAGTTTGGCTCATTAGTGGAATAACACTAGTGGAAAACGGGCCTCCAGTCCCGGCCCGTAAGGGGCTTTAGTCCCGGTCCTGGTAATCGGGACTGGAGGGGCGGGACTAAAGGCTCACCCATTAGTCCTGGCCCTCTTACCAGCCGGGACCAATGGGCATCCACGTGGCTGTCTCTGTGGGTGCTGGGTGCCCCCCCATTAGTCCCGGTTCATATTACGAACCCGGACAAATGGTTCTCTACCACGGCAGAATTTTAGGCACTTTCTCTGCCGCGGCAGAGAATTGGATTTGTATCTTTTTTTTCATTTCAAAATAGTTTTCTACGCTACCACATACCGTACATGTTCGTGCATACATAAGATACTTAAGATCGAGCATACAAATACATACATGATAGTTACACATGGAGATCACAATTATCGAGACTAGACCCCGTCTATTCAATTACACGGTCGGGGATCATCGGCGCTTATTCACACAAAATTCTCCGGCGTCATCTATCATCTCGTTCATCAAGAATCCTGCCAGTTCTTCAGACATTGCTACTACGCCTTGTTTTGGTAGGAGCTGATCCCGCATTTTCTCGAACTATATAAGAAAAGGAGATCAATATGAATATCAATCATGATAACAAAAAGTGACGGTAATAAAAATAATGTTATGAATGTATTGCTTACATCGACTCTATAATCATTCCTCTCACTGGTAAACATACGAATGAACTCGCAAACGTATAATCCACATAGATTCGTCCCCTGTGGCTGCCTCACGCACTTTACGAGAATAGAATTCATTCAAAATAATAATCCAGCACCATAATTGTATTGAAACTAGAAGTAAAGAGATGAGCGTACTACTTATCGAGACCGGCTTAAATGTCAGCTTCTCACTAAAGTCACCCGTTACCGCACTCTTGAACTGGTTCCAAACCATACCCGATAAAGAAAATGAATGAGTTATTTATTACGTGATATCTTAGGAAATCAACGAAAGAGACCGATGTAGCGCGAAAATTACCTCTGGAGCATGTCCTGCATGTCCCTAAACTGTTCCAGGGGTCTCTTTAATGGGTCCATGACTTCAACTCTTCCCTTATCAAGTTGAATGTCCATGAGAATCCAGTGGAAACTATACACGTTTATATATACATCAGTAACTCATCAATTACACTTAACATCGAGTAAGCAAAAGAGAATGTGTACAATAGAGTAAGACACTCACGCGAAATTGTAAGGAAACAGTATGTGGTCACAGAAATTTTGCTCCATTAGAAACCTTATAAGGTTTTCCTGTGTGTCCTCGGGTTTATCCTTTTGCATCTAACAATGTATTTTATCTGGGTCAATGAACCCAACACTGAAGA
The DNA here is from genome assembly GCA_910589775.1 of Avena eriantha. NCBI lineage: Eukaryota > Viridiplantae > Streptophyta > Magnoliopsida > Poales > Poaceae > Avena > Avena eriantha. The sequence continues at coordinate 423,295,776 of OU342742.1, read as the reverse complement.
TTGACCTTATTTTACATTCCATGATCTTCATTCTGCATAATAATAGAGTACAAAAGGATATAATTAGGATAATTACATGCAATGAACTGAACAACTAAAAAAATGAACAACTTATATATAAACAATGAATTCAACAACTTACAGATAATAGCAACTCATGAGACTTTTGTCGAGGGCGTCGAAAGTGTATAACTGGAAGAGTTCTAGAAACTCAACATGGACCTCTTCTTCTCGGAAGTAGTAGTCATGTGGGACTTTCGCCACGATCATTATTCTCTCCTCCTTTACGGCTTTCAAGTACCATTTATGTAAACTCCGCATTTGTGTTGGTAGTTGTAGGAACTGCTCAAAGCTGACCAAAGGTTTCCCTGGGACATATGTAGGGACTACCTGAGCCTTGGGTAACTTGTCATCCTGGGAACCTAGCAATTCCTCAACAGTCACATTCATAGCGGCCGCAAGCTTCGTAGCTTCTTCCATATCCTGCTGGGGAGTGTCATAGGATAACACTTGGAGGGGTGGGATCGATGTTTTGGCCTGTTCCCCGAGCTAGGGGACGTCCTTTCTTTTCCTAGTTGCACTTTGACCTGATGATTTGCTCCCGCTTGCACTTCTACTTGATTTGCTCTTCTTCACTACCTTCTGAAGTGTGCGTCGATAGTCATCTGGCTTATGGTGCAATTCATATTGCGATTGGTGTTCAGAAAAGAAAGTGCATACGCGTTTTGATTCTCGGTGTATACCGGTGCGGGCTCAGGTTTCTTCTTTTGAAGCTGCGCAACACATTCGGCCTTTACGATCATGTCGGTTTCCTCGTTAGTACGATCGTAAGGTCTGATAGGAAGATTCTTATGAGGTACTCTTGGGAGGGGTGACTTTTGTCGTTTTGGGCTCCTGTGTTGTTTAGTACTAATCGGAGGTTGCGGCGGAGATCGAGATGGACTAGGGCTATGGTGGTCGTAGTCATGGGGTGGGCTTCTTGGAGGTGATGGAGGTTAAGATGACATGCGACCACTCGGAGGCAGTGTTGGCTTTGGCGTCCAGCCTGGAAGCTTGATGTTGTTCTTGTCCCATAGAATGATACCACTCAGTACTTCTCCGAGCGTCCTCTCACCTTCAGGTCCAGGGATGTCAAGCTCCATTGAGTCCCACCCCATTGCTATTTCATCCACACCAACTTTAGCATAGCCAGCTGGAATTTCACGGCCATGCCAGCGTGCGCCAGGTGGACCAGGTAAAGCACATGCGACCGCCACCTTGATGGATAGGTTCTTCACCTTCTGATGGAGATCACAAGATGCATGCTCCTTGATTCCATCCACGGGGTAGCCGGGACCGCCATCTACCATACGTGCATCGTCAGAAGGGACCTCCGATTCAGCCACGCTGCTTTTCCGCTGAGATGGGACGGCGGTAATATCGAGTACAGGATCTTGCAGGCGCGCTGGTCCTCGAAGTTCGTCAATCTGTTGCTGATGCATTCGAAGTGTTCCTAGCAACTCGGTGAACCTGTCTCCCTCCTCCTCCTGTCGTCGCCTCTTTGCTCTCTCTTGGCTCCTTTAAGTATCTCTGTCTTTGGGAAACCCCATCTCCCACGTATAACTAGGGCCAAGGCCTCGTACACGTCCTCCGCGTTCGTCATTCCCGAGGACCTTTGTCAGCAAGTCTTTCTCTCTATCGTGATGGAACTTTGTTGTCCCCGCTTTAATCTCCTTCACCAATTTATGCCATGTATCCCAGGGTATCCTAATCCCGTCACTGCAAATAAGGTCCCCTGTACTTTCGTCATACTCACTCCCATGCCCAAGGAACCAATTCCTTGCCCTCAGATCCCATTCTTTGCGTATTGGTTCTGGAGTGATCCCTTTAGCAAGCAACTCATTCTCTTTAGCATCCCACTTTGGCATGGCAGCCGCGTAGCCCCTAGCCCCAGGTGATGGTGATATTTCTTCATCGCGGCATTTTTCTTGTTTTTTTCCGACATTTCCATAGCAGGTTGTGACTCCTTGTACTTCACAAATCCATCCCAGTTAGCCTGCTGCTTCGTTAGATAGCATTCAAATTAGGGAGTCTTCTTCGTCTTCTGATACTTTTGCCCTAATGCTTTCTTCCAGTTCTTGAATAGTTCGGCCATCTTCGTAAGAGTCCACTGCTTGACTTTCTTCCTCAATCCAGCTGTGTCGGCTTCATCCTCACATTCTGGCAGGGTGAAATGTGTCATGAGGTCATTCCAAAGACCCTCTTTGCACCTGTCGGCGAAATACTCACCCTCTTTCGCCCCTTTGGTCTTATTCCACTCTCGAACGGTGATCGGGATGCGATCCCTAACCATAAATCCGCATTGTTGTTTAAATACAGTTTTAGCCTTTTCGGGTTCCACCGGTTCACCCCGTGGTGATACCCACGTAATTGTATAACGCGTAGATGCGTCCAACTTTTTGGCCGGGCCTCGTTTGCAATATTTTTTGCTCGATGTGGAGGCCTAAGAGAAGAAACATTCGTCAATTTATATATATATACAACTCAGTTAATGCATCTACTGATCACTAGACTTCATATATATACCTCGCCATCGGCTTCTCCACCACTAGAGCCACCGGCTTCTCCTTGATCATTTTGGTCGACCTCCTCTCCCTCACCGGAGGGGTTCAGATAAATCGACGGAGATTCGGGTGGATCAACATGGGGGGTGTCGTTGATCATATCCTCGAGAATTTCTTCCTGTGCTAGGTCTCTCTGGATTGGATCCATAGTTTTCTACAAAATGCACACAATAACATTTTTCATTCAATATTGCTGCATAAAATAATACTAAACAATAATATGAACACGCAATTTGCTACAATAATACTAAGTCCGGGGGCCCGCAAGCACTACCACCCTAAGCCTAAGTCCGGTGGCCCGCGAGCACCACCACCCTAACCCTAAATCCGGCTGCCCGCAAGCACCACCACCCAAACCCTAAGTCCGGCTGCCCGCGAGCACCACCACCTTAACCCTAGGTCCGGGGGCCCGCGAGCACTACCACATTAACCCTAAGTCTGGTGGCCCGCAAGTAGTACCACCCTACCCCTAAGTCCGGTGGCCCGCGAGCACCACCACCCTAACCCTAAGTCCGGCTGCCTGCGAGCACCACCACCTTAACCCTAAGTCCGGGGGCCTGCGAGCACTACCACATTAACCCTAAGTCCGGGGGCCCACAAGCACTACCATCCTAACCCTAAGTCCGGTGGCCCGCGAGCACCACCACCCTAACCCTAAGTCTGGCTGCCCGCGAGCACTACTACCCTAACCCTAAGTCCGGTGGCCCACGAGCACTACCACCCTAACCCTAAGTCCGGCTACACTACTAATAATAATTCCTATATACACTACTAATACTACACTACTAATATACACTACTAATAATATTACAATTCTATAATATACACTACTAATAATAATTCCTATATACACTACTAATACTACACTACTAATATACACTATTACTAATATACACTACTAATAATAATTCCTATATTACACTACTAATAATTCCTAATATACACTACCACTAATATACACTACTAATAATAATTCCTATATTACACTACTAATAATTCCTAATATACACTACTACTAATATAACTACTAATAATAATTCCTATATTACACTACTAATAATTCCTAATATACACTACTAATAATTCCTATATTACACTAGTAATAATTCCTATATTACACTAGTAATAATATTACAATTCTAAAAAAAAGCCGCCGGCCAGCCGCCAGCCAGCCACAAGCCAGCCAGCCAGCCAAGCGCTAGCCGGCCAGCGCACACGGGGGGAGCGAAGGGGAGGGGGCGGCCCGGCCTGCTCGCCTAAAGTGCCGGCGCCGTCGCGTAGCCGGACGGGGGAGCGAAGTGGAGGGGGCACAGGGTACCTCTGGCGGGGGCACGCGCGCGGCAGCTGGAGTGGAGGTGGTGGTTGCGGGCGGTGGAGGCGGCGGTTGGGGTGGTGGCGGCCGGAGAATCGGGCAGCCTGCTGGCGTCAGGTTGTCCTCGCACGTGGGGGGGTGCTCTGCGTGGGGAGAAGAAGGGGCGCGCCAAATTTATAGTGGGGGACCTTTAGTCCCGGTCTATATAACGAACCGGGACTAAAGGGTCTTTAGTCCCGGTGTGTTATACGGACCGGGACTAAAGTTTAGTCCCGATGCGTGCCACCCACCGAGACTAAAGGGTTTTCGGCCCAGCCCAACAGGCGCGTGCCAACGCCACACCTTTAGTCCCGGTGTGTAGCACGCACTGGGACTAAAGGTCCATTTTTCAAATTTTTCACCCCAGGGGCGCGCCTGTTTAAAAAAAATTCAATTAGCATATTTTTTAAACATTTGAATTTTATAGTTTTTGCATACTTATGAATTTGAGAAAAAATTCAACATGAAAAGTTCTTGAATTTGAATAAGTAATCCAAACCTATTTTCTGTTTTATAAAATAATTATTCTAACTAGTGAAACTAATAACCATTTTGCCATTTTCAATTTAAAAATGCATTAACTATTATATTTTGCGTATTTTTGAATAAGTGATTACAATCAATTTTCTGTTTTATAAAATAATTATTCTATTAACCATTTTGCCATTTTCATGTGATTCCAACGCTCCGGTGGTCTTCCTCCGGCGAAACCCTAGACCGGAGCCCCCGGATCGTCTACCCCGACTTATTTTTTCCCGCCCATTTTCTTCCCGTCCGTTCTCTTCCGGATCGTAGCCCCTTTAGGGTTTAGGGTTTTTGGTTTAGGGTTTAGGGTTTTTGGTTTAGGGTTTAGGGTTTAGGGTTTTTGGTTTAGGGTTTAGGGTTTAGGGTTTAGGGTTCCCTCCTCTGACTTAGGGTTTAGCGTTCCCTCCTCTGACTTAGGGTTTAGGGTTTAGACTCATATCTGCCGCCTCTCTCCACTCTATCCCATGGCTTCTACCATACCTCTAACCCTAGGGAGGCGGGGATGGAGTCTTTCACGGGCTAGCGGGAAAATATTTTTCGAGGCGGAACTTCCGAAGATGCCATAGGGCGTGTGCACCAAGGGCATCTTCGAGAAGTTCCGCCACGGGAGATTTCCCAACCCTTTCCTCCATCCATGGGGATGAAACTCTCCATCCATGTTGGCTTGGTCGTTGCCATAGCACATCTAGACTCATATCTGCCGCCTCTCTCCACTCTATCCCATGGCTTCCACCATACCTCTAACCCCAGGGAGGCGGAGATGGAGTCTTTCACGGGCTAGCAGGAAAATATTTTCCGAGGCGGAACTTCCGAAGATGCCATAGGGCGTGTGCACCAAGGGCATCTTCGAGAAGTTCCGCCACGGGAGATTTCCCAACCCTTTCCTCCATCCATGGGGATGAAACTCTCCATCCATGTTGGCTTGTTGAGTTGCTTGCCATGGCGTATCGATGCTCCTTTTATAGGCACGGCGCCGCTTCTACTTTGTCTTCTTCCTCCGACAGGGCGTCGTGCGCTACATGCTTTATCTCATCGGGCAGCGCGTCCACCCACGCGTCCTTATCCTACCGACAGCTTTAGTCCCGGTTTGAGCCCCCACCCGGTACAAAGGTTACCCACACATCCTTATTCCACCGACAGTTTTGTTAGATGACACAAAAACCACCTTTAGTCCCGGTTGCACCCACCAGCCGGTACTAAAGGTTAGCCACCCCCCAAATAAGGCCCCCCATCTTTTGTCCTGGTTTGAGCCCCCACCCGGGATGAAAGTTTCCCGCGCCACTGTGTTCCCGCGCTTTCCACCGGTTCCCACCTCTGTCTTCCCGCCATTTTTTCAGTATATATATGTACGCTTGGCCTCCATTTACATATCACACCTAGACTCATCATTCTCTTCCCATGGCTTCCATCGTATCTCTAACCACCCGGGAGGCGGAGGCGCTTTGCGCCTTGAACTACCCCTGCCCACCGGGCTACTGCGTCCCCACTGGCTGGATGCTGAGCGCCGGAGGCGTGCCGGTCCCTCCTGTTCGTCTAGGTGTCGAGCGCCGGATGGCCATCACGAACCACTACTCAGTTGTGCTATGTATCTTAATTTTCAGTTGTGCTATGTATCCTTAGTGTTTGTGGGTTCCTTCTCTTGTGATGGTTCCTTTCTCTTTGTGTGATCACCTACCGCGGCTCAGAACCCGGTCATCAACGTCTAGTTTGATTGAGCAAGATGTATTACATGAAAGGGGACCTTTATGTCTCAAATAAAAGGTTTAATACATTACATAGGTTTATGTATCAAATAAAAGGTTTAATACATTATTACACATCACCAACATCTAGTGTTGTGGTTTTCTTCTGCACCGTAGCCATGGAGAATCTTCATCATTTAACAGGATGCTTGGGTCTGTTTTCACTTTGAAGGGCGGAATTTCATGAAACTTATTGTAATCTTCTGACATGTCTGTCTTGTCATCCACTCCCACGATGTTTCTTTTCCCTGAAAGAACTATGTGGCGCTTTGGCTCATCGTATTTTGTACTCTTTTGCTTATCTTTCCTTTTCTCGGTTTGGTAGACATGTCCTTCACATAGAAAACCTGAGCCACATCGTTGGCTAGGACGAATGGTTCATCCATGTAGGCAAGATTGTTGAGATCCACTGTTGTCATGCTGTACTTTTCGTCTACATGTACCCCACCTCCTGTCAGCTTTACCCATTTGCACCGAAACAAAGGGACCTTAAAAGTAGGTCCATAGTCAAGTTCCGATATCTCCTCTATGTACCCATAATATGTGTCAATCTTCCCATTGTCATCTGTTGCATCAAAGCGGACACCACTGTTTTGGTTGGTGCTCTTTTTTATCTTGGGCGATCGTGTAAAATGTATTCCCATTTATCTCGTACCCTTGGAAAGTACATATAGTCGAAGATGGTAACCTGGCCAGCGAGTACAACTCATCTCCAACAGTAGTGTTATTCATGAGATGTGTCTGCAACCAATTGCCAAAATTCTTCTCGTGTTCCCCTTTAATCAAGGTTTCAGGCTTCCCTGGGTTTTCAGAGCGTAGAATATTCTTGTGTTTCTCGATATACGGAGCCACCACAGTGGAATTGTGTAGAACTGTGTAGTGTGCTTGAGTGAAAGAATGCCCGTCCCTACATACCATTGATTTCCTTCCTAGTGTGCCTTTTCTAGTCATCCTCCCCTCATACCGAGATTCAGGAACACCAATCGGCTTAAGGTCCGGAAGAAAGTCAACACAAAACTCAATGACCTCCTTTGTTCCATAGCCCTTGCAGATGCTTGCTTCTGGCCTAGCACGGTTATGAACATATTTCTTTAAGACTACCATGAACCTCTCGAAGGGGAACATATTGTGTAGAAACACAGGACCGAGAATTCTAATCTCTTCGACTAGGTGAACTAGGAGGTGCGTCATAATATTGAAGAAGGATGGCGGGAACAACAACTCGAAGCTGACCAGACATTGGACCACAACAATATGTAACCCTGATAGACTTTCTCGATCGATTACCTTCTGAGAAATTTCATTGAGGAATGCACATACCTTCACAATGGCTAGTCGAACATTTTCTGGTAGAATTCCCCTCAATGCAACCGGAAGCAATTGCGTCATAAGCACATGGCAGTCATGAGACTTTAGGTTTTGAAATTTTTTCTCTTTCATATTTACTATTCCCTTTATATTCGACGAGAAGCCAGACGGGACCTTGATACTGAAAAGGACTTCAAAAAAGATTTCCTTCTCTTCTTTGGTAAGAGCATAGCTGACAAGCCCTTGAAATTGCCCTGGATGCTTGTCGTCTCGTCCTTTATGATGTTGTTGGTCCTCCCGTGCTGCCGGGGTATCTTTTGGCTTCCCATACAAGCCCAGGAAGCCTAGAATATTCATGCAAAGATTCTTCAATAGGTGCATCACGTCGATTGCAGAGCGGACCTCATGCACTTTCCAATAGGGTAGCTCCCAAAATATAGATTTCTTCTTCCACATGGGTGCGTGTCCGGTAATGGGGTCTTTTGGAACAGGTTGTCCTCTAGGACCCTTTCCAAAGATTACATCCAAATCCTTGACCATACCAAATACATCAGCACCACTACGCGGGACAAGCTTTGTCCGGGTTTCTGCCTTGCCATTGAAATGCTTGCCTTTCTTCTTTAAGGAATGACTAGGCGGAAGAAAACAACGATTGTACGGGTACATATTCTTTCTACATTTATCCAGATATATACTTTCAGTCTCACTAAACAGTGCGTGCATGCATTGTATCCTTTGTTCGTCTGTCCTGAAATGTTACTAAGAGCAGGCCAATCATTGATGGTTACAAACAGCAACGCTTGTAGGTCAAATTCCTGCTGTTTGTGCTCATCCCACACATGTACACCTGGTTTGGCCCACAACTGTAGATGTTCATCAACTAATGGCCTTAGGTACACATCAATGTCGTTGCCGAGTTGCTTCGGGCCTTGGATGAGCACTGGCATCATAATGAACTTCCGCTTCATGCACAACCAAGGAGGAAGGTTGTAGATACATAGAGTCACGGGCCAGGTGCTATGACTGCAGTCCTGCTCCCCAAAAGGATTCATGCCATCGGTACTTAGACCAAACCATAAGTTCCTTGCGTCACCATCAAGGTCTGGGAAGTCTCTCTCGATTTTTCTCCACTGCCGACCATCAGCAGGGTGCCTCAACATCCCGTCTTTCTTACGGTCTTCCATGTGCCATCGCAACAACTTGGCATGCTCTTTATTTCTGAACAAACGTTTCAACCGTGGTATTATAGGAGCATACCACATCACCTTGGCAGGAACCCTCTTCCTGGGTTGCTCGCCCTCAACATCACCAGGGTCATCTTTTCTGATCTTATACCGCAATGCAGTGCATACCGGGCATTTATCCATATTATCGTACTTCTCACCGCGGTAGAGGATGCAGTTATTAGGGCATGCATGTATCTTCTGCACGTCTAATCCTAGAGGGCCGACAAGTTTCTTTGCTTCGTACGTACTGGAGGGCAATTGGTTATTTCTTGGAAGCAGCTTCTTCATTATTACCAGCAACTTTTTAAATCACGAGTCAGTCATATCGGTCTCTGCCTTCCATTTCAACAATTCCAGTGTGCTATCCAGCTTCTTCTGGCGATCTTCACAAGTTGGATACAACAATGTGTTGTGGTCCTGTAACATCTGCTCGAACTGCAACCTCTCCTTTTCTATGTCGAAGTCTCGCCTTGCATCACTAATGACCCGACCAAAATCATCAACGGGCTCATCTGGTTCCCGTTCTTCACCCCCTTCTTCTTCATTATCTTCAACTACGGTATCATCATATTCAGGGAACATAGATCGGTAGTTGTCATCATCGTTCTCTTCTTCATCGCCGTCTTCCATCATAACCCCTCTTTCTCCGTGCTTGGTCCAAACATTATAGCCGTACATGAAACCCGACTGAAGTAGGTGGCTCTGAATGACTCTTGAGGAAGTGTGAGCCTGCTCATTCCGACATTCAACACATGGACAACACATAAAACCATCCCGCCGCTTGTTCTCCTCGGCCACAAGGCGAAAAGAACGCACACCTTCTCTGTAAGCGTCAGAGCATCGGTCACCGTACATCCATGGGTGGCTCATCTGCATCATACAACCATGCATATATATCAAACGCAATCATGATGCTTAAATTAGTATCGCGCAGTCAAAATAAGAAAATAGTTGCTAACCTTTTAGGACACTTCAAAACAAAGAGGAGAAACCTTAAGTGTCGCTCTGGCACCTCATATCATATTTTGTCTTGTGTCAACTCAAGTGGCATCGCTCTAACAGGAATTTCACCGAACACCTCTAGTGCATATGAAGAAAAAAAGTTAGCACAAAGTTATACCCACCTCTCACATAGGAAAAAAACAGGAGAGAGTGGAGGGCTGGGTGCATGTATATAGGGCCAAGCCATTAGTCCCGGTTTGAGATACAAACCGGGACTAGAGGTTCTGCCGGGAGCACGCGCGCCGGCCCAGACCCATTTGTCCCGGTGTGTATCTCAAACCGGGACTAATGGTTCCTTACGGACCGGGACAAATTGCCTCGGCCTCCTCGGGCCCAGCCACGGCCGGGACTAGTGGCCCGAACCAAAGGCCCATTTTCTACTAGTGTAACTCTTCAAATTAGATTTTAATATTACATTTAATATTAATTACACTAAAATATGTAAATACATATTACAAAATCCATCTTGACCCGAAACACCTTTCGGTTCCCTTTCGATTTTCTTCGGATCTTTCTGCGGAACATTTCCGGTCCTTTATTCTTTCTGCGAACAACTTCGGATCTCTCTGCGGAACGATTCCGGCTTTCTCTCTACTATGATTCCATCTTACGAATGATCGCTCTCATCGTACCCTTAAGTGTATCCTCTCACGGCTCGGGAATGCTCTAGACATGATCTGTATCAATGATCAACAGAGGGACCGGGGATATCCATGTGACCCCTATGCATTCCTGATTACAATGTCGTTTGAACCGTCTAAATGTAGCATCCTCTTCCTTTTGTTTCTTGATACAACTTGTTCGAGATCCGATCACCGGTATCCCATACCTTTGTTCAATTTCGTTCTCAACAAGTTATGTTTTCTTGTTACCGTGATATTACATCCCCCCGACCTAGTCACATGTTGCAACATTTATAGATGTAATCTCACCAAGTCGGCTGTATGTATCTTTAACCCGTCATATGGGTGAACAAATCCCGGTCTTGCAGTCACATGTCATCTACTATTCCTTCGGAATACCCAACGTACACCTTTATGACCACCGCATTACCAAGTGGCGTTTGATGCAGTCAAAGCAGCCTAGGGAAATAGTGAGTAATATGAGCTCGCAGTCTAAGGAGAAGGAGTCTAGGTATAGCTGTTGCAACAATGAACTATATGACTTGATCGTGTTGCAATCCTTCGAGGAATGTCCAACCACATCATTCTCCAATGATATGATCTCGATGTCAGTCGGCATAAATGCCCATGATCTTGAAACCCAGATCATCTTCGTGACCAACGAACTAGTATGAACAGAGGCTACTAGGGACTTGGTTGTTTCATACCACACCTATATCAATGTTTCTACTTGGCACAGTTATAGCACAATATGAAACTATTATAAACTAATTGAGATATGATAATAGAAACCTATTTCTATTTGCCTCTAGGGCATATCTCCTTCAGCAATGACACCGGTGGATCCATGTGTCGTCTCTGTAGAGAACACACATTTCAATGACACTGGTGGATCCATAGGTGGTATGTCAAAAGAACACACATGCAAAATGACTCTGGTTGTTGTTAGTGAAAAGAACACGCATCCAATGACACTGGTGGATCCATAGGTGGTATGTGAAAAGAACACACATGCAAAATGACTCTGGTTGTTGTTACAAAAAAGAACACATGCAATGACACTGGTGGATCCATGGGTGGATTGTGAAAAGAACACACATGCAATGACACTGGTGGATCCATAGGTGGTATGTGACAAGAACACACATGCAAAATGACTCTGGTTGTTGTTACTAAAAAGAACACACATGCAATGACACTGGTGGATCCATGGGTGGTATGTGAACAGAGCACACATGCAATGACACTGGTGATCCATATCTGGTATGTGAAAAGAACACACATGCAATGACTCTGGTTGTTGTTAGTGAAAAGAACAAACATGCAATAACACTGGTGGATCCATGTGTGGTCTTTGAAGAGAGCACACATTTTAATGACTCTTGTTGTTGTCAGTAAAAAGAACACACATGCAATGACACTAGTGGATCCATGTGTGGTCTCTAAAAAGAACACACATGCAATGACACATTTCAATGAGAGTGGTGGATCGATAGGTGGTATGTGAAAAGAACACACATGCAATGACTCTGGTTATTGTAAGTGAAAAGAACACACATGCAATGACACTGGTGGATCCATAGGTTGTATGTGAGAAGAATACACATGCAAAATGACTCTGGTTGTTGTTACTAAAAAGAACACATAAGCAATGACACTAGTGGATCCAGAGGTGGATTATGAAATGAACACACATGCAATGACACCGGTGGATCCATAGGTGGTATGTGAGAAGAACACACATTTCAATGACTCTGGTTGTTGTTACTAAAAAGAACACACATGCAATGATACTGGTGGATCCATAGGTGGTATATGAAGAGAACACACATACAAAATGACTCTGGTTGTTGTTACTAAAAAGAACACACATGCAATGACACTGGTGGATCCATGGGTGGATTGTGAAAAGAACACACATGCAATGAAACTGGTGGATCCATAGATGGTATGTGAAAAGAACACACATGCAAAATAACTCTGGTTGTTGTTACTAAAAAGAACACACATGCAATGACACTGGTGGATCCATAGGTGGTATGTGAAAAGAACACACATGCAAAATGACTCTGGTTGTTGTTAGTAAAAAGAACACACATGCAATGACACTGGTGGATCCATAGGTGGTATGTGAAGAGAACACACATGCAAAATGACTCTGGTTGTTGTTACTAAAAAAACACACATGCAATGACTCTGGTGGATCCATGGGTGGATTGTGAAATAACACATATGCAACAACACAAGTGGATCCATAGGTGGTATGTGAAAAGAACACACATGCAAAATGACTCTAGTTGTTACTAAAAAGAACACACATTCAATGACACTGGTGGAACCATGTGTGGTCTCTGTAGAGAACACAAATTTCAATCACATTGGTGGATCCATATGTGGTATGTGAAAAGAACACACATGCAAAATGACTCTAGTTGTTGTTACTAAAAAGAAGAGACATGCAATGACACTGGTGCATCCATGGGTGGATTGTGAAAATAACACACAAGCAATGACACTAGTGGATCGATAGGTGGTATGTGAAAAGAACACACATGCAAATTGACTCTGGTTGTTGTTACTAAAAAGAACACACATGCAATGACACTGGTGGATCTATGGGTGGATTGTGAAAAGAACACACATGCAATGACACGGGTGGATCCATGTGTGGTCTCTGTAGAGAAAACACATTTCAATGAGAGTGGTGGATCCATATGTGGTATGGGAAAAGAACACACATGCAATGACTCTAGTTTTTGTAAGTGAAAAGAATACACATGCAATGACACCGGTGGATCCGTAGGTGGTATGTGAGAAGAACACACATTTCAATGACTCTGGTTGTTGTTACTAAAAAGAACACACATGCAATGATACTGGTGGATCCATAGGTGGTATGTGAAGAGAACACACATACAATATGACTCTGGTTGTTGTTACTAAAAAGAACACACATGCATTGACACTGGTGGATCCATGGGTGGATTGTGTAAAGAACACACATGCAATGACACTGGTGGATCCATAGGTGGTATGTCAAAAGAACACACATGCAAAATAACTCTCGTTGTTGTTACTAAAAAGAACACACATGCAATGACACTGGTGGATCCATAGGTGGTATGTGAAGGGAACACACATGCAAAATGACTCTGGTTGTTGTTACTAAAAAGAACACACATGCAATGACTCTAGTGGATCCATGGGTGGATTGTGAAATAACACATATGCAACGACACTGGTGGATCCATAGGTGGTATGTGAAAAGAACACACATGCAAAATGACTCTTGTTGTTACTAAAAAGAACACACATGCAATGACACTGGTGGAACCATGTGTGGTCTCTGTAGAGAACACAAATTTCAATCACACTAGTGGATCCATATGTGGTTTGTGAAAAGAAGACACATGCAAAATGACTCTGGTTGTTGTTACTAAAAAGAACACATATGCAATGACACTGGTGGATCCATGTATGGTCTCTGAAGAGAGCACACATGCAATGACACTGGTTGTTGTTACTAAAAAGAACACAAATGCAATGACACTGGTGGATCCATGTGTGGACTGTGAAGAGAACACACATGTAATGACTCTAGTTGTTGTTAGTGAAAAGAACATACATGCAATGATACCGGTGGATCCATGTGTGGTCTATGTAGAGAACACACATTCCAATGACACCGGTGGATCCATGTGTGGTATGTGAAAAGAAAACACATGCAAAATGACTCTGGTTGATGTTAGTAAAAAGAACACACATGCAATGACACTGGTGGATCCATAGGTGGTATGTGAAAAGAACACACATGCAAAATGACTCTGGTTGCTGTTACTAAAAAGAACACACATGCAATGACACTGGTGGATCCATGGGTGGATTGTGAAAAGAACACACATGCAATGACACTAGTGGATCGATAGGTGGTATGTGAAAAGAACACACATGCAAAATGACTCTGGTTGTTGTTACTAAAAAGAACACACATGCAATGACACTTGTGGATCCATGTATGGTCTCTGAAGAGAGCACACATGCAATGACACTGGTTGTTGTTACTAAAAAGAACACACATGCAATGACACTGGTGGATCCATGTGTGGATTGTGAAGAGAACACACATGCAATGACACTGGTGGATCCATAGGAGGTATGTCAAAAGAACACACATGCAATGACACTGGTGGATCCATTGGAAGTATGTGAAAAGAACACACATGCAAAGTGACTGGTTGTTGTTACTAAAAAGAACACACATGCAATGACACTGGTGGATCCATGTGTGGTCTCTGTAGAGAACACACATTTCAATGACATTGGTGGATCCATATGTTGTATGTGAAAATAACACACATGCAATGACTCTGGTTGTTGTTAGTGAAAAGAACACACATGAAATGACACTGGTGGATCCATAGGTGGTATGTGAGAAGAACACGCATGCAAAATGACTCTGGTTGTTGTTACTAAAAAGAACACACAAGCAATGACACCGGTGGATCCATAGGTGGATTATGAAATGAACACACATGCAATGACACTGGTGGATCCATAGGTGGTATGTGAGAAGAACAAACATTTCATGACTCTGGTTGTTGATACTAAAACGAACACACATGCAATGACACTGGTGGATCCATAGGTGGTATGTGAAGAGAACACAAATGCAAAATGACTCTGGTTGTTGTTACTAAAAAGAACACACATGCAATGACACTGGTGGATCCATGGGTGGATTGTGAAAATAACACACATGCAATGACACTGGTGGATCCATATGTAGTATGTGAAAAGAACACACATGCAAGATGACTCTGGTTGTTGTTACTAAAAAGAACACACATGCAATGACACTGGTGGATCCATAGGTGGTATGTGAAGAGAACACACATGCAAAATGACTATGGTTGTTGTTACTAAAAAGAACACACATGCAATGACTCTGGTGGATCCATAGGTGGTATGTGAAAAGAACACACATGCAAAATGACTCTGGTTGTTACTAAAAAGAACACACATGCAATGACACTGGTGGATCCATGTGTGGTCTCTCTAGAGAACACACATTTCAATCACACTAGTGGATCCATATGTGGTATGTGAAAAGAACACAGATGCAATGACTGGTTGTTGTTAGTGAAAAGAACACACATGCAATGACACTGGTGGATCCATGTGTGGTCTCTGAAGAGAGCACATATTTCAATGACTCTTGTTGTTGTTAGTGAAAAGAACAGACATGCAATGACACTGGTGGATCCATAGGTGGTATGTGAAAATAACACACATGCAAAATGACTCTGGTTTTTCTTACTAAAAAGAACACACATGCAATGACACTGGTGGATCCATGTGTGGATTGTGAAAAGAGCACACATGCAATGACACTGGAGGATCCATACGTGGTATGTGAAAAGAACACACATGCAAAATGACTCTGGTTGTTACTAAAAAGAACACACATGCAATGACACTGGTGGATCCATGTGTGGTCTCTCTAGAGAACACACATTTCAATCACACTGGTGGATCCATATGTGGTATGTGAAAAGAACACACATGCAATGACTGGTTGTTGTTAGTGAAAAGAACACACATGCAATGACACTGGTGGATCCATGTGTGGTCTCTGAAGAGAGCACATATTTCAATGACTCTTGTTGTTGTTAGTGAAAAGAACACACATGCAATGACACTGGTGGATCCATAGGTGGTATGTGAATATAACACACATGCAAAATGACTCTGGTTGTTCTTACTAAAAAGAACACACATGCAATGACACTGGTGGATCCATGTGTGGATTGTGAAAAGAGCACACATGCAATGACACTGGTGGATCCATACGTGGTATGTGAAAAGAACACACATGCAATATGACTCTGGTTGTTGTTTGTGAAAAGAACACACATGCAATGATACTGGTGGATCCATAGGTGGATTATGAAATGAACACACATGCAATGACACTAGTGGATCCATAGGTGGTATGTGAGAAGAACACACATGCAAAATGACTCTGGTTGTTGTTAGTAAAAAGAACACACATGCAATGATGCTGGTGGATCCATGTGTGGTCTCTGTAGAGAACACACATTTCAATGACACTGGTGGATCCATATGTGGTATGTGAAAATAACACACATGCAATGACTCTGGTTGTTGTTAGTGAAAAGAACACACATGCAATGACACTGGTTGTTGTTAGTGAAAAGAACACACATGCAATGACACTGGTGGATCCATGTGTGGTCTTTGAAGAGTGCACATATTTCAATGACTCTGGTTGTTGCTAGTAAAAAGAACACACATACAATGACTCCAGTTGTTGTTAGTGAAAAAAACACACATGCAATGACACTGGTGGATCCATGGGTGGATGGTCAAAAGAACATACATGCAATGACACTGGTGGAACCATATGTGTTATGCGAAAAGAACACACATGGAATGACTCCAGTTGTTGTTAGTGAAAAGAACACACCTGCAATGACACTGGTGGATCCATAGGTGGATTGTGTAAAGAGCACACATGCAATGACTCCAGTTGTTGTTAGTGAAAAGAACACACCTGCAATGACACTGGTGGATCCGTAGGTGGATTGTGAAAAATCACACATGCAATGACACTGGTGGATCCATATGTGCTATGTGAAAATAACACACATGGAATGACTCTGGTTGTTATTAGTAAAAAGAACACACATGCAATGACACTGGTGGATCCATAGGTGGATTGTGAAAAGAGCACAAATGCAATGACATTTGAATGGTACGGGTGGATCCATAGGCGGATTGTGAAAAGAGATTTTCCCTCTCTCTCTCTCAGTCACAAATCTCACAGAAGCCCAAACGTGTGGAGATCCCAAACATGTGCTCACGCTGGGTGATATGCCCTGATTGGTTGACACAGATGTGACGCTGATCGTCTCCACCAACCGTTGATGCCATGTGATCCAACGGGCAGGATAACCCCTCCCTTCTCCACTTTTTTTATGCATGGTCAATCCGTGCCACCTCTCTATCCGTGCCACCGATACTAAACCCCCATAAACAAGTGAAAATCCAGCTATCTAACTAGAATAAATAAAATAAATGATCATATTTCGAAGAAGCCATCGTCTTCGTCTTCCGGTTCGTCCTCGTCATCGTCAACGCCATGGTCCCCGCCATCGCCGCTGTCGGTGCCCTCCTCTGACGACTCGACAGCGCCCCTTCCTCGAATAAGCGCGATATCTCCTCGTCAGAGTCCACCTCCTCCTCCTCTTCGTAGTACCACGGGTCCACATCACTCTCCTCTGCTTCTGCCTCCAACTGATCGATGAACACCTCCTTGTTGGCCGAGTCAGACTCGTCCAAATTGCTATCTCCTTTCTTCTTCCTGGTCTTCTTCCGGTTCCTCTTCTTGTCCGTACTCGCCGGTGCAACACGCGCCCCCGTCCTGGCTGCTACTTTGCGCTCGTCTGACGCTGCAGGTACCCCACACTCCTCCTGTGCGGCCGGTATGAGCTTCAACATCGCGGTGTCCTCGAATGCCGATGTCGATGGATCCTGGCACGGTCGGACACGACATGCTGCCTCATGAGGCGACTCGCGAGCGCGGACGATGCAGCTAAGAGTCGGGGACATAGGACGGTCAGTGGACGGCTTGGACCTGCCATTGCCACGGCGAGGGGGCATCGTGCTCGAGGTAGTTGCTCTGAATGGTCGATGGCGGGTACACAGAGTGGGGTGCCGATCTGATCAAGGACGAGCAGCGGTTTCGTGCGTCGTGTCCACGCGTGCATTTATCGATTATCAAAAAAAGAAAGAAGAAAGAAGTAATATCTCGCGTACTGAACATAATTTGATCACAACTAAAGTAGCACAGCATATTCTAGACTCGTAAATATCCCGTGCGTGCTTGTCACGTGGAGTTCGACGGACTTGGACGTGCCGACATGATCGTGCAGCAGTTGCGCGTGTCATTGTCCCATCAACACGTGACACACGCACGCGGGATGTGCGCGCCGATTCCCGTGACGACCACCCGGCTCGCACTCCCCTTATTATATTCTGGATTTTGGTCGGCACCGAAGACCATTG
This sequence comes from Avena eriantha, assembly GCA_910589775.1. Lineage (NCBI taxonomy): Eukaryota > Viridiplantae > Streptophyta > Magnoliopsida > Poales > Poaceae > Avena > Avena eriantha. The sequence continues at coordinate 423,277,308 of OU342742.1, read as the reverse complement.
AAGTGTCCATCGCAATAAAGACAAGTCCCATCGATTCCCTACCCTTGCCTCCCGAGCTTCTTTGAGAAGGTAGACCGTACACGGTGGTCTTGTATATTAGTACTAGTACTACTGGACCAGGCATGTACTCTTTACTCTTCTCCCACACTAATAATCACTATCTCCTTCCTCCTGCCTCCGCCACACTCACCCTGCAAGCCATGGCTCGACTGAGGAGGGGGAGAGGATGGCCGACGATCCTCGCGGAGAAAAGGGAGAGGAATCACCGTGAGGCACTTCTTGCTCTACCAGCCGCTCAAGCCCACCCTCTCATCGAGGCCCAATCTCCCCCGATAATGGCGCCGAACGTTCTAGCAGGCGAGGGCTCCTCCCGGTACGGTCTCTTTATTCTACTTCTTCTCCATCTCCCTCTCCATCATGATCTTAATAAGCTTCTTCTTGTTTTTCTTCTTCTTCTGGCTCTTCCTCTTCTACGTATTACAGGTCGGCCGTGGAGCCCGAATCCACCACGACGGAGGCGTTGCAGGACCCGTTCAGCCCCGTTCCATGTCTCAGCGAGGTAGCAAATCTCCACGCTGTTATTTCTCCAAGTTATGATGTGGATTTCTTATATGTTGTCCGCCCCGCATTGGTTTTTCTTCTTCTTTTGCGAGTTGTATTTGATTTCATGAATATGACTGGATCTCTTGGTCTTTCCTTAATACCGCTGTTCATCGATTCACAATGGATTTTTTGTGATTAGGATTAGTTTATCGTGGTCATGAATAGATCTCCAGGTCCATTTTTTAACACTGCGGCCAATAGATTCAACGGGGACTTTTTTGATCTGTATTAGTATTTACCTGGGACCTGGAGTGTAATTTTAGAATTCCTATTTCAATTAACATGAACGATGCATCGATCAAAGGCCGAGTACCGTGAGAAGGTGGCCGCGATCAGTTCCAAGATTGCCAACCAACATGAGCTTGCACGCTCCCTCACCCAAGCTAATGAGAGCCTACACAAGCAATTATCTATGCAGAAGGAGATCTCGCTAGATTTTGCACGTGACATCGTTAGGCTGTAGAAAGTGCTCGACCGTAACTTGATCAGGCAAGAACAGGCCATCAAGATAATCAACGAGCTCATGGAGGAGAAGAAGAATCTCGTGGAAAGGTGCATTCTCCTGCAGGACGAAGTCAGCGAGGCACTCAAAGGACGCGTTGAGGAAACCAAGGCTACCATCCGAGCCTACCATGACAGGAACCGTTGCCTGGATGCAGTCAAGGAGATGAAGGCGGACATGAGCAGAGCGATCACCGTACTCGAGGGTGTTCGGAAAGAGAATGAGGAGCTAAGGGCATGCCTGGAGGCGTACCGGAGCAATGCCCAAGTCTGATTCCCGTTAGCGGGGACATGAATACCAGTTCGTCCTCCTCTCCTTTTGTAATGTTTAGGGTTCAGGGAGCAATGCCCATGTCTGCTTCCCATTATAGGGTGCAATAAGAATCCTAGGGCAACTCCTTATCTATCTGGACATGTGTTGGTGTTCATGTTCATGAATGGACACCATGTTCTCTTTCCATATGTATCTGGACATGGGTTTCTGCATTATGAGTTTGCCACTCTCCCACTACTATTTGGTAATATTGAGAAAAACCCACAGCACACTAAACTGATGATAAATCTTATTTGTCTTTGAAATTGAAATTATGACAGTGCCACTAGTCGATTCATAAAATGTTGATTAGTCCTAGATTGCTTCTTCCTTGAAATTATGACAGTGCCACTAGTCGATTCAATTAATTATGGAAACTAACCAGCTTGTCCTGGTGAACTGAACAAACCATACCATGTATTTTTGTTGCAGGGAAAGAGGCGAAAGATCGACCAGGACCTGGCGACCTGGCTAAATGACAAGATAGCAATCCTAAGGGAGAAGCGAAATTCCTACAAACTGGCCTTTGACCAACTGCGCGCTGAATTCGCGGTCCTTTCTGACAAGTGCCAGAAACTGAAGGAGTTAAATGCGAACTGGGCGAAGCTACACATTGAAGGTCACGCATCGGCTAGGAAGCAGATGGAGATCATGAAAGGGATCTTGAAGGAAAATCGTATGGCTACGGACAAAATTCTCTAATCCGTGACGGAGCGCTAGAACCTACAGCTGAAGCACGACATAATACTGAAGGAGTTGGCCAATCTTAGGGAGGAAAACAGGCAGCTACGGGCCAGGTTCGCTTGAACACAAGATATGTCTATTTAGTACTGAACTGTCTGGTTTACCCTCTGAAGTGGTGATTTTGTAAGCGTGAACTTAACTCTATGCACGATATGTGTGTTCGTCTGAAATTCGTTTGCTCGAGGATTGAGTTTGGCTTAGTTCGGAAAGCGCAACTACAAGTCTTACAATTAACTAGTTTCACGCATTGGTACAACATAAATTATTCATCTCGAATTTCCTTTATCCTCTATAGTCTGTCCTTGTTCACCCTCGCGTGCCTTCTTCAGTTCCTTCAATAGATTCGCAATGCAGCACTCTAGCTTCTTCTTGTCTTCCCTAAGCTGATCCCTCTCCTTTTCTGCATTATGAATCAGCAACCTATGACTATCCTGAAGCTTCTTTGCAATTCCAACAACCAAGCTCCCATCGATTCCGTCAGTTAGCTTTGACTACAAATTCTCGATTTCTTGTTCCAGCTCCTTATTTCGTACCAATAGCTTATAATTTTTTTCAGCTGCATCACTTACATCAGTAAATCTCCCCGACCTTTCCAACTCATACATCTCCCATAACTGTGCCAAACATTTCTTAAGTGCATCTGGCCACTCAAGATCCACCCACTCTACTGCTTTACACACCGGGCCAACCTAAAAACACACACACTATAGTGTTATGTGAAAGATTGCGGAAGTAGAGATTGTATTGATATTGTAAGAGGTGATTACATCGTGAGCCCTTAGGTTGTTTATATAGTACTAGAAGACTTGGGGGGCAAGAAGCCTAATAGAGATAGAATTGTATTACAAACTTAAACTACCAAATATAGTCCAAACCGTGACATATCTAACACCTCCCCGCAGTCGGATCGATAGTGACGAGAACAGCCGGAGCGTCGCGGATGGTCTGACTGGAGCATAATCCGAAGGCGCGAACTGTAGAGGATGTCGGTGGATGTCGATGTCGATGTAGCCAGAAGTAGGGTGTTGTAGTCGTGGTCGATGATGCCGTTGGTGAAGTAGTCGTCGTTGATGAAATTGATGATGTTTATGTTGTCACGGTGTTGTGGTCGATGTCGTCGTTGAGCCTGGAGAATTCGCCGTAGTAGATGACATAAATGTAGTTGGATCCGGAGTAGTCGGGGTAGGCGACACGCCTTGCCAAGCTTGCCAAACTCAGGAGCGCGCCGGGGACAATGGCACGCGTCGGTGTTGTCAATACCGGACGTGCGAAGACAGGGACCATCACGAGCCATGCGAGCCAGAGCCGGAGGGAGCAGCAAAAATTCTCCGTGAACGGTCGGTGCGTAGAAGTTGTCCGCCGCTTTGTCGGAGTAGATGAAGTAGTTGCAAGAAGAAAATTGATTAAGTAAAAAAATAAAAATTAGACTGCAACTCTGGCGGCGAGGTCGTGGTGGACGAAGACGAAGAGGTAGTTGTTTGATGGAGATTTGCTATAGCGGTAGTTGATTTCGGGATTTAGACCCGTATTTTCCACTTGTGTGAGCGCGGCGTCGCTCGTGGAGATGAACTTGTTGGTGTTGATGATGACCATGATTGGTGATGGCAGCGACGATGTGGCGATGTTGTTGGTGTATATGATTGTCGGCGATGATGACCACGTGTAGTGAAGATGCAGCCCTTTGTTGACGGCGAGGCGCGTACTCAGGGACGTGCGTCCCGGTAGATGTTGGCAAAGACGGGCCGGCATGTAGACGACATGAGGATGGAGCAGCCGACGCAGCGCGTGAAGGCGTCCCTTGGGGCGTCGCGCGGAGCCTCCTTGTCACGATCGTTGACGATGATTTGCCGAAGTTGAGTCGATGCCGAGGTTGAAGTAGAGGCACGCGATGAAGACATGCGGCTGTGGACGATGCTTTTGGTGGCTAAAAGAAAATTAGATCTAATAGGAAAAAGAAATTTGCTAGAACTACTAAACCGATCCAAGGAATTGGAAGAAAAACTAGCTACGAGATTTGGTGCCCCCTGCAGAGATCATGGAGCTCGATCTCGCCCGGGGCGGCGTGCGGAAGCAGTGGCTAAACCCTAGGCGGAGCAAACCGCTCTGATACCATGAAAGATTGTGGAAGTAGAGATTGTATTGATATTGTAAGAGGTGATTACATCGTGAGCCCTTACGCTGTTTATATAGTACTAGAAGACTTGGGGGGCAAGAAGCCTAATAGGTATCATTCCCAAACCATCTGAAGCTCATGGGAGTGCTCAATTTGCTGATAGGTATCATTCATGTTGCGCCACACCAATTTTGTCCTCTGTCTAGAACCCCATGGAATTATAGCGGCCAGCATATCTACCAGCTGCGAAACAGACACAAGCTCTTTGCAATTCACAAGCATATGCACATCTTGCCCGAACACAACCCTCTCGCAACCAAAATCAAGCTTTGCACTGTACTGCCGAACATGAACTGTGAACTCATATAGGTCACTTGTATCAAAACTATGCCTAATTTGATTAAAAAGGGGAACATTTCAGTTCATTCGATTCTATTATGCCGTAACTAATCTACTTGCAAGATAAGGCACAGATAAGAAAAATTCACCTCTCGCTCTTCTCCCGGGTTTTTTTCTTCGAGATCTGAGTGTTGCATCCGCCCACAGGAGCCGGATAATCCGCCGCCGGCCTTGCTTTTCTCTTCAACCCGCTGCTCGTAGGTACCTTGGGAGCAGAATCCTTGCTGGCCTCCTCGCTAACCGGGGCTGAAGACCTCGCCGCTGCTACGCGTTGAGCCCCAGACTTGGGCCCGGACGGACCCTTTTCAGTCGGCGACGTAGCTACAGCCTTCGCCTTGCTAGACATGATGGGCCACCGCCGTCGGATTCAGTGTTGGGGGAGGGAGAAAAAAGGTCCTCTGCCGTCGGCAAATTTAGGGTCGGGGAAGGGAAGAAAAGGGGCCACCGCCGCCGTCGCAGCAAGATTCAGTGTCGAGAGTTAGGAAACTACAGTAATGAATTTGCCCCTACGACACGTGCAGGGTGGCTAAGAAGAGTGACCAGCGAAGGAGGGGCACAGCAGGAACTAGTGTAATGGAATATCCTGACTTAGCGGGTGCAATTTGAAAATATTTGGGTTGGCCATCATTCACTCGAAAGACCCCTCTCAGCAATTGGCACCCCAACTTTTCGAATCGCGGTGATAAAAATCAACTTGGGTAGCGCGTTGCCTGTCGACCCCAACTTTCGGGCCGCAAAATGATATTCTCCGTGTCTGGCGTGTTCCTAGGGTCATGGCGGAGCGGTGGGCGCAGGCTGCGATCGAGCGGCGGCCTGTGCACGCGTGTCGGGCGTGGCGCTCTGGTGCGTGCTCGGCATGGCGCAGACAGGCAGTGCGTGGTTGTGGCATCCCGCTAAAACCACTACTAGAAAATCGCGTTGTTTTTGTGCACTTCATCATCATGACCGCATGCTCATGTCATCATGCCACATTGCATTTGAGCATCGTCATCATCTTACATGGATTCGTCTAAAACTATTTTCGAAAAACCCTAATTATGTTTTCTAAATACCTAGCCTTTATTAAAATACAAAACCCGGGCCTCCGGAATATTTTGGTCTGTCTAAATACGGTTGGAAAAGCCCTGTTTTAAATAATAAAATTTTATATTATTTTTTAGGAGGCAGCCCGCCAGGCCCAAAAGCCAGCCAACCACCTCCAAATAAAATCCTAGCCTAACCAAAGCCCTATCTAGTTCCTCCCCTAACCCTAATCCTAATCCCTCTCACCCAGCCGAACCCCACCTCACCTATTTCCCTACCCAGCCGCCACCTGCCTCCACCCTCCACATCACCCCAGCCAACCCTATCCCGCCACCTCAGCCCACCTGCACCACTCCCCATCCACCCTGGTCGCCCCGCCCCCGCTCTCCCCGCTGGCCCCACCTAGCAGCGATCCCACCTCGCCACCAACCGCGTCCATCCCACCCCAGCGCCACACCCCACCTGCCGCCCGTCACTCCGCTCCCCGCTACCGACAAGGCCCCCGCCTCGGTATCCCGCCCGCGTGGGCCCCGCCCTACGGAGCCGACCCCACCACCCAGCGCTCTCTCCCCATCACGTCAACCCGCCCCGCGTCAATCCCTAGTTCCCCACCGTCCTTGCCGCCACCTGTGCCGGCGGACCCCGTCCTTCTCTGGCTGCCACCGCCTCCGAGGCTGCCCTCTACGCTCCGCCATCCGCCGCCCTCAGACCGCTCGACACAACCGGCCTGAGCTCCTCCCGACCGGCGAGCCCCCGCAACGACCCGTCGATCCCCAACCACCTCGCCACCACGAGCTCCCCGGGCCCCGCCTCTCCGCCCCTAGCCGCCTCCTCGGACCGCCGCCTCCGCTGCCAGGGTCACAGTCGCCTCGACCGGCCCTCCACCTTCACCGCGTCGCGACCTGCCGCTGCCGCCCTCTCCCTGCAGGCCCGCCCGGCCATGGCGCCACCGCCTCGACGCCCCTTCGTCCTCGAACCGGGCGTCGCCCCTCCCCCTGGGCCCCGCCTCGGCCGCCTCTTCCTAGACCTGGAACACCGTCGCTGCCGTGGGCCCATCGCCAGCAGCCCGCCGCCCTCTGCCCGGGTTTGACGCCTCGCCAGAGCCGAGCTCCTCACCGAGCCGCCTCGGCCTCCATCTTCCGGATAGCGCCTCGCTGATGTCCGCCCCGAGCGCCTGCATCTCGCCACTTCATGCTCTGCGCTGCACCACCCGAGCACGTCCTCGATTCCTGGCATCCTCTAGCTCACCTCCAACGCTCTCCGGCCCGCACGCGTGTATAGCCTCATCCCGACCATGACCGTTCTGTCAGTTAGATGTGGTGTAGTTGACTCAGTGGTTTGAGACACTCACGATGGGAAACATTGACGAGATCTTCGACAAGTTTCGGTACCCTCAAGCAGCCGGGAGAACCATGCCGAGAACCCGCGGTACGCGAAGACCACGCCGGTACCGGAACCAAGTACACCTTCGATAATTGAAGCCGACAACCTCCAAGATCTCCGATATGGCACGTAATGTTCTCCTTCTCGGATGCCAAGATCTACCTCTCGGACCCGAGGACGCCGAGACTGAACCCGAAGACCACAGATGCGACAAGTACTCCTTCCTGGATGCGAGGCCCGGATCCGAAGGCCGCCAAGATCGCCACCGGAATGCCAAGACCGACCCGATACGTGGACCCGACAAGATCTTCGCGACGACAAGATCGACACCGACCAGGGCAAATCCGATGTGCCCCCGACGCCAAACCAAGTCCTTCTTCCCAGAACCCCAAGCTCTCCTTCCATTGTCCGAACTCGATCCCGTCGATCCGCACCCTAGATCTGATCCCCGTCGAACCCTATCGACCCCGAACCCCCCCCCCCCCCGGAACCCAGCATCTCCCGAACCCAGATATGTGAACCTTTTTCCAAGCCCTATTTTATAAATGCTATATGTAAAATCTGTTGCATATAAATTGATCATGCATGCACACCTATTCGTGGTTTGGGGGCATTATGCCGATTCACCGCATAATTAAATATGGAGTCTATATGCGGGCTATTCTAGTCTTATATCGGCTCCATTTAAATTTATGTAGCGAACCGATGCCATGTTTTGCCTTGTTAATTCCACATTTAATTTGCCGGGTAGTTAAACAACATGAACCGTATATATTAATTGTCGGGACCACGATTCCGCTTAATATTGCCTAATTGCACCGCATCTTGTCATGACATGCATCATATCATAATCATGCCGGATCTTCTGCCGTCGTATTAAATATTGCATCCGGTGTTTCTTCTAGTGTTTGCTTCTTCACGGATTAGGCCGATGAGTTGATGCGAGTATCGACAAGTTCTCCGGATATGATCCGTCGGCAGTGTTTTCCCAGGCGAGCATCTCTCCCCCTTCTACCTATTTTGCATTTATAGTCTTTATTTCCTCATGTTGATCTATTGCTATCCGTGTCGCGATGCTTTAGTTTCCATGCACCAGTAATATCCCGTGTAGCCTCTATATTGCCTTGAACACCTCCTATTACCTGTGTTTGGTAGATAGCTGGCCTTGCGAGTCGTAGTTGCTTGCTCAGGTGCGATCTCGTGTCGTCGAGTACCATAGATGTTGGTATGCTGGCAGATGCTTATTGGTGGAGATGCTTAATGGTGGAGGTGATCATGACTTTAAATACAACTATTAAAATGCTAGATATAACTAATGCAGAGGCGTCGGTGGGCAATAGATGTTATTTGGTTCTTCCACGCTCACTTGTGTCCCGTAGGACCCCGAGTACTTGATACCTGTTCCTTGATTTTTGGCACTATCCACATCCGGGAGGCCGTGGACCCCCGTGAGCCAGAGCTTGATTCATTTCTATTTCTTGGGGCCACAAACTAGTTTGGGGTTTTATTACTATCCTGTACGTATGACATGCTTTACTGTTTTATTTAAGATTGTGCGTGGAGCACCTGTACTGTTTTGGATCGCGCCACGTTTTCGCGGTATCGACAAGCCCAGTCACATTTTCGGGTTCCTAGTCGTTTACAGCCGTCGTCGCAAACCCTGGGTCCGTTCCGGAGCCGGCCAACTTCGTTGCGGGTAGCTTAGTGGGGTGGCCCCCTGAAATATTTATGAATCCTGTGATCGCTTTGTCGTGAACGCCTCGTTGGGTTTTGAGTTGGTTTTTCCGAGGTTGATCGAGTGTGTGTTGCTATTTGTGCACCCCTGCAGGGTAAACATTTCTGAAAGCCGTGTCCGCGGTTATGGACGACTTGGAGCACAGTATCTCAATCATAGACAAGCATAACTAAAGTATTGTTATAAATTTGACTTAATATGTGACTAGTAATCAGATTCAACTACAACGGAATGGATATTAAAAATGCCAACAGCTAGTGGATCTGGGTTGTTTTGTGACATGCTATACCTGCCTAGTAAGTATTGCAACTCCAATGGAATGTGATAAACGTGCCAACAAAAGCTGGGTTTTTGGGATTCCTCAGGACAATTATATCTGACTAGTAAATGTTCCAACTACAACTGAATGTTAATTAAAACTGCCCACTACTTATGCTTCAGGATGACTAAAGCTATATATCTGATTAGTAATTGCTGCAACTATAACGGAATGAGTAAAATTGCCAACTGTGTGAGTTCCTTGGTCCGACTTCCTCGTTTGGTCTCGAGGGGGAAATACCAGGATGGGTTTGTTTGGTGTTAGTATCAGGTTGGATCTGAATAGGTCTTTCTTATCTCTCTCTAATAGCCGACAGTTGTACCGAGTCTCTATAGGTTGTTTAGTGCATGATGCGCTGCCGCTTCAGTCCACCATACCTATGTAGGCGAGAGCCGCCGAATTCTAGCCTCGCCATGTACTGGCCTCAGTAATGACGCTCCTCTTTTTCCTTTGCCCTTTGCCGGCACCCCTTTTGTTTTAGCAGGTTTGAGATCGACGTCGTTAGCAGGGTTACCCTTCCGGCTTGGCCTGGGCAGGGTTATGGACGCCATTGGTTATTCTTTCAGGGCTCTTAGCCCCATTTGCCTCTTGTCCGTAGACGGACGCTCTATCGTTTTCAAGGTGATTGCATCTTTGTATTGAATATCTGTATTCTTGACTCGTTGAGTCGCTGTTGTATATATATATATGTTCTATGGGTCCCATCGAGGACTGTTGTGTAATGGTATTACTTTGTCTTCCACCCGCACGAAAGTGCCTGGTGGGCGTCCTTGAATCATTTCTATGCGGGTTTGGCGGAAAGGGCTAAAACTTGCATAGGGCCGATTCGAGGGTGCTACAGCGGTCGTTCCTCGGTGGTCCATGGTCTGGCTCGGCTCGGGGAGGGAACAAAGGGTGGCGGTGAGGTGTGAGCTAGCTCCTAGACATGGTGACAGGGGGCGAGGTGGTCTGCTGCGGTGGTGGCATGGTCGGCCGGCCAACATGTGCTCGGCATGGCATGGCATGGCCACTAGGGGATAGGAGAGGGGCTTTAAATGGCCAGGTTAGATCATTTGGGGATAGAGGGAAGTTTTTGAGGAAAATTGGGTGCAAAACCCTGTTGCAAATAGTGAGCTATGTTTAGAGTTTAAACCCTGCATGCCAAGTGTTTGATGAAATGGCCACAAGAACTTTCTTTTTGAATTTTGAAAAGATTTTTGGTGGGTGTGCTAGTACTAAGCTTGAGACTCTATGGGTGCTTGGGTTTTGAAATTTGAGCTTGTTTGAGTGGTTTTTGAAATAGTGGGATCTTCCTATATGAGATAGATTCAATTTTCAAATGCCAATTAAATTTAGTGTTTGAATGTTTTTGGCAGATCACAAAGTGGGCCTTGGTACATCATTATATGTACTAGCAAGGGGTGCAAAGATCCACATTTGTTTCTATTAGGTTTTGAGTACTAGGAATAGCCAAAGTAGGCATGGTAATTAATTTGGCACAAATGACCATTATCTTCTTTTATTCATTTTGATTTGTTTTTCTTTGAGATTTGTTTGGGAATGATTTAGATGATGTTTATTTCACCTAAGAATCATTTTACAAGCAATGGATTACAGAACCATGGCAATTCAAACAACTCCTATTTTAAATGCACATACACATGAATGCTTTCATATTTTTAATTGGAAAAGTTTTTGCTAACCCTAATTTTGAGGATTTGGATCTTAATAACCTTGGTTTAGAGTTTTGGGAAGTTACAAACCTTCCCCTCTTAAACAAAATCTCATCCTGAGATTTACAAAGAAAACTAGGAACTAAAAATATCTAGGAACTCTGCCCTAAGGTAATCTTCTCGCTCCCAAGTGGCTTCCTCCTCGGTATGGTTGCTCCAATGAATCTTGAGAAACTTGATTCTCCTGGTCTTGGTGGTTCTGTAAGCTTCTTCTAAGATACGGATGGGCACTTCACGATAGGTCAGGTCATTGTTGATCTCCACAGCTCTGTGATCGATGTTCTTGAAAACTTCAGTCTTCTCTGGCACTTCTAAGCATTTGCGAAGTAACGAGATATGGAACACATTGTGGATGGCTGACATCTCTTCAGGCAGTTCCAACTGATAGGATACTTCTCCTCGACGGTTCAGAACCTTGAAGGGCCCGATATATCTGGGGGCTAACTTTCCTTTCAGACTAAAGCGTTGCATTCCTTTCAATGGCGAAACCTTAAGATATACAAAATCTCCGACATTGAAAGTCAGGTCTCTCCTTCTTTTGTCAGCGTAACTCTTCTGTCTAGATTGAGCGGTCTTGAGGTGCTCACGGACTTTGTGAACCTTCTCTTCGGCTTCTCGGAGAATGTTGGGTCCAAAGATCTGACTCTCTCCTGCTTGTGACCAATTCAAAGGGGTGCGACACTTTCTTCCGTATAGGAACTCAAATGGTGCCATCTGTAAACTAGCTTGATAACTGTTGTTATATGAGAATTCTACGAAAGGCAGGCAGTCTTCCCATTTTGATCCATATTCCAACACACAAGCTCTTACCATATCCTCTAGGATCTTATTGACTCTCTCAGTCTGTCCATCAGTTTGCGGGTGATAAGCTGTGCTGAAATTCAACTTGGTTCCCAATCCTTCCTGAAATTTCTGCCAAAATCTTGAGGTAAACTGGGTTCCTCGATCTGATACTATGGTCTTGGGGGTTCCATGCAGACTAACAATCCTAGCAATATATAGTTCTGCTAGCTTCGCACTCTAGTAGGTAGTCTTGACAGGTATAAAGTGAGCTACCCTTGATAGTCTATCAACTATGACCCAGATTGAGTCATTTCCCCTACTGGAAGTAGGAAAACCGGTGATAAAGTCCATTATGACGGAATCCCATTTCCATTCCGGAATCTGCAATGGTTGCAACAGTCCTGCAGGTCTCTGATGCTCTGCTTTGACTCTTTGACAGATGTCACACTTGGCGATGTAGCTTCCGATGTCTCTCTTCATCTTGTGCCACCAAAATTGCTTTTTAAAATCTTGATACATCTTCGTTCCTCCGGGGTGGATAGAATAAAGAGTTTCATGAGCTTCCTTCATGATAACTTGCTTCAACTCTGAATCTGCTGGCACACAGATACATCCTTTGTACCACAGTACTCCTTCTTCGTCTTCAGTGAATCCAGGTACCTTTCCTGTACCAATACAAAGTTTGATTCCGTCGATACTTTCATTTCTTTCTGGGCTTCCTTGATTTGGCTAATCAAAGTGGGTTGAAGTTCAATGCTAGCTAAGAATCCTTTGCTAACTAATTCAGTCCTGAACTGCTCCAACTCCTCATACAAACTAGGTTGCTTCTCCTTGATCATGGTGTTTAGGCTACACGGCAATCTGCTGAGACCATCCGCTACCACATTGGCTTTGCCGGGGTGATAGTGAATGTCAAGGTCATAATCCTTGATTAACTCTATCCATCTCCTTTGCCTCATATTCAGCTCTTTCTGAGTGAAAATATACTTCAAGCTCTTGTGATCTGAGTAAATCTCACAGCGATTACCCATCAGATAATGACGCCATGTCTTCAATGCCAAAACTACGGCTGCTAATTCAAGGTCATGGGTCGGATATTTCTGCTCATGCTGCTTTAGTTGTTGAGATAGATACGCGATGACTTTGCCTTCTTGCATCAATACACATCCGAGACAAATCTTGGATGCGTCACAATATACATCAAACGGCTTCTTGATGTCTGGCATGATCAATATTGGGGCTGATATCAATCTCTTCTTCAGCTCCTAAAAACTGGCTTCACATTTGTCGGTCCATTCAAACTTCTTGTCCTTCTTCAACAATTGGGTCATGGGTTGGGCGATGCTCGTGAATCCTTCTACGAACTTGCGGTAGTATCCCGCTAATCTGAGAAATGCACAGACTTGGGTATGAGTGGTTGGGGCTTTCCATTCTTCGACATCTTTGATCTTGGCAGGATCAACAGAGACTCCTCCGGCAGACACAATATGTCCTGGGAATCCTACTTCTTTGAGCCAAAACTCACACTTGCTGAACTTGGCATATAACTGATGCTCTCTCAGGGTTTCTAGGATGATTCTCAAATGTTGCTCATGCTCTTCTTCTAACTTGGAGTAGATAAGGATGTCGTCGATAAACACAACTACAAACTTATCTAGGAAATTCATAAAGATCTTATTCATGAGATTCATGAAATAAGCAGGGGCATTTGTTAATCCAAAAGACATAACCGTATACTCGTATAAACCATAGCGAGTAGTAAAGGCGGTCTTCGGAATATCCGTCGCACGAATCTTAAGTTGGTGATAACCAGTCCTAAGATCAACCTTTGAGAATACCTGGGCTCCAGTCAACTGATCAAATAGATCCTTTATCTTTGGCAAGGGTTACTTGTTCTTGATGGTGACGTCATTCAACTTTCTGTAATCTGTGCGCAAACGGTTGCCTCCATCTTTCTTGTCGACGAATAACACTGGTGATCTCCATGGCGATGCGCTTGGTTGAATCAAGCCTTTTTCTAACATGGCATACAACTGCTTCTTTAGTTCCACTAACTCCGAGGGGTTCATGCTATAGGGTCTCTGGGCTATGGGTCCAGTTCCGGGGATTAGTTCGATAATGAACTCAATATCCCTATCCGGGGGCATACCTGGCAATTCATCTGGGAATACGTCGGGGTATTCACAGACTACTCTCACTTGGTCTATGGTGGGTAGGGCTAGACTCTTGTTGCACTTGAATTGACGAGGTAAGGTTTCAGAGATATGCTCTATTGTTACTCCAGAGCTACTGGTCATGGTGATGGCTTTCTTAGCACATTCTATCAGTCCTTTGTGCCTTGACATCCAGTCCATACCTAGTACTACTTCCAATCCTTTGGTTCCAAGTACAATTAGGTTGGCATAAAAATCTATCCCATGTATTCTGATAGGCACAGCTTTGCAAATTTTTCTAGCTTTGGTTGTTGAACCGGGGATTTGAACTATCATGACATGCTTCAGGTTGGTTGGGTGAATCTTACTAGTGCATGCAAATTCTTCAGTCATAAATGAATGCGATGCTCCTGAATCAAACAATACTCTGGTTAAAACTGAGTTGACAGAAAACATACCCAGCACTACATCTGGCGCTTCCTGGTCTTCTTCTGCGTTCATGTGGAAGAGACGACCGTTGCGGTTGTGAGTGTTCCCTAGGGCAAATCTTCTCCCTGGTTGAACACGACGCTGCTGTTGAGCGGGGGAATTCACATTGGTAGCTGCCATCTTCTTGGGACACTCATTGGAATAGTGACCCTTCACTCCACACTCGAAACAAGTTATCTGGGACTTGTCCTTTGTTGCGACAGGCACAGCATTGCTGCCAGTTCTGGGTGTAGTGTTGTTGTTGTTGTTGTTGTTCCTCTTGGGAGGTGCACAGTTGAAATTGTTGGCATTGTTGGAGTTGTTGTTGTTTCCTCCGGACTTCACATTGCCTCCGCTACGGTTGGGGTAGCTTGGGCGAGACGTTGGGGGTCGATTGTTCCTTGGTGCATATCCTGGTGAGGGGTTGGGACGGTACTTCTAGTGACTGTTGGATCCCGATTGCTGCATCATACGACGCTTGCGGTTGTCGTTTGCCTGGTTAATCTTCCCTTCCATCTGAATGGCAGAGTCGACTAGCTCTTCGAGATCCTCGAAGCAGATGTTAACGAGGACAGTCTGCATCTCATCATGCAGTCCGTTCAGGAATATCTCCTTCTTCTTGGCCTCCGTGTTGATCTCATCAGGTGCATATCTGGCAAGTGATAGGAATTTGTCACGGTATTCCACCACAGTCATTCTGCCTTGCTTCAAGTCATGGAACTCATCTCTCATTCTATTGACTAGACCCTGCGGCACGTGGGTGAGGCTGAACTTGATTTTGAATGCTTCCCATGTCATCACTTCACCATGGTTCATGTTGCGGATACTAGTCCACCAAGCTCTTGCATCTCCCGCTAGATAGTGGGTGGCGAAGAGAACTTTCTCGTTGTCATCAACTCCTGCAACTTCTAAGTTCTTTTCCATTGTCTGGAACCAGTCATCAGCATCTAGTGGGTTTTTAGCTTGGTTAAAGATTGGGGGATTGGTATTCTGAAAGTTTTTTTAGCTTGGATCCATGGTGATCCTGGTTTCCATGCCCTTGGTTGTTGAGAGCCATCTGGGCGATCTGTTGAAGTGTTGCATAGTTAGCTTGGCGTTCTGCCATGCTTGCTTCTCTGTCTGCAATGAGATTCTGCAAGATCTGTAGCATTGGGTCTTGCAACAAGCTGCTCCCTCCTTGGTTTCCACGAGTCATCTGAACATTGAGGTAGATAAAGGGATAAGAGGGAAAGTTCTAAGGTTCATGGTTTTGGTTTCAAAGCTAAAACTTTGAGTTAGACTCAGGTTTTGCAACTAACTCCATTTCATTCATGCAAACAAGCACACAATACAACACACACCACAACAATCAAAGGAAAATAGATGGTTTGAAGAACCATTTTGCAAGCTACGATACAGTGGGACCGATACATCTCATGCTACGATAGTGATCTAGTGCATCTACTCATCATCGATGAAGTCGGAGTCCTGATCGTCAGTGTAGAAGTCCACAGCATCCTCCTCCAGAAAGTCATCATCGTTGCTGAGGTAAGAATCCATGTCTCCCTAGATGTCTTCACCCTCCTCTTCTTCCTCCTTTGCTGCAAGCTCAGATTCCTGCTCCTTGACGGTCTTCTCGAGGTCGGCCACCTTCTTGCAAAGACGGGCGATGGTGCGATCCTTCTTTGCACGTTGGCGGCGAAGAGACTAGCGATCCTGGACAAGTAGTGCGAAAGTTTAGGCCTTCTGGTCGGCAATGGCGCGGTTCTGGTTGGCTAACTCTCTAACATTGTCCAGTTCCTGTTGTCTGTTGTGCAGCAAGAAGTCAAGATTCTCCACTTGACGCCTCAACTCTGGGTGACCTGGCATCTCCATCGACATTCCCATGAAGTCGCGTCTTGCATAGTGGGAAAAACGGGTTCCTTGGATTTGGTTGACACTGAGGGCACATAGACGTGCGAGAGCTTCATGCATTGCCCTGGCTAATCCATCTAGCCAGTTGTTCTCTCTCACGAAGAACTGGATTCTCCCGGAAGTTGGTGCTTCGATGATTCCTCTAAGATCCGCGGTGACTAGCCACTGTAAGTCTCCTCCTGGGGGTCCTAGAAGTTGAGCTCCAAGAAACTCCGGATGTGGGTGTTCTAGTAACCCTGACAGTGAATCCAGATCCCTCTCGAAGATCAGCTGACCTCCATTTCCCAACTGGTAGAACTTGTTGAACTGAGTCTCCATCTACAAGAATTAAGGATGAGGAAGTTAGTGAAGTGATCAAGTGTGTCAGATTTTAAGTAGTAATGTAAGAAATTTGAGGAGATGAATTTTTGAGAAAGAATGAATTCACAAGGATAAGAGAGGAGATAGTTTTTCATAAATACTAACTTTGGTTTTGAAACTAAGTTTTTGTTTGGACATCCATTCTAACTAGGGTCTCCTATGGTCAAGATGGCTCTGATACCAACTTGTCAACACCCGGATTTTTAATCCTAGATGCCCGTTATGCCATACCTCGCAATCCCAGGATTACCATTTTTGCGCCACATAACGGATTGGATATCACAGTACATCATCCATTACAAACCATACATAAGGTCTTACATAAATAAGGATCTCATGATCCAGTCTTAATACAACAAGCAGCGGAAATAAAAGGTAAGCGTAGCGGTGGGGTCCATCTTCAGGGGCACAGGCAATGCTGACGAAGGCAGATAGTCCTAGTTATCATAGCCATCCTGCTGGCCATCATCTTGGTAGTCTCCTTCATAGTCTGGCCATGAGAATAGCCAGGGACAAAAGCCATGAGTACTCTTTAAGTACTCACAAACTACCACGAACAAGTAGTATAGTGCTAAGTTAAAGTGCTAACTCTATGTTTAACCATAAAGTTAAGTTTGAAACCTAAGCTGAGTTCAGAAGCAAAGAAAGATAAAATAAAATTCTAGAATCACTTAAGGTGGGAAGATATTGTAATAAACACAACCCTGTTGTGGTCAAGTCAAGATTCATCATTCCTTTCATAAGTTATTTTGAAAACATCTGACAATGAAATAGTATGGCCATTCCAACTGTCCATAACCGCGGACGCGGCTATTCGAATAGTTTGACACTCTGCATAGGTGGTACAGTTTCACCACAAGATTCGATACATCTGTCAGGGATAACCCTGAATCATCATACTTAGTATGTAGATAATCAAACATAACCTTTCCTTTACACACCCTAGTATAAGCACCTCTCCTATGAGCATGGTCTCCCAATCATGACCATCTGTCATCTTGGGCACTCCATAGGTGGACAACATCGAGAGGTAGCCTCAGCTCAAACTTCTCCCGTGAGGCAACTAATACTAATGCATATAAACTTCCGGCTAAGCCTTACCCAATTCAGGTAGTGTGGTTGTACGGTAAATTTGGAATGGTATCGCATCCGAATCCAACCATCAGTTTTGTAAAAGGGTTAAGGCTCATGCCTCAACATTTTCATCATCATAAACCATTTGTGTTTCTCAACACATGTCAAAACATCTCAATAGAATGACTCATCATTCCAAGGTTTTCACAAGTCATTTTCACCAAGTATTCCCATCTAAAGTGACTCAAGTCTTTGATCTACTCTAAACTACTAGGTTAAGAGTGTTCACTAAGGTGGAAATGATGGGATCAATCTCATTCCATAGAATGACATCTACAAGGTTCTATATAGGTCAAGTTTTATACTCTTTATGCTACCTTCTAAACAAGTAAAGAACTTTGGGTAAATTAAAGGAAGTAAAGCTTGGAAAATAATACTTGGGGTAATTACTAGTCAAGGTAGTGTAACTAAAGCAGGCCTAAAGCATCTTTGCTAAACCATCTAGTTTAGTTCTATCTTGCTAAGCATTATACTTGCAAGTGTTATCTTGCATTGTTAATGGTGGCTTGCCTTGGTTGGTGTAGTGGTTGAAGTTTTCTTCTTCTTCTTCTTGGTAGAACTCCTCCTCCTCGTAGACTTGGTCGGTACTATCATCTATAAATACATACGGAGTACACAATCACCAAACAATACGTAACTAGTATAATTAGCAATCTAAGGCATATAGTTGATGATTTATTATCATCACAAGCATCACAAGTTTTATTCAATAGTTTCATCCTTTTTATTTTAGAAAAGTAATTTCTACTCATTGAAAAATTAACTAAGATTAAATATTCACCACCTAAAATATGGGATCATGTGGAAACATGTCATCACCACATATTCTAACATGTGGGAATGTGATTTAAAGGTTCGATCACAATTACTTTGGTTTAAGTTCATTATTTAATGATTTAAAGTGACTAGAAATGCCTATATAGCATGAATTTGGTACCAGTCCAAAGTCATTGCATGTAAACCCTAATATTAATACATATTCAGATAGGTATGGTGAAATGTGATTTTTGAGAGTTGGAATCAACTCAAAAGCTATCTTGGTTGATTTTATAAAAATGTTGCAAGGTGCAAATGCTTCTGTTTTATTATTTTTACTAGGAGAGATCTCTAACTCTAATTGAATTAAATCCAACGGGCTTGGATAGATATTTTCAGTAGCTTTCTAACAAAATTTGAATCACTCCATTTGGATCTGTAAATCTCTCTAAATTGAATTTCAAACTAGGGGACAGAACTAGGTTTAAACTAAAAAGAAAAATCCTAATTCAAACTAACTGGGTTGCGTGGGAACGCTAACGGGCCGGCCCAGTGTCACCCCGCAGCGCGGGGCTCAGTTGACAGGGGTCCACCGGTCAGTGGCTCATAACACGCGAAGCGGTACGGGGCGATATGGGGCGTTGGATTAGAACGGGGATCAACGGCTGGGGATCGTCGTCGACAACGAACTGGTCGCCTGCGAACTCTAACCCTAGCGGCTCGGTAGGGGTGCTCAGGGGGCATACCAGGGGTCCAGCGACGACGGCGAGACAGGCAAACGGACTGGTGGTCGACGGCGAGCTCAGGGACGGTCGAGGCAGCTCCCGGGGTGGTCGCAATTAGCGGCACCCGTCTCCTCTAGAGGCGGCCTGCTCCGGTGCAATTCCGGCGAACGGCTTCTTGCCTTGCTCCGGCTAGAGGTGGGGAATGGTCAGTGAGGTGAGGGGAGGTGAGTGGTGTGCTGCAAATGGCTAGGGGAGGCCTCTATTTATAGGACGACCATGCGACCGAGAGGGGTGGGCGAGTGGCTCCGGCGAGGGCTGCACAGCGTGCTAGCGGCGTGACTTGAGGTAGGGGACGGTCGCTGGTCTTCTGGCAGTGCTCTACGTGATCAATGCGGGACTAGGGGCGGTGGTATGTGGTCCGACGGTGCTGGCGCTCTAAGCGGCAGAGGCGGCGACTTCCACGACGAGCGGTGGCTGTGAGGCGTTGGACCACGAATGGGCGTGTCTGGCGTGTTCCTAGGGTCAAGGAGGAGCGGTGAGCGCGGGCTGCGGTCGAGCGGCGGCTTGTGCACGCGTGTCGGGCACGACGATCTGGCGCGTGCTCGGTCTGGCGCAGACAGGCAGTGCGTAGTGGTTCCTCGGTGGTCCACGGTCTGGCTCGGCTCGGGGAGGGGACAAAGGGTGGCGGTGAGGTGGGAGCTAGCCGCTAGACATGGTGAGAGGGGGCGAGGTGGTCTGCTGCGGTGGTGGCATGGTCGGCCGGCCAGCATGTGCTCGGCATGGCATGTCATGATCACTAGGGGATAGGAGAGGGGCTTTAAATGGCCTAGTTAGATCATTTGGGGACAGAGGGAGGTTTTTGGGGAAAATTGCGTGCAAAACCCTGTTTCAAATAGTGAGCTATGTTTAGAGTTTAAACCATGCATGCCAAGTGTTTGATGAAATGGCCGCAAGAACTTTCTTTTTCAATTTTGAAAAGATTTTTGGTGGGTGTGCTAGTACTAAGCTTGAGACTCTGTGGGTGCTTGGGTTTTGAAATTTGAGCTTGTTTGAGTGGTTTTTGAAATAGTGGGATCTTCCCATATGAAATAGATTCAATTTTCAAATGCCAATTAAATTTAGTATTTGAATGTTTTTGGCAGATCACAAAGTGGGTCTTGGTACATCATTATGTGTACTAGCAAGGGGTGCAAAGATCCACATTTGTTTCTGTTAGGTTTTGAGTACTAGGAATAGCCAAAGTAGGCATGGTAGTTAATTTGGCACAAATGACCATTATCTTCTTTTATTCATTTTGATTTGTTTTTCTTTGGTATTTGTTTGGGAATGATTTAGATGATGTTTATTTCACCTAAGAATCATTTTACAAGCAATGGATTACAGAACCATGGCAATTCAAACAACTCCTATTTTAAATGCACATACACATGAATGCTTTCATATTTTTAATTAGAAAAGTTTTTGTTAACCCTAATTTTGAGGATTTGGGTCTTAATAACCTTGGATTATAGTTTTGGGATGTTACAATCCCCAAAAAATAATGCAAGTCACCTAGATCGTTTAATGCAAATGTTGCCCCTAAATCTTAAAGGAGTGCATTGATGGAACTAGTGAGTATGATATCATCAACATATACTAGCAGGAACATAGTGATACCTGACTTGTTATAAATAAATAAAGATGTGTCAGCTTTGGATGGCAAGAAACCAAACTCTTGAAGTTTTGAACTCAACTTGGCGAACCATGCTCTTGGTGCTTGCTTGAGACCATACAGTGAATTTTCCAATTTGCACACATGATATAGTGCATTAGGATCTTCATAACCAGGTGTATGTTTCATATAAATCTCTTCTTCTAGAACACCATGGAGAAACGCATTCTTCACATCTAGCTGTCTTAGGCTCCATCCTCTGGACACAGAAACAGCTAAAACAAGTCTGATAGTAGCAGCTTTAACAACATGACTAAAAGTGTCCTCATAATCTATGCCATATCTTTGCTTAAATCCTTTTGCCCCTAATCTAGCCTTGTGCCTATCAATAGTTCCATCGGCTTTTCTTTTGATTCTATAAACCCATTTGCAATCTATGAGGATTATTCCCCTTTTATGTGGAACTAAATGCCAGATTTTATTTGAAACTAAGGAACTATATTCATCATCCATAGCAAGTTTCCAATCTTTCCTATTTAATGCTTCTTGCAAGTTTTTCATTAGATGAGATAGACAAGCCATAGCGTACTGTACCATCCGTATATACCTTCGGTTTGCTATTAGCTGTTTCTGCTCGAGTGCAATGAATAGTACCTTCAGGAGCTGGTGCAATTGAAGTTGTCGTAGAAGATCCAGCCTCGTGGGAATCAGACGAAGTAGGTAAAGTCGACAGCTCATGTCGCTCGTGTCGATGCACTCGGGTCAGCTCGTCTTCGCGCGTGCGTGCATGCCCACGAGCGGGAGACGCTCCCATTGGCCCACCGGGCGGAATAGAAGCGGGATTAGCTCTTGTTGGCCCACCTGGCCTGATAGGAGCTGTCCCTCTCCATCGAGTGGGGAGGCCTCTTGCGTGCGTTGATCGCGACACGGCAGTGCGCGACTGCCTAGCCTCTTCGGTCGTCATGGGGGCACGCGATGTGACAGTCACGTCCGCGTCATCTGCTTGCACTTCGTGCGATGAGGTACCGCTCAATTGGCTAGCCCGCAACTCTGACGCGTCCATTGTAGCCCGATTTTCCATGCATGACGATCCCGAGGCTTCGGAAGGATCCGCTCCGTGTCCTGCGCCATTGTCGTGTAGCGACTCTTCAGTCTCTGAATTTTCTTTCGTTTTAGCGTCATTTGACTCCAAATTTTCTTCTGTTAACTGCGGCTGCACCTGTGGAGTTTGTACATGAACCAAAACAGTAGTAGGAGCATTAGGTGTTAGATCAATGCATTGTTCCTCCACTTGATCTATGTCCGGCTGATTTTGGAGATGGTCAGGTAAAAGGAGAATCTCTCTATGGAGAAGAGCGTCGGCATTAGGATGAAGTTTGGTGAAGGGAAAAACGGATTCGTAGAAGACGACGTCACGGGATATATAGACATGCCCTGTAGAAACCTCAAGACACTTAACTCCTTTGTGCAAGTTGCTATAGCCGATGAAAACATATTGTGTAGAACGAAAAGATACTTTTCTAGTGTTGTATGGATGAGGTTTGGCCAACAGGCACAACCAAACACACGCAAGGAGGAATAGTCAGGTGTTTCTTTTAAAAGGCATTCCATTCGGGTTTCATTGTTGATAACCTTAAAAGGGAGCATGTTGATAAGATGTGTGGCAGTCAGAAAAGCTTCATCCCAAAATTTTAATGGCGTACATGCATTTGCAAGGAGAGCGAGCCCAACCTCAACTATATGGCGATGCTTGCGTTCTGCTGAGTCATTTTGTTGGTGGGCGTGTGGGCACGACACATGATGGGAAATTCCCACTTTTGAAAGAAAAGATTGAGTTTTTCATATGCGCCGCCCCAATCCGTTTGCATAGCAATAATTTTTCGATTAAATTTACGTTCAACAAGGTTTTGGAAATTCTGAAAGACTTGAAAGACTTTAGATTTCTTTTTGGGAAGATAGATCCATGAAAATTTACTATATTCATCAATGAATCTTACATAGTATGAAAAACGACCAACAGAAGTAGGTGCCTTTCCCCATACATTGGAGAAGATAAGTTCTAATGGAGCGGTCGACACACTAGTGGATCTAGTATAAGGAAGTTGATGACTTTTTACTCGTTGACATGAATCACACACAGACTCAATACTAGACTTATTTGAGCATGGAAGTTCAAATTTTCTAAGAACTCGTTGAACAATTTTAAAGGAAGGATGACCCAACTGATCATGCCACCTTGTAGCTGAAGGCTTGGTGGCGCTAAATACTTGTTTATTTTGACTTGATGACGATGGCACCAAGGGATAGCGGCCATGGGTGCATCGACCTTTAAGAAGTACCTTCTTCGTTTCCTAATCCTTTACTTAAAAATGCCACGGGTGAAATTCAACAAAGACATTGTTGTCTCGAGTGAGACGATGAATAGAGACATTTTTGTAGCACTAGGAATGTGAAGACTAATATCCATACCTCTCCCACAGGGGTCACATGGCCATCCAGGTCCCTCTGTCGATCATTGGTGCGGGAGTGTCCCGACCATGTCTGGAGTGTTCCCGAACCGTGGGGTATCATGCTTTAAGGGCTTGATGATGCTTAGAGAGTGTTTATAGGATCGGTGGAATCACCGAAGAAGAAAAGGGGGAAAACCAGAAGGGTTTCGGTAAGTCCGGAGGTTGTCTGGAGTGGAGGTGGAAGGTGTTCCATGGCCACGGAGATTGAATGATATGTGAATGAATGTTAAATATTGATTTAATCATTTATTCATAATTATTTAATAAAGAGAAAATCAATTAAAGGTCAAAAAGGCTTAATGGGCCAATTTCCGGAGGAAGAGGGCCCATTAGGGAAAGGAGAGAGGGAGAGGCGCCAAGGGGGCTGGCCGGCCGGGCCTAGCCCCCCCGCGGGGCCCACTAGGGGCTGGCCGGCGACCACCCCACCCGCTCCTCTTCTTTAGTCCCACCCCGGGACTTTGAGGGAGGTAGTACCTCCCCTCCCCCTATATATAGTGGGGTATTTGGCCTAGAAAAATACACCAATAATCAATAAAGGTCTCCCTACTTTTGGGAGGACCTCCAATTGATATTTTCTCTCTCCCCCTCTCTCTCGTGACCGTGGTCCCAAGTCTGGACTGCGCGAGCGAGAGACATCTTCACCGCAAAGCGCCGTCGCGCTGCGGGATTCGGATCCGAGAGCTCTACCTCCGCAACTGTTGCTGGATCGGGGAAGCGGGAGTCATCGTCAGGCACCGGACATGTGTAACTCCCCGCGAGGTGTCGCACTTGAGGCACTCAAGTCGTTGTAGCTAGAAGGAGCGAAAGGACTTCATCACGACCTTGAGGTCGGCTTTGGATCGTCTACATCAACCACGCTCTCCTGAGTGTTGAGAACGCTTTTCGGTCTTCAAGGCTAAGTTTGCGAAAAGCCCCTCCCGTTACTGTATTACTAATAGATAGGTCCTAGCAGCTTCAGGGGTTCAGGGGCATAGAGTAAAATTTATTGTTTTCATGCGCGGAACCCCTACAGTGGTATCAGAGCTAGATCTGTGCGTAGTAATGCTAGTACGGGTAGAACACACGAGATGTAGCGTGTGGGCGTTGATCTTTTAGTTGTTACCCTCCCATGTGTACTTATGTAATGCTTGATGAAGCGGCCCCCAACCGACTTTACGCGTTCATTCGCGAGACTGGTCCACGCTTGACATACATCTTGTACCGTATAAAGTGGCTTAGGGGGTGTCTGTCTCTCTCGCATTAGTTGGTATACCATTTGCAACGGAGGGCCCCGAAAGGGGTGTAGTAGAGACAACTACTTGATCAGCGTTGTGCTGAAAGTTCGTAGGTAAGAATGATTCTTCTGCGAAAGCCCATTCAGCCACGTAAAACATGCAAAGATAAAGTAGAGGCGTCTAACTTTGTTTTGCAGGGGGCGTTGCTTTGTGATATGGTTGTGGCAAGGGTAAAGTGATCACCTTCTGTTACGTAGTAGTAGATAGTCACGGGTGTGACGGACTACCACGCCAGAATGACACCGGTACCCTGGTGTCTACGGCGCCGGAACCCTGGCGTCGGAACCCGATGACGGTGGATGGAGATCACGATGTGAAGGACCATATCACATAGCATTTACATTCAGTGTTATTCTTTGTATGTCTTATTGTGTGCTAGTATTAGATACTCGACGGTAGCCTAATAAGATGATCCCTGTTAAAATTACCAACGATTGTGTTCCCCCTTAGTGTGCACACCAAGAAAGTTCTTCGGTATGAGGCAGGCCACGATGATCGGGTGTCAGACATATCTACGTTCACATATAGTGGGTGTAAGCCATGTTGCACAGCGAAAACACTAAGGTTGAGTTGGCGAGCCTAGCACGTACAGTCATGGCCTCGGAACACGGATGGTCGAAAGATCGAGCATGAGTCGCATGAATGATGTGACCGACGTTTAGCGTCCACCCTTGAACCCACATTGATGGTCGTGATGATCGGGGGATATGTGGCTGATAGGGGTCGTGTTATCACTAGGAACCCTCACTAGGGATAGGTGTTTCTGAGTGGAGTTATTATTAACTCATTTAATTATAAACTTAGTCTAAATTCCTTTTGCAATTATGAATGTAGATGGGATCTTTCGTGTTGACAGTTGAATGGTTAGAAGGAGAGAAGCTCATATTAGATGGATCAAACTTCTCCATTTGGGTTGCCAGTTTCCATGTTCTCCTTAGCGAGAACGACATGGTCGACTACATACTCGACGGGATGGATTTGGATCTGTCCACGGACCTTGAGACCCCAGAGGAGCGGAAAGACCTCTATCTCCGTCGTGAGATGGCCTCCTATATTTCAGTTGTGATGCGTTTCGGAATGGTGGACGAGCTGTGGCCTTTCGTGGGTGATGTCAACCCTCGTTCGGTGATGCTACAGCTTAGGACACATTTCGTGGAGCAGACACGCATGTGGGAGCATGAGCTGATGGGAGACTTCCTCTCCATTAAGATAGACGAGAACTCATCACTGGACAACCACTTGAAGCACATGCATGATGTGTACATGAGTCCATCATACTTCCTGGACGTCTGGATTACAGGCTCTTTTGCAAATGCTGCTGTGCTGCGGTCGCTGCCACCAAGCTACCAAGCACAAGTCAGGACTTGCGTAATGAGGGGCGACACGCAAATGGAGTTCCACTGGTTCATGACACATCTCAGGAATGTGTTGGTTGAACCAGATGTCGCTCAGGTCATCAACGACAAAGGTATATATTTGATATATAGTTTTATAAATGTTATAATCTTGCAAACACATTGCAGTGTTAAGTATATCTGATACTTGATCTGTTTTGGTGAAAACAAAGCCTTCTGCATGAGAGGTGCTTGCTGGAGAGGAGGTGACGTTGCGTGTTGATGGCAAGCATGATGATGATGGCTGACGACACTCTCCCTCGACATTTATCACTTAGTTTGTGTTTTCGGATGATTAATGTAATCAAGAGATTGTGAACTTCTTTAGTGTGTCTTACACTTCGTGAGATGGTTATTCATATCAGTTTGTAACAAACGGTTGTTCCACTTTTCTATTCGTGTTCATATCTTGTTTGATTACTTGTGAATTATCCTTGTTGCTTGAAACTAATTGATAATGCATGAACATTTGTAAAACATTCAAATGCCTTATTTAAAATACCCAATTTAATGATATGTTCATTAATGAATGAAAACCATTGTTTAAAATCAAAGTTATGTGATAATATGTGAAAGTCATTTGATTTCTTGTCACATATAAAATCATGCCTAAGTTCGGCAAATTAAATTGAACACCGTGTATTACTTGAATACAAAGTGTTTGATGAATTGTTAAATAGAATACATATTCGATGTATTGTGTTTTAACGAAAAATGGTAATTATCATTAATTGATTGTTTAAATGTGTAAAGTAAGTTTACCAAAGAAAACATGAATATGAAACTATTTGAGTTGATCAAAGTGTTTCATCAAGAAAGGGTATGAATGTAAAAGAGAATCCAATTACTATGATTTGATAAATAGTAATGAAATTCAACTTTATAAGAGTGGCATAAAAGAAATTGTGGAATGCAAAGTGTTTTTGAAACGTCAAAATACAAAGCATCACAATGTGATATTAGATATCAAAGGGGTTGTGTAGTGTAGATGTAGAGACCATTAGTTAGAAATAGTTAGCACTCAATTAGAATGTAGTAAATCATTTGAATTCGTGAAAGTTTTGGGGTTATTCGATATAACCAAAACAATAGCAAATAAGTCCTTGTAGTGTATTCATTGGAAACTTTGAATACGAAATCCATAGCTAAGACCAAAAGGAAAGCAAGATTCGTATTGCTTGGATTTTGGTGCATTCTTGAGAAAGCTCACTTTTGGTGATGTTTCTCAATTATGAAGCAAATGGAAAATAGTGTAAAACGTGATGAGGATTCAAAACCCTACATCAGAGTGTTGAGAAGCGCAACGGACAATTTTCCTGAACGATTCTCTTCACAGAAGGAAAGAATCAATGATTTTGATCATTGTGTTTTTTCCCTCCACTATTGTTTTTCACTACATGAAATAGGATTCAAAATGTAAATCCATATCTTGTATGGAGACATTTGTGAATCGTTTGTCATGATTCTTGGAATATGACATACCTACGAACTACAGAGGAAATAATGGTAAACTAAATTATGAGAAATCCTAAAAGTAAAATTCCCTTGAGATTAGAAAGCAATTCGTTGTTGAATCTCACAAGTAAAGGGGTTACTTGGAATTATCACAAATGACTGCAAAGCCATAGTGGAAAAGGGGTGAATGACAAAAGCACAATTTGTCAAGTGTTGGAGAAATTCAAATGAATTTGATTCATGTATGCTAAATGTCTAGTGGATTTAAAACTAGTAAAGTACTAGTATCTCATAGTAAAACTCCAAGTTTGATATTTGATCAAAAGATTTTGAAGTTGTTCAAAATAGTAAGGAGATATGAAATTTGCATAAAATTGAGAGGGAGCTACGAAAGTCTTCCTGAAACAATATGTGATTGACATATTTTTGAGTGGGAGCAACATAAGTCTCAAATTCAAATATGTAGGAACATATTTTGAGTGGGTGTTTATAGGAGTAATTCTTAAGTATGTTAAGGATGAAAGTGCAAATACTTATAAATAATGATTTATAAGATGTAGAAGTTGATAATAGGTGTATTAGGATATTATGTAGTATTCCTTAAGAGATTCTGAAAAGGGTTTCAGGATAGAAGTTAATTAAGGAACCAGTCCTTAATAACTCAAATTAGGAATAGCATTAAGTTTTACATCGATGGTTGAAAGAAAGAAAAGGATGATCATCATCCACTATGTTAATACATAGGTTCTATCTTGGTAAACCATGATGATAACTTAACATAATATGTGATCCAAATAAGGAATGTTTGAAAGTGATTAAGTTCGAATCACAGAATGTGGAGCTAAGTTTGTCCGTAGTGTCTAGTAGAGAACTGTGGACATATTTTCCAAATCCATAAAGGAAAACATATCTTAAAGCATAAATAGTTATGTTATAAGGGAATATGTTGGAAACTCCTGTAGATACCAATTAAAGTCAAGTAGGAAGCGAGGTGAACAAAGACATCGAAAGTTGCACAGAGTGCACTAGTGTTTCAATGAATACATTTATAATAATAGATAAGGGTACCATCTAAAGTGTTGTATAATGTTATGGCGGGGCTAGTTCGCTTTTAACGTAGAATGATGTGTCCCAGGGCACAGTGCCCATGAGAAATCCCTCGAGGTTGATCTAACATCACTGTAGGCTCCTGGAATCAGGCCTCGTTCTGCTGCCATAACGACGATGCATACACAAAGATGCTATCATGTGATGATAAAGTATTAATGTCAATTAAGGTGACATTACTAAGTTGCAAAGGATTTGGGACTGTAAAGTACAGACCCAAGACTCAACCTCTTCCATGAGCAAGCATGTTTAAGGTACCAGGTATATGGTGCCAATGATTTAGAACAAATGCAGCTAGTGTATTTGTACTCTAGTGCAAGTGGGAGACTGCTGGAAATATGCCCTAGAGACAAATAGTAGTAAGCAGTATTATCATATTTCATATAGTTTATGATTAAGTTTTATATCATGCTATAACTGTATTGAGTGGAAACATCAATACACGTGTGATATACAAACAACCAGGGGTTCCAAGTGAAACTCTAGTCACTAGTTCATTGGTCAACAGATGATCAAGTTTCCTGATCATGTGGCATTTATGCCAGTTGGAAATGAGGTCATCTCATTCAGAGAATGAGATGATGAACCAATACCCAACCTAAACATCGTGACCAGATCATGTCACGAAGTTCAAGTTACGATGATTAGAAATGGATCCTCGCAGACTATTCCTTAGACCGTGAGGTTATATCAATCACTGTCTCCTGAGAGTACTTAGATAGCATCAAACACCATCTGGTAAAACAGTGGTTATAAAGGTGTGTTCAGGTATTCGTAGGAAACCGTAGAGGCAATCTATGTCAAGAGCGGGATTTCTCCGTCCATGTGACGGGAAGATACTCAAGGGCCCACTAGAAGAAGTTATATCCAATAGCTGCGCAGCGTGTGATTAGATCACGGGGATATCACTTGTCGGAACGAGTCAAGTAGCATTGTTCAGTAACGAGATTGAATATGACACGGTGATGTCATTGATCAGATCTCGGGCAATCCAAGTATCGAGTGACAAAGGGAATAAGATACGACTGTCCCGGTTCAAACGACAAAAGATCTTCCTGGAACGCACAGGGGTCACATGGCCATCCAGGTCCCTCTATCGATCATTGGTGCGGGAGTGTCCCGACCATGTCTGGAGTGTTCCCGAACCGTGGGGTATCACGCTTAAGGGCTTGATGATACTTAGAGAGTGTTTATAGGATCGGTGGAATCACCGAAGAAGAAAAGGGGGAAAACCAGAAGGGTTTCGGTAAGTCCGGAGGTTGTCTAGAGTGGAGGTGGAAGGTGTTCCATGGCCACGGAGATTGAATGATATGTGAATGAATGTTAAATATTGATTTAATCATTTATTCATAATTATTTAATAAAGAGAAAATCAATTAAAGGTCAAAAAGGCTTAATGGGCCAATTTCCGGAGGGAGAGGGCCCATTAGGGAAAGGAGAGAGGGAGAGGCGCCAAGGGGGCTGGCCGGCTGGGCCTAGCCCCCCCGCGGGGCCCACTAGGGGCTGGCCTGCGACCACCCCACCCCCTCCTCTTCTTTAGTCCCACCCCGGGACTTTGAGGGAGGTAGTACCTCCCCTCCCCCTATATATAGTGGGGTATTTGGCCTAGAAAAATACACCAATAATCAATAAAGGTCTCCCTACTTTTGGGAGGACCTCCAATTGATATTTTCTCTCTCCCCCTCTCTCTCTCGTGACCGTGGTCCCAAGTCTGGACTGCGTGAGCGAGAGACATCTTCACAGTGGAGCGCCGTCGTGCTGCGGGATTCGGATCCGGGAGCTCTACTTCCACAACTGCTGTTGGATCAGGGATGCGGGAGTCATCGTCAGGCACCGGACGTGTGTAACTCCCCGCGAGGTGTCACACTTGAGCCACTCAAGTCGTTGGAGCCAGAAGGAGCGCAAGGACTTCATCATGACCTTGAGGTCGGCTTCGGCTCGTCTACATCAACCACGCTCTGCTGAGCGTTGACAACGTTTTTCGGTCTTCAAGGGTAAGTTCATGAAAAGCCCCTCCCGTTACTGTATTACTAATAGATAGGTCCTGGCAGCTTCAGGGGTTCAGGGGCGTAGAGTAAAATTTATTGTTTTCATGCGCGGAACCCCTACATATTCCTCTTCATCACCGAAGTAGCGGTGCCAGCACTTCCAGGCAGGGTGGCCTGACTTGCCACAAATCTGGCAGATGATGCGGTCGTCCTTTCCCTTGCCATTGCCTCCTCCACAATGGTTGATGCTATCGTCGCCACCTTGTTGTGGGCGTCCTTGGTTGCGAACATAGCCACGACCGCTGCCACCACGACCACGGGGAGCACCTCGACCACCATGGCATCTTCCGCGTCCACGGGCAGCAGTTATGGCGGAGGAGTGCCTGCCGTCGATGCTGATGCCGAGCATCTCCATGTGGTTGTCGTACACCATGACCTGGGCATACAGCTCGGCAACGGTGAGTTCCTTGTCGGGGTTGGCCCCGATGGTGGCGAAGAGGGGGTTGTAGGGATCGTCGAGCCCCGCGAGGAGATACTCCACAAGTTCGTCCTCCTCGATCTTTCGGCCCGTCGCAGCGAGCTTGTCCGCCACTGCCTTGACCGCAGCGAAGTACTGTGGTGTGTTCTTGCCTTCCTTCTTGGTGTTGGCGAGCTTGACCTTGAGGTTGGAGATGTAGGTGCGGGATTGTGCGGCGAACATCGTCGTGATCGCCTTCCAGACTTCGGCCGACGACTTCATCCCGATGCAGGAAACCATGATCTCCTTTGTCAAAGAATTTAGTAAGTAGGAGAGTACCTGCTGATCAGTTTGAACACAGGCTTCATATGCCGAGTTGTCCACCTCTTCACTTCCCTTGCCTTCGCTTTTTTCGACGGTGAGATTCTTGGCCGGCGTCTTGCTAGTTCCATCGAGGAACCCCATCATCCGAGCGCCACGGACGGCCGGGAGAGCCTGTGTTTCCCACAGGAGGAAGTTCTCCCAGTTGAGCTTCTCGGCGGTGCCTTGGCTTGGGAGAGTGTTGGCCATGGGGCTGGTGGAAGAGGATGGATTTCTCATGGCGGTAGATGTGTTTGGTGGAAGAAGTAGCTCTGATACCATGTGATGTTTTAGATTAAACGATGCACTTTTTCTCGTGCTCGGTCACATGTTAATATTGTCCGAGGTATAACCATCGGGGGCGTTTACATCAGGAGGATACGAAGAGATGAGGAGAGATCGATCCTATCAGATTAGATCGATCGTAATTCTACCAAACTCTGGTCCTATCTAGTCCTATCTCCTTATCGCTCCGTTAAACACATATACGCACACACGCATGCACACGTTACACGCACGCACGCGTACGTTACAAGGAAGCATACACACATATGTCAACGATCGCTAACATGGCCAACCAAATTTTCCGTCTGACATTTATTGAATGGTGTTATATGTTGATCCAAATTCTATAAAGTAGAGCCCAACTTCTGACGGAGCGGAGCGAGGCCCGTCGCCGGAGGCTTGGGCCGATGCGGATAGACCGAGGCGTAACATAGTTCCACCTCATCGTTTAATTGAAGAGTGTAATCTTGCTCATTATGCTTTGAGTTGTGCTGAACAGGTGGAGCATGATACTGAACCTGCTACATACAATGAGGCTGTTGCATCCGTTGACCGCGAGAAGTGGGTTTCTGCTATGCAAGAAGAGATGCAATCCATTGATAAGAATGGCACATGGGAAGTTGTGCACTTTCCTAAATAGAAGAAGGTCGTCTGCTGTAAGTGGATATATAAGAGAAAAGAATGTTTGTCTCCTAATGAGCCTCCAAGGTTTAAGGCAAGGTTAGTAGCATAGGGTTTCAGCCAGATTCCAGGTATTGATTATAATGATGTTTTCTCTCCGGTTGTGAAGCATAGCTCTATTCATACTTTCTTTGGTATTGTTGCTATGCATGATCTTGAGCTTGAGCAGCTAGATGTAAAGACTGCTTTTCTGCATGGTGAACTGGAGGAGGAATTTACATGGACCAACCTGAAGGATTCATAGTTCCTTGAAAAGAGGATTTTGTGTGCAAATTGAAGAGGTCGATTTATGGTTTGAAGCAATCTCCAAGACAGTGGTACAAAAGGTTTGATTCATTTATGATCTCACAAGGTTTTAAGAGGTCTCAGTTTGATAGCTGTGTTTATATTAAGTTTGTTGATGGATCACCTATTTACTTGCTTTTATATGTTGATGATATGTTAATTGCTGCCA
Organism: Avena eriantha; assembly: GCA_910589775.1. Taxonomy (NCBI): domain Eukaryota; kingdom Viridiplantae; phylum Streptophyta; class Magnoliopsida; order Poales; family Poaceae; genus Avena; species Avena eriantha. The sequence goes on along the minus strand of OU342742.1, from coordinate 423,244,575 downwards.
AGAGCATAAAAGAAATCACTACTTTGAAGGCACACCTAAGTAGTGAATTTGAGATGAAAGATCTTGGTGCTGCTAAGAAAATCCTAGGTATGAAAATTAAACGGGACAGAAAATCTAGGTTGTTGTTTCTTAGTCAGCAAACTTACATTGAGAAAGTTCTTCAACGTTTTAATATGCATGATGCAAAGTCAGTTAGTACTCCTGTTGCTCCTCACTTTAAATTGTCAGCATTGCAATGTCCTAGTTCTGATGAAGATATTGAGTACATGTCTCGAGTTCCTTATTCTAGTGCTGTTGGTTCCTTGATGTATGCCATGGTTTGCTCTCGCCCTGATTTATCGTATGCTATGAGTTTAGTGAGTCGTTACATGGCTAATCCTGGTAAAGAACATTGGAAAGTTGTTCAGTGAATTTTCAGGTACCTCCGTGGCACATCCAACGCTTGCTTGAAGTTTGGCAAGACTGATGAGGGACTCGCAGGCTATGTGGATTCAGATTTTACTGCCGATTTGGATAAGAGGAGGTCCCTCACAGGTTATGTGTTCACGGTAGGTGGATGTGCCGTGAGTTGGAAGGCAACGCTGCAACCAGTTGTTGCTCTATCTACAACCGAAGCAGAATATATTGCTGTTGCTGAAGCTTGCAAAGAGTCTGTTTGGTTGAAAGGTTTGTATGCTGAGCTTTGTTAGGATGATTCTTGCATTAACCTGTTCTGTGACAGTAAAAGTGCTATTTACCTTACTAAGGATCAGATGTTCCATGAGAGAACAAAGCACATTGATATCAAGTACCATTATGTTCGTGATGTTATTGCACAAGGTACACTGAAGGTATGCAAGATAAGCACTCATGATAATCCTGCTGATATGATGACAAAGCATGTTCCTATTGCTGCTCAAACTTAGTTGGTATAACTGCTTAGCCCAAGTGGCTATTAGAGCCGAAAGTGTTTTCTTTGTTTGTTCAGGGAGATGATTATTGTTGATGCTACAAGAAGGAATTTGTCTCAAGGTGGAGTTTGTTATATGTTGATCCAAATTCTACAAAGTAGAGGCCAACTTCTGACGGAGCGGAGCGAGGCCCGTCGCCGGAGACTTAGGCCGATGCGGAGGCTTGGTACGGATCGTTGATGACCTAGGTTACCACCGTTATATATACCTCTTGTAAGCCGCCAACTGGGATAAGTTGCATCTGTGAAATCCCCGGCGTTGTGTAAACACTCCTCGTTATAGTGAAGTTTCGCTGGCAGGCGCCCGTGGTTTTTCCCTTCTCTTTGTTGGAGAGGGTTTTCCACGTTAAATCTGTGTCCCCCTTGCTGCGATTTTATTTTCGTTCTTCGTTTACTTGTTGCAAAGCTAACAAATGGTTTTGCCCCTGATCTTTGGCATTATTACAGGGACTGCCAGCACCTAAGTCAAACTGAGCATTTCGAAAAAAAGACCCCGACCCTGCTGCTACTTCTCCGCGCAGGATTTCTCCACGTCCCCAGCGACCACTGGCCAGAGCTTGGAGGTGGAGGAGCTCTCCCGTTGGTTGGAGGCCAACAGCGCTGGTGTCGAGCTTGGTGGCGGGGACGTTGAGGAGGCGGCCACGATGGTCGCCGACACGGCATCGGGCATGCGCATGAGATGTGCTAGGATGCGAGCGAAGGAACTCCTACAGGCAGTGGCGGATCCAATGGGCAATGCGAGGTGGGCTATGGCATACCCTGGGCCCAGCCGCACAACCTGCATGGACGATTAATCACGGTGAGCTAATTAATGCATGCAGCCTGCATGTGTCCTTTAGGATTAGAATTTGGTGCTTAATTATATGTTTGTTAGTTACACACAACCTTTGACAACTAATCTACTTGGATGTTAATCAAGATGTGGTGAAACTCACGTGTAAAACTGAAGGATAAAGTCATGCACGAAGTTAGTTTGCTAGTAATGGATTTGTCCTGATTAGCTATGACGACTAATAAAACGAGATTTTAGCTACTGTACAAGCACTTTTCTTCGTAGCTCGTACCCTGTTTTTTGGCAAACTACTCCCTTCATTAAACATTGTAACAATACAAGATTGGAATATAAAGCCCCAATTAGAAAGCGCAAAGCTGGAACCAAAAGTGCGTAAACTCGGAGGAAGTCGCTCAAGATCACAGATGGAGCCAACCAGCCATTGCTTATCCGATGACATCTCGGACTCGAAGATACTGCATATCCAATCCCCAAGGGCCTCCAATGTGATGCATACCAGATGATGCCCGCTCGGTGGCTCTTCCGACGGGATTTCTGGCGTTTGCATGCACTAGAGGTTTTCATGAGTTGAGCTGTAGATTTTGTGGAAGCCTCACCAAGCTCAACACCTGAGGGTCTCTAAATCTGAGAATCGGCAACTGAGGCTTTGTCATGCATCTCTGGCCAATCCCGAACAACGTAAAGATAACGCCTTCACCCTGGAAAACATCTAACAAATAAAACATGCCGCAGCAACAACTTGGAAGAAATTTCCAGCCGGGACAGGCTCCATGTAGCCAGAACCCCTTGGAACTAATCTGGGGAAAGCAAATCCTCCCCTGGCGCAAAAGAAAAGCATGCAGTACATCACCAGGAATGAAGGGAAGAGCCAAACCAAAGAAAGAGCACGCATGCTCCACACCCAAATCGGAAAGGGATTAGATTGGTAGGATCAGAACGCCAGTGCTGCATGATTTTGAAGACAAGAACCGGCAAAAACGAAAGAAATATGTAGAGATTTAAAGGACATAGACAGGGACGGGCGGCCGGCAAGGATCCGGTTAGCTGGAGGTTATTCAAGGGAGGAGCTTCAGATCGAGACTCACCATGACTCAGGACAACCGCAGCAACATCAAGAAACGATTGGAAGCAGGGCCGCCGGCTTCTCCACACCGACGTGGAACTCCACAAACAGAACGGCATAAGGCCGGAAGACCGGGACACACCACGATTCAAAGAATATATAGAGGGAGGGGCGGCGCCGAGCTCCTCTCCCACCCTTCTCCGGTCGGACGAGCTGGCGGAGGAGAGGGGGAGAGGAGGCGTCGGGGATTCGCAACGCACCAGCGAGCTCGAGTGGCCCTCAAAAGGCCGGGGCCTTCCGCCAAATTTTGATCCCAGTGGCGTCTTCTAATTTGGTTTTGACGTCGGCGCGCGCTCAATTTACCCGGCGCGTCCGGTCGAAACCCAATTCCAAGGGAGGCTAGCGAGGGCGCCGGAGGGCGGAAAAAAGTTCAGCGGGCAGCTTTGTCGGTGATCTAGTTGAAATTATTTTTTTTCCACCAAGATTAGCGTCGGTTCCCTCTAAGATTAGCCCCTATCTCCCCCTCCCCTCCCGCCTCGCCTCCCACTCTCGCCATTTTCCAGCGAAAAACAGATCGCGCCACCATGCCGCCGAAGAAATACGTCGCTCCCCGCACGACGACAGCAGCGCCGCCGGCGAAGAAGAGGGGCAAGCCGGAGAAGGAGCGACCGGAGGGGATGACGAACGCGGAGTGGGCGTTCGATCTGCAGGACCGGCAGGTCGAGAACGCCAGCCGCCGACAGAGAAAGCTCGGGGCGAGGAAGAGGCGGGCCTCGGAGGCTCTGGCCGCGGAGGTACTCATGGCGCAGAGAGCCGCCCACATGGCGGGCATGCCGAGCTTTCCCCCACACGCGTTGGGGAGCCAAGGGAGTGTCTCGTCGCCATCGCCATCTTCCGCAACAACCCAGGCTGGGACGATATCCCAGGATAGCCAAGGTGTACCCAAGCTATCTCGCTTCTCGCCATGCGGGCCACTCGACCCGGCCGGCAACTTCAACCCCAATGCCTTCAGCACCGTCAACCTCAACGCCAGCTTCAACCTAGCCACCTCTCCCGCTCTCCGCCGCCCCCTCTTCCACGGCGGTATGCCCACCACCGCTGTTAGCAGCGGCAGCAGCCATTATGGCCGACATCATCAACGGTGGGGGGCTCGGCACCGACACCATTATGGCCGACATTATCAACGGCGGGGGGCTTCCACCATCCTACATGCAGGAGGAGGCGGAGGCCTACGACGGCCGCGACGACAGCCAAGAGCCTTGGGAGAACAAGGCCTGCGCGTTCGCCGAGGACGACAAGGAGGAGGTGCAGGTGCCCGTGCCGGTGCCCATGCCCGAGGAGGTGCCCGTGGTCAAGAAGAAGAAGAACGGTGGCCGTGGCCCGAAGTGGAGCTCACGGGAGGACGAGTGCCTCGCTGAGGCTTGGAAGTCGGTCAGCATCAACCCCTTCACCGGCGCGAACCAGAGCTCCGAGGCCTACTGGCTGCGCGTCAAGGAGGCGTACGACGAGCGGCGGCCCTTGGACCCCTACTTCAATGACTTGTATCACGACCGCGACGACTCCGGCATGTCGCACCGCTGTCACATGATCCAGCATGCTTGCAATAAGTGGCATGGTGTCGTGGAGGAGGTGCGTTGTGTCCATGTCAGCGGCACCAGCTTAGAGGACCGAGTAAGTGAACTCACCGTGTCCATTGTCCATTGTAGCCTAGTGTTTGGTCGCCGGCCATTGATCATGGTTGTTTGTCCGTTGCATTGCATTGCTTTCGTAGATGCACGCCAGATCACCGCCTACCGCGAGGACAACGGCGACGTCGAGTTCAAGTTCATCCATGTGTTCGTCAGGATCGAGATGTGCGACAAGTGGACCGAGACGCGCACGGCGCTCGCCAAGGGAAAGTACGACCCCGACGCACCATCAGCTCTCTCCTCGGGAGGCCGTCCGATCGGGCAGAAGAAGGCCAAGGTGGCGAGGGATGCCGCGCCGGCCATCGAGAAGCTGCACAGCGCGATCATGGCTTGCATGGCGGATGCCGCCTCGCACACTGCCGAGAGGGCAGAGCAGGCCGCCAAGATGGAGCAGGTTGCCGTGGTCAGGTGGGCGTTGGTCATCGAGAGGCAGGACACCAAGCTTCAGCTGATCAGGGCCAATGTGGCCGCGAAGAAGAGGAGGGAGGACCTATCGATCCTCATGCTCGACACCAAGGACATGGACGCCGACGTGCGGGCATGGTGGGAGGCCCATCGCACCGCGATCCTGTACGAGGTCCGAGGTCCACCGGCATCCACTTCACCAGCACCTGCGGCATCCACTACCCCAGCACCTGCGAGCGCACCGGCAACAGGCACTCCCCCGCCGGTGGTCGATGTCGACGCCGCCGTCTGATGCGCCGCTATGCTTTGTGATGCCGGCGCGGCTTATTTTGATCGCTAGACTATGATGATTTGCAGCGATTTGCGACGATGGGATCATCGAGACTTTGTTTTGTAACCGTTAAATGCCCAGACTATTTATGTTCGGCTACGATCGGCGATCAGCCGTTCTACCCACCATATTTTTTCTTGTTCGAATTTTGAATTTCAAATTTGGGGGCTGATTTGGGGGTTATGACTGGAGACCGGCTCCTCCCATAGCCGAGAATATCATTTTGTGGCGGAATGTTGAGGCGCCCAGGCAATGCGGTACCCAAGTTGCTTGCAATCAGCTGTGTTGCCCAAAGTTGGCGTGCCAAATACTCAGAGGGTCTTTTTCGGCACGAATTCAACTTTATGTTTTAATACAAAATATCAGGCTAACGCCCGTCAACTTGGGCCCTCCTGTCAGTTTTCGCCGTTATGTCGCTGCCGTCGTGGCTGCCATGTAGGCTTGCAGCGTTGGCGCTTGCATCCTTTACGCGTCTTCTTCTTCCCGGGGCGGCAATCTGTAGTCGCGGCCATGCCGTGGAGCTAGGACGTGGACGAACCTGCTCGGCCCCGCTCTCCTCCCCATCCCGAATCGGAGCTCTCCCTCACCATGGCCGCACCCATGGCACGACGCGGGGACGAGAATTCATTCCTGGGTGAGATCTATCACCATGCCGACCATGCTCGGTCCTGTTGTCCTCCTCCAGAATCCGAGCTCTCCGTCGCCGTGGTCGCACATGCACTAGCCATGGCGCCTTCCTCTCCGAACCCCAAAGCCACATCCACCCAGTTCGACACAACGCCAACAAGATGAAAATGCATCAAGTTTTCTTCTTGTGATTGTAGAAAAACATGTATGTATTGTGTCTGTATCATACTCTAACAATGTACACATATGTTGTTTACTAGATTTTCATTTGAAATTAGTAGCTCCGTAATGACGAAACATAGAGAACCTAAATGGAATGACGATGAAGACCATGTTCTGTACTTTGCATTGCATCAACAAGTGCTCGCTCACGAAGCATGTTACCAAGAGAGTGGAGTTCATCAGCCATTGCCAAAAATATGTGAACAAATCAATGAGCGATTCAATGCAAATATGCGTAGAAAAGCTAGATCCATGTCATCAATCAATAATAGGTGGCACATTATATTGATGCGTTCAAATGCGTACACCATGTATCTTTTACTTGAAGTGGTTGTTATCCTGAGCAAAATCCCTAGTATGCACATTACCTTTGTCTGTTCTATGCTGCAATTCTGCTGTTATGGGCATGGAAAGAAAAGCTAGGCTTCAGTGAGTATTACGCAGTTAGGCCTAACTTAGTCTTACACAAATAAGAACAACTTAGTCTTCACACAAATAAGCATAACTGAAGATAAAGATAAGGACAAATGGTTCATCGGATCTGCTAGTATGAGCACTAGGTCCCTGGAGCTGGTGGTATCATCAGAACGAACCAGAATGCTGCGTTTGGCCGTCTGTCATTCTCCATCAAATCGTACGACCCCACTGATGAGCCAATTGTAGGCCCCCTCCCCCCGATGTGGATTCGGCTCCAGGTAGGATCTGGAGTGTCAACATGATAGGCTCGTGAGTGTGCAGCAAACACACAATCGGCTATCAACACTAGAAGTGCTGGCACCTCAGCAACAACACCAGCATGTTCTTCCTAGACTCCGGCAGCTGCCTCAGCAGGTATTTCGTCAGCTTCATCAGCAGCAGCCTTAGCAGGTATTTCGTCAGCTTTACCAGCAGCAGCATTAGCAAGTATTTCGTCAGCTTCACCAGCACCAACATCACCAACTATTTCTCCAGCTTCACCAGGAGCAGCAGTAGCTAGTTCTTCGTCAGCTCTACCACCACCACCATAAGCATCAGGAGCCAGGGCTGCCTGAGCAATTACAGGTTCAACAGCTCCAGGGGCTCCGACAAAGAAAGGGTAGTTGATCCCAAGAAACATAGATTGTCCCTTCAGATTGTTGACTCTTCTCCAGACTTGCTCTACTGGGTCTTTGGATGGGCATGCGGACCTCGAGAAACCATGACACCGCAGCGATGGGTATGAAGAAAGTTGTGTCCCCATATGTTCTATTATATCACCAATGTTGTTTAGTGCTCCCCTGATATGAATCCACATGAGTTCAACATCCTTTTTCGTGTCGCCTCCGAGAGGTGCCAGGAACTAGCGCCATGTCCCAAGTTCAGCATCTGCTACTGCATCTTCGATCACAGGAGCTGGAATGATGCGCGGGGCTGCGTGGGTACCTGCGTGTTACTTACAGTCAATAAGCAGAATTTTGAATGGGATTTTACATGTTGTATGACACCATGAATCACCCTAGATGAACGGCTCCCAAACACGCATGTCGCCGCTAGGTTCAGTGACCGCATAAATGCGTTGCAGTTTGTTCGATTGGTAGCTGGACGCGAAGACGGCGTCGACATACTTCTCTGGTCGCAGGAAGTCATCGCGCAAGACTGTCCATGTAACACCCTCGAATCGGCCCTATGCAGATTTCAGCGCTTCCCGCCAAACCCGCATAGAAACGATTCAAGGACGCCCACCATCCACTTGCGTGCGGGTGGAAAACGAAGTAATACCCATACACAATAGTTCACAATAGAACCCACAACACATATACATATACAACAACGACTCACATGAGTCAAGAATATAGATATACAATACAAAGATCCAAATCACCTTGAAAACGATATAACATCCGAGTACGGATAAGATGCAAATGGGGGTAAGAGCCCTGAAGAATAACCAATGGTGTCCATAACCCTGCCAAGGCCAAGCCGGAAGGGTAGCCCTGCTAACGACTGATGGCTCTGTGTACAGTGCCCAGACAAGTGCTGGTGCGTGGTTGATGTAGAGCTCGTTGGGAACCCCAAGAGGAAGGTATGATGAGCACAACAGCAAGTTTCCCTCAGTTATGAAACCAAGGTTTCATCGAACCAGTAGGAGCAAGGAAACACCCCAAAGGTGTTACTAGCTGAGATTTGGCAGAGCGCATTGCCGGTGCTAGTAGCAACGTGGAGACCTGCACAACACAACCACAGAACTTTGTCCCCAACTTGCGATGAGGTTGTCAATCTCACCATGTTTTGCGAAAAACAAAGGATTAAAAGTATCAAATGGAAAGAAGTAAAAGTTTGAAGAAAGTAAACACAAAGAGTTAACAGATTGTAGATTGTATGTAAAGTAAAGGACCGGGATCCATAGTTCACTAGAGGTGGCTCTCCTTAAGATAGATAACATGCTGGGTGAACAAATTACAGCGGGGCAATTGACAAACATCGAGAAAGCAATACATGCATATACTAATCATCTTGACTCCTTTGGAACTTAATTGGGCATTACAACATTATACATAGACCGCCATACAACTGCATCTATGACTAATAATCCACCTTCAGGTTATCATCCGAACCCCCTCTAGTATTAAGTTGCAAGCAATAGATTATTGCTTTACGAACTGCGTGTAAAGTAAACAATACGATTGTTCTATGAACAAAGGATTGTTGTTTTCTCCCTAGTAGCAACAGCACATCTAGTACATTAGAGATTTCTTTCACTTCCCCAGATTACCAGAGGCATGAACCCACTATCGAGCATAAATACTAACTCTTGGAGTTGCTAGCATCTACTTGGCCAAGATAGCTACTAACAACGGAAAGCATGCAAGATCACAAATAACAAAGACATGATAGAATAAATAATCAATCTGAAATAGCATCTCAATATCCATCGGATCCTCGCAAACACAACATGTATGATTACAAATAGATGATCTTGATCATGAACGGAGCTCACAAGATCTAGACATGAAAGCACAAAGGAGGAGAACCAGCCATCTAGCTACTACATGGATCCGTAGTCCAAGGAGGAACTACTCACGCATCACACCGGAGGCTTGGATGGTGATGAAGAAGGCCTCCAGGGTGAATTCCCCTCTCCGGCAGGGTGCCAGGAAGAGCTTTAGATCCCTCCCGATCTAGGGATGGAGATGACGGCGGCTACAGACTCTTTCCTGGATTTTTTGATCGGGCACTTAGGGTTTTTGTCCCGAGGGTATCTTATAGACGGAAGGGGAGGCTGAGGGGGTGTCAGGGGCCACCACACCACCCCCTGGCGCAGGCCAAGCCTGGCCGCGCGGCTAGGTGGTGTGGCCGGCCTCTGGCCCCTCTCAGTCTCGTATTCTGGCATATGATGACTTCCGGAAAAATAGGCACTTTGTCTTTTGTCCCGTCCAATTCCGAGAATATTCATTTTTTGACTTTCCTGGAACCAAAAACAACAGAAAATAAGCAGCTGGCGTTGTGGCTCTTGTTAATAGGTTAGTCCAAGAAATCATATGAAAAGTACTCCAAAGTTGGAACAAAAACAAGAAAGTGGATAAAACTAAGCATGGAACATCAAAAATTATAGATACATTTGCAATGTATCAACATCCCCAAGCTTAACTCCAGCTCGTCCTCGAGTAGGTAAGTGATAAAAAGAAAGAATAATTTGAGATGCTCACTAACATGCACCATCAAAGACTTGATCAAAGTATTTGTAAAACATTCAAAGCTAGGATCATAGTACTTCAATCATAACATGAAAGACAAGGTTCTAGCAATAAGCAAAGAAACTATGATGCAACATGAAAAGGCACAAACAAAAGATTCATGAATAACAATGCTTTGCAAGATGTTTGTTTGTTTCACATAAAGAAAACATAGCATAATAGTATTCAGATTGTCCCTCAATAGAGTAGCAAATATAAATGCATAGGACACCTTCAAAGTTCATAAGAGTGACTAGATACAATAGTTTAAAACAAGCAATATCAAAGTATGCATCAATCAACTAGTCTTGGGACAATGCACATAGAACTAAGAATGGCCACTATGCTCTCAAAGTAGGTGCATAAAGATAGAAGGTGGAGACTCAATATAATGGTGGAAGAAAGGCCTTTTGTAAAAGGAAGTAGGGATTCAAGTCTCATAAAGTGCTTCAAAAAATTATGGTACTTATAGCTTTCAGCTCTCATTGCCCCTATCATAAGCATCTTGAAGTGATTAAGGTCAAAGTGAACAAACTATGGTGTACATGCTTGACGAAGTATAAGTCAGAAATCTCATGTCCCTTGTATACGAGGGCCGCTCCTCATGCTACTCAAGTTTAGTCACCGGTAATTTCTTGTCATTGTAAGTATATGTGTATCATAGGGAACTGCCAACGGGGTACCCCTTGCCCGATGATTCGGAAGAATCCCCATATCAAAATGACAAGGCAAGAAGACAACGAGCATCTCATCATTCTTCTTATTTACCATGGGAATATGGTGCTTTTTTCTCTCTTTCCTCTTTTCATAATATCTCTTTTTTTTCTCTTTTCTCTTTTTTCTCAATATAGGACTCTTTTTTTATAAGAAGAATGCTTCATAGGCAGCTCATTATGGTTACGCTGCAGGTTTCCACCATGTCAGCATGGATTAGACCAGCGGCCCAGGCGTTTCTCTAGCACATATACATAACTCCATGGACTTACAAGCTCCCCTTTCATTTCACACCGACGACATCCATATACAAAAGAGCATGATATCAACTAGGTACAAGTACCAAGTGCAATGTTGAAAGCGTTCCCCATGAAAGCATGGTTCTGCTAATTCCCGACAAATAAGTGCAAGCATATACAACATAGAAGACACAATGGTTCAAGTTTATTAAGAGCAAGTAAAGTAAAGTGTGCCATCAAGTCCGTGAGAGCTTTAATCACTAGTTTTCTCATAACAAGTTTAATTTGGAAGGTAAACAAAAGCATGAATATACTTGGAATATCATAAGCTAGTAGGTAGGTATGGTGGACTCTTTGGAATAACTTGGTTTAGGGAGTTGGATGCATGAGTGGAACTCATACTTTATTGTGGAGGCTAGCAAAAGACTGGGAGTGACAAACTAAGAGAGCAATAATGGTCATAACCATGCAGAGCGACAAAACATCATTGATCAAAGCATAAAGTGATACTACAAGTTGAAAACTAAAGGATCATAAAGGCTATGGTGACTTGAGATAGTCATAACATGGTGTGAGCATGCGCCAAGTCAACCCAAACAAAGCATCAAAGGAGAATACCACTATACTATGCTTTTGATATGCTAAAACAACGCATGATTCATCCAAGGCACATTAAGCAATCTCAATTGTTTATAACAAGTCATGCTACAAAAAATAATACTAAGCATAAAGCCAAAACAATATCAAGCAGGGCATGACAAAGCATAGGCCACAGTCAAAAACAAGCTCTTTTTACCACAAGTGTATGAACTTTCCTACTATTTTCCAAATCAAACCAAACTATTTGAAAACCAATGCATGAAAGAGGGGGTCCAACTAATTTATTCAGAAAACTAAGAGAAACAAGCAAACAAAAAACCAAAACGAAAACGAAAAAGAAGACGCTCCAAGAAAAACACAACTGTGCATGAAACAATAAAAATGAAGCGTTTGGAAGAAACCTAGGATTTTTATTGAAGAAGAAGGGGATGCCTTGGGCATCCCCAAGCTTTGACGTTTGTACTTCTTGGATATTTCTTGGGGTGACATGCGTGGCATCCCCAAGCTTGAACTTTAGTCATCCTTCATCTCATTACTCATTCCTTCCATACACCTGAAAATTTTCCTTCATACAAAACTTCATACAATCTTTATTAGCAACATTAGTGCACTCAAGATAATAGGTCTTAAGGTTCAGTTCTAACACCAAATAAACTTCCATTAGAACACTAGCTACTGTAGCACTTCCCTCAAAAGGTCAATTCCCCAAAATAACTAAAAAAGGAACCAACAAGAAGCAAATACAGAAAATGGCAGAAATCTGTCAAAACAGACTAGCAGGTAAAGACGAATTTGTTCGAAGACCTTATGTTGCTCAAATCAAAAAGTATTGAACTAACGAAAGTTAGGTAACAACTTGGGGCAGAAGCACAAAAAATCACGCCTCAAAAATGCGTTCAGAGATTTTACACGAATTTTTACGGTGAAGCACAAAAATCTGTTTCGGGACAACAACTTTCCCAATCATTACTTCTCTCTCATTAGAGGTTACTCTTGGCACAAAAAGCAAATAAAAAGAATAAGGAGAGGTTATTACAGAGGTAATAACTTCCAAGACTCATCTAAAACTTTTGGGTTATCTCCCAATAAGTACTTTTCTTTAACGCCTTTAAGTTAGGCATAAGAAGCAAGAATGAATCAAGTGTTCTCGAATGAAGAAGCATTAAGACCAAATTTCTTGCCCTTACCTCTCTTATTTTATTCTTAACCTTGGGGAAAATATGATTGTTTGGTGGAGACGAAAGGTGCATGGTCCCATTTCCCACATCTATTATTGCTCCAAGGAGTTCTAATAGGGACCTTCCAAGTGTAATTTGTCCTTTTCCTGCACATTCAATAACAAGATAATTAATAGAAATCATTTTCCTAAGGATCTTTGTAAACACTCATTCAGCTATTCCAAGAGGTAATATGGTAGTATTATTAGCAAGAGATATTTCTTTTCCTCCTTCAGTGAGCCCCCAAGTATTTCGAGATTTATAAATATCTTTGGGCTTAAGACAAAATTCAGACATGATATCACAGCGAGCTTGAAAGGTTTCAGTGTTCATCTCAATCTTTACTATAGGGAACCACTTTGATGGTTCAGAGTTTATTGGAACATAATTGCGATGCTCCCTAAGCGTATTATAGAAACTTTCTAAGCTAGTAGTGCTAGTCTCAAGAGTGTTCAACCTAGCAAATATGTTTGCGAAAGAAATATCAGTCTGTCTAGGCATGTTGTAAGTGAGGATCGATTTGTTTATAGCATTAATAGCATCATCCTCATTACATTGGAGTAAATATCCTCCCACAACAGCATCTAAATCATATCTATAGCAAAGAGCAACCCCAAGGTAAAAACTGCTAAGGAACAAGCTTTAAGTCATTTTAGGCTCAGTTTTTTCATGTAGATCGGAGATTCTAGACCAAGCTTCCTTAAAACTTTCCTCAATTCCTTGTTTAAAAGTGAAAATCATTTCCTCGGGTGACATAGTGACTGGAGCAAGGCTAGACATAGTGGTAACTCAAGATAGGAACTAATTTTTTGTGTGTTTTTTAATAAGAAAGCAAACTAGTAAAACTAATTTTTTTTGTGTTTTTGAATAACAAAACAAGCAAACAAAGAAAAAAGAAACTAAGCAAAACAAAAATAACAAAGTAAAGAGATTGGTTATGAGGGACTCCCCTTGTGAAGATGTCCTTGACTCCCCGGCAACGGCGCCAGAAAACTGCTTGATGGCTGTTTGTATGGCGCCTAGAAAATTGCTGGTGCATGGTTGATGTAGAGATCGTTGGGAAACCCAAGAGGAAGGTATGATGAGCACAATAGCAAGTTTCCCTCAATTATGAAACCAAGGTTTAATCGAACCAGTAGGAGCAAGGAAATACCCCAAAGTTGTTACTAGCTGAGCTTTGGCAGGTCGCACTACTGGTGCTAGTAGCAACATGGAGACCTGCACAACACAACCACAGAACTTTGTCCCCAACTTGCGATGAGGTTGTCAATCTCACCATGTTTTGCGGAAAAAAAAGGATTAAATGTATCGAATGGAAAGAAGTAAAAGTTTGCAGAAAGTAAACACAAAGAAGTAACAGATTGTAGATTGTATGTAAAGTAAAGGACCGGGATCCATAGTTCACTAGAGGTGGCTCTCCTTAAGATAGATAACATGATGGGTGAACAAATTACAGCGGGGCAATTGACAAACATCGAGAAAGCAATACATGCATATACTAATCATCTTGACTCCTTTGGAACTTGATTGGGCATTACAACATTATACATAGACCGCCATCCAACTGCATCTATGACTAATAATGCACCTTCAGGTTATCATCCGAACCCCCTTCAGTATTGAGTTGCAAGGAACAGATTATTGCTTTACAAACTGTGTGTAAAGTAAACAATACGATTGTTCTATGAACAAAGGATTGTTTTTTTCTCCCTAGTAGCAATAGCACATCTAGTACCTTAGAGATTTCTGTCACTTCCCCAGATTACCAGAGGCATGAACCCACTATCAAGCATAAATACTAACTCTTGGAGTTCCTAGCATCTACTTGGCCAAGATAGCTACTAACAACGGAAAGCATGCAAGATCACAAATAACAAAGACATGATAGAATCAATAATCAATCTGAAATAGCATCTCAATATCCATCGAATCCCCGCAAACACAACATGTATGATTACAAATAGATGATCTTGATCATGAACGGAGCTCACAAGATCTAGACATGAAAGCACAAAGGAGGAGAACCAGCCATATAGCTACTATATGGATCCGTAGTCCAAGGAGGAACTACTCACGCATCACACCGGAGGCTTGCATGGTGATGAAGAAGGCCTCCAGGGTGAATTCCCCTCTCCGGCAGGGTGCCGGGAAGAGCTTCAGACCCCTCCCGATCTAGGGATGGAGATGACGGCGGCTATAGACTCTTTTGTGGATTTTTTGATCAGGCACTTTGGGTTTTCATCCCGAGGGCATCTTATAGTCGGAAGGGGAGGCCGAGGGGGTGCCAGGGGCCACCACACCACCCCCTAGCGCGGGCCAAGCCTGGACGCGCGGCCAGGTGGTGTGGCCGGCCTCTGGCCCCACTCCGTCTCGTATTCTGGCATATGATGACTTCCGGAAAAATAGGCACTTTGGCTTTTGTCCCGTCCAGTTCCGAGAATATTCATTTTCTGACTTTACTGGAACCAAAAATAGCAGAAAACAGGCAGCTGGCACTATGGCACTTGTTAATAGGTTAGTCCAAGAAATCATATGAAAGTACTCCCAAGTTGGAACAAAACACAAGAAAGTGGATAAAACTAAGCATGGAACATCAAAAATTATAGATACATTTGCAATGTATCAACGACATCGATCTCATACCTGCTAAAACAAAAGAGGTGCCGACAAAGGGCAAAGGAAAAAGGGAGCGGTCAGTACTGAGGCCAGTACATGGCGAGTCTAGAATTCGGCGGCTCTGGCCTACATAGGTATGGTGGGCTGAAGTGGCAGCGCAACATGCGCTAAATGATCTATAGAGACTCGATTAAGTTGTCGGCTATTAAAGAGGGATAAGAAAGATCTATTCGGATCTAACCTGATAGTAACACCAAAACTTACCCATCCTGGTATTTCCCTCTCGAGACCACACGAGGAAGTCAAACCGAGGAACTCACACAGTTGGCAATTTTATTCATTCCATTATAGTTGTGGCACTTAATAGTGAGATACAATTAGCATAATACATTCCAAATCCTGCGGTGGGCACGCACGGCGGCGCTCGCTAGGCGGCGGTTAGGCGACGTCTGTCAGCGGGGGATCTCGAGGTGGGTCACCCTGGCGGCGGCCGGAGGCAGCGAGCGAGAGGGGGGCCACAAGAGGAAGGGCGCGTGTGGCTGGAGGGCGCCTGCGGCGTCGTCCGCAGTAAAGAGCAGAGTGGGAGATGCTTAGGGAGAAGATGTGTAGGTGGGGATTAGCGAAGACGAGACGGGGCCCGCGTCGGGATAGGTGGGCCAGGGTCGTAGTAGGTGCGGGTTGAGCGGGTGGGGCCGGGAGCGTGCGGGGGAGGCGCGACATGGGTTGGGGCTGGCTCATGTGCCGTGTGCTGCACGGGAGCGAGTCGCGATGCGGGATGGGACCGGGGTGGAGCGGACGTTAGCGGTAGATGGGTGTGGTTCTGGCGGCAGGGAAAAGTAGGACTAGGATTAGATTTGGGAGGCATTTAGGGTTAGGGTTTGGTACTAGAGGGATCTAGGGTCACGATCCAGCCAGGGTGGTAAGCTGCTGCCAGTTGGGCTCGGGACTGGCCGATGGCGGCCTCTCCATGTAAAAATAGTTTATATTTTTATTTAGTTTAAAATATTCGTTTGGAAAATAGTTTAGTCAAATAAAAGATCCGGACGGATCGAGGGTTTTGATTTGAAATAAAGACGAAGATATTTAGAAAGAAAGATATTCTTTTGGGAAATAGTTTTAGACAAACAAATGCATGATGACATGACGATGCTCAAATGTAATGTGGCATGATGACATGAGCATGCAGTCATGATGATGCACAAAACAAAAACACCAAGCGATTTTCTAGTAGTGGTTTTAGAGGGGTGCTACAATTGGACACCACTAAAAATGGATCTCGCCCTCGAGATCTGCCTCATGGTACGAGAAAGAATGCTGATGGTCAGACTCTTCTCGCTTCGTGTTGATCCTCGCGACACCACTAACAAGATTCTTGATCCATCTAGAAATCGGTGACAACACCAACAAGAGGTCGTTGTCCATGATCGTCGAGAGAACTCTCCGGAGAAACAAAGACGAAGGTCGAGGTCTCAAAAGATAGGGCCACCTCTAACTTCTATGGAAGGAGTAAAATTGAATTGATCCATCGATTCAATGTACAGAAGTGAATAATAAGAGTAATCGGATGGGGATCAGTCCATCGCGCACCCAAAGCATTACTCTGCACATGAATAGGAGAATTATCCAACCAAATCTCGGAATTCAGACTAAAGATCTTGACAAGCGTTGTTCAGAAAACAAAAGAGTGATGCAGGCTCTTGATCGGATACGATGTAGATGAGGTCGTCCAATTGGAAACTACCAGAAGATACAAAAGAAATCGTATGAAAATACGCAATGATTAGGTCCCGTGATGGTTCCGTTGGCATGAACAACACATGCTCAAGGTATACTCCAACTTCACCAATGCTCGTCCTTCTCATATGTCTATCAACGATACAGATGTCCATCAAGGTGCATATACCGATAAAGAGTTTAAGGACCAAAAAGATTGGATGATGGGTACAACAAGCGAGATGCAGACTAATGATTGTAACACCACTGTTATAAAAGGGAGGGAGCGAAACCCTGTAGGTACGATGGAAACCCAACCACGAGAAATCCTGGACTTGAAGAAAAGATAAGAGTAGATTCAAAACACGGAGAGGTAAGATGAGAATAGCATAGGGATAAGGAGTAAAAATAGACCTAATCAGATCTATCCAACCGATTTTGCAAAAATAGTTTTGATACTCTACATTGACCGTTAGCTAGGTTATCCTACAGGCTGGACCAGTGGGGTATCGCAACTGCTGAGCTCTGATACCACTTTGTAACACCCTCGAATCGGCCCTATGCAGTTTTCAGCGCTTCCTGCCAAACCCGCATAGAAACGATTCAAGGACGCCCACCAGACACTTGCGTGCGGGTGGAAAACAAAGTAATACCAGTACACAATAGTTCACGATGGAACCCACAACATATATATATATATATACAACAATGACTCACATGAGTCAAGAATATAGATATACAATACAAAGATCCAAATCACCTTGAAAACGATATAACATTCGAGTACGGATAAGATGCAAATGGGGCTAAGAGCTCTGAAGAATAACCAATGGCATGCATAACCCTGCCCAGGCCAAGCCAGAAGGGTAACCCTGCTAACGACATCAATCCCATACCTGCTAAAACAAAAGAGGTGCCGACAAAAGGCAAAGGAAAAAGGGAGCAGTCGGTACTGAGGCCAGTACATGACGAGTCTAGAATTCGGTGGCTCTCGCCTACATAGGTATGGTGGGCTGAAGCTGCAGCGCAGCATGCGCTAAACGATCTATGGAGACTCGATTCAACTGTCGGCTATTAGAGAGGGATAAGAAAGACCTATTCGGATCCAACCTAATAGTAACACCAAAACATACCCATCCTGGTATTTCCCCCTCGGGACCACACGAGGAAGTCAAACCGAGGAACTCACACAATTGGCAGTTTTATTCATTCCATTATAGTTGTGGCACTTACTAGTCAGATACAATTAGCATAATACATTCCAAATCCAGCAGTTGTTGGCACTTTTATTTACTCATTCCGTTGTAGTGAAACTGATTACTAGACATGTCAAAGTCAAATTTATAGCACTACTTTAGTTATAGTTGTCTATGATCGAGATAATGTGCTCCAAGTCATCCATAACCGTAGACACGGCTTTCAAAAAGTTTTACCCTGCAGGGGTGCACAAATAGAAACATACACATGATCAACCTCGGGAAGAACCAAATAAAACGCAACGAGGCCTCACGACAAAACATTCACATGATCATAAATCAATTCAGGGGGCCACCCCATTAAGCTACCTACAACGAATTTGGCCGCCTCCAAGACGAACCAAAGGTTTGTTCCAATGGTTGTATACAACTGGGAACCCGAAAGTGTGACTGGTCTTGTCGATACCGCGAAAACATTCCACAATTCCGAAACAGTACAGGTGCTACACGCATAATCATAAATAAAACAGTAAAGCATGGCATAAGTACAGGATAGTAATAAAGCCGCAAACTAGTTTGTGGCCCCAAGAAATAAAGTGTGAAGCAAGCTCATGCAAAGGGGGATTCATAGAGTCTCCCGTATGTGGATAGTGCTAATAGTCAAGGAACGGGTATCAAGTACTCGGGGCCTACGGACACAAGTGGGCGTGGAAGAACCAAATATTAGCTGTTGCCCACCGATGCCTCTGCATTTGTTATATATATTCCCAACATTATATTTAACAAGTTGTAATTAAGCCATGGGCATCTCCACCATTAAACATGTGCCAAGCTCCCAACAACGATGGAACATCAACGACGTGAAGCAGCACCTGAGCAAGCAACTATGACTCGCAAGACCGACCATCTATCAAACAACATGCAATAGGATGTGTCCAAGGCAATATAGGCTGCACGGGATATCAATAGTACGAAAAACTAAAGCATCGCAACACGGATAACAATAGCTCAATAGGAGGAAGTAAAAACTCTTAATGCCAAATAGGTAGAAAGGGGGAGAATGCTCGCCTAGAAAACATTGCTGAAGGTACATTATTCGAAGAACTTGTGGATACTCGCATCAACTCAACGGCTTAATCCACGAAGAACAAATGCACTAAAAGAAACACCGGATGCACTATTTAGTACTATGGCAGAAGATCCGGCATGATTATGGTATGGTGCACGGCAGGGCAAAGATGCGATACAACTAGGCAATATTAAGCGGAACCAGGGTCCCGACAATTAATTAATAGGTTCATGTTGTTTAGATACGCCACAATTTAAATGTTGTATTAACAAGGCAGAACATGACATCGGTTCGCTACACAAATTTAAATGGGCCAATATAAGGCTAGAATAACCCGCATATATCCTCCATATTTAATTATGAGTGAATCGACAAAGTACCCCAAACATATAAACACGTATGCAAGCATGACAATTTATATGCACAAGATAGATGTCATATTATAAAATAAGGACTCTGATAGGGGTCACACATTTAGGGTCCAAGATCTGGGGGTTCGATGTGGTTCGGGTTCGGCGGGATCGGGGTCTTCGGTTCCGCTTCTGGCGTCACCAGATCCTTGTAGGCGCACTCGGGTCTTGGCATCTTTAGGTCCAGATCGGAGGACTTGGCGTCCGTGAAGGAGGTCTCCAGATTCGGGGCCTCGACCATCTTATACGCGTAGCACGTCATGGCGTTCAGTGTGGGCGATCCTCGAAGTAAATCTTCATGTCCACTCCAGACGCTAGACTTGGTGTTCAGTGTGGGCACCAGAGATCGTCGGATGGCGCGGTTTTCAGCATCAGACGGTCTCGCACGGAGGCGAACTCGATCTCGGTAGCGCCACATTACAGGGACAAGTCCCAAATAGACATTCCCCCAAACACCTTGTGAGACATGCTCAGGTAGGTGGCGGCGACTCTTACACGGCACAACAGACGAGGTGGGAAAAGGCATTGGCCCCTGCGAACGTGGGCGATAGAAGACGCGAGGGCGGGCGTTCCGCAGCGAAGCGGTTGACTGAGGCGACGAGGTAGGACGAAGGAGTTCCTGGCGAGGGGAACGCCGGCCAGGGACTTGAGGAGTAGTGGTCACGGCAGGCGGTGGTCGAGGCAGGCTGCTCGGGGCGGCGCCAGCTCAGTCGGGGTCAGGCTAGAAGGCTCGCGCGCGGACCGAGCCGGGCTCCAGCGAGGCGGGCGACGCAGAGGACGGCGCAGCGGGCAGAGCGCACGGGGCCGGCAAGCGCGGAGCAACGGAGAGAGGAGGTGCTGACGCAGGGCGGCGAGATGCAGGGCAGCGGGGGCGCCGTGTCCTTGACAACGGGGAAGAGGCAGAGAGGCGCTAGGCGAGCGGGGTCCTGATGAGCGAGGCATGTGATGGGCGCGCACGACGGCACTCGCTGGGCGGAGGTTAGGCAACGTCTTACAGCGGGGGATCGCAAGGTGGGTCGCCCTGGCGGCGGCCGAAGACAACAAGGGAGAGGGGGCCGACACGAGGAAGGGCGCGTGCGGCCGGAGGGCTCCTGCGGTGGCGGCCGCAGTCAAGAGCAGAGAGGGAGGCGCTCGGGGAAAAGATGTGTAGGTGGGGATTAGCGAAGATGAGACGGGGCTCGTGTCAGGATAGGTGGGCCAGGGTCGCGGTCGGTGTGGGTTGAGCAGGTGGGGTCAGGAGCGTGCGGGAGAGGCGTGACGCAGGTTGGGGCTGGCTCGCGAGCCGTGTGCTGCATGGGAGCGAGTCGCGACGTGGGATGGGACCGGGGTGGAGCGAACGTTAGCGGTAGATGGGTGTGGTTTTGGCGGCAGGGTAAAGTAGGACTAAGATTAGATTTGGGTAGGCATTTAGGGTTCGGGTTTGGAACTAGAGGGATCTAGGGTCACGATTCAGCCGGGGTGGTAGGCTGCTGCCAGCTAGGTTTGGGCCTGGCTGGTGGCAGCTTCCCAGGTAAAAACAGTTTATATTTTTATTTAATTTAAAATATTTGTTTGGAAAATAGTTTAGACAAATAAAAGATCCGGACGGATCGAGGGTTTTGATTTGAAATAAAGACGGGGATATTTAGAAACAAAGATATGCTTTTGGGAAATAGTTTTAGAGAAACAAATGCATGATGACATAACGATGCTCAAATGCAATGTGGCATGATGACATGAGCATGCAGTCATGATGATGCACAAAAAAAACACCAAGCGGTTTTCTAGTAGTGGTTTTAGAGGGGTGCTATAGTCCATTCCTTGTCTTCTGGGCATCTAATGAATATGATTGCCTTGTCGAACACCGCTAAGAGGTCGTACTCCCAGGTCTTCCACACCTCCCCTGGTCTATGTGGGAGCTGTACCTTCAGGAGCTCAAGTTCTACCATGTTGAACCTGTAAGCGAATTCGGAAATGGGCGGCCACCCATTGTTGATTGCAGTAATGCCGACACCCTCCAAAGATGGCAATGTAAATCTCAACGATCTGTAGCCATTTTTTAGAGTCCAAGTACTCCCATCCTAGGATAAAAGGACCAGCCACTCGCCGTTCCCACCCAACCAGTTCTGGTCATCTCCCATTTCCGTCTGTTCTTCTTCCTTGATATTCACCACTACTGATTCCGACCACTTATCCAACAGCATCGTTTTTGCCTGAATATTCTGTAGAGTTTGTTGTCAGTTGGTACAATCACCTAGCATGGATTCCAATTCAAATACAATTTGACAACTGGACCTTCAGATTAAAATACCCAAAATATTGCCTAAATACGAGTGTCTCCTCAGATATCGCCTAAATTTTGCATGTGCCACTATGAAGATACCCAGTATATGGAGTAGGAGCAGAGCCCCCCCCCCAGAACAAACTCCTGACGATGATCATAAACAGCTCGAGGCATTGATAACCCACAAGTATAGGGGATCGTGTGTAGCCTTTTCGATAAGTAAGAGTGTCGAACCCAACAAGGAGCTAAAGGTAGGATAAATATTCTCTCAGGTTCTATCAATCACTGATACAACTCTCACGCACTAAACATTTGCATTATCAAGGAAATAAAATTAGAGCAACAATACGAGTAATAGAGATAGCTTTGCATGATAATAAATAACAAGAAAGTAAAGCTAGTTGCTGTAGCAATAAAATACACTAAACTAATAGAACCATGACTGTGGAATAGTGGAGGTAATTGTGGTGGATTTTTCCAAGTTTAAATAGCGAGTAGATCAGGTCCATTGTCTTCGATACGGTTTTCTATGTGGGAGAGGCTAAATATACATGCGCTTCACTACTTGGAATTACATGTACTATATGATTGGAGGTTAGCAAACATCCATAAGTACTAATCGATGCATTAAGGTTTCCCCATGCATAGCCTTAATTTTAATGGTCCTCTTACTCCCATACGTGCAATGTTCCGGTTCGCATTCTCAGGTTTCTGTCACTCTGGCAGAACTCTTCCTTCCTTTTACACATACTACAAACCCTATGATGTTTAATCCATGCGTGCACAAATATAATAGACACCAAAGGACTGTACCATATCAACATACAACTCTAATGATCCCAAGACGTTCAACCATTCAATCTAAGAACAAAGAAACTACGCAAACATGACATAGATCATAGGATTATAACTTATAGCATCAAACACCATGTTTACATAGGACGGTACAGATGTGTGTGGGAGGATGAACCACTACATACTAGGAGGATTAGGTGATGGAGATGGCGGTGAAGATGGTGAAGATGGTGAAGAGGGCGGCGGCGGCGCGGGGGACTCCTTCCCTGCCGCCGGTATCATGGTGGAGCACTGCTCCTTAGCCCCCTTCCTTCATGGCTTCTTGGTAGCCCTCACCCATGGAGATGGGATCCATGGGGGAGGCAAAAAAGTGGTTTTTGTGGCTGCAAATTCGTGGGTGGAGATGTCCTGGGCGAATTAGGTTTTCTCCCTTTATATAGCTTCTCGGATTCCTGTCATTCCCTCTTGGGCTGCAGTAAATCGAGCCTAGAAGGCTCGTCCAGACTCGGAATCAGCTAAATTTTATGTCTCGAACGTTTGTCGTGAAATTTCGAACAACTTTGTTGTTAAAGAGTTTTCCGTTTAACGTCGTCTTCGACCCAAAGCATGACCATCTTCAAAAAGAGTTCTGAGACAGATTTCTGGAAAAATCCCAATTTTGTTCCAACAAGGTTTCCACTTGTATTCTTGGTAATTCCTACACATTAAAGTGTAAAACAAGAACATTGTGCACTTTTGCAACTATTAGTAGGTTAGTCCAAATAAATTATAAACTTTATACAGAAAGGAATGTCAAGGGCAAATTATTAGCATAAAACCATCAAAAATTATATATATATTATGGACGTATCAGGCATAACAGCCTTAAATCGTCGAATATGTTTATTTTTATTTTAGGAAACAGAATATCACCTAGCAGCCATTCCATTGCAAATCGAAATTGACAACTCGTCTATCACGTAAATTATGACTATTTCACTACGAAAATACCAGAATAACAGGTACGAGCAGAGATTCCGCTATACAGAATAGTCTTAAATGGTTCAATTTGTTCAAACCACGCGTGCACACAACACGTTCGACGAAAGGAACATAGGATTCCGATGAGAGTTTAGCCTATATGAATCAACAATATGACTGAACCAATAAGCAAGAAACTGGAACTTACATGGTCATCGCAGTCGTTTGGTCATTTGCTGGTATTGGGGTAAAGAAGGTCTGGCGTGCCGAACGGTTGTTCGTCCATGTCCCGCATCGTGAAGCGGTAGTTAGGGATGTAGCGAGCGAGGCAGCCGACAGAGATGATTTCCAACACCGTGGCGATCCTGTGCATGTTCACGGTGTTGAGGTTCGGCCATCCCCAATCCTCACGGTGGCGGTCACCCTGGCCATCCACGTCATCGTCGCATGCCTTTCGCTTCAGCCTGCTGCTACCCAAGCTCTATCCATAGCGGCAAATGGAGTCTAGAATCCGGTGGATTAATGGAGGCGTTGTGATAAGGAGGCATATGGATTCGAGAGGGGATGGAATCAGGGATGGGGCAGTTGTTCGATAGGGAGTGACCCAGTGAGGAACCACCGCTACCGTCGGTTCTCGTCCACATGGAAGACAAGGAAGGGGGCGTAATTATTGAGGACACGCACTGGAACCGTCTAGAGGAAGTGAAAAAATAAATCATAAGAGAGAAAAATGTGCGGCCCACCTGTCAGTGAGTGAAGGTCGGCACGCGCAAACGTGACTATGTTTGACTTGCATCGTGCATGGTAGACCTCGATTCCACCGCATACAATTGGCGCAAAACGAATTTTAGGCAGCGCTAGCGTCGACGTGTAAAACCGACGTTTTTATCCACCTTCACCCTACTACGAACAGTCGTGCACCATTCCAGATATTAGTAAGGCAGTTCCAATCTTGCAGTAAGTAGTTTCACTTCTCCGTCTCATTTCCTCCTCCACGGCCTCATCGTCTTTCTCCTCCACGCCCTCATCCATTTCTTCCGCCATGGCATCACCCTCTTCCTCCATATCCTTTCCCTCTTGCCTATAGGCATGGACTTGTCGGATGTCCGAAACGACAGCAGGAAAGCGACTGCGTACTTCGACATAGAAATACATGGCGGGAAGAAGATTGATGTCGTCTACACCACCGACCCTCAGGCGGTGAGGAACACTCTGAATAATTACACAAGTTGGCTGCAGTTTGAAGAAAACAGGTTCATAGGTCTCGACCTCGAGTACAGCCGCGATCACCGTAAGATCGCCGTGGTGCAACTCTCCATGAAGGGGCATGTCCTTGTATACCAGCCTTTTTGCGTGATGGGGGCTCACGGGAACAAGTAGACTTTGTTGTCTTTTTGTTCCTGAATTGTCTGTTTGAAAAAGTTATTGCTATATTATTTATCTGAATTCATTTTCATGTAGGTGGAGTAAAAGGATTAGGTCACTGTTTCATGACTTTCTCGTGAACCAGCAGATAACATTTACTAGTGTTGACATCACGAATGACACTAAACTGCTTGAAATCCCGACTTTCAACATTAGAATCCCAAAGGAGTGCAGAGTGGACATCCCAAAAATTTACTAGATCCCAGGGACAAACGGCGGCAGGACTAGGATGGCCAATCTTGCCGCCAAACTTATCAACCCGTGGTATGCTGACATGAAGGGCAAATTACAGAGATGTTGGTGGAGGTGTTTAGGGCACGATTACTGGGAGGATACACTAGTGGAAAACGGGCCTCCAGTCCCGGCCCGTAAGGGGCTTTAGTCCCGGTCCTGGTAACCGGGACTGGAGGGGCGGGATTAAAGGCCCACCCACTAGTCTCGGCCCTCTTACCAGCCGGGACCAATGGGCATCCACGTGGCTATCTCTGCGGGCGCTGGGTGCCCCCCCCATTAGTCCCGGTTCTTATTACGAACCGGGACAAATGGTTCTCTGTCGCGGCAGAATTTTAGGCACTTTCTCTGCCGCGGCAGAGAATTCAATTTGTATCCTTTTTTTTCATTTCAAAATAGTTTTCTACGCTACCACATACCGTACATGTTCGTGCATACATAAGATAACTTCTCTTAAGATCGAGCATACAAATATATACATGATAGTTACACATGGAGATCACAATTATCGGGACTAGAGCCCGTCTATTCAATTACACGGTCGGGGATCATCGGCGCCTATTCACACTAAATTCTCGGCGTCATCTATCATCTCGTTCATCAAGAATCCTGCCAGTTCTTCAGCAATTGCTACTAGGCATTGCTCTGGTAGGAGCTGATCCCGCATTTTCTTCGAACTATATAAGAAAAGGAGATCAATATGAATATCAATTATGATAACAAAAAGTGACGGTAATAAAAATAATGATATGAATGTATTGCTTACATCGACTCTATAATCATTCAGCTCACTGGTAAACGTGTGAATGAACTCGCAAACGTAGAATCCACATAGATTCGTCTTCGGTGGCTGCCTCGCGCACTTTACGAGAATAGAATTCAATCAAAATAATAATCCAGCATCATAATTGTATTGAAACTAGAAGTAAAGAGATGCGCGTACTACTTACCGAGACCGGCTTAAACGTCTACTTCTCACTAAAGTCACCCGTAACCGCACCCTTGAACTGGTTCCAAACCCTACCCGGTAAAAAAATGAATGAGTTATTTATTACGTGATATCTTAGGAAATCAACGAAAGAGACCGATGTAGCGCGAAAATTACCTCTGGAGCATGTCCTGCATGTCCCTAAACATTTCCAGGGGTCTCTTTAATGGGTCCATGACTTTAACTCTTCCCTTATTAAGTTGAATGTCCATGAGAATCCAGTGGAAACTGTACATGTTTATATACATCAGTAACTCATCAATTACACTTAACATCGAGTAAGCAAAAGAGAATGTGTATAATAGAGTAAGACCCTCACGCGAAATTGTAAGGAAACAGTATGTGGTCACATAAATTTTGCTCCGTTAGAAACCTTAGAAGGTTTTCCTGCGTGTCCTTGGGTTTTCTCATTAGCGTCTGTACATGTATTTTATCTGGGTCAATAAACCCAACACTAAAGATTGACCTTCTTTTACATTCCATGATCTTCATTCTGCATAATAATAGAGTACAAAGGATATAATTAGAATAATTACATGCAATGAACTGAACAACTGAAAAAAAATGAACAACTTATATATAGACAATGAATTCAACAACTTACAGGCAATAGCAACTCATAAGACTTTTGTCGAGGGCGTCGAAAATGTATAATTGGAAGAGTTCTAGAAACTCAACATGGACCTCTTCTTCTCGGAAGTAGTAGTCATGTGGGACTTTCGCCACGATCATTATTCTCTCCTGCTTTACGGCTTTCAAGTACCATTTATGTAAACTCCACATTTGTGTTGCCAGTTTTTGGAACTACTCAAAGCTGACCAGAGGCTTCCCTGAGACATATGTAGGGACTACCTGAGTCTGGGGGCCCGCAAGCACCACCACCCTAACCTAAGTCCGGGGGCCCGCGAGCACTACCACATTAACTCTAAGTCCGGGGGCCCGCGAGCACTACCACCCTAACCCTAAGTCCGGTGGCCCACGAGCACCACCACCCTAACCCTAAGTCCGGGGGCCCGCGAGCACTACCGGACTTAGGGTAGTTATTTCTTTAGCTTATCTTTATTTAGCACTAATGCTTGTCTGTCTCAATCGACACTATAATACTACATACTATATAATATACTACTATATATATTATTACTAGTAATAAATATATATACACAAACATATATATACTATATTTATATACTAGTAATAAATATTACAATATAAAAAAGATACAAGAAATAAAAAAACATACACTAGAAATTAATATATACTATACTAGAAATTAATATATACTATACTAGAAATTAATAAAAAAACATACACTAGAAATATAAAAAAGATACAAAAAATACTAGTAATAATTCTATCTATCTATTACAAAAAACATACTAGTAATACTAGTAATACAAATAATAATTCTATCTATCTATTACAAAAAAGATACTAGTAATACAAAAAACATACACTAGAAATACTAGTAATAATTCTATCTATTACTAGTAATAATTCTTAATTAATTAATATACAAAAAATACAAGAGAGAGGAGGCAGAGAGCGGGCTCGCTCGCTAGGGCTCGCCGGTCGCGGGCCACCGCCCGGGCTCGCTGGGGCCGGGGACGAAGAGGAGGCAGAGCGCGTGGTGGGGGGAGGCAGCGAGGATTACCTCCCAGCGCTGGCGCGGCAACACGGCGGCGCGGGGTCTCGAGAGGCGGCCGCACGGCGCGGCAACACGACGCGCGGGGTATGCGGACGGGCGGAGAGGCGGCGAGGTATTTCGGCAGCCTGGCGGCGTAGTGCTACTCCTCGCTCCGGTCGATGGATTCGACCGGGGAAGAAGGCGGCGCCTTAAATACCCCCACCCTTTAGTCCCGGTGTGTGGCTGGAACCGGGACTAAAGCGGGGGTCTTTAGTCCCGGTTAGTCCCGGTTCCAGCCACCCACCGGGACTAAAGGCTTTGGATGCCTTTTCGCATGTAGAGCCTTTAGTCCCGGATGTGTTCTGGGCCGGGACTAAAGGCCCAAATTTGCGCGCGCTGGGCCTAAGTTGGCGCCTGATTTTTCAAATATTACAATTTGTAACTATTACATTTTTTTAAACATTTGAATTATACAGTTTTTGCATACTTATGAATTTGAGAAAATTTTCAACATGAAAAGTTTTTGAATTTGAATAAGTAATCCAAATCTATTTTCTTTTTTATAAAATAATTATTCTAACTAGTGAAACTAATAACCATTTTGCCATTTCCAATTTAAAAATGCATTAACTATTATATTTTGCATATTTTTGAATCTCACTAAATTTTTAACATGAAAAGTTTTTAAATTTGAATAAGTAATCCAAATTTATTTTCTGTTTTATAAAATAATTATTCTAACTAGTGAAACTAATAACCATTTTGCCATTTCCAATTTAAAAATGCATTAAGTATTATATTTTGCATATTTTTTAATCTCACTAAATTTTTAACATAAAAAGTGCTTGAATTTGAATAAGAGATTCAAATCCATTTTCTGTTTTATAAAATAATTATTCTAACTAGTCAAACTATTAACCATTTTGCCATTTTCATGTGATTCCGACGCTCCGGTGGTCTTCCTCCGGCGAAACCCTGGACCGGGGCCCCGGATCGTCTACCCTTATAGCTTTCTCCGTACGAGGGTAGCCCCTTTAGGGTTTAGGGTTTAGGGTTTTTGAAAAGAACATGCAATGACACTAGTGGATCCATATGTGGTTTGTGAAAAGACCAGACATGCAATGACTCTAGCTGCGGTTAGTGAAAAGAACACGCATGCAATCACACTGGTGGATCCATATGTGGTTTGTGAAAATAACACACATGCAATGGCTCTAGATGTGGTTTGTGAAAAGAACACATATGCAATGACACTGGTGGATCAATTTGCCGCCTCTCTCCACTCATATCTGTCGCCTCTCTCCACTCTATCCCATGGCTTCCACCATACCTCTAACCCTAGGGAGGCAGAGATGGAGTCTTTCACAGGCTAGCAGGAATATATTTTCCGAGGCAGAACTTCCGAAGATGCCATAGGGCGTGTGCACCAAGGGCATCTTCGAGAAGTTCCACCACGGGAGATTTCCCAACCCTTTCCTCCATCCATGGGGATGAAACTCTCCATCCATGTTGGCTTGTTGAGTTGCTTGCCATGGCGTATCGATGCTCCTTTTATAGGCACGACGCCGCTTCTACTTTGTCTTCTTCTTCCGACAGGGCGTCGTGCGCTACATGCTTTATCTCATCGAGCAATGCGTCCACCCACGCGTCCTTATCCTGCCGACAGCTTTAGTCCCGGTTGCACCCACCAGCCGGTACTAAAGGTTACCCACGCGTACTTATCCCACCGACAGTTTTGTTAGATGACACAAAAACCACCTTTAGTCCCGGTTGCACCCACCAGCCGGCACTAAAGGTTAGCCAACCCCAGATAAGGCCCCCCAATCTTTTGTCCCGGTTTGAGCCCCCACCCGGGATGAAAGTTTCCCGCGCTTCCCACCGGTTCCCACCTCTGTCTTCCCGCCATTTTTTCAGTATATAAATGTACGCTTGGCCTCCATTTACATATCACATCTAGACTCATCATTCTCTTCCCATGGCTTCTAGCTTATCTCTAACCACCCGGGAGGTGGAGGCGCTTTGCGCCTCGAACTACCCCTACCCACCGGGCTACCGCGTCCCCACCGGCTAGATGTTGAGCGCTGGAGGCGTGCCGGTCCCTCTTGTCCCTCTAGGTGTGGAGCGCCGGATGGCCATCACGAACTACTACTACCTCGAGCTCACGCCAGAGCAGTGGAGGAATCCCAACTGGCATCCCGACTATTTCCCGACTTGGGAAGCCTTCTTCATCAATCGGCGTGAGAGGGCGCTCGCCAGGCACGAGGAGGACGGACCACCTCCTTCGAACTTCAACAAGGCCGGCCGTCGGCTATGGTGGCACGGCTGGACTCTCTAGAGTGTCCTGGCCTACAACACGACCGGCAATAACCCCCGCCTGCGGTACCCTCAAATCCAGCCCACGCGTGCCCAACCTTCAAGGTTCGACTACGGCGACCCCGACGATGACAGCGACGACGGCGCCAACGACTACGACGACTACAATGGCGCGTATTAGAGGGCTAGGCAGGAGCATGACTGAATCACTCCAACATTAGGCATGTTTCTTAATTTTTGGTTGTGCTATGTATCTTCATTTTCAGTTGTGCTATGTATCCTTAGTGTTTGTGGGTTCCTTCTCTTGTGATGGTTCCTTCTCTTTGGGTGATCACCTCCCGCGGCTCAGAACCCAGTCGTGAACGTCTAGTTAGATTGAGCAAGATGTATTACATGAAAGGGTTGTGATTTAATACATTGCATAGATTTATGTCTCAAATAAAAGGTTTAATACATTACATAGATTTATGTCTCAAATAAAAGGTTTAATACATTATTACACATCACCAACATCTAGTGTTGTGGTTTTCTTCTGCACCGTAGCCATGGAGAATCTTCATCATTTAAGAGGATGCTTGGGTCAGTTTTCACTTTGAAGGGCGGAATTTCATGAAACTTATTGTAATCTTCTGACATGTCTGTCTTGTCGTCCACTCCCACGATGTTCCTTTTCCCTGAAAGAACTATGTGGCGCTTTGGCTCATCGTATTATGTACTCTTTTGCTTATCTTTCCTTTTTCTCGGTTTGGTAGACACGTCCTTCACATAGAAAACCTGAGCCACATCGTTGGCTAGGAAGAATGGTTCATCCATGTACACAAGATTGTTGAGATCCATTGTTGTCATGCCGTACTTTTCATCTACATGTACCCCGCCTCCTGTCAGCTTTACCCATTTGCACCGAAACAAAGGGACCTTAAAAGTAGGTCCATAGTCAAGTTCCGATATCTCCTCTATGTACCCATAATATGTGTCAATCTTCCCATTGTCATCTGTTGCATCAAAGCGGACTCCACTGTTTTGGTTGGTGCTCTTTTTATCTTGGGCGATCGTGTAAAATGTATTCCCATTTATCTCGTACCCTTGGAAAGTACATATAGTCGAAGATGGTAACCTGGCCAACGAGTACAACTCATCTCCAACAGTGGTGTTATTCATGAGATGTGTCTGCAACCAATTGCCAAAATTCTTCTCGTGTTCCCCTTTAATCAAGGTTTCAGGCTTCCCCGGGTTTTCGGAGCGTAGAATATTCTTGTGTTTCTCGATATACGGAGCCACCACGGTGGAATTGTGTAGAACTGTGTAGTGTGCTTTAGTGAAAGAATGCCCGTCCCTACATACCATTGATTTCCTTCCTAGTGTGCCTTTTCCAGTCATCCTCCCCTCATACCAAGATTCAGGAACACCAATCGGCTTAAGGTCAGGAAGAAAGTCAACACAAAACTCAATGACCTCCTCTGTTCCATAGCCCTTGGAGATGCTTCCTTCTGGCCTAGCACGATGATGAACATATTTCTTTAAGACTCCCATGAACCTCTCGAAGGGGAACATATTGTGTAGAAACACATGACCGAGAATTCTAATCTCTTCGACTAGGTGAACTAGGAGGTGCGTCATAATATTGAAGAAGGATGGCGGGAACAACAACTCGAAGCTGACCAGACATTGGACCACATCAATCTATAACCCTGATAGACTTTCTCGATCGATTACCTTCTGAGAAATTGCATTGAGGAATGCACATACCTTCACAATGGCTAGTCGAACATTTTCTGGTAGAATTCCCCTCAATGCAACCGGAAGCAATTGCGTCATAAGCACATGGCAGTCATGAGACTTTAGGTTTTGAAAAAAATTCTCTTTCATATTTACTATTCCCTTTATATTCGACGAGAAGCCAGACGGGACCTTGATACTGAAAAGGACTTCAAAAAATATTTCCTTCTCTTCTTTGGTAAGAGCGTAGCTGGCAAGCCCTTGAAACTGCCCTGGATGCTTGCCGTCTCGTCCTTTATGATGTTGCTGGTCCTCCCGTGATGTCGGGGTATCTTTTGACTTCCCATACAAGCCCAGGAAGCCTAGAATATTCACGAAAAGATTCTTTGTCAGGTGCATCACGTCGATTGCAGAGCGGACCTCATGCACTTTCCAATAGGGTAGCTCCCAAAATATAGATTTCTTCTTCAACATGGGTGCGTGTCCGGTAATGGGGTCTTTCGGAACAGGTTGTCCTCCAGGACCCTTTCCAAAGATTACATCCAAATCCTTGACCATAACAAATACATCAGCACCACTACGGGGGACAGGCTTCGTCCGGGTTTCTTCCTTGCCATTGAAATGCTTGCCTTTCTTCTTTAAGGGATGACTGGGCAGAAGAAAACGATGATTGTACGGGCACATTCTTTCTACATTTATCTAGATATATACTTTCAGTCTCATCTAAATAGTGCGTGCATGCATTGTATCCTTTGTTCGTCTGTCCTGAAATGTTACTAAGAGCAGGCCAACCATTGATGGTTACGAACAGCAACGCTTGTAGGTCAAATTCCTGCTGTTTGTGCTCATCCCACACACGTACACCTGGTTTGGCCCACAACTGTAGAAGTTCATCAACTAATGTTCTTAGGTACACATCAATGTCGTTGTCGGGTTGCTTTGGGCCTTGGATGAGCACTGGCATCATAATGAACTTCCGCTTCATGCACAACCAAGGAGGAAGGCTGTAGATACATAGAGTCACGGGCCAGGTGCTGTGACTACAGTTCTGCTCCCCAAAAGGATTCATGCCATCGGTACTTAGACCAAACCATAAGTTCCTTGCGTCACCAGCAAAGTCCGGGAAGTCTCTCTCGATTTTTCTCCACTGCCGACCATCAGCAGGGTGCCTCAACATCCTGTATTTCTTACGGTCTTCCATGTGTCATCGCAACAACTTGGCATGCTCTTTATTTCTGAACAAACGTTTCAACCGTGGTATTATAGGAGCATACCACATCACCTTGGCAGGAACCCTCTTCCTGGGTGGCTCGCCCTCAACATCACCAGGGTCATCTTTTCTGATCTTATACCGCAATGTCGTGCATATCGGGCATTTATCCATATTCTCGTACTTCTCACCGCGGTAGAGGATGCAGTCATTAGGGCATGCATGTATCTTCTGCACGTCTAATCCTAGAGGGCAAACAAGTTTCTTTGCTTCGCACGTACTGGAGGGAAATTGGTTATTTCTTGGAAGCAGCTTCTTCATTATTACCAGCAACTTTTCAAATCCCGAGTCAGTCATACCGGTCTCTGCCTTCCACTTCAACAATTCCAGTGTGCTACCCAGCTTCTTCTGGCACCTCATATCATATTTTGTGTTGTGTGAACTCAAGTGGCATCGCTCTAACAGGCATTTCACCGAACACCTCTAGTGCATATGAAGAAAAAAAGTTAGCACAAAGTTATACCCACCTCTCACATAGGAGAAAAAAACAGGAGAGAGTGGAAGGCTGGGTGCATATATATAGGGCCAGGCCATTAGTCCCGGTTTGAGATACAAACCGGGACTAAAGGTTCTGCCAGGAGAACGCACGCCGGCCCAGACCCATTTGTCCCGGTTGGTATCTCAAACCGGGACTAATGGTTCCTTACGGACCGGGACAAAGTGCCTCGGCCTCCTCGGGCCGTCTGGTTTGGACCATTAGTCTCGGCCCTAGCCACAGCCGGGACTAGTGGCCCAAACCAAAGGCCCATTTTCTACTAGTGATAAGCCACTTTCTGAATCTAATCTGAAGTACGCTGCAATTGTCAGGTATGTTAGCCACAAGTTGTACCGCCAGATTGTAAATTTTCGTTCCAGGCATCGCATCATTGAACCACCACCAAGGCAAGTTGTTTGCCCTAGATGCCGGAGTGTAGATGAATCTGCAAGCCGTGGCAAGCGACCGAAGGCATCCTAGGATCGGTTGCCTTCTCCAATAGGCTAGGATATAGAATTTTAGTGCATGATTGTTGTGTTTGTATGCGGCTTTTTATGTTTATGAAAACATGTTATTTCAGAAGTGCACTATGTGAGAAATTACGAACTTTTGTGTATTACCTTTGTCGAACTATAATCTAGGTTTGGTTATGACTTATGACTGTATCCCACATTATACATGTCAGTCCTGGATTCTGCCGCATGCAAATGGCACAGGCAGAATTTGTAAGTATGAATGTTGAGTATACAAAAGGGGGAAATGTAATTCATACATGTTAACTACCTAATAGCACAGGGATCATACGAGCTCGGTTCTTACACACAGAATGCTTAGAAAATACATGCGAGATAAAATACAGGCGAGATAAAAGTAGGAACGAAATGCAAACTAGTAGTGGTAAACAGCACACTCACCCACCTGCCAAATCTTGTTGAGCATCTCGTAGCAGACATACGCGTCCCTGGTTGCGTACTTGATCGCATCGTAATTCAGGTGCCTCCACACCCATCGCTCGTGCAGGTGCTTCGGGAACTCGACTTTCATGCCGATGTACTCGCGGTTGATGATGTCGGCATCGAGTCTAGCCATGCCGGCTTTCCCCGTATCGCCATCCGGGTACCTCCACAAACGTGGGAGATCGACGTGGTTGACGACATGAACGAGGAGATCCCGCTCTAACTTCGGAGTGTCATTCTTGATGTCGACGCTGGCAAAGTAGATCTCCCTCCTGTGTAGGAACTCGCGAAGCTCCGGGCATACAGATTTGGCCCTACATATGTGGTATAGGAGGCAATGGTTGTGCATGGACAGCTGCAAAAGCGCCGCCCTCTTCCTATCTCCGGTATACTCGAGGTCAAGGCCGACGATCTTGTACCTATCCATCGGCTCCTGTAGCCACCGCTCGTACATTGCGATGACCTTGACGACCTCTGCTGATGCATTTGTGTAGATGACCGTCAGCTTGGTGGTGCCATGGGCGGTGATGGTACTTGTCGATGAAGTTGCTTCCATCATTGAATACGACGTACGCTGTGTCCATGGCAGCAGCTAATGCAGCGGCGGTGTCCTAGGGTCGGTAGCGGTGGCTAGGACTGGGCGTGGCGGTGGAGTGATCTGTTGCGGTGGTATGGCTCGGCGGAGGCGGTGCCTGCGGCAACGTCGATGGTTCTTGCGGTGGCTGCGGCGGCGGCAGAAGGAAGGAGTTGGGGATTTTTGCATAGTGATGTGCAATGGAGATGAAAGGCGATGCTTAAATTGTGTTTACCAATATTCCGGTCATACCCAAGAGGAAGCAAGTTTGACCTGGCGAGCATCGTTGGTTTTCAATCCTAGCGATTAAATTCGGCGACCGTGCCCGATAGGCGATGGGACGGGTGTGTGACGTGGCTTTGGCATGGCAGATACCGGTCACGGAGAGCATCGTCCCATTGCCGATCCACAGCGGGTGCGCGGTGCTGACACGACGTAACGTGACAGGACAGAAGGAAGTGTACAACTATTTGTGATTATTATTCCCAACAAGTTTAAGAAGGGTAAGCATAGACAGGGACCTAGCATCCCTGCACCCTAGGGCATCCGCTCAGGCCTGCCGATTGCGCAAAGCTTGCAATTTCCTTTCTTTAATTTGGTGATTTTGTCCAGAATTTGCCAAATGGAAGCTTGTTTGCCAACGCTTCTATAAGTTTCTGTGTAGGCCACTGGTGTAGGCATGCACGATCAAGCAACTTTGCAACACACGTGCCGGTGGAAAAGCATGAGGTTTCAATGCACCACATAGTTTAGAGATTTCTATTTTCCCCAGCCGATTAGTTTGTCCTCACTTTTGCCCTGCCTCCATTCCGAAGCCCTCACATGCGCTCGGAGGGGGGTGCCGTCTGGTCAAAGACTTGACCGTTGTGTGCGCCCTGCCGCCTAAATTGGATTTTTTTTTGTTATTTGGCCTTTTTAAGAGCACCATTTCCCCTCTCTATCGCTAACGGTTGTGTTTTTTCCCCAAAAAGGTAGCGAATCTAGAGCAGCTTCTCTCTTCATTCATTGTTCCTTTTACCCTCGTTTTCCCCTAATATGGTAGCAAATCTAGAGAAGCAAAACTAACCAGCACCATAAATAAATTCAGTAAACAGAGTAGATGTAGATAAAGCAACTAATATAGGTTACATAGTACGGTACTTAACGAGGTTCGTCAATTAGCAGCTGACAAGTTCAACATAGACAAGACAAAAGAAGCTGCTTTACAGAAGCAGCAGTAGATCAGTGGCCCCTCGTGGCCTCTTCCAGGAGGGCCTCCGCCTCCTCCCTCTGGCGCCTCCTCCACTTCTTGCTTCCTAGTCCCTAGACCTTGGGCACCTTGGGTTTGATCGGGGTCATGCGACCCTCCTCGATAGCTACCTTCTAGGGGTTGCGGAGGTGAAGACCGAGCGCCTGGTGCTTGGCTATGAAGCTGTGGACGTTCACGGACTCGCCACATGTCCTCTCGTCCTCGGCATGCTTCACGAGGGAGTTGAATTCCATGGCGTGGAGCCTCCTGGTGGGGCAGAAGGGGCTACTGTACACGTCGTCGGCGAAGAAATTGTTGTACTGGCTAGACTTTAGCCTCCACAACACATGACGAGTCTTGGTGTCCAAGGACTCATCATCACTGCAGACGTCGTTGCGGACGTCGCTGCTATCCTCCTGTTGGAAAAAAAATAGTAGAGTGCAATAAGGACATGATTGAGATACTTTGATTATCGGGATTGATTATTTGCATAAATTAACCGATTGAGATCTCCCAATTATTCCCCAAATCTCAAACCAAATTGAATACTGATCCCAACTACGAACAGGGGGGTTCAAATACAAATAGGGGGATTCATCGAAATACGAGATCTAACAGAAGAGGATTAGCTACTATAAAAATACGAACAATGAGCCCTAATAACATATGATCTAGCATCCAACGATGGGAACAGGGGAAGAACAAGGGAAGGGGAGAAAACCTTAGTTACCTCTGACCATGGGTCAGCGATGCTGGTGTCATAGGGGTTCTCCAGCCTTATGTAGACAACCTCCTCGTAGGGGTCCTAGCCGAGCGGGATCTGTCCGAGACCGGTGGGGGCCTCCTCGCCGGCAGCTACGGCGGATGCGGGGACGGGGGCATGTACAGGGACGGGGGCCTGTACGGGGACGGGGGCTCCTCGCCGACGGCCTTGGAGGCGCCGATGGCCATCGTGCCATTCTTCTCCATTGTCGGCGTGGTTGGGGTTTTCTTGGGGGTTTGCAGAAGGTGATGGGACAATGGAGACGGTTGAGTGAGCGTGTGAGTGATGAGTGAGAGTGGGGAGGCCTCTATTAAAGGAGAAGGGAAGCGACGTTTCGTTGCACGACCATGCACCGCGTACGCTACTGCACCGTGCACAGCCGCACGTGTCCGCTACTACCCCGTGCGCCGCACACGCGTACCGTGAGTCACGTATTTTCCCTCGTGTCTAACCCTGGCGATTCAGTTGTACTCAGTTTTTCCCTCGCGGGTAACACTGGCAGTTTGGTTGTACTCAGTTTTGCCCTCTAGTACTCACACTGCCGTGTGCAATATACTTAGTTTTACCCTCCGGTGGCTGGTCAATAGAGAGTCAACGAATAGGTTTTAGCTAGCTAATTGAGTCATTTTATGCACAACAAATTCAAAAGGAGCAAAACATAGTGGCATCTACCCAGGGAGTCTTATTATGTGACCTGACATCATAAGAAATGTATATAAACCAAGTTTCTAACAAGGAGATGGGCAAAAGTGAGGAAAAACTAAGCGGCTGGGGAAAACGGAGTACAACTAACAACTCGAGGGTACGAAAATAGAAATCCCCATAGTTTAAGGTTCGAGAAACGGTAAGAGAATTAAATATTATTAGTGGCTGGGCCAACACAGTGACAGGTTGGTCGGCTAGAAGTTGTTGATTCCTAAGTAAGGGGACACCAGGCCAGTCTTGACATACTCCCTCAGGAATTTGCCATAAGCAGCGTGCTTAGACTTGGTCGCCGACTTGTGTTTACTAGCCGGGCTTTTACCGATGCCAACCGCATGCGGAATCAAGCTAGCAATCCTCGGGTTGACTCCTTTCTTACAGAAAGGGCCCCTGAGGTCCCCAAGTCGGGTGCGGAAAGGGATTATCCTGATCTTGAGCTTCTTCATGAAATGGCGGCTCTTGTTGTCCCTATTCTCCTTGTCAGAGCCCATTTCACTTGAATCTACCTGTAATGTATGAAATGCAAACCGAAATGAGAAAAATAATAAATATATATTCCTTCCACCATTCCGAGTTACTTTCGACACAATAACATGTCTATACAGGTTCAGCAGTTCATTACGGTTGTCTCCCAGCTTGCTCCTAAATTAATGTGGTTTGTGTTCTTGTTAACTTATTAATAAATAAATAATGTGGATTCATTCTAAACAGACTAGATCTCTCCATGTACCGGTTCGTATGGTGCATCTAATCATTAGGACTATATTTTTTATGAAGCTAGGATAGATTAAGCTCGAGCAGAAAATATGAAACATGTAGAAATAGATGTACCTCCGGGTACACGAGCAGAGTGTGTTCGTCGAACTCCACGCCCTCATCGAGGCCTCTGAAGTCGTCAGCACCGGCGAGCAGATGGCCCCCCAAGGGGTTGAACTACACGTCCTCCTCGCCTTGTGTTGCGTGATGCTCCTCCAGATCTGTCGCGTGAAGCACCACCCCGGTGGCGATGCCCACACACTCACCCCCACGCACTGGTTTCATGGAGAAGGTCTATGCCTGTACATTGAAGATTGTGGGTTTTGCGAGATAGGGAAGATAGAGGAGTGGATGAGTGTGAATGAAGGACCCGATAGGCTGGGTTTTTAATGCGGGGACGTTTAGGCCTCCTCGAAGGCCCCGGTAGGCAGCTCTTCTAGCTGCAGCTGCCGCATGGAAGGTTCGTATGGTGGGGGCCTATCGGAAGTGAGAGTGCAAGCATGCTGCGTAGTAAAAATCGTATAGCCCGTGGGCCATGGATGACCAGTTGCCAAGTAGTAGACTTGTAGCCTTTGAAGACTAGATTAAATGTGACATGACCACTCGACGACTTTTTCCATGGATGGCATCGTGTTCCTTCTTGTAGAAGTCTTGCTGAGGGAGACGTCCGTGCTGTCTCACGTTGTACTGTGAAGGGCATGACGTGTGTGACGAGCCTTGTTGGATCACACATGATCAACGGTTGGTGCGCACGATCCGCGTGACAACTGTGACAACCAATCAGGGCGTAGCAGACAGAGTGCGCACAGGTTTGGTCTACTACGTAAGAGAGAGAGAGGGCAAAACTGAGTAGTATCAAAAAACCAAGGACAAAGATGAGTAGTATAAAAATGGAAAGTGAGTGTCTTTTACAATGAAATATATCGTGGCATACATCAAATTATGCCAAGATAGATCCACCAGAGTTCATTGGATGTGTGTTCTTCTCATAAACCACATATGGATACACCGGAGTCATTGCATATATGTTATTGTCACAAACCACATATGGATCCACCAGTTTTCATTGCATGTGTGTTCTTTTCACAAACCACACATGGATCCACCAATGTCATTGCAAGTATGTTCTTTTCACAATCCACATATGGATCAACAATTGTCATTTCATGTGTGTTCTTTCCATAAACCACATATGGATCCACCAGAGTCATTGCATGTCTGTTTTTTCCACAAACCACATGGATCAACCAATGGCATTGCATGTGTGTTATTGTCACAAACCACATATGGATCAACCAATGTCATTGCATGTGTGTTCTTTTCATGAACCACATATGGATCCACCAATGTCATTCCATGTTTGTCCTTTCCACAAACCACATAGGTGTCCACCAGAGTAAATGCATGTATGTTCTTTTCACAAACCACATATGGATCAACCAATATCATTGCATGTGTGTTCTTTTCACAAACCACATATGGATCCACCAGAGTAATTGCATGTATGTTGCTTCCACAAACCACACATGGATCCACCAGAGTCATTACAAGTCTGTTTTTTCCACAAACCACATGGATCAACCAATGGCATTGCATGTGTGTTATTGTCACAAACCACATATGGATCAACCAATGTCATTGCATGCGTGTTATTTTCATGAACCACATATGGATCCACCAATGCGATTGCATGTGTGTTCTTGTCATGACAAACCACATATGTATCCACCAGAGTAATTGCATGTGTGTTCTTTTCACAAACCACATATGGATCAACCAATGTCATTGCATGTGTGTTCTTTTCATAAACCACATATGGATCCACCAGAGTCATTGCATGTATGTTCTTTTCACAAACCACATATGTATCCACCAATGTCATTGCATGTGTGTTCTTTTCACAACCCACACATGGATCAACCAATGTCATTGCATGTTTGTTGTTTCCACAAACCACATATGGATCCACCAGAGTCATTGCATGTCTGTTTTTTCCACAAACCACATGGATCAACCAATGTCAACGCATGTGTGTTCTTTCCACAAACCACATATGGATCCACTAGAGTCATTGCATGTGTGATCTTTTCACAAACCACATATGGATCCACTATAGTCATTGCATGTGTGTTCTTTTCATGAACCACATATGGATCCACCAGAGTCATTGCATGTTTGTTCTTTCCACAAACCACATCTGGATCCACCAATGTCATTGCCTGTGTGTTCTTTTCACAAACCACATATGGATCCACTATAGTCATTGCATCTGTGTTCTTATACTAAAACCAACACTAGAGTCGTTGCATGTGTGTTCTTTCCACAAACCACATGTGGATCCGGCGGAGTCATTGCATGTATGTTCTTTCCACAAACCACACATGGATCCATCAAGTCATTGCATGTGTTTTCTTTTCATAAACCATAGCTAGAGTCTAGCAGTGTCATTGCATGTGTGTTCTTCTCCTGAACTAGCACTAGAACCATTGCATGTCTGTTCTTTTCATAAACCATAGCTAGAGTCCATCAGTGTCATTGCATGTGTGTTCTTCTCCTGAACCATCACTTGATTCATTGCATGTGTGTTCTTTTCCTAAACCACATATGGATCCACTAGAGTCATTTCATGTGTAGTCTTTTCACAAACCACATATGGATCCACTAGAGACATTGCATGTGTGTTCTTATCCTAAACCAGCACTAGAGTTCACTACATGTGTGTTCTTTTAATAAACCACAGCTAGATCCATTGCATGTATGTTCTTTTCATAAACCACATGGATCCACTAGAGTCACTGCATGTATGTTTTTTTCACAAACCACATATGGATCAACCAATGTCATTGCATGTTTGTTCTTTCCACAAACCACATATGGATCCACTAGAGTCATTGCATGTGTGTTTTTTTCACAAACCACACATGGATCAACCAGAGTGATTGCATGTGTGTTCTTATCATGAACCACCTGGATCCACCAATGTCATTGCATGTTTGTTCTTTCCACAACCCACATATGGATCAACCAATGTTATTACATGTGTGTTCTTTCCACAAACCACATATGGATCCACTAGAGTCATTGCATGTGTGTTCTTTCAACAAACCACATATGGATCCACTAGAGTCATTGCATGTGTGTTCTTTTCACAAACCACATGGATCCACCAATGTCATTGGATGTGTGTTCTTTTCACAAACCACATATGGATCCTCCGGAGTCATTGCATGTATGTTCTTTTCACAAACCACATATGGATCCACCAATGTCATTGCATGTGTGTTCTTTTCACAACTCACACATGGATCAACCAATGTCATTGCATGTGTGTTCTTTCCACAAACCACATATGGATCAACAATTGTCATTTCATGTGTGTTCTTTCCATAAACCACATATGGATCCACCAGAGTCATTGCATGTCTGTTTTTTCCACAAACCACATGGATCAACCAATGGCATTGCATGTGTGTTATTGTCACAAACCACATATGGATCAACCAATGTCATTGCATGTGTGTTATTTTCATGAACCACATATGGATCCACCAATGTCATTCCATGTTTGTCCTTTCCACAAACCACATAGGTGTCCACCAGAGTAAATGCATGTATGTTCTTTTCACAAACCACATATGGATCAACCAATATCATTGCATGTGTGTTCTTTTCACAAACCACATATGGATCCACTATAGTCATTGCATGTGTGTTCTTTTCATGAACCACATATGGATCCACCAGAGTCATTGCATGTTTGTTCTTTCCACAAACCACATCTGGATCCACCAATGTCATTGCCTGTGTGTTCTTTTCACAAACCACATATGGATCCACTATAGTCATTGCATCTGTGTTCTTATACTAAAACCAACACTAGAGTCGTTGCATGTGTGTTCTTTCCACAAACCACATGTGGATCCGGCGGAGTCATTGCATGTATGTTCTTTCCACAAACCACACATGGATCCATCAAGTCATTGCATGTGTTTTCTTTTCATAAACCATAGCTATAGTCTAGCAGTGTCATTGCATGTGTGTTCTTCTCCTGAACTAGCACTAGAACCATTGCATGTCTGTTCTTTTCATAAACCATAGCTAGAGTCCATCAGTGTCATTGCATGTGTGTTCTTCTCCTGAACCATCACTTGATTCATTGCATGTGTGTTCTTTTCCTAAACCACATATGGATCCACTAGAGTCATTGCATGTGTAGTCTTTTCACAAACCACATATGGATCCACTAGAGACATTGCATGTGTGTTCTTATCCTAAACCAGCACTAGAGTTCACTACATGTGTGTTCTTTTAATAAACCACAGCTAGATCCATTGCATGTATGTTCTTTTCATAAACCACATGGATCCACTAGAGTCACTGCATGTATGTTTTTTTCACAAACCACATATGGATCAACCAATGTCATTGCATGTTTGTTCTTTCCACAAACCACATATGGATCCACTAGAGTCATTGCATGTGTGTTTTTTTCACAAACCACACATG
The DNA here is from genome assembly GCA_910589775.1 of Avena eriantha. Lineage (NCBI taxonomy): Eukaryota > Viridiplantae > Streptophyta > Magnoliopsida > Poales > Poaceae > Avena > Avena eriantha. Next base: position 423,201,486 of record OU342742.1, on the reverse strand, counting down.
GATCAACCAGAGTGATTGCATGTGTGTTCTTATCATGAACCACCTGGATCCACCAATGTCATTGCATGTTTGTTCTTTCCACAACCCACATATGGATCAACCAATGTTATTACATGTGTGTTCTTTCCACAAACCACATATGGATCCACTAGAGTCATTGCATGTGTGTTCTTTCAACAAACCACATATGGATCCACTAGAGTCATTGCATGTGTGTTCTTTTCACAAACCACATGGATCCACCAATGTCATTGCATGTGTGTTCTTTTCACAAACCACATATGGATCCACTAGAGTCATTGCATGTATGTTCTTTTCACAAACCACATATGGATCCACCAATGTCATTGCATGTGTGTTCTTTTCACAACTCACATATGGATCAACCAATGTCATTGCATGTGTGTTCTTTCCACAAACCACATATGGATCCACCAGAGTCATTGCATGTCTATTTTTTCCACAAACCACATGGATCAACCAATGGCATGGCATGTGTGTTATTGTCACAACCACATATGGATAAACCAATATCATTGCATGTGTGTTCTTTTCATGAACCACATATGGATCCACCAATGGCATTGCATGTGTGTTCTTTCCACAAACCACATATGTATCCACCAGAGTATTGCATGTCCGTTCTTTTCACAAACCACATATGGATCAACCAATGTCATTGCATGTGTGTTCTTTTCACAAACCACACATGGATCCACCAGAGTCGTTGCATGTATGTTCTTTCCACAAACCACACATGGATCCACCTGTGTCATTGCATGTCTGTTTTTTCCACAAACCACATGGATCAACTAGAGTAATTGCATGTCTGTTCTTTCCACAAACCACATATGGATCAACCTGAGACATTGCATGTTTGTTCTTTTCACAAACTACATATGGATCCGCCAATGTCAGTGCACGTGTGGTCTTTTCACAAACCACATATGGATCCACTAGAGTCATTGCATGTTTTTTTCGCAAACCACATATGGACCCACTAGGGTCATTGCATGTGTGTTCTTATACTAAAACCAGCACTAGAGTCATTGCATATGTGTTCTTTGCACAAACCACACATGGATCCACGAGAGTCATTGCATGTATGTTCTTTCCACAAACCACACATGGATCCACCAGAGTCATTGCATGTCTTTTTTTTCCACAAACCACATGGATCAACCAATGGCATTGCACGTGTGTTATTGTCACAAACCACATATGGATCAACCAATGTCATTCCATGTGTGTTCTTATGACACACCACATATGGATCAACCAATGTCATTGCATGTGTGTTCTTTCCACAAACCACATATGGGTCCACTAGAGTCATTGCATGTGTGTTTTTTTCACAAATCACACAGATCCACCAATGTCATTGCATGTGTGTTCTTTTCACAAACCACATATGGATCCAGTAATGTCATTGCATGTGTGTTCTCTTCATAAACCATAGCTAGAGTCCACCAGTGTCATTGCATGTGTGTTCTTCTCACAAACCACATGGATCCGCCAATGTCATTGCATGTGTGTTTTTCCACAACCCACATATGGATCAACCAATGTCATTGCATGTGTGTTCTTTCCACAAACCACATATGGATCCACCAGTCATTGCATGTGTTTTCTTGTAATGACAAACCACATATAGATCCACCAGTGTCATTGCATGTGTGTTCTTTTCACAAACCACATGTGGACCCACCAGAGTAATTGCATGTCTGTTCTTTCCACAAACCACATTTGGATCCATCAGAGTCATTGTGTGTCTGTTCTTGTAATGACAATCACATATGGATCAACCAATGTCATTGCATGTTTGTTCTTTTCATGAACCACATATGGATCAACCAGAGTCATTGGATGTTTGTTATTTTCACAAACCACGAATGGATCCACTAGAGTCATTGCATGTATGTTCTTTCCACAAACCACATATGGATCCACCAGAGTCATTGCATGTTTGTTCTTTCCACAAACCACACATGGATCCACCAATGTCATTTCATGTGTGTTCTTTTCACAACCCACATATGGATCAACCAATGTCTGGCATGTGTGTTCTTTTGATAAACCACATATGGATCAACCAGAGTCATTGCATGTTTGTTCTTTTCACAAAACACATATGGATCCACTATAGTGAATGCATGTGTGTTCTTTTCATGAACCACATATGGATCCACCAGAGTAATTAAATGTCTGTTTTTTCCACAAACCACATCTAGATCCACCAATGTCATTGCATGTGTGTTCTTTTCACAAACCACATATCGATCCACTAGAGTCATTGCATGTGTGTTCTTATACTAAAACCAGTAGTAGAGTCGTTGCATGTGTATTCTTTTCACAAACCACATGTGGATCCACTAGAGTCATTGCATGTATGTTCTTTCCACAAACCACAAATGGTTCCACCACAGTAATTGCATGTGTGTTCTTTTCATAAACCATAGCTAGAGTCCAGCAGTGTCATTGCAAGTGTGTTCTTCTCCTGAACTAGCACTAGAGTCATTACGTGTGTGTTCTTTTCATAAACCATAGCTAGAGTCCAGCAGTGTCATTGCATGTGTGTTCTTCCTCCTGAACCAGCACTAGAGTCATTGCATGTGTCTTCTTTTCCTAAACACATATGGATCCACTATAGTCATTGCATGTGTGGTATTTTCACAAACCACATATGGATCCACTAGAGACATTGCATGTGTGTTCTTATCCTAAACCAGCACTAGAGTTCACTAAGTATTTTAATAAACCACAGCTAGAGTCATTGCATGTATGTTCTTTGTATAAACCACATGGATCCACTAGTGTCATTGCATGTGTGTTCTTTTCATAAACCACATATGGATCCACCAATGTCATTGCATGTCTATTCTTTCCACAAACCACATAGGGATCCACTAGAGTCATTGCATGTGTGTTCTTTTCACAAACCACACATGGATCCACCAGAGTGGTTGCATGTGTGTTTTTCTCATCAACCACATGGATCCACCAATGTCATTGCATGTTTGTTCTTTCCACATCCCACATATGGATCAACCAATGTCATTGCATGTGTGTTCTTTCCACAAACCACATATGGGTCCACTAGAGTCATTGCATGTGTGTTCTTTTCACAAACCACACGGATCCACCAATGTCATTGCATGTGTGTTCTTTTCACAGTCCACATATGGATCCACCAGATTCATTGCATGTGTGTTCTTTTCACAAACCACATATGGACCCACTAGAGTCATTCCATGTGTGTTGTTATACTAAAACCAGCACTAGAGTCATTGCATGTGTGTTCTTTTCACAAACCACATATGGATCCACTATTGTCATTGCATGTATGTTCTTATACGAAAACCAACACTAGAGTTGTTGCATGTGTGTTCTTTTCACAAACCACATATGGATCCACCAGGTGTTCTCTTCATAAACCATAGGTACAGTCCACCAGTGTCATTGCATGTGTGTTCTTCTCCTGAACCAACACTAGAGTCATTGCATGTGTGTTCTTTTCATAAACCATAGCTAGAGTCCAGCAGTGTCATTGCATGTGTGTTCTTCTCCTGAACCAGCACTAGAGTCATTGCATGTGTGTTCTTTTCCTAAACCGCATATGGATCCACCAGTGTCATTGCATGTGTGTTCTTTTCACAAACCACATATGGATCTACTAGAGACATTGCATGTGTGTTCTTATCCTAAACCAGCACTAGAATTCACTGCATGTGTGTTCTTATCCTAAACCAGCACTAGAGTTCACTGCATGTGTGTTCTTTTAATAAACCACAGCTAGAGTCATTGCATGTCTGTTCTTTTCATAAACCACATGGATCCACTAGAGTCATTGCATGTGTATTCTTTTCACAAACCACATATGGATCCACTAGAGTCATTGCATGTGTGTTTTTATCCTAAACTGGCACTAGAGTCATTGCATGTCTATTTTTTCCAAAAACCACAAGGATCAACCAGAGTAATTGCATGTGTGTTCTTTCCACAAACCACATATGGTTCAACCAGAGTCATTGCATGTTTGTTCTTTTCACAAACTAGATATGGATCCGCCAATGTCAGTGCATGTGTGTTCTTTTCCTAAACCGCATATGGATCCACTATAGTCATTGCATGTGTGGTATTTTCACAAACCACATATGGATCCACTAGAGACATTGCATGTGTGTTCTTATCCTAAACAAGCACTAGATTTCACTACGTATTTTAATAAACCACAGCTACAGTCATTGCATGTATATTCTGTTCATAAACCACATGGATCCACTAGAGTCATTGCATGCGTGTTCTTCTCATAAACCACATATGGATCCACCAATGTCATTGCATGTCTATTCTTTCCACAAACCACATATGGATCCACTAGAGTCATTGCATGTGTGTTCTTTTCACAAACCACACATGGATCCACCAGAGTGGTTGCATGTGTGTTTTTCTCATCAACCACATGGATCCACCAATGTCATTGCATGTTTGTTCTTTTCACATCCCACATATGGATCAACCAATGTCATTGCATGTGTGTTCTTTCCACAAACCACATATGGGTCCACTAGAGTCATTGCATGTGTGTTATTTTCATAAACCACACGGATCCACCAATGTCCTTGGATGTGTGTTCTTTTCACAAACTACATATGGATCCACTAGAGTCATTGCATCTGTGTTCTTTTCACAAACCACATATGGACCCACTAGAGTCATTGCATGTGTGTTCTTATACTAAAACCAGCACTAGAGTCATTGCATGTGTGTTCTTTGCACAAACCACATATGGATCCACTATAGTCATTGCATGTATGTTTTTATACGAAAACCAGCACTAGAGTCGTTGCATGTGTGTTCTTTTCACAAACCACATATGGATCCACCAGAGTCATTGCATGTATGTTCTTTCCACAATACACATATGGATACTACTGTCATTGCATGTGTCTTCTCTTCATAAACCATAGCTATAGTAAACCAGTTTCATTGCATGTGTGTTCTTCTCCTGAACCAGCACTAGAGTCATTGCATGTGTGTTCTTTTCATAAACCATAGCTAGAGTCCAGCAGTGTCATTGCATGTGTGTTCTTCGCCTAAACCAGCACTAGAGTCATTGCATGTGTCTTCTTTTCCTAAACTGCATATGGATCCACCAGTATCATTGCATGTGTGTTCTTTTCACAAACCACATATGGATCTACTAGATACATTGCATTTGTGTTCTTATCCTAAACCAGCACTAGAATTCACTTCATGTGTGTTCTTATCCTAAACCAGCACTAGAGTTCACTGCATGTGTGTTCTTTTAATAAACCACAGCTAGAGTCATTGCATGTCTGTTATTTTCATAAACCACATGGATCCACTAGATTCATTGCATGTGTGTTCTTTCCACAAACCACATATGGATCCACTAGAGTCATTGCATGCGTGTTTTTATCCAAACCAGCACTAGAGTTATTGCATGTCTGTTTTTTCCACAAACCACAAGGATCAACCGGAGTAATTGCATGTGTGTTCTTTCCACAAACGACATATGGATCAACCAGAGTCATTGCATGTTTGTTCTTTTCACAAACTACATATAGATCCACCAATGTTAGTCCATGTGTGTTCTTTTCACAAACCACATATGGATCCACTAGAGACATTGCATGTGTGTTCTTTCCACAAACGACATATGGATCAACTAGAATCATTGCATGTTTGTTCTTTTCACAAACTACATATGAATCCACCAATGTTAGTGCATGTGTGTTCTTTTCACAAACCACATATGGATCCACTAGAGTCATTGCATGTGTGTTCTTATACTAAAACCAGCACTGGGGTCATTGCATGTGTGTTCTTTTCACAAACCACACATGGATCCACCAGAGTCATTGCATCTATGTTCTTTCCACAAACCACACATGGATCCACCAGAGTCATTGCATGTTTGTTTTTTCGACAAACCACATGGATCAACCAATGGCATTGCATGTGTGTTATTGTCACAAACCACATATGGATCAACCAATGTCATTGCATGTGTGTTCTTTTCATGAACCACATATGGATTCACCAATGCCATTGCATGTGTGTTCTTGGAATGACAAACCACATATTTATCCACCAGAGTAATTGCATGTGTGTTCTTTTCACAAACTACATATGGATCAACCAATGTCATTGCATATATGTTGTTTTCCCAAACCACATATGGATCCACTAGAGTCATTGCATGTATGTTCTTCTCACAAACCACATATGGATCCGCCAATGTCATTGCATGTGTGTTCTTTTCACAACCCACATATGGATCAACCAATGTCATTGCATGTGTGTTCATTCCACAAACCACATATGGATCCACCAGAGTCATTCTCTCCCATAGCGATGCTTAAGTCAGTTAGGATTATGTTAGCAATTGCTGCATATTTTGATTATGAAATATGGTAGATGGATGTCAAAACTGCGCTCCTCAATGGTAATCTTGAAGAAGAGTTGTATATGATACAACCTAAGGGTTTTGTCGATCCTAATGATGCTGATAAGGTATGCAAACTTCAGTGATCCATCTATGGACTGAAGCAAGCATCCCAGAGTTGGAATCATTGCTTTGATGAGGTGATCAAAGAGTTTTGATTTGTCCAAACTTATGGAGAGGCTTGTATTCACAAGAAAGTGAGTGGGAGCAATGTGGCATTTCTAATATTATATGTGGATGACATATTATTGATTGGAAATGATATAGATCTTTTAAAACAGTGTTAAAAGTTATCTAAACAGCAAATTTTCGATGAAAGACCTTGGTGAAGCTTCATATATATTAGGCATTAAAATCTATAGAGATAGATCAAGACGCCTAATTGGGCTATCGCAGAGTACATACCTTGATAAGATATTAAAGAAGTTTAATATGGACGGAAGTAAGAAGGGGTTCTTACCTATGTTGCAAGGCAAGACATTGAGTAAGACTCAAAGTCCGGCTACGATAGAAGAAAGAGAGATAATGGATAAGATCCCCTATGCCTCAGCCATAGGCTCTATAATGTACGCCATGCTATGTACAAGACCGGATGTGGCACATGCTATTAGTTTGACTAGTAGGTACCAATCTGATCCAAGTTCCGAACAATACATAGCGGTCAAGAATATCCTTAAGTACTTAAGAAGAACTAAGGATATGTTTCTTGTATACGGAGGTGAAGAAGATCTAATCGCTAAGTGTTATGTCAATGCTAGCTTTGACACCAATCCGGATGACTCTAAGTCTCAATCCGGATACGTATTTCTATTGAACGGAGCAGCAGTTAGTTGGAGGAGTTCCAAACAACCTGCGGTGGCTAGATCAACGACGGAGGCGGAATATGTTGCTGCTTCAGAAGCGGCGCAAGAAGCGGTTTGGATGAAGGAGTTCATAACGGAACTAGGTGTGGTTCCTAGTGCATTGGACCCAATGGTGATCTATTGTGACAACAATGGAGCCATAGCCAACGCCAAGGAACCAAGGTCTCACAAGAATTCCAAGCATATTAAGCGCCGGTTTCACTCCATCTGCGAGCATGTCAAGAATGGAGATATAATGATTTTTAATGTACACACAGACCTAAATGTAGCAGATCCGTTGACTAAAGTTCTCCCTAGGGAAAAACATGATCAACACCAGAACTCAATGGGTGTTAGATTTATCACTATGTAAACAAGATTATTGTCTGTAGTGCAAGTGGGAGACTGGAGGAATTATGCCCTGAGAGGCAATAATAAAGTTGTTATTATGTATTCCATGTATTTGATAGATGTTTATTTTGCATTCTATAATTGTATTGAAAGGAAACGTCAATACATGTGTGTTTAATAAACAAAAAGGTTTCCTAGTTATGCCTCTCTTTTAGACTAGCTCGTTGATTAACAAGATGATCAAGGTTTCCTGATCATGGACATTGGATGATGTTAATAACGAGATCACAACATTTGTGAAATGATGTGATGAAAATTCATCCTAAGTATAGCATTACGATCAGAGTCAGTATGTTTACATTGCTATAACATCATATGAAGTAATCTTAGTCCTTAGACCATGAGATCATGTTAATTGCTAACACCGGAAGAGTATCTTGATAACATCAAACGTCACACCATAACAGGGTGACTATAAAGGTGGGTTCAGTGCTACGAAGGTGTTATGCTGAGGCTCATGTATCAAGAGTGGAATTTGTCAATCCCAATGACGGATAGATATACTCTGGGCCCTCTCGCTGACATCACATTAAGATAGCTTGCAAGAAAGTGATGTGATCACTAGAATGTTATATCACGAGAACGAGAAAAGAGTGCATGTCAGTAACAAGATCAAACTAGGTATTTGGATACCGATGATCGAATCTCGGACATGTATTATATCATGAGACAAAGGGATTAAGTTACTAGCGTTAAAGGTTCTCACGATCACAGATGTCATCGTTGAATGTGCAGGAGTCTGTATGGATCTCTAGGTCCCGCTTCTTATTATTGATCTGAGAGGAGTCTCAATCATGTCTGCATTATTTGCGAACCGTGGGGTGACACACTTAAGGGTTGCCGGACACCATTTTGGAGCACATATGTTTCAGACGGAAGGATTGCAAAGCGCATGAATTGTTTTGATAGAAATCGGAATTGTTTCGGGCGAAATTGCAGAAAGTGGTTCTGCATTTGATATTGAAATGTTGCAAGGGGTTTTATGTGAATGTTTGTTAATTAAACTGATTAACAAAATTCTGAATAAAATAAATAAAATAGTTTTATTAATTGAGTGTTGCATTAAATTTTGTGGAAATTTAATGCATGTGACTGGAATTTTGGGTGGAGTCAAAATTGATGTGAGTGGAGCTTCCACCACATGAATGAGGAAGAGGTGGGGGCACCCCCCCTTGGCCACCGGCCATGGGAGGGGAGGAGTCCCCCTCTCCTATAAAGGCCCCCCTCTCCTCCCTCACAAAGCACACCTCCTCGTGAAGGATCTCTCTCCCCTCTAGATATTTCCCCATGGTCTCGGATTAGCGAGATACATGTTCCCGGTGGCCTTGCGTCTGGAAGGAGTTGTTGTTTCCGCTGATTCGCTGGAGCGAGGACGTGGAGGTTGTCCGGTGGCTTGAACGTGTGTGCGAGGACGGATGCGCTGCTGATTTGCTGCGCTCGGACTTCCACATGATCTTGACATCGGCACGCGTACAACTACATCATCCACGAGTTCCAACTCGTTAACAAAACTCTGTTGTATTTGACAGTAAGTTCTCCATGGATGTATATCCACCCGTTGCTCTGTATCTAGTAGATAGATCTTGGCGTATAGTTCTCATCGTAGGAATGTTTTTTGTTTTCTATGCTGCGAACCCAACAGTAGTATCAGAGCCTGATCTATGCGTACGTGCTTTGCACGGGTAGTACACATATGTTTATATGTGGGCGATGATGATCATGTTATTGCATCTTCTATGTATTTTGGATATTGGTGGCTGATACATTGCAAATGTATCTATAATTTTTGATGTTCCATGCTTGGTTTTATCTACTTTCTTGTGTTTTGTTCCAACTTTGGAGTACTTTTCATATGATTTCTTGGACTAACCTATTAACAAGATGCCACAGTGCCAGTTGCCTGTTTTCTGCTGTTTTTGGTTCCAGGAAAGTCAGAAAATGAATATTCTTAGAATTGGATGGGACAAAAGCCAAAGTTCCTATTTTACCAAAAGACTCACAGAGCGAGAATACGAGATGGAGGAGGGCCAGGGCCTGGCCACACCCCCCAGGTGCGGGCTAGCCCTAGCCACGCCACCAGGTGGTGTGGGCCCCTCTGGCCTCCACCGACCTTGCCTCTTCGCCTATAAGATGCTTCTCGATGCGAAAACCCTAAGTCATCCAGCCTCCAGCCACGAAAAGTTCTGCAGCGCTGCCGCCACCGAAGGGGAGATTCGGGGGATAGAAAGTCTCTGTTCCGGCACCCTGCCGTGACGGGGAAGTGCCCCCGGAGCCATCTCCATCACCGTTGCTGATTCGCATGATGAGGAGGGAGTAGTTCTCTCTCGAGGCTAAGGGTTCTACCGATAGATATGTGTTCATCTCTCTCTCTCTCTATGCATGATCTTATTAAGATCATGAGCTTTGTAATCAAGTAGATCTACCTTACTACTCAAGTGCTTTAATATATCTCTGCTCTCCCCATGTGTGTGAAAGTCACAGCGTGCACACCATGGTGGCACTTAGGCTAGAGATTACAAATACTTGTTATGAGTTATATTTGGAGTTGGATGTCTTTATGAAATTGTGGTGTTTGTTGGACTCATCTAGTACTCAACATTACAGTGTGGGGTTATCTAGATGGGAAAGATGAACTTTGAGGAGTGTTGTTATAGCCCTACCAACGATTAGAGTGTCCAACCGGAGAGTAGTTAAGAGTAGTATCATAAAGAGAAGATATTTATATGAGAGTGTTCACTAGTGAATGTATGATCCCTAGGCCTTGTTTCTAAGCATTGAAACACCGTTTGCAATTAGATATGTTACATGTTTGCTTGCTTCCATCTTTATTTCAGTTTTACTTTAGTCTTTTCCACGCCATCAAGCTATCTTCTATCACCGTTACCACTTATAATTATCCATACCACTTGTATTTCACTATCTCTTCGCCGAACTAGTGCACCTATACACCTGACAAGTGTATTGGGTGTGTTGGGGCCACAAAGATACTTCTTGTATCTTGATTGCAGGGTTGCTGGAGAGGGAATACCTTTCACCACTTCCTCCTTGAGTTCGATAAACCTTGGGTAATCCACTTAAGGGAAAACTTGCTGTTGTTCTACAAACCTCTACACTTGGAGGCCCAACAACTGTCTACAAGAATAGAAGTGCGTAGACATCAAGCTATTTTCTAGCGCCGTTGCCGGGGAGGTAAGGTAAAAGGTATTCACACTAGAGGATTAAAGAAGAAGAACCTCCCACGACAAACGCCTATTTTCTGGCGCCGTTGCCGGGGATGTAAGGTAAAAGGTACTCACATCCTCCGGTGTGAGTACTCAAAGTTATTTCCTTTAGATTCTGCAATTTTGTCTTTTTGTTTCTTGTTTTCACTAGTTAGGCCTAATAGAAAACAACAAAAAAATTAGAGAGCTTTATAGTATTTATCTTGAGTTAGGACATGAAGTGTTTGAAGAGAAAATTAAAAAACCTATGGAACTTTATTTGCATGCTAATAGCAATGTTGTTAGTATGAATTCTTTTTACACCATTATTGCTAATGCTATGGAAAAGTCTAAGCTTGGGGAAGTTTTTATGAAAATGATCTTTTTAGTCCCCCAAGCACGGAGGAGAAAATTTATTTTGATGATACTATGCCTCCAATATATGATGATTACAATGATGAATATGATATTCTCAGTCCACCTACTATTGAGGAGAAAATTAATTATGATTACAATATTCCTCCTATATTTGATGATTATGGTGATGAGAATAATAATGATAGCTATTTTATTGAATTTGCTCCCACTATAATTAATAAGAATAACTATGCTTATGTGGAGAGTAATAATGATTATATGCATGTGGCTCATGATAAGAATGTTTTATGTGATAGTTATATTGTTAAATTTATTCATGATGCTACTGAAAGTTATTATGAGAGAGGGAAACATGGTTTTATGCATCTCAATAATATTAAGTTTCCCCTCTTTATGTTGAAAGTCTTGAAGTTGCACTTGTTTTGCTTTACTATGCTTATTCATTTGTGCTTTCATGACTTGTTTCTTTACAAGATTCCTATGCATAGGAAGTGGGTTAGACTTAAATGTGCTTTGAATTTGCTTCTTGATGCTCTCTTTTACTTCAATTCATATTTCCTATGTGAGCATCTTCTCAAACTATCATGCCTAACTTAAAGGCGTTAAAGAAAAGTACTTATTGGGAGATAACCCAAAAGTTTTAGATGAGTCTTGGAAGTTATTACTTCAGTAATAACCGCTCCTTATCCTTTTTATTTGCTTTTTGTGCCAAGAGTAACCTCTAATGAGAGAGAAGTAATGATTGGGAAAGTTGCTGTCCCGAAATAGATTTATATGCTTCACCATAAATATTCGTGTAATATCTCTGAACGTCTTTTTGAGGCTCTAATTTTTGTGCTTCTGCCTCAGGTTGTTATCTAACTTTCGTTAGTTCAACACTTTTTGATTTGAGCAACAGAAGGTCTTCGAAAAAATTCGTCTTTACCTGCTGGTCTGTTTTGACAGATTTCTGCCATTTTCTGCATTTGCTTCTTGTTGGTTCCTGTTTGAGTTCTTTTGGAGAATTGAGCTTTTTGAGGAAAGCACTATAGTAGCTAGTGTTTTAATGGAGGTTTTATTGGTGTTGGAACTGAACCTAAAGACTTATTATCTTGAGTGCACTAATGTTGCTAATAATGATTGTGTGAAGTTTTGGGTGAAGGAAAAATTTCAGGTGTATAGAAGGAACGAGTAATGAGATAAAGGATGGACTAAAGCTCAAGCTTGGGGATTTCACGCATGTCACCCCAATAAATATCCAAGAAGTACAAGCGTAAAAGCTTGGGGATGCCCAAGGCATCCCCTTCTTCATCAATAAAAATCCCAGGTTTCTTCCAAACGCTTCATTTTTATTGCTTCATGCACAGTTGTGTTGTGCTTGGAGCGTCTTCTTTTTCATTTTCGTTTTGGTTTTTTGTTTTCTTTGTTTTCTTAATAAATTGGTTGGACCCCCTCTTTCATACATTGGTTTGCAAATAGTTTGGTTTGGTTTGGAAAAGAGTAGGAAAGTTCATACATTTGTGGTAAAAAGAGCTCATTTTTGATTGTGGCCTATGCTCTGTTATGCCATGCTTGATATTGTTTTGGCTTTATGCTTAGTATTCTTTTCTGTAGCATGCCTTGTTATAAACAATTGAGATTGCTTAATGTGCCTTGGATGAATCGTGCGTTGTTTTAGCATATTAAAGCATAGTATTGTGGTATTCTCCTTCGATGCTTTATTTGGGTTGACTTGGCACATGCTCACACCATGTTATGACTATCTCAAGTCAACATAGCCTTTATGTTCCTTTAGTTTTCAACTTTTAATATCACTTTATGCTTTGATCAATGATGTTTTGTCGCTCTGCATGATTATGGCCATCATTGCTCTGTTAGTTTGTCGCTCCCAGTCTTTTGCTAGCCTCCACAACAAAGTACGAGTTCCACTCATGCATCCAACTCCCTATACCAAGTTATTCCAAAGAGTCCACCATACCTACCTACTAGCTTATGTTATTCCAAGTATATTCATGCGCTTGTTTACCTTCCAAATTAAATTTGTTATGAGAAAACTAGTGATTAAAGCTCTCACAAACTTGATGGCACACTTTACATTTCTTGCCCTTAATAAACTTGAACCATTGTGTCGTCTATGTTGTATATGCTTGCACTTATTTGTTGGGAATTAGCAGAACCATGCTTTCATGGGGAACGCTTTCAACATTGCACTTGGTACTTGTACCTAGTTGATATCATGCTCTTTTGTATATGGATGTCGTCGGTGTGAAATGAAAGGGGAGCTTGTAAGTCCATGGAGTTATGTATATGTGTTAGAGAAATGCCTGGGCCGCTGGTCTAATCCATGCTAACATGGTGGAAACCTGCAGCGTAACCATAATGAGCTGCCTATGAAGCATTCTTCTTATAAAAAAAGAGTCCTATATTGAGAAAAAAGAGAAAAGAGAAAAAAAGAGAGATATTATGAAAAGAGGAAAGAGAGAAAAAGGCACCATATTCCCATGGTAAATAAGAAGAATGCTGAGATGCTCGCTGTCTTCTTGCCTTGTCATTTTGATATGGGGATTCTTCCGTATCATCGGGCATGGGGTACCCATTGGCGGTTCTCTATGATACACATGTACTTACGATGACAAGAACTTACCGGTGACTAAACTTGAGTAGCATGAGGAGCGGCCCTCGTATTCAAGGGACATGAGATTTCTAACTTATGCTTCGTCCAGCATATACACCATAGTTTGTTCACTTTAACCTTAATCACTTCAAGATGCTTATGATAGGGGCAATGAGAGATGAAAGCTATTAAGTACCATAATTTTTGGAAGCTCTTTATGAGACTTGAATCCCTACTTCCTTCTATGAAGGCCTTTCTTCCACTTATATATTGAGTCTCCACCTTCTACCTTTATGCACCTACTTTGAGAGCATAGTGGCCATTCTTAATTATATGTGCATTGTCCTAAGACTAGTTGATTGATGCATAACTTGATATTGCTTGTTTTAAACTATTTGTATCTAGTCACTCTTATGAACTTTGAAGGTGTCCTATGCATTTATATTTGCTACTCTATTGAGGGACAAGCTGAATACTATTATGCTATGTTTTCTTTATGTGAAACAAACAAACATCTTGCAAAGCATTGTTATTCATGAATCTTTTGTTTGTGCCTTTTCATGTTGCATCATAGTTTCTTTGTCTTATTGCTAGAACTTTGTCTTTCATGTTATGATTGAACTACTATGTTCCCAGCTTTGAATGTTTTACAAATACTTTGATCAAGTTTATGATGGTGCATGTAACCTCAAAAATTATTCTTTCTTTTTATCACTTACCTACTCGAGGACGAGTAGGAGTTAAGCTTGGGGATGTTGATACATTGCAAATGTATCTATAATTATTAATGTTCCATGCTTGGTTTTATCTACTTTCTTGTGTTTTATTCCAACTTTGGAGTACTTTTCATATGATTTCTTGGACTAACCTATTAACAAGATGCCACAGTGCCAGTTGCCTATTTTCTGCTGTTTTTGGTTCTAGGAAAGTCAGAAAATGAATATTCTTAGAATTGTACGGGACAAAATCCAAAGTTCCTATTTTACCGGAAGACTCAGAGAGCTAGAATACGATACGGAGGGCCAGGGCATGGCCACACCCCCCAGGCGCGGACTAGCCCTAGCCATGCCACCAGGTGGTGTCGGCCCCTCTGGCCTCCACCGACCTTGCCTCTTCGCCTATAAGATGCTTCCCGATGCGAAAACCCTAAGTTGTCCAGCCTCCAGCCACAAAAAGTTCTGCAGCGCTGCCGCCACCGAAAGGGAGATTCGGGGGACAGAAAGTCTCTGTTCAAGCACCCTGCCGGGATGGGGAAGTGCCCCCGGAGCCATCTCCATCGATCTCCATCGCCATATCCATCACCGTTGCTGATTCGCATGATGAGGAGGGAGTAGTTCTCTCTCGAGGCTAAGGGTTCTACCGGTAGCTATGTGTTCATCTCTCTCTCTCTATGCATGATCTTATTAAGATCATGAGCTTTGTTATCAAGTAGATCTACCTTACTACTCAAGTGCTTTAATAGATCTCTGCTCTCCACATGTGTGTGAAAGTGACAGCGTGCACACCATGGTGGCACTTAGGCTAGAGATTACAAATACTTGTTATGAGCTATATTTGGAGTTGGATGTCTTTATGAAATTGTGGTGTTTGTTGGACTCATCTAGTACTCAAGGTGACAGTGTGGGG
Source organism: Avena eriantha (assembly GCA_910589775.1). Taxonomy (NCBI): domain Eukaryota; kingdom Viridiplantae; phylum Streptophyta; class Magnoliopsida; order Poales; family Poaceae; genus Avena; species Avena eriantha. The sequence goes on along the minus strand of OU342742.1, from coordinate 423,185,964 downwards.
TTATCTAGATGGGAAAGAAGAACTTTGAGGAGTGTTGCTATAGTCCTACCAACGATTAGAGTGTCCAACCGGAGAGTAGTTAAAAGTAGTATCATAAAGAGAAGATATTTATATGAGAGTGTTCACTAGTGGAAGTATGATCCCTAGGCCTTGTTTCTAAGCATTGAAACACCGTTTGCAATTAGATCTGTTACATGTTTGCTTGCTTCCATCTTTATTTCAGTTTTACTTTAGTCTTTTCCATGCGATCAAGCTATCTTCTATCACCATTACCACTTATAATTATCCATACCACTTGTATTTCACTATCTCTTCGCTGAACTACTGCACCTATACACCTGACAAGTGTATTGGGTGTGTTGGGGACACAAGAGACTTCTTGTATCTTGATTGCAGGGTTGCTTGAGAGGGAATACCTTTCACCACTTCCTCCCTGAGTTCGATAAACCTTGGGTAATCCACTTAAGGGAAAACTTGCTGCTGTTCTACAAACCTCTGCACTTGGAGGCCCAACAACTGTCTACAAGAATAGAAGTGCGTAGACATCACTGGCATAGTGGGATGAAGCGGCCCGGACCAACCTTACATGTCATCGCACTTGAGACCGGTTCCACGACTGACATGCAACTAGTTTTGCATAAGTGGCTAGCGGGTCTCTGTATCTCCTACTATAGTCAATATCTGATATACAACGAGTTGCTAATAACTTGGTTATCCTCGTTGTGGTTCATGTTCGTAGGTAAGACCGGTTCTATCTCCGAAAGCCCTAAGCCACGTAAAACTTGCAATTGATAAATTAGAGGCGTCTAGTTTAGATCATTGTTGGGATAGTGTCTTGATATGATATTGTTGTAAGTAGATGTATGATAGATACTCTTACAACACACTCAACGTGTAAGTTCCATAGACCTTGGCCTTACACACAAAGGAACGATAGAGATCATACCACAATGCAAATGATAGAGATCAAATGCATGGACCATATCATCTCACTTTACACATTAGATGTTAGCATCTTATACTGCTAGTTTGGCGCTTTTGGTAGCATTGTAAGATGATCCCTGATTTAGATATCAAGATAAAATGTGTTCTTCCTTCAGTATGCACCGTTCTATGGATCGTGTTTCGAGACATCATGTGATGATCGGTGTACTCGACTCCGTGCTTTCATACAACGGGTGTAAGACAGTTTTACACACACGGGTACTAAGGTTCTTACTTGACGAGCCTAGAATGTACAGACATGGCCTCGGAACACGGACCGAAAGGTTAAGCATGAGTCATATAGTTGATATGATGCCCATATAGATGCTCGCCTTTGAAGCTACACCGACTCACGTGATGATCGGACTTGGTGTAGTAGATTTGGTTCATGTAATCACCAAAAAGATACGAGGGATGTTGTTTTTGAGTGGGAGTTCATTAGTAATTTGGATTAGTTGAACTCAATCTATCATAAACTTATTCTAAATAAACTTTACAAATTCTGTTGTAGATGGCACCACCTGCTTTCAATTTCAATGTGTTCATGGAGAAAGAGAAACTTGCTACGAATGGTAGCAACTTCACCAACTGGGCTATGAATTTGAGGATTCTCCTCACTGCTGCACAAAAGCAATATGTGCTAGAGGCACCGCTAGCCCCCCACCAGCTCCTGATGCCCCTGACGAGGAAAAGAATGTCTATATAACTCGTTAGGAGGACCACAACTTAGTTCATTGCGACATACATTATGGGCTAGAGCCAGAACTTCGAAAGTGTTTCGAAAATGGCAATGCCTTTGATACCATGGGATAATTGAAAATGATTTTTGATACCCATGCTGCCGTAGAGAGTTATAATGCTTCTGAAAAGTTCTTTAGCTGCATGATGGAGGAGAACAGCTCCATTAGTGAGCACGTACTCAAAATGTCTGGGTACGCTGATAAGCTTGTGTCCTTGGCAATAACGATTCCCATTGACTTAGGCATACATCGTGTTCTCCAATCTCTGCCACCTAGCTACAAGAGCTTCGTGATGAACTATAACATGTAGGGCATGAAGAAGTCTCTTCCCGAGCTTCTGTCAATGCTTAAGACTGCAGAAGTGGAGATTAGGAAAGAAAATCAAGTGTTGATGATCAATAAGACCACCGGTTTCAAGAAGGACAATAAAGGCAAGTAGAAGGGAAAGAAGGGCGGCAAATCTGTTGCCGCACCTAAAAAAAATCTCGAGTTGGCCCTAAGTCTGATACAGAGTGCTACTATTGCAAGGGGACTAGCCATTAGAAGCACAACTGCCCCAAGTATTTGGCGGACAAGAAGGCCGGAAAGGAAAACAAAGGTATATGTGATATACATGTTATTGATGTGTACTTGACTAGTACTCGCACTAGCACCTGGGTATTTGATACGGGATCAGTTGCTAATATATGTAACTCGATTCAGGGGCAGCAGAACAAGCGACAACTAGCAAGGGAAGAGGTCACGATGCGGGTCGGCAATGGATCAAGAGTTGATGTGATCGCCGTCGGAATGCAGCCTCTCCATATGCCGTCGGGATTAGTGATAAATCTAAATAATTGTTATTTTGTGCCTGCACTGAGCATGAACATTGTACCCAGATCGCGTTTGATGCGAAGTGGTTATTCCTTTAAATCTAAAAACAATGGTTGTTCGATTTATATGGATAATATCTTTTATGGTCATGCACCTGTGTCGAATGGTTTATTTCTATTGGATCTCGATAGTAGTATTATGCATGTTCATTGTGTTGATGCTAAAAGGGTTAAACTTGATAATGATATATCTACATATGTGGCACTGCCGTCTAGGTCATATTGGCGTTAAACGCATGAAGAAACTCCATTCTGATGGACTTTTGGAATCACTTGATTTTGAATCATTTGATACATGTGAGCCATGCCTTATGGGCAAGATGACTAGAACGTCGTTTTCCGGTTCAATGGAACGGGCGACATATTTATTGGAAATCATACATACTGATGTGTGTGGACCAATGAGTGTGTCGGTGCGAGGTGGATATCGTTATTTTGTTACTTTCACAGATGATTTGAGTAGATACGGGTATATCTATTTGATGAAACATAAGTCTCAAACTTTTGAAAAGTTCAAGGAATTTCAGAATGAAGTGGAAAATCACCATAATAGAAAGATCAAATTTCTGCGGTCCAACCATGGAGGAGAGTATCTTAGTTACGAGTTTAGCACACATATGAAAAATTGTGGAATACTTCCACAACTCACGCCTGCCGGAACACCACAATGTAATGGTGTGTCAGAACGTCATAATCGTACTTTATTGGATATGGTTCGATCTATGATGTCTTTGACAGACTTGCCACTGTCATTTTGGGGTTATGCACTGGAAACCGCCGCATTCACTTTAAATCGGGCACCATCTAAATCCGTTGAAACGACACCGTATGAATTATGGTTTGGAGACAAACCTAAGATGTCATTTCTTAAAGTTTGGGGATGCGATGTTTATGTGAAGAAACTTCAGCCAGATAAACTCGAACCCAAAGCAGAAAAATGCGTCTTCATAGGATACCCTAAGGAAATGATTGGGTATACCTTCTATCACAGATCCGAGGGCAAGGTTTTTGTTGCCAAGAATGGATCCTTTCTTGAGAAGGAGTTTCTCACGAAAGGTGTGAGTAGTCGGAAGGTAGAACTCGAAGAGGTTATTGAACCTTCTCTTCATGAATTGGCGAGTAGCGCAGCACCGGAAGTTGTTTCGGAGTTGACTTAACCTAATGAAGAGAGAGCTAATGATATTGATCATGAAACTATGAAAGAGGACACTACCGAACCTCGCATGTCAAGCAGGACACGTGCAACTCCTGAACTGTACGACAATCCTGTTATGAATTTCATGATTGATGAAATAGATGACCCTGCGACGTATGAAGAAGCGATGATGCGCCCGGATTCCAACAAATGGCTAGAAGCCATGAAATCCGAGATGGAATCCATGTAGGAAAACCAGGTTTGGACCTTGATGGACTTACCTCACGATCGAAAGGCCGTTGAGAATAAATGGATTTTTAAAAGAAAAACTGATGCTGATGGTAATGTAACCATCTATAAAGCTCGACTTGTCGCAAAGAGGTTTCGACGAATTCAAGGAGTTGACTACGATGAGACATTCTCTCCCGTAGCGATGCTTAAGTTAGTTCGGATTATGTTAGCAATTGTTACATATTTCGATTATGAAATATGGCAGATGGATGTCAAAACTGCATTCCTCAATGGTAATATTGAAGAAGAGTTGTATATGATACAACCTAAGGGTTTTGTCAATCCTAAGGATGCTGATAAGGTATACAAACTTCATTGATCCATCTATGGACTGAAGCAAGCATCCCGGAGTTGGAATCTCTGCTTTGGTGAGGTGATCAAAGAGTTTGGATTTGTCCAAAGTTATGGAGAGGCTTGTATTTACAAGAAAGTGAGTAGGAGCAATGTGGAATTTCTAATATTATATGTGGATGACATATTATTGATTGGAAATGATATATATCTTTTAAACAGTGTTAAAAGTTATCTAAACAGCAAATTTTCGATGAAAGACCTTGGTGAAGCTTCATATATATTAGGCATTAAAATCTATAGAGATAGATAAATACGCCTAATTGGGCTATCGCAGAGTACATACCTTGATAAGATATTAAAGAAGTTTAATATGGACGGAAGTAAGAAGGGGTTCTTACCTATGTTGCAAGGCAAGACATTGAGTAAGACTCAAAGTCTGGCTACAACGGAAGAAAGAGAGATAATGGATAAGATCCCCTATGCCTCAGCCATAGGCTCTATAATGTACGCCATGCTATGTACAAGACCGGATGTGGCACATGCTATTAGTTTGACTAGTAGGTACCAATCTGATCCAGGTTCGGAACACTAGATAGTGGTCAAAAATATCCTTAAGTACTTAAGAAGAACTAGGGATATGTTTGTAACTACCTCGGTGAATTACGCTCTTAGTTACATGCCTGGATGAACGAAAGTGGTTAAAATAGTACGGTGGGGCCCAGGGCCACTCACGGTAGACCTTTCGGCCGTCCTAACCACTTTCAGACATCGGGACAAGAACGAGCGGCGTAATCGGCAGGCGAAGGGATCAACTACATACACAAATGAGTATGTATGCAAGCCACATACAACAGTCCTCAGAGCCATTCCATCTAAAAGAAATAAAAATATTGCAACGCCATACGGCAAGATTCAAATATCCTAGATAGAGATAATAATTTAGGATAGCTCCTCATACATCACCCATCAGAGTATCAGGCGGAAGCGGAAAACAAGATCCGAGTACGGATAAGAAGAAAATCGGCATAAGATGCCCCGTAAATAAACACATCCCGCCCACAGATCTCACGGATCCCCGTTCCCAGAATCTCTACACCGAATGATCGTTGCCAACATCATCTGTCTCTTCCACCCAGTATCCATCTTGCGGGTAAACCTGTTCATCTGAATCAAACAATTTATCGTGTGAGACCCTAGGGGTACTCAGCAAGTCTTTATGTCGCTAAAGGGGACACAACCTGGGGTGACGCAATTGCAGCACAAGATAATACCTAACAATTCTACAGATACTCGCTAACCATCCGCCTAACCAATGATAGACGGATGTCCATTAATTAAGGACAACAGTTATAACAGTATAATTAACAGATCCATCCTCCTCCTTGCTTACCAACGAGGAAGCGGACGAACAACCCCCATCATCCGTTGGCAGTTTTATTAACCATTCCATGAGTATTGGACTATTTACTAGTCAAGTACTTAGTCAAATTAAAAGCGGTACTTTAGTTATACTTGTCTATGAGCGAGAAACTATGCTCCAAGTCGTCCATAACCGCGGACATGGCTTTTAGAAAGATTTACCCTGCAGGGGTGCACGAATAGCAACACACACTCGATCAACCTCGGAAAAACCAAATCAAAACCCAACGAGGTATTCACGACAAAGCGATCACAGGATTCAGAAATGTTTCAGGGGGCCACCCCAATAAGCTACCCGCAATGAAGTTGGCCGGCTCCGAGACGGACCCAGGGTTTGTGACGACGGCTGTAAACGACTGGGAACCCGAAAATGTGACTGGGCTTGTCGATACCGCGAAAACGTGGCGCGATCCAAAACAGTACAGGTGCTCCTCGCACAATCTTAAATAAAGCAGTAACATGGCATAAGTACAGGATAGTAATAAAGCCCCAAACTAATCGTGGCCCCAAGAAATAAGAATGAATCAAGCTCTGGCTCAGGGGGGTCCATAAGGCCTCCCGGATGTGGATAGTGCGAATAGTCAAAAAACAGGAATCAAGTACGCGGGGTCCTATGGGACACAAGTGAGCATGAAAAACCAAATAGCAGATATTGCTCACCGGTGCCTCTTTCTTTAGTTATCCCATTACTACTCAGGTTAAATTGTTTATGTACCTCGTGATCCATCAAACACTCACATACCCTAAACATGCTTTTCTACGATTCGCATGGCTCAAACAACTCCTGTAGTAATGGCTCATGGGATGGAGGAACAAGCTTTGGTGGGGTTTAAAAGTAAAGGCTATGCAGTACTTGGGATTCAATTTAATGCACCGCGACTCAATGGCAAGAATAAGATAGAGGCAATAGGTACTGTATGTATGCAAGCATGTGGTAGTGCTTTCCTGGCAGCCCAGTTGAAGCGAGAGATGGATCTGGGTAGTACTCCTGTGATTCCTGGTAATTCTCCTGCTGGGCGTCTATTCGAAGAAGAACCAAACAAACAAGGGCCAACATAAATAAAGTGCACAAGCATATGAATTAAAATGCGACAAGCAAACAAGCATGCCATGATGAATGATGCACAATTTACATGGCATTAAAGTAGCATGGCAAGGGTGAGGTGTAGTGCAAGAATTAAAGCATTTTATTGTTTATTTAGTCCAATTTTTATTGCCATAAACATTTCAGATTTGTAAGAATGACATGATGCATGCTTCAATTCAGAACAAGGACTGCATAGATAGAACGGGCTCGTCGTGCTGATCAATTTAGACATATTATTTGCCAAATTTGGAGTTATAGAATTAAAGTTATTATTTTATTAAGGAAAAGGGCATTTTATTGTAATTTTAATCATCTCGAAAATTAAAGTGTTCAAACATTATTTTGAATGGCATATTTGAATTCCTCACATTTTTCTGATTCCAAAACATATATCATTCGTATTATTTGGATTTGTATTTGAAAAGTTATTTAAATCTGAATTGAATTTGAATTTAAATCAATTTTGAAAGGTTTAATTAAACAGACAACCAGAAAAGCTTTTGTCACTCAGCCCGACCCAGCCATAGCCACTGACGGGTGGGCCAATGTTGACTGGGGCCACGCACGGGGAAAAACTTTTGCTACCGCGGCTCCACCTAGCCACTGAGGGTGACAGATGGGTCCGACGGCTACTGGCCCACGTGACAGTGGGGTTACCCCCAGAGGCTGACAGGTGGGGCATGGGCTAGAGCGCGGGTTACGGCCTGAGAAAACAGAGGGACTTTTCTACAAAACTCTAGTGCGGCTGACAGGTGGGGCTAGCGAGGAGCGCGGGTTAAGCAGATAAAAAGCTAGGGGGTTTTCTGCAAAAGGGGGGGCCGCGGTACTGTTCTTCTGTTTTCTTTGAATCGCGGACATGTCTTTGATCGGCCGGCGTGGGGCGTGGCGCGCGGGGTTCGAACTCGCGTCGCGGGCGCGCGCGCTGCGGTGTTTGCCAGTGCGGCTGGTTACGGGGTGGTGACAGAGGAGCGGTGGGCGGCTAGATGTGCTTCTGCGAGGCGCGGCGCGGAACAAACGACAACGTATGCCGTGCACTGACGGCGCTCGGCGAAACGAACAGTGGCGCCAGGCGGTGACAGCGAGGCGGAGGTTGTCAGGGACGAAGAGGGGCTCACCGAGGGGAGGTCGGTGTAGTCAGATCGGGGAGTGGCGCGGAGGATCGTCGGGGTTGCAGGCGTCCTGGCGGGTTAGGGTTTCGACGGGATGGCGCAGGTACCGACGCTCCTGGGGCTTCTCCTCCTCGTCGACTTGTGCAGGGAGCACCAGGGAGGTCTCCTTGGTCTCCCAGGCCACCTCCACGATGCGCACGCCGGCCGGAACGACGAGACGCAGGGGTAGACGGCGGCGACTGGCGGCAGGTGCTGGCGACGGCGAAGAAGAAGGGGAAGGAGAGGGCAGGCTCGGGGCGGATCTGGGCGATGCAGGAGAGCCGTGTGGATGAGGGCAAGCGAGAGAGAGGAAGGAGATGGCGTGTGGGCACGGGGTAGGGAAAAGTGGCTTCGGCCCTTTCCTTTTCTCCTCAATCACGTGCTTGCTTGGGCTGGGTGAAGGTAGGCATGGAGAGGCTGCAGGTGGGGACGGTGAGGAGTAGCATCTGGGCCAGCCTGGCGGTAGAGAGAAGGAGAGCGGAGGGGAGACTCGGTGGTAGCTTAGGCTAGGTTTAGATGGGGTAGTCTCGGGTTAGGGTTTTGTTAGGGTTAGGGTAGGGTGGCTGGGATGTGGGCCAGGGAGAGAGAGAGGGCCAGGTGGTCATCATGGTAGAGAGAGTGGTAGAGAGAGAGGTGAGGTTGAGGTTAGGGTTTAGTGTAGAGTTAGGGTTAGAGGAAAAAAATAGAGAGAGGAAAAATTAAGTTGGATTTTTACTAGGTGGTTTAGGTTTTAAAAAGTGTTTATGAGATCAACCAAGAGGTAGGGTGAGGCTTGAATAAGTTAAGATGAGGTGAAGGAGAATTCAAGAAAAGAGAAAGAAAAGGGGTATGGGAAGAGGCCTCATTTGCATAATGAATGGAAAGAATAAAATGGTGTAGATGAGGATATGGAGATGGTGGAGAGATATGTAGATGATCCCACAAATAATGGACCACTAAAACAAAGGAAAACCAATGGGACAAGGGTGGTGATGATGGTTGCATGGCCCATGCAAAAAAATGCCATGATTGGTTTTGTGAAAACAATAATAATATGGCATTATACTTATGCATTTTCCAAGAAGTGGAATAAGGCCAATCAAAAGAATTAATAGAATTAGATCCACCCCAACCCACATGAGCTAGAATAAATATCAAAAGAAAAAGAAATACAAGCTCATGGGTAATGGGATGGTGGAATTATAAGGTGGTGAAAAGAAAGCTGATGGAGTTGAATAAAAGATATGCCCCCAACTCAACTTGGGCATTTAAACAATATATCAATAACCAAATACAACATCAAGAGGCAAATACAATTAATAATTCATATGAGTGAAGAACCAAAAGAAAAGGGTTTTATATGATGCTCAAATGCAAGGTGGCATGATGACATGAGCATGATATAATTATGATGCAACAATTATATATAGGAAGTAGCCATTATATTACTAGACCAAGTAGCATTACAATTGTTAGACCATTGGGATGCTACAATGTTTCTCGTATACGGAGGTGAAGAAGAGCTAGTCGCTAAGTGCTATGTCGATGCTAGCTTTGACACCGATCTGGATGATGCTAAGTCTCAATCCGGATACGTATTTCTATTGAATGGAGCAGCAGTTAGTTGGAGGAGTTCCAAACAACTTATGGTGGCTGGATCAACGATGGAGGCGGAATATGTTGCTGCTTCAGAAGCGGCGCAGGAAGCGGTTTGGATGAAGGAGTTCATAACGGAACTAGGTGTGGTTCCTAGGGCATTGGACCCAATGGTGAACTATTGTGACAACAATGGAGCCATAACCAACGCCAAGGAACCAAGGTCTCATAAGAATTCCAAGCATATTAAGTGCCGGTTTCACTCCATCCGCGAGCATGTCAAGGATGGAGATATAAAGATTTGTAAAGTACACACGGACCTAAATGTAGCAGATCCGTTGACTAAAGTTCTCCCTAGGGCAAAACATGATCAACACCAGAACTCCATGGGTGTTAGATTTATCACTATGTAAACTAGATTATTGTCTCTAGTGCAAGTGCGAGACTGAAGGAATTATTCCGTGAGAGGAAATAATAAAGTTGTTATTATGTATTCCTTGTATATGATAGATGTTTATTTTGCATGCTATAATTGTATAGAAAGGAAACATCAATACATGTGTGTTTAATAAACAAAAAGGGTTCCTAGTTATGCCTCTCTTTTAGACTAGCTCGTTGATTAACAAGATGATCAAGGCTTCCTGATCATGGACACTAGATGTTGCTAATAACAAGGTCACAACATTTGTGAAATGATGTGATGAACATTCATCCGAAGTATAGCATTATGATCAAAGTCATTATGTTTACATTGCTATAACATCATACAAAGTAATCTTAGTCCTTAGACCACGAGATCATGTTAATTGCTAACACCGGAAGAGTATCTTGATAACATCAAACGTCACATCGTAACAGGGTGACTATAAAGGTGGGTTCAGTGCTACGAAGGTGTTATGTTGAGGCTCATGGATCAAGAGTGGAATTTTTCAATTATGATGACGGATAGATATAATCTAGGCCCTCTCGGTGATATCACATTAAGATAGCTTGCAAGCAAGTGATGTGATCACTAGAATGTTATATCACGGGAACGAGAAAAGAGTGCATGTCGGTAACGAGATCAAACTAGGTATTTGGATACCGATGATCGAATATCGGACATGTATTATATCATGAGACAAAGGGATTAAGTTACTAGCATTAAAGGTTCTCACGATCACAGAAGTCATTGTTGAATGTGCAGGAGTCAGTATGGATCTCTAGGTCCCGCTTCTGATTATTGATCTGAGAGGAGTCTCAATCATGTCTGCATTATTCGTGAACCGTAGGGTGACACACTCAAGGGTTGCCGGACACCATTTTGGAGCACATATGTTTCAGATGAAAGGATTGCAAAGCGCAGGAATTGTTTCGATAGAAACCAGAATTGTTTTGGGTGAAATTCCAGAAAGTGGTTCTGCATGTGATATAGAAATGTTGCAAGGGGTTTTATGTGAATGTTTTTTAATTAAATTAATTAACAAAATTATGAATAAAATAAATAAAAGAGTTTTATTAATTGAGAGTTGCATTAAATTTGGTCGAAATTTAATGCATGTGAGTGGAATTTTGGGTGGAGTCAAAATTGATGTGAGTGGAGCTTCCACCACAAGAATGAGGAAGAGGTGGGGGCACCCCCCTTGGCCGCCAGCCATGGGAGGGGAGGATCCCCCCTCTCCTATAAAAGCCCCCCTCTCCTCCCTCACAAAGCACACCTCCTCGTGAAGGATCTCTCTCCCCTCTAGATATTTCCCCATGGTCTCAGATTAGCGAGATACATGTTCCCGGTGGCCTTGCGTCTGGAAGGAGTTGCTGCTTCCGCTGATTCGCTGGAGCGAGGACGTGGAGGTTGTCCGGTGGCTTGAACATGTGTGCGAGGACGGATGCGCTGCTGATTTGCTGCGCTCGGACTTCCACATGATCTTGACATCGGCACGCGTACAACTACATCATCCACGAGTTCCAACTCGTTAACAAAACTGTGTGGATCTTGGCGTATAGTTCTCATCGTAGGATTTTTTTTGTTTTCTATGGTGCGAACGCAACACTTTTCAAAAACCACATATGGATCCACTAGAGTCATTGCATATGTGTTCTTTTCACAAACCACATATGGATCCACTAGATTCATTGCATGTATGTTCTTTTCCCAACCCACATATGGATCAACCAATGATTGCATGTGTGTTCTTTCCACAAACAAAATATGGATCAACCAATGTCATTGCATGTGTGTTCTTTTCATGAACCACATATGGATCCACCAATGCTATTGCATGTGTGTTTTCCCCACAAACCACATATGGATCCACCAGAGTCATTGCATGTGTGTTCTTATAATGACAAACCACATATGGATCCACCAGTGTCATTGCATGTGTGTTCTTTCCACAACCCACATATGGATCAACCAATGTCATTGGATGTGTGTTTTTGTAATGACAAACCACATATGGATCCACTAGAGTTTTGCATGTGTGTTCTTTTCATGAACCACATATGGATCAACTAGAGTCATTGCATGTTTGTTCTTTTCATGAACCACATATGGATCAACCAGAGTCATTGCATGTTTGTTTTTTTCACAAACCACATGTGGATCTACCAGAGTGATTGCATGTCTGTTTTTTCCACAAACCACATGGACAAACCAATGGCATTGCGTGTGTGTTATTGTCACAGACCAGATATGGATCAACCAATGTCATTGCATGTGTGTTCTTTACATGAACCACATATGGATCCACCAATGCCATTTCATGTATGTTCTTTTCATAAACCATATATGGACCCACCAGAGTCATTGCATGTGTTATCTTATCCTAAACCAGCACTAGAGTTCACTACATGTGTGTTCTTTTAATAAAACACAACTAGAGTCATTGCATGTATGTTCTTTTCATAAACCACATGGATCCACTAGAGTCATTGCATGAGTGTTCTTTTCGCAAACCACATATGGATCCACTAGAGTCATTGCACGTGTGTTTTTATCCTAAACCAGCACTAGAGTCATTACATGTCTGTTCTTTTCCTAAACCACATATGGATCCACCTGAGTCATTGCATGTGTGTTCTTTTCATAAACCACATGGATCAACCAATGTCATTGCATGTGTGGTCTTTTCACAAACCACATATGGATCAACCAATGTCATTGCATGTGTGTTCTTTCCACAAACCACATATGGATCCACTAGAGTCATTGCATGTCTTTTTTTCACAAACCACAGGGATCAACCAATGACATTGCATGTGTGTTCTTTTCATGAACCACATATGTATCAACCAATGTCATTGCATGTGTGTTCTTTTCATGAACCACATATGGATCCACCGATGCCATTGCATGTGTGTTATTTCCACAAACCACATATGTATCCACCAGAGTCATTGCATGTCTGATTTTCCACAAACCACATCTGGATCAACCAATGTCTTTTCACAAACCACATATGGATCCACTATAGTCATTGCATGTGTGTTCTTATACTAAAACCAGCACTAGATTCGTTGCATGTTTGTTATTTTCACAAACCACATTTGGATCCACCAGAGTCATAGCATGTATGTTCTTTCAACAAACCACCCATGGATCCACCAAAGTCATTTCATGTATGTCTTTCCAAAAACCACATATGGATCCACTGGAGTCATTGCATGTGTGTTCTTCTCACAAACCACATGGATCCACCAATGTCAATGCATGTGAATTCTTACCACAACCCACCTATGGATCAACCAATGTCATTGCATGTGTGTTCTTTCCACAAACCACATATGGATCCACCAGAGTCATTGCGTGTGTGTCCATGTAATGACAAACGACATATGGATCCACCAGTGTCATTGCATGTGTGTTCACAATCCACATATGGACCCACCAGAGTAATTGCATGTGTGTTCTTTCCACAAACCACATATGGATCTACCAGAGTCATTGCGTGTATGTTCTTGTAATGAAAAACCACATATGGATCAACCAATGTCATTGCATGTGTGTTCTTTTCACAAACCACGTATGAATCAACCAGAGTTATTGCATGTTTGTTCTTTTCACAAACCACATATGGATCCACTAGAGTAATTGCATGTGTGTCCTTTTCACAAACCACATATGGATCCACCAGAGTCATTGCATGTGTGTTCTTTTCAGAAACCACACATGGATCCACCAATGTCATTGTATGTGTGTTCTTTTCACAATCCACATATGGATCAACCAATGTCATTGCATGTGTGTTCTTTCCACAAACCACATATGGATTCACTAGAGTCATTGCATTTGTGTTCTTTTCACAAACCACATATGGATCCACTATAGTCATTGCATGTGTGTTCTTTTCATGAACCACATATGGATCCACTAGAGTCATTGCATGTATGTTCTTACTACAAACCACATCTAGTTCCACCAATGTCATTGAATGTGTGTTATTTTCACAAACCACATACGGTCCACTATAGTCATTGCATGTATGTTCTTATACTAAAACCAGCACTAGATTCATTGCATGTGTGTTCTTTTCACAAACCACATGTGGTTCCACCAGAGTCATTGCATGTATGTTCTTTCCACAAACCAGATATGGATCCACTAGAGTCATTGCATGTGTGTTCTCTTCATAAACCATAGCTAGAGTCTAGTAGTGTCATTGCATGTGTGTTCTTCTCCTGAACCAGTACTAGAGTCATTGCATGTGTGTTCTTTTCATAAACCATAGCTAGAGTCTAGCAGTGTCATTGCATGTGTGTTCTTCTCCTGAACCAGCACTAGAGTCATTGCATGTGTGTTCTTTTCCTAAACCGCATATGGATCCACCAGTGTCATTGCATGTGTGGTCTTTTCACAAACCACATATGGATCCACTAGAGACATTGCATTTGTGTTCTTATCCTAAACCAGCACTAGAGTTCACTACATGTGTGTTCTTTTAATAAACCACAACTAGAGTCATTGGATGTATGTTCTTTCAATAAACCACATGGATCCACTAGAGTCATTGCATGTGTGTTCTTTTCACAAACCTCGTATGGATCCACTAGAGTCATTGCATGTGTGTTTTTATCCTAAACCAGCACTTGAGTCATTGCATGTCTGTTTTTTCCACAAACCACAAGGATCAACCAGAGTCATTGCATATTTGTTCTTTTCATGAACCACATATGTATCAACCAGAGTCATTGTATGTTTGTTCTTTTCACAAACCACATATGGATACACTAGAGTCATTGCATGTGTGTTATTTTCACAAACCACATATGGATCCACTAGAGTCATTGCATGTGTGTTCTTTTCACAACCCACATATGGATCAACCAATGCCATTGCATTTGTGTTCTTTCCACAAACCACATATGGATCAACCAATGTCATTGCATGTGTGTTCTTTTCATGAACACATATGGATCCACCAATTCCATTGCATGTGTGTTCTTTCCACAAACCACATATGGATCCACCAGAGTCATTGCATGTGTGTTCTTGTAATGACAAACCCCATATGGATCAACTAGTATCATTGCATGTCTGTTCTTTCCACAACCCACATATGGATCAACCAATGTCATTGCATGTGTGTTCTTGTAATGACAAAACACATATGGATACACCGGTTTCCTAATCAAAAGATAGGAGAGCACCCCATCTCCCGAAGTTACGGAGTGGAGAGATGCCTCATCTCGGAGCGTCACGAAGTGCCTTACATGGGATGCCGAGGTAGAGCAGTCAATGGGCTAGGGTGGCCCCCATTTCGCTGTCATTGCATGTGTATTATTGTCACAAACTTCATATAGATCCACCAGTTTTCATTGCATGTGTGCTCTTTACACAAACCACATATGGATCAACCAATGTCATTGCATGTGTATTCTTTTCACAACCCACATATGGATCAACCAATGTCATTGCATGTGTGTTCTTTCCATAAACCACATATGGATCCACCAGAGTCAGTGCATGTCTGTTTTTCCACAAACCACATGGATCAACCAATGGCATTGCATGTGTGTTATTGTCAAAAACCACATATGGATCAACCAATGTCATAGCATGTGTGTTCTGTTCATGAACCACATATGGATCCACCAATGCCATTGCATGTGTGTTCTTTTTACAAACCACATATGGATCCACTAGAGACATTGCATGTGTGCTCTTATCCTAAACCAGAACTAGAGTTCACTGCATGTGTGTTCATTTTATAAACCACGGCTAGAGTCATTGCATGTCTGTTCTTTTCATAAACCAGATGGATCCACTAGAGTCATTGCCTGAGTGTTCTTTTCACGAACCACATATGGATCCACTAGAGTCATTGCATGTGTGTTTTTATCCTAAACTAGCACTGGAGTCATCTCATGTGTGTTCTTTTCCTAAACCAGATATGGATCCACCACAGGCATTGCATGTGTGTTCTTTTCACAAACCACATGGATCAACCAATGTCATTGCATGTGTGTTCTTTCCACAAATCACATATGGATCCACTAGAGTCATCGCATGTATGTTTTTTTCACAAACCACATGGATCAACCAATGGCATTGCATGTGTGTTATTGTCACCAACCACATATGGATCAACCAATGTCATTGCATGTGTGTTCTTTTCATGAACCACATATGGATCCACCAATGCCATTGCATGTGTGTTCTTTCCACAAACCACATATGTATCCACCAGAGTCATTGCATGTCTGTTTTTTCCACAAACCACATCTGGATCCACCAATGTCACTGCATGTGTCTTATTTTCACAAACCACATATGGATCCAGTATAGTCATTGCATGTGTGTTCCTATACTAAAACTAGTACTAGAGTCATTGCATGTGTGTTATTTTCACAAACCACACGTGGTTCCACCAGAGTCATTGCATGTATGTTGTTTCCACAAACCACACATGGATCCACCAGAGTCATTGCATGTAATGTTCTTTCCACAAACCACATATGGATCCACCAGAGTCATTACATGTGTGTTCTTCCCACAAACCACATGGATACACCAATGTCATTGCATGTGTGTTCTTTCGACAACCCACATATGGATCAATGAATGTCATTGGATATGTGTTATTTTCACAAACCACATATGGATCCACGAGAGTCATTGCATGTCTGTTCTTTCCAAAAACCACATGGATCCACCAATTCCATTGCATGTGTGTTCTTTCCAAAAACCACATATGGATCCCCTAGAGTAACTGCATGTACGTTCTCGTAATGACAAACCACATATGGATCAACCAATGTCATTGCATGTGTGTTCTTTTCATGAACCATGTATGGATCAACCAGAGTCATTGCATGTTTGTTATTTTCACAAACCACATATGTATCAACCAATGTCATTGCATGTTTGTTCTTTTCACAAACCACATATGTATCAACCAATATCATTGCATGTGTGTTCTTTTCATGAACCAATTATGGATCCACCAATGCCATTGCGTGTGTGTTCTTTCCACAAACCACATATGGATCCACCAGAGTCATTGCATGTGTGTTCTTGTAATGAAAAACCACATATGGATCAACCAGTGTCATTGCATGTCTGTTCTTTCCACAACCCACATATGTATCAACCAATGTCATTGCATGTGTGTTCTTGTAATGACAAAACACATATGGATACACCGGTTTCCTAATCAAAAGATAGCAGAGCACCCCTTCTCCCGAAGTTACGGAGTGGAGAGATGCCTCATCTCGGAGCATCACGAAGTGCCTTACAGGGGAGGCTCGAGAGAGAGCACTCAATGGGCTCGGGTGGCCCCCATTTTGCTGTCATTGCATGTGTATTATTGTCACAAACTACATATGGATCCACCAGTGTTCATTGCATGTGTGCTATTTTCACAAACCACATATCGATCAACCAATGTCATTGCATGTGTGTTCTTTTCACAACCCACATATGGATCAACCAATGTCATTGCATGTGTGTTCTTTCCACAAACCACATATGGATCCACCAGATTCATTGCATGTCTATTTTTCCACAAACCACATGGATCAACCAATGGCATTGCATGTGTGTTATTGTCACAAACCGCATATGGATCAACCAATTTCATAGCATGTGTGTTCTTTTCATGAACCACATATGGATCCACCGATTCCATTGCATGTGTGTTCTTTCTACAAACCACATATGGATCCACTAGAGACATAGCATGTGTGTTCTTATCCTAAACCAGCACTAGAGTTCACTGCATGTGTGTTCATTTTATAAACCATAGCTAGAGTCATTGCATGTCTGTTCTTTTCATAAACCACATGGATCCACAAGAGTCATTGCGTGAGTGTTCTTTTCACAAACCACGTATGGATTCACTAGAGTCATTGCATGTGTGTTTTTATCCTAAACCAGCACTGGAGTAATTGCATGTGTGTTCTTTTCCTAAACAAGATATGGATCCACCATAGTCATTGCATGTGTGTTCTTTTCACAACCCACATGGATCAACCAATGTCATTGCATGTGTGGTCTTTTCACAACCCACAAATGGATCAACCAATGTCATTGCATGTGTGTTCTTTCCACAAACCACATATGGATCCACCAGAGTCATTGCTTGTATGTTTTTTCACAAACCACATGGATCAACCAATGGCATTGCATGTGTGTTATTGTCACAAACCACATTTTGATCAACCAATGTCATTGCCTGTGTGTTCTTTTCATGAACCACATATGGATCCACCAATGCCATTGCATGTGTGTTCTTTCCACAAACCACATATGTATCCACCAAAGTCATTGCATGTCTGTTTTTTCCACAAACCACATCTAGATCCACCAATGTCATTGCATGTGTGTTATTTTCACAAACCACATATGGATCCAGTATAGTCATTGTATGTGTGTTCTTATACTAAAACAAGCACTAGAGTCATTGCATGTGTGTTATTTTCACAAACCACATATGGTTCCACCAGAGTCATTGCATGTATGTTGTTTTCACAAACCACACATGGATCCACCAGAGTCATTGCATGTATGTTCTTTGCACAAACCACATATGGATCCACCAGAGTCATTGCATGTGTGTTCTTCTCACAAACCCATGATTCCACTAATGTCATTGCATGTGTGTTCTTTCCACAACCCACATATGGATCAATGAATGGCATTGGATGTGTGTTCTTTTCACAAACCACATATGGATCCACGAGAGTCATTGCATGTCTGTTCTTTCCAAAAACCACATGGATCCACCAATTCCAGTGCATGTGTGTTCTTTCCACAAACCACATATGGATCCCCTAGAGTAACTACATGTATGTTCTCGTAATGACAAACCACATATGGATCAACCATTGTCATTGCATGTGTGTTCTTTTCATGAACCACATATGGATCAACCAGAGTCATTACATGTTTGTTATTTTCACAAACCACATATGGATCAACCAATGTCATTGCATGTTTGTTCTTTTCACAAACCACATATGGATTCACTAGAGTCATTGCATGTGTGTTCTTTTCACAAACCACATATGGATCGACCAGAGTCATTGCATGTGTGTTCTTTTCATGAACCACATATGGATCCACCAGAGTAATTGCATGTGTGTTCTTTCCACATAACCATGTGTGTTTTCTAGAAGCCCCCTAAAGAACTAGTTGTCTGATCTGATTGTTGCAGACCGTTCGATTGGGGCGCGTGGACGCGTAGGATGTTTTGCGACATGATTGGCCGCGCTTACATTTTCACTTATATTACTATTATTTTCGCTTATAGCATGTCTAGTCCACAGCCCCCTCTCCCCTCATCCACCACACGTCACTGTGCGCGGACGACGCCACCGTCTTTCGTGCGCTGTGCCCGGACGACATCTGCTAATTCTCGGGTCGCTACCTTCATCCTGAGAAATCATTTTACAAGATTTTGAATTTATCTTACATATTCCTGCTATTCGCCGATCTAACTGCTAATCTTTTTCCAATTTCTCGGCAAACGTCACATCTGGCAGATGCTGCAGCCCAAGAATCTGGAGATCCTCGCGCGCAACTTCGCAGCGACGTTCCTGATCGTGTGCTCCCACCCAGGTTGCTTTCGACGTTACTCCTACCACGAGCTACCGCTCCACGAGCTCGCGTGCCCACACGACGCGTGCTCCTGCACAGAGCCGGGCTACAACTACACCGGCCCGCCGGCAGAGTTCGTCGTCCACCTTGCAGAGGAGCACTTGATCGAAGTGATAAGGATCTCGTACGGGCAAGCTCAACTTCTCCAGGAGCAGGTGCCGTTCACTCACTCGGCATGCCGCCGGCTAATTTTCCAGGGAGGACGACTTTGTTTTTGTCCTGACCATTACCGCTGGTGTTCCGGGAACCAGAGTTGGGCCCACCTTCGTGTGTGCGATATGCGTCAGGTCAGTCTCGTGCGCCTGGCCCCTATACACGATGCGCATGTGGGCGAACGCCCAGCCGCCATTGTCCGATAGCATTCTTGTGCTAAACGAGGCGCTGAGCTACCCGACACCGCGGGAGGTGGAGTATGCGGACCTAAGGTCGATCCTATGTGTGCCATCTCAGTACCTTGTCGGTGCTGCACCGAATAGGCAGATGCATTTCTACATTTGTATCGGGAAGACCGACAGGGAAATGTAGTACTTATGATGTCATTATTGTTAGACTAAAGCGATGCTTCTCAAGTGCGTAGAGCATACGTATTGTGCGAATGTACCCCAGTTGTAATTTTTTTAGTACTCCTTAATAATTCGACGAGTTATTGGTCCAATCAGCTTGATGTTGTCACGTTGAAAAGTCCGCTTGCTCTGGACAGACTGGCAATACCGTGTGCTCCTTCTCCCACATGTCATTTTCACGTGTTTCATGGGCCCACCTGCCAGTGTCACGCTCCCCTTACTTCTCTTCCTTCCCCTCGAAGCCACTGTCCCCACTTCTCTTCCATCCTTCCACTCTCGTCTGATGGTTGTAATCTGATTTTCATTGGATTGTTTACATGTAATCTATGTTGATAATGCAACATGCAAATGGAATAGACACAATTTCTAAAGTGGAAGCACTTACACGCTACTATTGCACATATTTCTCAATATAGCTCGACAAACCCATTACAATAATTGTACTCGCACTAAACACAACTGAAATTGCAACCATCCTAAACAACATCTAAACCCACATCACAACGCTATCGTCGGAGTCCACCTAGATTGGTGACACCGTTGTGCCCTTCCCAGCGACATCCATTCCCTCCCATGGCTTGCCCTTTGCCAAGGAGGCAACAATGGCGTTCTGCACAGCTTCGTCCCCGTCATCCTCCACATCAGAATCGACAATGACGAATGTGATGGGGTTGGTGTGGACCGAGCCCCGTCGCGCCTGGCGGCTCCTGCTCGAGCTCGACGCCGCATCAGTCCTTCTACAGGTAGGAGGGGCCGTGCTCGGAGATGTAGCATTGTCTCTCCGCTCAAGAAACCATGGCCATTTGATACTGCGACGGTACGATCTTGGGGTGGATTTCCCGCAGCGAGCCCTACCAGAAGCAGTGTAGAGGATGGATCTGCCGGCGCGAGCCGTGACAAGTTCCTAGGAGGGAGTAAGAGTGTGGGCCAGGTGTATCCGGTTCCTGAACAAGGCATCCCAGTGATATGTACGCGGGGAAGGTGCCAAAAAATTTCGTCCAATGCGCACCTTGGGGCCTTTGAACCACGAAGGCGTGAGGTTAGGTTGACAAGTTTGCACGCTAGGTCCCCCACCTGTCAACCGAATGTGGACGGTAGGATTCTGCTCGAGTTATTAACTGGGAATAAATCACCGCACCACTACCCTGACATCCAAAGGCTCCTCTTTCCTCTGCCCTCGCTTCCCTCGCTCATGGCTTATAGCTCATGCAGTTCGTCTCGGGCGGAATCAGGGTCGGCTCAACACCATCAGGCGGGTGCCCCCATCAGGTACCGGAGGGCACCCTATGATTACTACCCCTATATGCTATGTTTGTGCGGTGATAAGATGCCAAGATGGATTTCATGGACCGACGAAAATACTGTAGGAAAATTCAGCAACTACAGCATTAGAGCGGTAAGTTCCTACTGTAGGTACAATGGTAACCCGGATCCGGAAAGCGTAATGTAATTCTTTTTTTGTTTCCTTCGATCTACTGCACAGTAAGGGAGGGGGCTGGCTGTGAAAAGTTTGTGTGGATCGAAAAGCCACTGACAGGTTTTCACAAAGAGCTTGTTCAGGATCTACGTGATGCTGTGTGGGACAAGAAAGAGGAAATCCGTGCGTTGGAGCGAGAGATCCGGTAGCTTCGCCAGGTGCAGGGGAGGCAGGGGCAGGGAGGTGGTGGGACAGACGGGCTCAAGATTAGGCCAGATAGTGGAAACAATTTCCTCATTATCTGGGCATTATATGTTGCCTTTGCAGTTTATGTTGCCATGTCGTTGTCCAGCAGCTAAAATAAGTTGCTGCTTCGTGGAGTGTAGCAGCCAGCTTAGAACTTGTTTTTCAGCTCAAAACCTTATCATAAGTGTAATGCCAATAGCAGGGATTTATTAAGCGCCTATAAATAATTCATGTCTGTGTCACTAACACCCATTGATTTTGGAGACCCCTTAACCGCTCAGCTATCGCGATTGTTTAGATAGTAGTGGCACAGTCACAATTTTGGATTCAACTAGTGGCCTTGGCCGTATCCAATCCTCAAGTCGCGATACATTTTATTCCGAGTACGGGAGGCAGATTGTTTCGCCCGACAAGTTCCACGCACACAGCTCCAGAGTTTAATCGAACTACATATATAGGTTCAAGTTCAATATATCATTAGGCTTCTACACTACTAGCCTTCTTTCTCTGCTTGGGTGCCAACTTTCTTGCTCTTGCCTTCACGTCCACTGGCTTCTTCATCTCCTGCTTTCTTCCTCTTCCTAGGTGCCAATTTTCTTACCTTCACGTACCCTGCATCTCCGGGTCGAGGGAAGTCAGGCCAATCAGCACCAGAATCTTGTCCAGCATCATCACTCCACTCATTTTGGTTTTCTTCCCGCAACAAAATCACAGAGTCGGCCGTCTTGTTTTTACCTTGTGCTTCCTATAAAAAAAATAGCACATGGATTACTACCTTATATCTATAGACTAAACAATTTTTTTGTGAATGTACCATCTCATACCTAGGTTTGGGAGCATTAAGGGGACAACTTGCTGCTCTATGGCCTATAAGATGGCAGGTCTTGCATCTGTTTTTGCCCTTCTTGGTAGCACAGAAAGCCGAGCCCTTCTTCTCGAGAAAATTCTTAAACCTATTCACCTGAGGTCTTCCTCTGCCCCTTTTTGTAACTGGCTGGCAAAGCTCGAAAGTCAGTTGGACTTGAGGCCACTAAGATGGGTCTGTACATGGCTCAACAGATCCAGCGTATGTAGCTCTGAGCTTTTCCATAGAGTAGTAGTGTAACAAATACTGATCCAAATGTGGTAGAGTTCTTTTATTCACCTAGAAGGCCAAGGCATGGTCGCAAGGTTTCCCAGTATGCTGCCACTCTAAGCAGGTGCATTCTCGCAGCTGGATGTTCACAACATCCCTTTTGCCACTCTTGGACATATCGACCACCTCACAGCTGCTGCTGGTTGATGTGAGAACCTTAAGATGAGCAAGTCCTCGGCTTCTCTTGTGCAGTTGCTGCACAATTGGCGGTAGCATATGTCCTATAAGTCTCCTACCGATCTCTCTCCTTATATTTAATAGCTTCATGATCATACCACGTATGATGTCCATCAAGATATGAATAGGACGCACTTTTATGTCCTTCACCCAGTTATTCAAGCATTCTGCAAGGTTATTGTTTATGTAATCAACTTTCATATCAGGGTTGAATTGATTGCTCTTCCATAGCTGCGAATGATGGATGGCTAAGTACTCTGGAAGTTCAGGGGCTTCCACAAAAATCTTGCTCATGAAATATTCCCTGCTACTAGGTTTGTAAGCTCTAGCAGCAGGAAACATGTAATGAAATACACTCACTGCATAGTGTGAGTACAAGTTGAGCATCATATGGGCATGGCATTCTCTACCTTCAGCTCGCGGGAACACCTCCTTCACTGCATTCCTCAGCCCTTTGCATGCATCCGTGGATATAGCCAATGAATCCATGTGGTCTACTGATCTCCTGAGCTGCCTCATAAACCAGACCCAGTTTTCCTCCGTTTCTGTTACAAATAGCCGGAATGCCACTAGGAACATCTAGTTGTGACCATCAAGTGTTGTGGCAGATGGCAGGTAGCCTTTCCATTTTCCAGTTAGGACAGTGATGTCTACACTCAGATACAGCCTACATCCGTCCTTGAATCCCTAGATGCAAGGTTTAAGCGCCATGAAAAATCTTTTGAAATATATTTTACCACGTATTGATTCAGTGTCAATCTCCACAACACTCCCCGGACACCTAGATTGTACCTCCGCCTTGAAGTTGTATAGCATCCTGAAGCTATTGGTCCAATACCTGTGCAAGACCCCCAGAGCTTTCTCTTTACCTTTCCAAACCGTGTAATATGGTAGGACAATATTGTATTTAGAACCGAGGCTAGTCTAAATATTCTTCGTGGTCTCCTTAGGGTTATCCTTTCGTAGGGACATAGCTTGTATAGCCACCCACTCCATATTAGCCATTGAGGATTTCAGTTTGCTGCCTATCGGACACATGTGTGGAGGGCCCATTTTGTTCACCCGCAACATAGATTCATTTAAAAGATAAGCGGTCATCGACTAGTTGCTAGAAAGATATCGCACAACAATTGTAGTTATAGAGTGAAAAGAGAGAAAGTTCTAATGGTTTGCTGCATTCATTGCCCCAGTACCCTAATTGCCTTCGACGTAGGTAAGGCTCTTGCTGTGATCCTCCATGGACAATGTATCTCGGCCCGTCCATTCATCCATGTTAACTTGCAAACGGCCTCATACCTCTAGGAAGTGTTCTTCAGTCGATAAACGTCAAACTCATGCATGCTCCTGAACTCGGAATGACATCCTGAACTCATGCATGCTCCTGAACTCGGTGCTGACTGAAATTATAGGATACTCGTGGTCATGTTTCATTTCTTCTACTTCAACACCCAAATCATCGACTAGAATACCAACCTCATCGTTAAGTTCCTCGTCTATTTCATCATCACCAGATTCTTGATCCTCGATAGTGTCTTCTTCGACTGATTCAGAATCCTGGCCATCGTCTCTAATGCCTAGTACTGCACACATCATATTGACTCCCATGGGTGGGGCTGCACCATCATCTCCACCCGGATAGACCGGAACATTGCCCCAATCTACCTCACCGGCAACTATGTTTTCTCCAAGACACTCGGTTTGTTCTGCTACAACCACATCGGCTAGTCTTACGTTTGCATGCATCCCAGGTACTTCAGTAGACAAACAGCTGTCATAATCAATTTCATCTTGACTATACAGAACCCTCTTACTCTTCCTATGTACATCCTCCTTCCTGATATAATCTTTCCTAATGGTATCAGTAGGGCTTGACATTTGCGTTCCATTCCCCATCGAACTAGGCTTTTTGGTGATGCTCTTGGGTATGATCTCCTTCCCGCCTCCCCTCACGGGTGTTGGCTCCAGGGTGCTGGCATTATTGCCTGACCTCTGCGGCGTGTTCTTCTTCGAATTAGGCCTTTTGCTGCTACTAATGGGGGTGATTTCCTTTGTGCTGGCATTATTGCCTGACCTCAGCGGCGTGTTCCGCTCCAAATTAGCCCTTGTGCTGCTACTATTGGGCGTGTTCTCCTTCGTGCTGGCATTATTGCCTGACCCAAGCGGCGTGTTATGCTCCTAATTAGCATTTTTTCTACTCCCACTGAGTGTGGCAGCCTCCGTGCTGGCCATCTTCGCCTTTTTCTACCACTACTGGGAGTGTTCACCATCGTGCTAACCCTCTTAGCGTTTTTTCCGCTACCATTCGGTTTGGCATTTTGACTGGATCTCGGGGGTGTACTCTGCGGCGTGGTGTCTTTTTTCGTGCGACTCTTGGGCGTCCTCTTCTCTAGCGTGGTCTCCTTGGTGATGTTCTTCTTCGGGGTGCCCTTTGTGGGGATGCTCTTCCTGCTCCTCTTTATGACACTCCTCTGTAAGATTCTCCTCCGTTCGAAGCAACACTCAGTCGCACCAGCCCTAGTGATGCCATGGATCAGGTCACGCATGCCTTCTACTTGTCCATCATCTCTATTGTCGAAATCCAATTCCTTTCCAACTATTTGCACTATCAAGTGGAAGTACACTTCACCTCTATAATGTTTCCTTGTAAACGGTACTACTAAATCCATGGTATCTTTCACTTCGTTAGCCTTTTTGCTCCTGTTACAAAAATATACCAAACGTGCTACCTAGGAGGACCCCCATGGCACCTTCACACGTAACGATTCCATCACGTCAGATAACTCTACCACTTTAGGACCGTATCTGCCAAGGATTATATCAAACTTTTCATAGAATTTTTCTATGCCATCATCTAATTTTGTAGTATAATCCACGACACCGATACGAACAATTACTTTGCCATCATCAGGTTCTGCAGGATAGAAACCTCCGAGAGGTTCGAGAGGTGGAGCGGCACCATCCAACCCATCCACAATGCCACCATCGCCATCACCAACGTCATCGTTTGCTGGATCAACCTCGGGGGAAGTACCAGGACCAGGAGCAAAGCGAGGTCCCTTAGCAGCGGGAGGTACAATACATGGTGGACAAGCAGGGCCTGGCTAACGGTAGCCACAATGGGATCAGCTGCTGCCATGCCACATCAACGATCAGGAGCAGTTCCCACAACAACAGTGTTTCGAGTGCTAGTAGAGTCCAGACCATGAGCTAGCTCCAGACCAGTAGCTCGCTGAACCTGAGCATGGGTTCGAGGAGGACACAAGGCAGCAGTCTTGGCAACAACAGTGGGGCAGCCTCCGAAAGCCTTAGTTTACTCAACAGCAGCAGGGATTGGGCCAATAGCAGCCAGATCAACAACAACATGGGGACGACCAGTACCATCAGATTCTAGAGCACGAGTTCGCACAACTTGAGCACGGTCTCGAGGAGGAGGAGCACATAAGACAGCGGTCTTGGCAACAACAGCGGGGCAGCCTTCGGAAGCCTTAGTTTGCTCAATAGTGGCATGGATTGGGTTAGCAGCAGCCGGAGCAACAAGACCACGGAGACGACCAGTACCAGCAATGTTGGGGGATAACCCCGGGTAGGGTCACGCCGGGGTATAAAGGCCGAGTTAGCCGAGGTTCGGCAAGGCCAAAGCAGATGCTGGCCGGGTCACCTCAAGGCAAGCCGGATCACGGGGTAATCCGGACCTGGGGGCGTTCGCCTAACTAGGTCTCATCCGACTTAAGCAGTAAGTCGGAAGTGCATGTTCTACCTGTATGCAGGAAGGGGTGTGGCCGGATGAACCATCGTCCGGGTCACGGCAAGCTTCTAGGAGAAGGAAGGAATCTCGCTGGTCAAAAGGAGCCCCGGTACGCACTGCCTGAGCAAAGCGAGCAAGGACAAGACCACCGGGGCATGGCCGACAAGCGTGACGACGCCCGTGTCAGCTGACGAGGGCGCCGTCAGAGGCTCACGTAGCTAAAGCATGTGTGACGCGGGGGAAAAAGCACCCCGGTCGGCTTACCACTTTGGGAGGAGGCATATTCTTAGGAATATGCCTCCACATATGCCCTAGGCAGAAACCGAGCCTCCCCTATAAAAGGGGGGCTAGGGCTTCTGTAGAAGGGGTTGGTCTCTCTACAATTCTGTTTGGGTCAAGGGTTTCGGGTGAGATTTGTGGGTGAGCGTAAGAGAGCTCCTTCTTCCTCCTCTCACCAATACAGCTCGAGGAGCACTTGTAACCTTGGAAGTAAATCAATACCAACTCTTGTGTGGAGAATCACTTCACTATCCCTCCCTGGATTCCCCTAGCGAGTATTAGTCCCCACCTTTAGCCTATACATGGCATCTGCCGTGACACCACCACGACAGTTGGCGCCCACCGTGGGGCTAGTGGCGCAAGCAGGGGTCAAAATCCGGACGGGAAACTTCATCGCCACCGGCGAGCGCATCATCTCCGGTCTTGTTCAGCGCTTTGGAGCGCAGGACTTCGTCAGTGACAACGCAGGCTGCTTCGGCACGCGCCCTCTCCCGCGCAACGGCGTCTTCATCAAGCTCGGCGCGCACAAGGTCTACGTTGCGGTGGACGTGTCTAGCATTCATCCGTGCCACGTCGTCGAAGCAGGCGACCCGCCCCTCACTGTGGCTCGTGGGGAGCGTATCGCTCATTCCCCGGACCATGCAGAGGTAATGATGACAGCGCCAGGTGCGGGTGCGAGCAAAGATCCGGCGCCAGATCCGGAGGTGACGCCCAAGGCACCAAGGAAAGGTAGAGGTCCTCCACTAGAGAGGCCGAAAAACGTGTTGAGAGAGGCAATGGATAGCTTGGCAAACCCTGTAGTAGCAGCGGTAGATCTGGCTCGTGCACAGGCCGAGCTGGAAGAAACTAGGCAGAAAATACTAGAGGGCACAAAGAAAATAGCCGCGGCCCAGCAGTCGTTGAACATGACGCTGCGTGAGTACGCTAAGGCGAACAAGGTTGATAGTGTAAAAGTCAAAGGGAGAAATCTCATGAGCGAGATGAACGGAGGAGGTGATGCCGGAAATGAGGAGTCAGAAAACTGCTTGTCCGTGGGGCTGCCGAGGTATAGTACCCTGGCCAAGAACCTTAGAGCAGCGGATGCAGCTGCGTCCGAGTTAGAGGGACTGAGGGGTGAAGCCCGGCAAAGGCAGCAAGATCGGGTTAACGAGCTGGTTCGGATTGCAAATAGGCAAAACGAGGAACTGCTCAGGGCAAACCCGGAGAGAGCTGGAGCCTCCAAGATCGTCCATTCGGCGGTGGGTAACCCGGAGAAATACGCTGGAGCCGCATTGTCCCCTCATGGTGGTCCAAGGAGAGACGAGGTGGTAACCTCGGCCAGACGGAACAAACAGATTGTCCCGTATGACCCGACACAGGCAGGGAAAGAAAAAGAAGTGCAGAAAAATGATGATCGACGGAGTGTGAGCCGAGGCGAAGCTGGCCGAGGTAACCGCGACCAAGGCAATGCCGGTCAAGGGAACGTTGTCAACGGCAATGCCGGGCAGCAAAACTCAGCTGGAGCAAGACAACCGCAGCAGCGGAACATGCCAAGGCAAGAGCACAGTGCCAGCCGAGGTGTGCAACAGAAAGGTGCGCCGCAAGAGAAAAACCGGTACAACGACGGTAATTCGGAGATGGCAAATGCGGGATACCCGAGACCGGACTATCATGTGATAGGGTCGAGATTGGGAAGTAGGGATTTGATGCCGGACGATGCAAGGTTGAAACTGGATCGACTGTATAGGTCGGAACAGATTGAATGTCAAGGTCCACCGGGTCCAGCATGTCTTGGACCCCGGATCATGAAAGAGCCACCAGTACCGAGCTTTCAGCTGCCCAGGGGCACCAAGACCTATGACGGTAGTACCAAGACATAGGATTGGCTGATAAACTATGCTACGGCTGTAAAAATTTCCACAGGCAACGTGAGATGGGCTGTACGGTATGTACCCCAGATGTTGGAAGGCCCGGCAAGGGTATGGTTGAACAATTTGCGACCAGGAAGCATCAACTGCTGGATAGATTTCAAGGAGATGTTCATCAGCAATTTTTCGAGTACATGTCAAAGGACAAATAGGCCACAGACCCTAGCTATGTGCAAGCAAAGACCCAATGAGACAGACCAAGAGTTCTTGACCCGGTGGTGTACCGTGAGAAACTCATGCGAGGGCATGATAGAGTCACAGGCCATAGCATGGTTTGCGCAGGGCTGCAGATATGGAAGCGAGCTGTGGATGAAGTTGCAACGGAAAATGCCAGCTACGTTAGCAGAAATGATCCGGATTGCGGATTCATATGCGTTGGGTGACCCGACCCAACTAAGGCTCGCCTCAAACGAGTCAAGCGATGAGTACTATCAGAGGGATGGATCCGGATCATCCCGGAGGAATGATTACAGAGGAAAAAGGAGAGATGATAGACCAGACCACCGGTACGGATCGCACCAAGTTGCAGCTGTGAATCAAGATCAACCCGGAGCAGGGGGTAGCCAGCCATGGAACGATGGGAAGAAAACTTGGACACCGGAACAAAAGAAGTAGTGGCAAGAAAGGAAAGACCATCCGAGGTATACATACGAGTCAATGTTGACCAGCCGTGTAAGTTTCACACGCCAAATCCGAACAACCCAGCGGGTCATACGACGAGGCAATGCGAGTGGATGCGCAAGATCGAGCAAGGTGGTTCGGGGAATGCTCAGGAACCCCGAAATGATCAGCCTCGGCAGGAGTTACCCCGACAGCAATTGCTCTCCGGAGCGAACACGCAACAGCTAATGTTGCCTCCCCCTCCGCCGAGGTATGATAACAATGAAAGAAGGGATCCAGTGCATCAGGTAGAAAATCAACATCAGCCAGATCAGAGACACCTCGGAAATGAGGGGAGAAACGACTACAGGGAGCATCACCAGAGCTACTGTGTATTCACCACAGAAGAAACTGATAGAAAAAGCTTGCAGCGTAGGCATATGGAGGTGAATGCAGCAATGCCTGCAGTGATGACGTACATGCCTTGGTCCGATCAGGAAATCACCTGGAGCATTAGGGATCATCCCAAGCTCATGCCGAGCCCTGGTTCGTATGCGTTGGTGCTGGATCCTATGTTCATTGGACCTAGCATTAACGTAAGGTTCTCAAAGGTACTGATCGACAACGGCAGTAGCATAAATATCATCTATGCGGACACAATGCGCAAGTTGGGTATCTCGGAGAACATGCTCCAGGCCACGAGGACAACTTTCCATGGCATTGTGCCCGGCATTTCTTGCGAGCCCATAGGCAAGGTCTGGGTTGACGTCTTGTTCAGCACGAGGGATAATTGCGGAACCGAAAATCTGGAGTTTGAAGTGGTGAACTTAGAAAGCGCGTATCATGTGTTGCTCGGAAGGCCAGCGCTGAACAAGTTCATGGCAAGTTGTCATATCAGCTACTTGAAGATGAAGTTGCCCGGACCAAACGGAGTGATTACCATTGCTAGGGACTTCCGACGTTCCATGGAGTGTGCGTCGGCCGGATCAAACTTAGCCGAGTCACTGGTGATCGCGCAGGAAAAGAGAAAAATTCAAGAGGTGGCGGCATTGGCTCAGTCCGCGCAGCAGTATATGCCGGCGCTGAGTAACTCGCATGGAACTGTTTCTTTCCAGGCCACGAAAGATACCAAGAAGGTTCCCGTTGATGACATGTTCCCAGAGCGCACCGTAACAATTGGTGCCGGGCTAAGTGATAAATAGGAAAGCGAGCTCGTCAGCTTCCTCCGTGAGAATCGGGACATTTTTGCTTGGTCCACACAGGACTTGCAAGGTGTTCCGAGGGAGTTGGCCGAGCACTCTTTGAATGTGAAACCCGGAGCCAAGCCGGTGAAGCAACTTCTCCGCCGCTTCACCGAAGATAGGAGGAAAGTCATTGGAGACGAGATAGCTCGGTTGCTAGCTGCAGGATTTATCATGGAAGTTCTTTACCCGGATTGGCTGTCTAATCCGGTGCTGGTGGAAAAGAAGAAGGATGACCCGAATGTGGCAGTGGTTTGGCGTATGTGTATCGATTACACGAACCTGAACAAGGTGTGTCCAAAAGACCCATTTCCGCTGCCAAGAATAGATCAGGTCATAGACTCAACTGCTGGATGTGAACTGTTGTCATTCATTGATGCTTATTCGTGTTTCCACCAGATACCTCTGAATCCGAATGATCAAATAAAAACTGCATTTATTACCCCGTATGGGGCTTATTGCTATCGCACCATGCCGTTTGGTTTACGTAATGCAGGGGCAACATACCAGAGATGTATGCAAAAATGTTTGCACGACCAAATAGGTCAAAATGTACAGGTCTACGTGGATGATGTGGTTATCAAGACCAAGGAAAGCAAAACGCTCCTTGACGATATCAGGCAAATGTTTGCCAACCTAAGAAGGTTTCGGATGAAACTTAACCCGGAAAAATTGCTCGGTTTTCTCGTCTCCAGCCGAGGTATCGAGGTTAATCCTACTAAAATCCGGGCCATCGAACGAATGGAACTGCCGAAGTGTCTTAACGATGTCCAGAAGTTCACAGGTTGCCTGGCCTCGTTAAGTCGGTTTGTATGTCGGTTGGGAGAAAAGGCTTTGCCTCTTTACCAACTCATGAAAAAGTCGGATAAGTTCATTTGGACACCGCAGGCTGATGAAGCCTTTGCCCACCTAAAGAAAATTTTAGCCACGGCACCAGTGCTAGCCTCACCACTATCAAAGGAGCCAATGTTACTCTATATAGCCGCAACCAACCGAGTTGTAAGTGCAGTGATAGTGGTGGAGCGCGATGAGGAAGGTAAGTCGGTGCAAAGGCCGGTGTATTATTTGAGTGAAGTGTTGTCAACCTCAAAGCAGAACTACCCACATTATAAAAAAGTGGCATATGGCAGTTACATGGCCGCCAAGAAACTAAAGCATTACTTTGAGGAACATCCCATCCGGGTCATATGTAAGGCCCCTATATCCGAGATAATGAGTAACAAGGATGCAAGCGGCAGAATTGCAAAATGGGCAATTGAGCTAGCTCCTTATGCTCCGCAATATGACAGGAGAGAGGCCATCAAGTCTCAAGTTGTGGTGGACTTCTTCGTGGATTGGGCCGAGGTACAGTACGAACCACCGCTTCCTGATCCGAACTATTGGCGAATGCACTTTGACGGATCAAAAACCAAAACCGGGCTAGGTGCCGGAGTTGTACTCACATCGCCGAAGAAGGACCAATTGAAATATGTCCTGCAGATCCACTTCACCGCATCAAAGAATGTCGCTGAGTATGAAGCACTTGTGCATGGGCTCAAGGTAGCAAAAGAAATTGGTATACATCGGATCATATGCTTTGGCGACTCGGATTTGGTGGTGCAGCAAGTGTCCGGAGTGTGGGACGCCCTTGATCCAAACATGGCACTATACAGATTTCATGTGTAGAAGATTTCTGGTTACTTTGAGGGATGCGAATTTCATCATGTACCCTGGGTGGAAAATGAGGCTGCCGACATGCTGTCGAAGCTCGGCTCAACCAGACAAGCAATTCCACCGGGTGTAGCATTAGAGCACCTCAAGAAACCATCCATCAGGCCATCCCCGGAATCCGAGTCAATCTACGTCCCGGAGGACACAGAATCCGGAGCTGTGCCCATGGACGTTGACACAGGAAGTGGTGCGCAAAACCCGGGGACTGCTTCGCAAAACTCGGGGACTGCTTCGCAAGACCCGGGGACTGCTCAACATGGTCCGGTTGAAGTTATGCCGGTGGGTCAGATGGAGATAGACGAGGACGTGTTCCCCGTGCGGCCAATACCGGCTTGGGCACTGCATATATTTCAATTCCTGAAGGATGGAACGTTGCCCACTGAGGAGGTGCTGTCCAGGCAAACACAGAGGAGGGCAAAGGCCTACACGATCATCAATTCCGAGTTATACAAAAGAAGTGTGACCAATGTCCTACAGCGGTGTGTTGACCTGGAAGAAGGGCTTGAAATCATCCGAGATATACATCAGGGGGAATGCGGGCATCACGCCTCATCCCGAGCCTTGGTAGCAAAAGCTTTCCGACACGGATTCTACTGGCCAAACGCCTTAGAGCAAGCAGAAGATCTGGTGAGAAAATGTAATGGTTGTCAGAGGTACGCTACCAAGACACACATGCCAATGTCGGAACTCAAGACCATGCCAATCACTTGGCCATTTGCCGTATGGTGCTTGGATATGGTTGGCCCGTTCAAACCAGCAAGGGGAAATATGACTCACATTCTAGTAATGGTGGAAAAATTTACGAAGTGGATTGAGGTAAATCCTATAAGAAAATGTGATGGAGCTCCGGCTGTAACGTTTCTAAAAGAAATCATCTTGAGGTACGGTTATCCACACAGTATCATAACTGATAACGGCACAAACTTTGTGGAAGGAGCTTTTGCTCGTTTCTGCCGGGATAAGAGGATCCGGCTAGACGTAGCTTCGGTAGCCCACCCCGCATCGAACGGGAAAGTGGAAAGATCCAACGGATTAGTATTATTCGGGATAAAACCCCGGCTCATTGAGCCACTGCAAAGATCAGCGGGGTGCTGGATAGAAGAACTACCAGCGGTACTGTGGCATTTAAGAACAACTCTGAATCGATCAACAGGCTATACGCCGTTCTTTCTGGTATATGGGGCAGAAGCTGTATTACCAGCCGACATAGAGCATGATTCGCCTAGGGTCACCCAATACACAGAAGCCGAAGTGCAAGAAGCCCGGCAAAATGATGTTGATCTGCTGGAAGAAGCGAGAGAACTGGCACTGTCCAGATCCGCCATATATCAGCAAAATCACCGACGCTATCATAGCCGGAAAGTGTGCCCCCGAGTCTTTCGGGAAGGCGTTCTGGTGCTCCGGTTGGTACAACGTACTACTGGAATGCATAAATTATCCCCCCCATGGGAAGGGCCGTTCATCGTGAGCAAAGCATTGCACAACGATTCTTACTATCTTATAGATGCAAAGCCACAGGAGAAGAACAAGGCGGACAGGTCTGGAGAGGAATCCAAGCGACCATGGAACATAGCTCTACTTCGGCCTTTCTACACCTAGCTAAGAAGTGTATGTATCCGGGTTATCTCATATGTCGGTATGTATGTCGGCAATGAGCTTATCAATGAAATGTTGGCACCTCGAGCAGTAACTCGGGGACTGCCTTAATAATATTTGTTATTTTCCACGCGTCAGCTGGAGTAAGTTATTTTACTTAACTCGGATTAGTAGTGTGTGAGCACCAAAAACCTAACTCTTCGACTTGCTGCTGTCCAACAAGAATTAGCTTCATGGCAAGCAAGAGAACAAGTTTGGAATTGCGTAGCACATGAAAAACGACTAAGGAAAAGAATTTATTCGAGCTGACATTTTTGTTTCGGACTAACCCCCTATTTATTTTCAAATTGTTTACAGTTTTATTTTTGAGCTAAGTCTAAAAGTTTCCCAGTATTGTTAAGACAATTTTTCAAGCTCGGATTCGTAAGTTGTAAAACCGAATCAAGGTAGACACGATCCGAGCCAAAAGATTGAACGAACAATAAAAGAAACTCGGGGACTACGCCCAAGTTAATCCGGCATAAGTACTCAGTAGTAAAATATCACATGTGTTTGGAATACAATTCCACCCGGCATACCGGGGATCTCATAAATTTTCAAGTGTTTTTTCTTAAGGAGCAGCGGGAGGAGGTTCGGCATCATCGTCGCCCTCTTCGATATCCGAGGCAGTGTCCTCTTCGTCTTCACTCGAATCATCTTCAACGTTCTCAACTTCCTCTTCGCCTGCGAATTCCAGGAAGCTCGGACCCTCAGTCCATTCGTGAATGGGGGCATATTCGATGAGGCTGTGGGCGCAAGCCTGGCGCCGAGCTACCCACTCCGGGTCATCTGTCCATTTGGATCCGGTGCGCAGGCGTGTGAGGAGGCTGAGATCTATCTTCTCATACCACGTCAAAATGTGGTGAAGGATGGTATCGGCTGCAACACGTCCAGCGGACTCTCGCCAAAGGTCGAGCTGGGTCTCGATTTCCGAAAGTTTTTCAGCGAGCTGTGTGACTCTCTCCGGAGCATCATCGGCGGGCCAGAAGGCGTTGAAGACTCGGACTGCAACATCGAGGAGGTCCCTGCCGTAGTTCTTGATGATTTCCACGCGAGACGACAGGCTGACCAACAGGTCCTCCAAGTCAAAGGGAATGCTCTCACCCTCAGGAGCGACTGGAGTACCCCTTTCTCGGCGGAAATTGGCGACAGCGGCACTTGCAATAGCAGTACCCTCTGGAAAATGGCATGGGAAACAAGGCAAAGGACAAAGTTGAGAAAACAAGACATATGAAGTAACCCGAAGAAATAAGGCGGATAAAGGAAAATAAATTACGTGAGATGTGACTGTGAATCCGGGTCAATTCCTTGGTGCAAGCTTCACGCCTCTTCCGAAGCTACTCGAGCTCAGCATTTGCCGACTCAAGTTTGACCTCGGCTTCCTGAAGAAGCTCACGGTCCTTAGCATTTTGGAGTTTGAGGCGCTCGCGTTCTTCGGTGTAGTCCTGGCCAGCCTTTTTTAGCTCGGTTTGGTGTTGCGCCTTCATTTTAGCCATCTCAGCCTTGAGCTTGGCTATCTCATTGTCTTTGGTCCGGAGGAGGGCGAGCTCATCATCTTTCTTCTTTAGTTCGGCTTGGTGCTGCCCTGCTTGTTCGAGAAAATGTAGCATCACGTCAGGCACAGGCACACTATCTTCAAGCGATGCTGAAATAGTGCGTTGGCCCGGCAGTGCCGAAGAATGAATGTTTGCTGAGCCAGGGAGGAAAGCCGATGGAAACCACGGTAAAGACAGACAAGAAGGACGTACCCTTGATCTGCTCCAAGTTCTTCCGCATTATCTTGTTTTCAACTTCCACCCCAGCTGCAGAAACCGAACAATCAGATTAGTTTGGCAAACGAAGTTGAAGAAAATTGAGGAAAGGATGAGAAAGAAATTTACCCCTTTTCTCGTACTCTGCGATGAGTGCAGCCTGTTTCGTGCGAATATTCTTGTGCGTATCCAGCAAGCGTTGGAATTCAGCACTTCGGCGGTTGGTGGTCACCTAAAAGAGATACAGAAACTTAAGTCAGCCTAGTGCATGTTCGAAGTGTACTAAAATCCGGGCCAAGTGGAACTTAACCCGGCTCTAGGTGTGTGCATGTTTGAAGTGTACTAAAATCCGGGCCAAGTGGAACTTAACCCGGCTCTAGGTGTGTGCATGTTCGAAGTGTACTAAATCCGGGCCAAGTGGAACTTAACCCGGCTCTAGGTGTGTGCCTGTTCGAAGTGTACTAAAATCCAGGCCAAGTGGAACTTAACCCGGCTCTAGGTGTGTGCATATTCGAAGTGTACTAAAATCCGAGCCAAGTGGAACTTAACCCGACTCTAGGTGTGTGCATGTTCGAAGTGTACTAAAATCCGGGCCAAGTGGAACTTAACCCGGCTCTAGGTGTGTGCATGTTCGAAGTGTACTAAAATCCGGGCCAAGTGGAACTTAACCCGGCTCTAGGTGTGTGCATATTCGAAGTTATCATGGAGCTATGTTAGTTCTATAAAAGAGCATCCGGCCGAGTAACAAGTTACTCCCCCGGAGGCTCGGGGACTAATGGTTATTATCTACAATTTGCAAAGGAGAAACTACGTACCTCCATCATTCGTCCAGCGAGGTTAATGGCCTTTGCGGCGGTATTCATCTGAGCGGAAAACTCGGCAGGGCCGAACTTTTCCGGGAGATCAGATTCCTGGACTACCTCTGCCTTATTCCAGTTCATGACAAACTCCATCAGGCTCAGAGGATACCGTTCACCCGTGGGCATATGGGGCGTCACCAAAACTTTTGCATGTGCTTCCTTCCTCCCCACCAAGGCAAGGGCGGGTCTGGTGTGCAGGACCAACTGCTGGGCTTTGCTTGGCTCGGCAGGCACATCCTTTGTTGCTGATGTCTTCTTGGGGAGCATTGACACAAGGGTGCGCTGCCCAGACTCGAAAGTAGTGGGCTTGGCAGCGTCTGGAGCCTTCTTGCCTTTGGCTTGCTGGGAAAAGGAAGCTGTAGCAGCGGTTTTCCCCTGCCGAGGTTAAGAAGACTCGGAAGATGCAGAGGAACTAGGTGCTGGTACTCTCGCTACTGGGCTTAGTGCCGGCGCTGAAGTTTTCGCTACCGGAGTTGGTGCTGATGCCGAGGTTGGAGTTGGTACTGGTCTGCTTGTTTGTACGGGAATTGGTGTTGGGGCCGAAGTAGCCTCGGTGGCTGCTGGTTGAGGTGTTGTCGAGGCGGTGAATGCCGTTGCTCCGGCTAGGCCAGTCTTCTCCACTCCAAGGTTACCCTCCTCTCGCCGAGGTGGAGCTGAACCCAGAGCGGCCGCAGAACCCTCTGGGATAGGGCTCAGCGGGCGTGACTCGTCGTCACGACGGGGCGAAGGGCTAGGTCGGAGAGGGGAAGAGGTGCTAGATCCACTTTGAGGGACCTCCACCGGAGCACTGTGAAATCAAATAACGTCAGAAGAAAAATTACGACGAAGTGAGGAAGAACGAGTTACAGAAGAAAGAAGGACTTACGCATCCGAGGTTTCGGCCGCTTTGGGTGCTGGGGCCTTGCCTGCTGGTTTGGGGGCAGTCTTGTCCCCGGATTTCTTTCGCCTTTTAACGGGCTGAGAGGGTCCGGAGGAAGAACTTGAAGAAGCCCCACGTTTCTTCTTCGTTGCCACCAGAACAGGCTCGCCCGTAGCGAGAGGGGGATCCTCATGAATATGACCGCCGGGGTGAGCTGATGGCGGAAAAGCAAAAGAAAGGGGGACAGCCTCAAAAGGTTTAATCACCTCGATTTCCAAGTCATCTTCATCATCGGGCCAATCTCTAATAGAAGAGGATTTACCCGTGGGTCGTTTCGTGGCGTCGGTCATAGGGAGGAACATCTCCTGGTCCGGCTCTTCCTCGTCCGGAGTCTCCCGGTCCGGCGCCCACTTGAGGGACGGATCGGTGCCGTCCTCAAGGGTCTACTGAAGGAACTGCTGAGGAAAAGAGCGAACAAAAGAGTCAATATTGCAACAATAACTGACATGTAATTAATCCGGGTTAAGTTTGCAGCATGAAACTTACCGTGGGAGGAAGCCGGTCACGGCAGAAATGCTCAATCCCCCAAGACCAATCAGTGGAAAAGTCCTTGTGAGTGGTGAAGAGAGCCTTGACCCGGCGATAAATCTCCGAGTTGGTCAGCTCAAAGGATGAGGTCCGTTTAGGATCGCGGCCGTAGCTCATGTGGCACACCTTGTGAGTGCGCTTCTAGAGGGGTGAGATTCGGTTACGCACAAAGGTGATCATGGCATCCTCGTTGCATAGCCCGAGCCCGTTCAGTTCCACGAACCTTTTGCTCACTTGGTTGGCCAAGGCTGTGGGCTTCTTGGGGATCACATCCCATAGGTCCGAGTTAGGTGGACCCGGAGCGTAGGGAAGTAACCGGATCAAGTCTTCGGTGCCCGTATTCCGGACATAGAAGAAGGTCCGGGCCCATCCTTTGCAGGACTCTAGCCCAGTGACCCGGGGAAAAACGGAAAATCGCCGGGGTGATATGGAGGCTGCTTCGAATTTAGTGAGCCGCTTGTCCTCCGGATCAGCATGGATGTTGGGAATGACGTTGCGACGAAGGCCGAAGAACCGGATCCATAGCTCTTTCGTGGGCCATAGTCCGGCGTAGCCTTCGATCGTAGAAGCAAAGGCAGAAACAGAGGTGATGGCGTTGGCTGGAAGGTGGTGTGGTTGGAGTTGGTACGTACCGAGCCAGTCCTGGAAAAAATCACTCACCGGCAAGCCGAAGCCCCGTTGGAAATGGGACAGAAATACGACGAACTCGCCCGAATTGGGCGAGGGGGCCAGTTCGTTGGAAGAAAGCCGCGCGGCGACGCCGGCCGGGATGCGTCTGGTACGGTAGAGCCAGTCCAGGTCATCCTGGCTGACCCAAGAGCCGGCCCACGCGCCGCGGTCCACCTCCGCGGCGTCTTCTTCCATCTCATGCTCAGCAACAATGAGTTCCTCTTTAGTCATCAGGTCCTCGAGGCCCCCGCTGGCACTTGAGGCGGCGGGGGACAGTGGCCGGGACTGGCGCGGACCCGTGGCGAGAAATTCGCGTCGCGGTGGCGGCGACGTGGAGGTGCGACGGAGAAGCACGGCAGCGACGCTGTTATTTGGCGATGCTGGCGGCGGCGCGGTCGCGAGGAAGAGGAAGAAGGATAGCAGCGGGCAGAGGGGTGCGGAGGGTGAAAAATCCTAATGGACGCACCCCTCCGCTATTTAACCACTCCCGTCCGGGGTGAGTGGGATCGTGCCCTGTGGACCGGCCACATGCTGTGGCCGTGTATCACCCGTCCGGATCAATCAGTGAGGAGCCACATGGAGGGCCACAGGGCGGAGAGAGTCCTGTGACGTGACGCGCCGATGCGGTAAACGAGGAGGCAGACGTGACGTGACCCGCGCACAGTGATAACTGACAATTACTGCGGCGGTTACTGTACCGTCCCTTAAAATAAGACGACATAATGATTACCCTTCACATGGGTTAGCGTACGAGAGAAGCAAGCAAGACCCGGATGGAACTGTGGTAACCCGGCCGGCAAGTGAAAACTTGAAATG
The DNA here is from genome assembly GCA_910589775.1 of Avena eriantha. Taxonomy (NCBI): domain Eukaryota; kingdom Viridiplantae; phylum Streptophyta; class Magnoliopsida; order Poales; family Poaceae; genus Avena; species Avena eriantha. The sequence goes on along the minus strand of OU342742.1, from coordinate 423,146,146 downwards.
TGCGAAGGGAACATAAATCCAAGCAGTCCGAGGTACAGAGGTAACTCGGCAATAACGACCGGGGCACAAAATTGAACCTGGTATGGCCTTAGCGGCCAAGGCAGCTAAGACCGCACCAGCTTCGGGGACTAATGTTGGAGGGATACCCCCGGGTAGGGTCACGCCGGGGTATAAAGGCCGAGTTAGCCGAGGTTCGGCAAGGCCAAAGCAGATGCTGGCCGGGTCACCTCAAGGCAGGCCGGATCACGGGGTAATCCGGACCTGGGGGCGTTCGCCTAACTAGGTCTCATCTGACTTAAGCAATAAGTCGGAAGTGCATGTTCTACCTGTATGCAGGAAAGGGTGTGGCCGGATGAACCATCATCCGGGTCACGGCAAGCTTCTAGGAGAAGGAAGGAATCTCGCTGGTCAAAAGGAGCCCCGGTACGCACTGCCTGAACGAAGCGAGCAAGGACAGGACCATCGGGGCGTGGCCGACAAGCGTGACGACGCCCGTGTCAGCTGACGAGGGCGCCGTCAGAGGCTCATGTAGCTAAAGCATGTGTAACGTGGGGGAAAAAGCACCCCGGTCGGCTTACCACTTTGGGAGGAGGCATATTCTTAGGAATATGCCTCCACGTATGCCCTAGGTAGAAACCGAGCCTCCCCTATAAAAGGGGGGCTAGGGCTTCTGTAGAAGGGGTTGGTCTCTCTACGATTCTGTTTGGGTCAAGGGTTTCGGGTGAGAGTAAAAGAGCTCCTTCTTCCTCCTCTCGCCAATACAGCTCTAGGAGCACTTGTAACCTTGGAAGTAAATCAATACCAACTCTTGTGTGGAGAATCACTTCACTATCCCTCCCTGGATTCCCCTAGCGAGTATTAGTCCCCACCTTTAGCCTATACATGGCATCTGCCATGACACCACCACGACAAGCAAATTCCAGAGAAGAGTTTTCCACAACGGCAATACGGGGACTCTTACGAGGAGGTTGCCTGACAGAAGCATGTCGCGGACGAGGAACCAGATTTTGCTCAACAACGGAAGGGGTTCGAGTTAGACCACCCTATCCAATAATATTTGGGCGACTCCCACTAGCAGGAGCTTCCACATCCAGTATGTTACAAATCAGCATAACCACGCGAAGCCCAGCAAACTGTTTCATCAACCCAATTAGCTGACTATCACACGCTATAGGAACCGTGAAGCCTCGTTCATCAATGAAGCTGAACCGTGCAGTCTGCTCCGGCCCCATTTCAGCAAGTTCACACACAGCAGCAACCATACCAGGGATAGTGCATAACTGCACATGCGCTACTTCCATCTTCAGACAACTAGCTTGATTCCACTTGCTCTTCTCATCTGCTAATTTAATATGGTAGCCGCAGAGGGTGACCATAACCATGTATTTGGATTTAGCGGAGATCCTACTTGACAGAAAATTGGGGACAAAATATAAGAATTGTTTGTCAGCGTCGTGCTAGCAAACAATTCCAGGTTCGATCTATCTCTGTAATGCCAATAGCCAGCTAGCAGTTATAGGTAGTGCGAATAACAAAGAGAAGAGTGGCTCACCCACAATTAGCCAGAAGTACTTCTTCCTCGGCAATAGGATCTTCCATCTTTCGCGCTGGTCAGCTCATCGGTGGTAGAGGCGGGCTAGATCGTCGCAACGGCTGGCACGACATTCGGCATTGGAGCTCTGTACCAGCGAGTAGGCGCAGCAACTTGGCATCGAAAGTCAAATGCCGGAAGAGATCATTCTTGTTGGAGAGGGGATTTTGAAGCTGCTGGTGCTAGGGTTTATGTGAAAGGAGGGAGGGAGTGGATTTGTGAATTTGGAACAACACACCATGCTCGTTTAGTCCCTCATTTTGCCTACGTGGTTGCCGCGTTGGTGCTCAAGTGACGGAAATATTACTATCATTGGGGTCCCGACCGTCTACTTCACGGGGCTGTTTCACGAAATGTTTAAATTTGGTAGGGGTGAGATGAGTTTGCCTCAAAATGGCCCCTCTCGGTAGTTGGCGGCCCAATATTTCGAAACGCGGCAATTTTAGGCAACTTAGGTACCGCGGTGCACTCGCCCGGGAACTTTGGTACCGCAAACGAACAGGCCGCCCATAGTCGGTTCTTGCGTTGGCGCCCCCCCCCCCCCCCCCCCATATGGTCTTACGTCGGGGTGAAATTGAGGGTTGCGAGTGGAGATGCTCTAAGGACGTGATGTTTCTGTCTCTTCGTAGCATGTTGGGTGGACTGCATTTTACTACTTCCTCAGTTTTTTAGCTTTATAAAAGGAGTATATCTAAACCTCTTTTAGTGTGTAGGTTCATGTAAAGTTGGAGTGAACCTACATGCTAAAAAGGGTATAGATAAATTCCTTTTATAAAGCTAAAACATCTTATATTTTGAAGCATATATATATGGGCTGCTAGCGTAGTATCAGCTGATAATTTTGTTAGAGTGGCTATAATTTCTGGCACGTAAATTAAGAAACATATATAGAAAAATATTCTATGAGTTTTGGGTTGAATTATTTTTGGCTAATTCATGTGATAAAATAGAGAAGTTTGCATGAGATATGAAACGTAAATAAATCGCTAAAATGGTGTAGTTTTAATTTTTTCATCACTGATAGACTTGTTTTCTGGTGATGGTTAACCACTAAAAAAGATACTTTTTGGTATAGAAGTCTGAATGTTAAATTAGTTTTCTGTGTACTTCCATTTGACCTCTAGGGCGAGTGAAAAAAAAATTCAAAATCGTTGTGTTTCAAGTTTATCCGATTTATTAAATTGCCTTCCCATGGAGTCATTGCTTGCTTCATTGGAATTGATACCGTGCAATGTTACGATCGTGTATCCATGTGGCACCATGGCAGCGGAAAATGGTATAGTCAAGGCGGCGGAGGTTGCTTAAAAACTAGCGATGAATCATTCAATAAAGAAAAACTACATGCTGTCAGACTTTCACGAAATAGAAAAATTGTTGCACAGTTGATTTTCTTAGCTGATATCACTCCTTTCAATTGTTTCATGCCGAAAGTGCTTTTGACAAGAGTGGATGTTCAAGGAAGAACCTTGAAGACCAATTTGACGCATCAGAGTATTGGACCTCTGGTTGTTGTAACATTCTTTGTACTACTGGCTTGGTCTTCTGTCAGGGAACCCAGCTGCCATTCGATTTGGGTCTTTTCCGGCACCATACCACCATTCTGGAAAGGTGGAGGATCGGAGTGCATGGTCTGCTCCTGTCATGCCGGTGATGGCACAGACGGGTTCAGACTTGAATTCGGCTAAAGAAAAAGGTTGCACGGAAACTGCTCTTCCTATTACTGATGAAAATGTTATTGAATCTTCTAAGGGTATGACAACTGAATTTCTTTCTCCCTTAATATTATCTTATGCTCCTATTTTTTTATCTTCTGATGATAAAGTATCTGAAGAGGCTTCCGCTTTAGTGTCGATGGTGCAGGCATCTTCACATTATGCTGGCGTGAATGTGCCGTCACCCACTTCACGGCAGCCTAAGTTCCGCAGTGATGCTGCTACCTGGGTGGTGCCTGATGCTCCGGACACGCCTACGACGCAAGACAGGAATCTGGGATTGACGACGTCGGACTCGCCTAAGACCCCATGTGGAGGTTCTGGACTGAAGTCGACTACCAAGGCCAAGCTCGTGGGGTCGAGCAATGCTCCCCCGGTGTCGGACATGGGCGCGGATGGAATGAAGATGGAGGACATTGTCCGTTTCGGTGGTGTGCAGCCACCAGCTGGAGTTCGTTCGAGCGGCCGCCTGCAAGCTCAACGGAACGACGATGCTTCCCAGATATAACGGGCGATGGAGCTGGCCCAGCGTCGCAACAATTTAAATGGCCAAGGTACTAATCTTTCAAAGAAGTTTGCTTTTTCATCTTTTTCCGAAGAGGAAGTAGTTGATAGGGCAAAATGTTTGGGAGCATCTTTGGGGTATAATTCAAAACAAAAAAGCACTGTAGCTAGGCTTATTCTCGACACTGAGATCAGTAGGAGTGTAACTTCGCTTAAAAAGAAAGAAGATGTAAGTTTTTGTGGACAGAACTTTTTGGTTTCTCATGCATCTATCCTATGTGAGGATTCGATGGATGATCTTAGCCCGGTTAGCGAAAACTTTTCTGAATCTGAGTTCCCGAGTACGAAAGTGGTGCGTACTTAGAGACGTAAGTCTTATGATAAGACAAACATCCGCAGAAGTAGTCGAATCAAATTTAATACGAAGAAATCTTAATGGCCGGACTGAGAGGCATGACGTGGAATAGTGAGGGTTTCAGAGACCCGGCAAAACACTTGTTTGTTAATGAGGCAATTAGAGACTATCGATTAGATTTTATCGCGTTATTGGAAACGGGTAGGTCTAATTTTACGGGGTCGTTTTTAAATCATCTCGCAGCTGGAAAGGATTTCACTTGGATTTTCCTACCTCCAGATGGGAGGTCTGGTGGAATTTTGGTCGGTGTCCATACAGAAATTATCCATGTCAAAAATGTAGTGACTGGAGATTTCTGTGTTAAGTTGCATATGCGAAATAAATTTGATGGTTTTGAGTGGATCTTTTTGCCGGTGTATGGTGCTGCACAAGATTCACACAAACCTTTATTTTTGTCCGAGATGGTTAGAATGTGCGAGACAGAATCACTACCTATGTTGTTAGGGGTGATTTTAATATCTTGCATAAAAGTGAAGAGAAAAGTAACAAAAAATTTAATTCTCGGTGGCCGTTTATGTTCAATGCGATCATCGAGAGTCTCGACCTCAGAGAAATTGCTCTCTCCGGTAGACAGTTCACTTGGGCGAATAGAAGAGATAATCCAACGTATGAAAAATTGGATCGCATCTTTGCCAGTATAGAATGGGAACAAAAATTTCCTTTAGTAACGGTCCAGGCATTGACACGTTCTGGGTATGATCATACACCGTTGTTGATTGACTCTGGTCATCATGCTCATCTTGAAAACAGAGCTAAATTCTCTTTCGAGTTATCCTAGTTGCGACCGGAGGGCTTTTTTGAGATGATAATCGAAGAATGGAAATCTATATCCATCGGCGAGACTCCTATTCATAGATGGCAGAATAAAATTAGACACCTTCGCCGTTTTTTGAAAGGATGGGCGAAAAACAGTAGTGGGAAATATAAAAAAGAAAAAGAGCGCCTTTTGTCCATAATTGATGAGTTGGATATCAAGGCTGAATCATCTTCCTTATCTTCTGCTGAAAAAGAGAAACTTAAGAATGCAAATGAATGTATTAATAAACTTAGACGTGATGAGGAGACCAAATGGGCTCAGCGGGCTAAAGTTAAACATGTGCAAGAAGGAGGAAACAATACTAAATATTTTCACCTAATTGCGAATGGTAAACACCGGAAAAAGAAAAAAATTCAACTTGAACAAGATGAAGGAACCATTGTGGGAGAGGACAATTTGAAGGTCTATATTACAGAGTATTATAGAAAGCTATAATAACTTCACTCTTATGGACGACAGAGTAGATGACATAAATCAACTTTCAGCTGAAGAAAATGTGATTCTTACGGCAGATTTTTCCGAGAAAGAAGTGTTTGAGGCAATTTCTCAGATGGAACACAATAAGGCTCCTGGGCCTGATGGTTTCCCCCTGAGTTTTATCAAACATTTTGGAATGTCATTAAGGTTGACCTTATGGCTCTATTCAACCAATTGAGAACAGGAGAATTGCCTCTGTTTAAATTGAATTTTGGAGTTATTACTCTTCTTCCCAAAAAACAAAATGTTGTTAAAATCCAACAATATAGACCCATTTGTTTGTTGAATGTTAGTTTCAAAATTTTCACTAAGGTTGCTACTAATCGAATTACTGATGTGGCAAGTAAGGTGATTAGGCCTACACAAACTGCCTTTATGCCGGGGCGACATATCCTTGAAGGAGTGGTTGTCCTGCATGAGACTATCCATGAATTGCATCGCAAGAAATTGGATGGTGTGCTTTTTAAGATTGATTTTGAAAAAGCATATGATAAGGTGAAGTGGCCTTTTCTGCAACAAGTGCTACGCATGAAAGTTTTTGACCCACTATGGTGTGAGTGGATTAGACAATTTGTGTAAGGCGGGAGTGTGGGAATAAGGGTAAATGATAACATTGGCCATTATTTTCAAACTAGAAAGGGGTTGCGACAGGGGGATCCGCTGTCACCAATTCTTTTTAACATTGTTGCGGACATGCTTGCTATCCTCATTGCGCATGCCAAAGAGGAAGGTCACGTTGGAAGCCTCATTCCACATTTGGTTGACGGTGGGGTTTCTATACTTCAGTATGCGGATAATACCATACTTTTCATGGACCATGATTTGGAGAAGGCTGTTAATATGAAACTAATACTTTCCATGTTCAAACAACTGTCTGGTTTAAAAATAAATTTTCACAAGAGTGAAATTTTCTGTTTTGGTAAAGCAAAAGAGATGGAACTAGAGTATAAACAGATTTTTGGTTGCGGATCTGGTTCTTTCCCTTTTAGGTATCTTGGTGTACCCGTCCATTATAGGAAATTAAAGAATTCTGAATGGAATCCAGTAGAAAGCTGTCTTCAATCGAAGCTAGGATGTTGGCAAGGGAAATTTCTTTCTTATGGGGATCGTCTTATTCTTATCAACTCGGTTTTAACTAGTCTTCCAATGTTTATGCTATCTTTCTTAGAAATTCCTAAGGGAGTAAGGAAACGTTTGGACTTCTTTAGATCCAGATTTTTTTGGCAAAGTACGGATACTAAAAAGAAGTATAGACTATCTAAGTGGAATATTGTTTATCGCCCTAAAGATGGGGGGGATAGGCATTGAAGTACTTGAGGTTAAGAATAAATGTTTATTAAGTAAATGGCTTTTTAAACTCTTAACTGAGGAGGGCATGTGGAAGCAACTCCTAAAGAACAAATATTTTAATAATAAAACGATTTCTCATGTAGAAGCAAAACCACCTGATTCCTTCTTTTGGAAAGGGCTCATGAGGGTAAAGGAAATGTTCTTTGCTAATGGGGCTTTTAAAATAGGTAATGGTGAAAGTGTTCGCTTCTGGGAAGATGTCTGGTTAGGGGATACATCATTAGCACAACAATATCTGTCCCTCTATAATATTGTTCTAAGGAAAAATGTCTTGGTGACAAATGTCCTTAATCAAACTCCTATTAATCTTGCTTTTAGAAGGGGTTTGAATGGTAATATATGGTCGCACTGGGTTAACTTATGCCAACGCTTAATGATGCTACACCTCAATAATAAACCTGATGAATTCGTGTGGAGATTAACTAACACGGGTACTTTTACTGTCAGGTCGATGTATTTAGATCAGATGAATGGTCATACTAGATTCTTACATAAATACCTTTGGAAAATCAAAATCCCACTTAAAATTAAATTTTTCATGTGGTTCCGTAAAAATAAATGTCTGTTGACTAAGGATAATTTGGTTAAGTGTAAATGGAAGGGCTGTCAGAAATGTTGTTTCTGTGATTCAATGGAGTCTATCGATCATTTATTCCTGTCTTGTCCTTTCGCTAAGATAATTTGGCGAGTTATCTACTTCACATACAATATTCCTCCACCATCTAATGTTACAAATATGTTTAGAAATTGGTTAAATGGAGTTGATAAGAAGAATAAAGCTAGATTACGTATTGGAGTATATGCTTTATGTTGGTCCATATGGACAACGCGAAATAATATTGTGTTTAATAAACAAACGGGTACAAACTTTTGTAGGTTATTCGTCTGGCGGCAGGATACAACTGTGGTCCTTTCTTCTCCCAGCGGATCAGCGAGAGCCTATGGATGTGGGATGTCACCGATTGCTTAAGGTTGCACAGAACTTCTTTTTCCGGGCTACTGGATGGCGGCATACTAGTAGACTCCAAAATGGATAGCTTCTATTTGCTTTTCATTTTAAGATGGTCGATATTTGTTTCGACCTTCTATTTTTCTTGATTGTAATAATGGAGATTTCGTATACTATTTGAGATGATGAAATAAATAGGCTGTGTGCATCACTTGATGCAGAGGCTGGGGCTTGATCCCCATTTCAAAAAAAAAACTAGGCTTGGTCTGGTAGAGAGAGATGGTTCGTCTCAGCAGGTTGGCCCAGCAAAGCGTGGCATCAAATTAGAGCAAACCTGCCGTCATGCTTTCTTTGGTCCGATCAAAGCCATGGGGCAGCAATGTGTCCTCAGATGGTCTCAACAATTGCCTACGAAGTCTAACTTAAACTGAAAAACTGACGCACCGACACTCTCAAAAATCTAATTCACATGGAAACTAAATGAAACTCAATTATTTTCATGAGAACTGTTTATCATTCTATAATCCGTTGCAATACATGGGTATTGTGCTAGTATCACTTAGTTTAGATTGGGTTGGGTGTTAGTACATAATTCGGTGGTTTTCACCTGGATTTGGTTTGGGTATAGGTTAGTTCACCAACCATTGCCAGATTTAACTGGAAGCATAGTTTTCTGACGCGAGCGAAGTACTATATGGTCATTGTAACAAAATCAAACATACTGAGGTGAGAACCGGTTCATTTATTGCATTTTGGTTGTCCCTAGCAGGGTTTGGTTCCAGAGGCTGGAGCTTGAGGCGGACGATGAATGTGTGGCAGGGTTCATCGCCATAGGCATGATCGATCCTCCCGAGCATTCCAAATACTAGTGCGCTTGCGATTCTGCTGAAACCCGAAGCCTAGTTGGTGTCTCCTCCCTTGACCGCTGGCACCGGGAGCACGGTGTCGCCTTTGTCTCCCTGTCTTTGGCCCCCGCGCTGCCAGCAGAGCAGAGTTGGGGTTCTTGCGGTCAAAGTCGTCGGTCTATTGAAGTATGATCTAAATTCTATTAAGGAGACTAACTTCTGACGGAGCGGAGCGAGACCCGTCGTCGGAAGGCTTGGGTCGAGTTTCTTATTCTAGTGCTGTTGTTTCCTTGATGTATGCCATGGTTTGTTCTCGTCCTGATTTATCATATGCTATGATTTTAGTGAGTCGTTACATGGCTAATCCTGGTAAAGAATATTGGAAAGTTGTTCAGTGGATTTTCAGGTACTTACGTGGCACATCCAATGCTTGCTTGAAGTTTGGCAAGACTGGTGAGAGACTCGTAGGCTATGTGGATTTAGATTTTACTATCGACTTGGATAAGAGGAGGTCCCTCACAGGTTATGTGTTCACGATAGGTGGATTTGCCGTGGGTTGGAAGGCAACGCTGCAACCAGTTGTTTCTCTATCTACAACCGAAGCAGAATATATGGATGTTGCTGAAGCTTGCAAAGAGTCTGTTTAGTTGAAAGGTTTGTATGCTGAGCATTGTTAGGATGATTCTTGCACTAACCTGTTCCGTGACAGTAAAAGTGCTATTTACCTTACTAAGGATCAGATGTTCCATGAGAGAACAAAGCACATTGATATCAAGTACCATTATGCCTGTGATGTTGTTGCACAAGGTACACTAAAGGTATGCAAGATAAGCACTCATGATAATCCTGCTGATATGATGACAAAGCCTGGTCCCGTTGCTAAGTTTGAGCTATACTCAAGCTTAGTTGGTATAACTGCTTAGCCCAAGCGATTGTTGGCGCCAAATGTGTTTTCTTTATTTGTTCAGGGAGATGATCGATGTTGATGCTACAAGACGGAATTTGTCTCAGGGTGGAGTTTGTTAAAGTATGATCCAAATTGTATTAAGGAGGCAAACTTCTGACGGGCGGAGTGAGTCCCCATACCGTGCCCAACAGGGACGCATGTGGGGGTGCGGGAGGCGTCAGCCCCCCGCGGTATGGATCGTTGATGACCTAGGTTACCACTGCTATATATACCTCTTGTAAGCCGCCGGCTGGGATGATTTGCATCTGTGAAATCCCGGCGTTGTTTAAACACTCCCCTTATAGTGAAGTTCTGCTGGCTGGCACCCGTGGTTTTTCCCTCTCTTTGTTTGAGAGGGTTTTCCACGTTAAATTTGTTTCCCATTTGTTGTGATTTCTTTATCATTCTTCGTTATTTGATTGTCGCAAAGCTAACAAGTGGTATCAGAGCCCCATGTTCTAATCTAGGGTTTGCAACATGTTGTCATTGAAGTTCGATCTACCGCACCTGGACTACACCACAAGATTCTGCATGTGGCAGGTGAAGATGCGGGCGATTCTTGCCCAAACTTCAGATCTGGATGAAGCGCTGGAAGGATTCAGGAAAAATGATGATAAGAGTTGGTCTGACGAAGATAAGCGGAAGGACCGTAAGGCTTTGTCTTTGATTCAACTTCATCTGTCCAATAATATTCTGCAGAAAGTTTTGGAAGAGAAATATGCTACTGCTCTTTGGCTGAAACTAGAATCGATCTGCATGTCAAAGGATCTAACCAGTAAGATGCATCTGAAGATGAAGTTGTTCTCGCATAGATTGCAGGAAGGGGGATCGGTAATGAATCACTTATCTATTTTCAGAGATATTGTTTCTGATTTGCAATCTATGGAAGTAAAATATGATGATGAAGATCTAGCTCTATTACTCTTATGCTTGCTGCCTAGTTCTTATGCACACTTTCGTGATACAATATTGTTGAGCCATGATGACCTAACCCTTGATGAAGTACAAGAGCCCCTGAAACAGAGGGAAAAGATGAAAACTATGGTGCAGGCAGATGGGGCGTCATCCAAGGCTGAAGCTCCACAGGTTCATGGCAGGACCGAACAGAGATTTAACAACTATGGCAACCGAGATAAGAGCAAAGACGGCAGAACTCGTTCGAAGTCCAAGGGAAAGGACAAGTTTTGCAGGTATTATAAGAAATCTAATCATGTTATTGATGATTGTTGGAAGCTGCAGAATAAGGAGAAAAGGAATGGAACTTACCAACCGAAAGATAAGGATCAAAGTAATGGTAAGGCTGCTGTTGTTTCTAGTGATAGTTCTGACAGTGAATGTTTAGCCGTTTTTGCTGCTTGTGCTTCGCGTGATGATGAATGGATACTTGATACTGCATGTTCGTTTCATATTTTCTATAACAAAGATTGGTTCAGTTCATATGATTCTGCAGACTGGAGATTTTGTACGTGTGGGGAATGACAACCCGTGCCATATTGTTGGAGTTGGATATGTTAAGATCAGGACACATGATGGCGTGACCCGTACGTTGACTGAGGTGAAGCACATACCAAGCATGGCCAGAAATCTGATCTCCTTGAGTACCATGGATGTTGATGGATACAAGTATGCCGGTGGGTGTAGATTGTTAAAGATATCAAAAGGTTCTCTTATTCACATGATAGGTGATATGAATTCTGCTAAGTTATATGCTCTTAGAGGTAGCACTTTGCCTGGTATTGCTGCTGCTGTTACTTCTAATAATTCTGATGATTGTGGTAAAACAAATATGTGGCATATGCGTCTTGGGCATATGAGTGAACATGGCATGGCAGAGTTGGTAAAGAGAGAGCTGATTGATGATTGCAACTTGGGTAAGTTTGAGTTTTGTGAGCGCTGTGTTTTTGGTAAGCATAAAAGAGTTAAATTCAATGCTTCCGTTCGTATCACCAAAGGCATTTTATATTATGTGCATGCTGATGTATGGGGGCCTTCCCATAAGACATCTATTAGTGGTGCTAATTACATGCTTACTATTATTGATGACTACTCAAGAAAAGTGTGGCCATATTTTCTGAAACATAAATCTAATGTTTTTGATGCTTTTAAGAAGTGGAAAGTTATGGTATAAAAGAAAACTGAAAAGAAGGTAAAGGTACTGAGTACTGACAATGGTATGGAATTCTGTTCTAATGAGTTTGAGGAGTTTTGCAGTAATGATGGTATGATTAGGCACCACACTATCCCTTACACTCCTCAGCAGAATGGCGTGGCTGAGCGCATGAACAGAACCATCATCTCGAGGGCTTGCTGTATGTTGTCCAATACAGGTATGCATAGACATTTCTGGGCTGAAGCAGCCAACACAGCGTGCTACCTCATCAATAGGTCACCTTCTATTCCACTTGAGAAGAAAACTCCCGTTGAGGTATGGTCAGGTTCGCCTGTTGATTATTCACAGTTGAGAGTTTTTGGTTGCACTGCTTATGCTCATGTTGATAATGGAAAGTTAGAGCCTAGAGCTGTTAAGTGCATATTCCTTGGTTATGGTTCAGGAGTTAAGGCATATATACTATGGAATCCTAAAAGTAAAAAGATTTTGTTGAGTAGGAACGTTGTTTTCAATGAATCCGTTATGTATCATGACAGCTTGCCATCAGATCCCTCTCCTGTTGCTATTGGAGAGGATGGAGTTAGTGTGCAAGTGGAGCACCTACAGAAAACAGTTGATAATAATGTTGTCGTTGATGATACTCATGAGGAAAATATTGATGATGATGTTGTTCAGCACTCACCTACTGTTTTGCAGCAGCCACATGAATCTATTGCTGCTGATAGACCGAGGCGTAACATAGTTCCACCTCGTCATTTAATTGAAGAATGTAATCTTTCTCATTATGCTTTGAGTTGTGCTGAACAGGTGGAGCATGATATTGAACCTGCTACATACAATGAGGCTATCGCATCCGTTGACCGCGAGAAGTGGGTTTCTGCTATCCAAGAAGATATGCAATCGCTTGAAAAGAATGGCACATGGGATGTTGTGCGTTTGCCTAAACAAAAGAAGGTCGTCCGCTGTAAGTGGATATACAAGAAGAAGGAAGGTTTGTCTCCTAATGAGCCTCCAAGGTTTAAGGCAAGGTTAGTAGCAAAAGGTTTCAGCCAGATTCTAGGTATTGACTATAATGATGATTTCTCTCCGGTTGTGAAGCATAGTTCTATTCGTGCTTTCTTTGGTATTGTTGCTATGCATCTTGAGCTTGATCAGCTAGATGTAAAGACTGCTTTTCTGCATGGTGAACTGGAGGAGGATATTTACATGGACAAACCTGAAGGTTTCATAGTTCCTGGAAAATAGGATTTTGTGTGCAAATTGACGAGGTCGCGTTATGGTTTGAAGCAATCTCCAAGACAGTGGTATAAAAGGTTTGATTCATTTATGATCTCACAAGGTTTTAAGAGGTCTCAGTTTGATAGTTGTGTTTACATAAAGTTTGTTAATGGATCACCTATTTACTTGATGTTATATGTTGATGATATGTTAATTGATGCCAAGAGCATGAAAGAAATCACTACTTTGAAGGCACACCTAAGTAGTGAATTTGAGATGAAAGATCTTGGTGCTGCTAAGAAAATCCTAGGTATGGAAATTAAACGGGACAAAAAATCTAGGTTGTTGTTTCTTAGTCAGCAAAGTTATGTTGAGAAAGTTCTGCAATGTTTTAATATGCATGATGCAAAGTCTGTTAGTACTCCTATTGCTCCTCACTTTAAATTTTCAGCATTGTAATGTCCTAGTTCTGATGAAGATATTGAGTACATGTCTTGAGTTCCTTATTCTAGTGTTGTTGGTTCCTTGATGTATGCCATGGTTTGTTCTCGCGCTGATTTATCATATGCTATGAGTTTGGTGAGTCGTTACATGGCTAATCCTGGTAAAGAACATTGGAAAGTTGTTTAGTGGATTTTCAGGTACCTCCGTGGCACATCCAATGCTTGCTTGAAGTTTGGAAACACTGGTGAGTGACTCGTAGGCTATGTGGATTCAGATTTTGCTGCCAACTTGGATAAGAGGAGGTCCCTCACAGGTTATGTGTTCACGGTAGGTGGATGTGCCGTGAGTTGGAAGGCAGCGTTGCAACCAGTTGTTTCTCTATCTACAACCGAAGCAGAATATATGGTTGTTGCTGAAGCTTTCAAAGAGTCTGTTTCGTTGAAAGGTTTGTATGCTGAGCTTTGTCAGGATGATTCTTGCATTAACCTGTTCTATGACAGTCAAAGTGCTATTTACCTTACTAAGGATCAGATGTTCCATGAGAGAACAAAGCACATTGATATCAAGTACCGTTATGTTCGTGATGTTGTTACACAAGGTACACTGAAGGTATGCAAGATAAGCACTCATGATAATCCTGCTGATATGATTACAAAGCCATGTTCCCGTTGCTAAGTTTGAGCTATACTCAAGCTCTGTTGGTATAACTGCTTAGCCCAAGCGATTGTTGGTGCCAAATGTGTTTTCTTTGTTTGTTCATGGAGATGATCGATGTTGATGCTACAAGATGGAATTTGTCTCAAGGTGGAGTTTGTGAAAGTACGATACAAATTCTATTAAGGAGGCTAACTTCAGACGAAGCGGTGCGAGGCTTGTTGATGACCTACGTTACCACCGCTATATATACCTCTTGTAAGCCACCGGCTGGGATGAGTTGCATTTGTGAAATCCCCGGTGTTGTGTAAACAATCCCTGTATCGTGATGTTCTGCTGGCTAGCACCCATGGTTTTCCCCTCTCTTTGTTTGAGAGGGTTTTCCATGTTAAATATGTGTCCCCTTTGCTGTGATGTCTTTATCTTTCTTTGTTATTTGATTGTCACAAAGCTAACATCGGTCAATGGTGATGACCGGCACCTTCGCAGATGGATCCCGCTTCCTAGTTCCTACAGCTAGCACGGATCGACCAGCAAAATGGTTAGCAACTACCAAGTGATATGATCGCGTGTACCTCTTCGTCTCTTTCGTCTCCTAGGAGATATCAGGCGACTATGGTTTCTGCTACCTTTCACCGGCGGCCAGGACCTCCGGTGAGTGGGGCTGGGCTTTCGTGGGTCGGATCTACTTCCTCTCCCTGATCTAGACTTCGCTCGGGCTGACTCAGGGGCCTGCCTTGTGCAAGCTTCCTGGCCTTGGCGTGTCTGATCTAGGGTTTGGGGTGTGATCGACCATGACAGCGAGGGAGAAGGGGGAAAGAGCTGGATCGGCGGAGGGGCTAGAGGAACCAACACTGGAATAGCTGCTGAGTAGTATGAACCTGAAAGGAGAGGAGATCAGAGGAGTCTTTGTCCCGAAGGAGGAGATGGAATCGCTGAAGGAGGACACGAAGTAGATGGCTGTCATGCGTCTCTTGTCGTCCAAGCCTTTTAGCGCAGAGTCATTGAAGAAGATGATGCGGCTAGCATGGGCGCCAGCATAGGAGATCGTGTTCCGTTTCCTGGAGAATAATCGGTTTACGGTTCAGGCAAAGTGCCTAGGGGATTGGCAACGTATAACGGAACAAGGTCCATGGATATTTTGGGAGCATGGACTACTGATTGAGAAGTATGGCAGAAGCTATAAAGCATCGTTAGTTGAGCTGAATCGTATACATGCCTGGATACAAATCCATGATATTCCGGAGTTGTACAGGAAGAAGGCAATAGTCACCAGTCCGGTGAAAAAGGTTGGCGAAGTGATATCTGTTGAACTAAACCCAAAAGGGGACTATGGTGATTTTGCCCATGCTAGAGTCTGGGTAGATGTGAGGAGAGAACTCACACGTTTTGTGACCATCAACCCAGAGGGGCTACCTATGGTGGTGATGGGGGGTGATACCGTGCTTTTGTGAGGTGTCTGGATTCCTAAGACATGTGAAGGAGGAGTGTGGTTCGGGTGAGCATAATCTGAAGGTAGAGGCCTTTGGCAAGTGGCTGATTGCTAATACGTCCTAGAATCGCACTCAGTTATATGGTGGTGACTAGCCGTGGACGCAGAGCCGGCCCACGGCCCTTGGTGGGCGTGGCGCAGGTCGTGGGGGTCGTGGAGGCATTGACCTCGATGGTGGTCGTGGAGGGTGTGATGGAGGACACGGACGAGGTGCTCGCAGGCGTGGAAGAGGGTTTGGTGGTGCTGCTGGTTTACTAGTGCTGGAGAATCGGAAGCGGTCCTCGACTGATGCTAGTTTGGCTATGGTTAGCCCGGTGAAGAACAATGAGACCGCAACTCTGATATTGTTGGAGTGGAAGGAGTCGGGGGTTATAAAGGCTGCTGAAGATAAAGGGGCTAGCAAGAAGCTTGATTTTGCAAAGGGGGAGTCTGCCTACCCTGGCGCACAAGCACACCCCCGCCACCTCCATCGGCGAGGGAACAGAAGAGGCCAAAGAAACACGGCAATCTAAAGAAGGACAAGGCTACTACAATATTGGCGGAATCCGGGTCAGAGGGCCGCCGGGAGAAATGAGTACCCTACTATGGAACTGTCGTGGACTTGGCAACACTACGACAGTTAATGAGCTCCGCGACTTTGTCCGTGCTTTTTCCCCATCCATCTATGTGTAGTTGAAACACAGATTAATAAAGCTAGGGTAGAAGGTCTTGCAGGAACTTTGGGCTATGATAATGCCTTTGTTGTTAGTAGTACATGCCGCAGTGGTGGTCTGGGTATCTTTTGGAACAATGAAATACATATCGATATTCTACCTTACTCTCAGTCTCATATTGATGCAGTTGTGTTTTCCCCCTCGAAGGAACCTTGGCGGCTCACATGTGTGTACGGAGAGGCCCAAGCCAGTGAGAGGCACAAGACTTGGGATATGCTGAAATTCATCAAGTCATCCTCGCCCTACCGTGGATGTATATTGGGGATTTCAACGAAGTACTCCTTAGGGAGGAACATATGGGCGTTAATGAACGTAGTAACGCTTAGATTCAAGCTTTCAGGGAGACTATAGATGTCTGTGAACTTGTGGATCTTGGCTACTTAGGAACCGCATGGACCTTTGAAAAGAAAGTCTCCGGTGGCTCGTACTACAGAGTCCGCCTGGATAGAGATCTGGCATTGGCTAGCTGGTGCGAACGCTTTCCTATGGCGTTACTTCAGCACCTCACCGTGGCAGCATCAGAGCACTCGTTGATACTACTTCGGTTTGAACCTATACTGGCAGAACCTCCTGCTTCGAGGCCCTTTCGGTACGAATCGATGTGGGAGTCTCGTCAAGAGTTCCGACCCATGGTGGAGGCTGCATGGATGTCGGAAGCTTGCTCTACGATGAACAATCTTGAGCAGAAGCTCAAGGGCCTCTCTGGTTCCCTGCATGCATGGGGACGGGACACTTTTGGCCATGTTTGCCATGAACTCCGTTCTCTTCGTGATGAACTAAAACTGCTATGGCGGCTGCCGGATAGAGTAGGGCCTAGCCTTTAGGAGATCAAGCTTGTGGAGTGGATCATGGAACTCCAGTTCCATGAGGATACAATGTGGCGACAACGGTCCCGGGTGCAGTGGCTTGCCGAGGGTGACCGGAATACACGTTTCTTCCATTTGCGGGCTAGTAAGAGGAAAAAGAGGAATCAAATTAATAAGATTGCTCGTAGTGATGGTACTTTTACTGAGGACCAGGAGTTTGTAACAACCTCGGACCCTACGCTCTAAGTTCAAGCCTGGATGAACCAAAAGTGGTTAAGGGTTTTACAGCGGGGGCCCAGGGCCATCCACGTGTAGGCCCGTCGACCGCCCTAACCACTTCCAAGAACATAGGGACAAGGGTGAGCGGTGTAGGCAACAGGAGAAGAGATCAAATACATACACAAGTGAGTATGTATGCAAGGTACCTTACAACAGTTCTCAGAGCCATACCATCTAAAAGAAATAGAAATATTGCAACATCATACGGCAAGATCCAAATATCCTAGATAGAGATAATAGTGTAGGATAGCTCCTCATACATCAATCAACAGAGTATCAAGCGGAAGCGGGAAACAAGATCCGAGTACGGATAAGAAGCAAATCGGCATAAGATGCCACATAAATAAGCACATCCCGCCCACAGATCTCACGGATCCCCATCCCCGGAATCTCTACACCGAGTGATCATTGCCAACATCATCTGTTTCCTCCACCTAGTATCCATCTTGCGAGTATACTTGTTCTTCTGAATCAAACAATTTATCGTGTGAGACCCTAGGGGTACTCAGCAAGTCTTTATGCGTCTAAAGGGGACATATACCTAGGGTGACGCAATTGCAGCACAAGATAATAACTAACAAGCCTATAGATACTCGCTAACCATCCGCCTAACTAATGATAGCCGGATGTCCGTTAATTAGAAACAACAGTTATAACAGTATAAAGTAACAGATCCATCATCCTTCTCGCTTACCAACGAGAAAGCAGACGAACAACCCATCCGTTGGCAGTTTTATTAATCATTCCATGAATATTGCACTATTTACTAGTCAGATATTTAGTCAAATTAAAGACGGTACTTTAGTTATACTTGTCTATGATCGAGAAACTCTGCTCCAAGTTGTCCATAACCGCGGACATGGCTTTCATAAAGATTTACCCTGTAGGGGTGCACAAATAGCCACACACACACGATCAACCTCGGAAAACCAAATCAAAACCCAACGAGGCTTTCACGACAAAGCAATCATAGGATTTATAAAATATTTCAGGGGGCCACCCCATTAAGCTACCCGCAACGAAGTTGGCCAGCTCTGAGACAGACCCAAGGTTTGTGTCAATGGCTGTAAACGACTGGGAACCCGAAAGTGTGACTAGGCTTGTCGATACCGCGAAAAAATTGCACGATCCAAAACAGTACAGGTGCTCCACGCACAATCTTAAATAAAGCAGTAAAGCATGGCATAAGTACAGGATAGTAATAAAGCCCCAAACTACTTTGTGGCCCCAAGAAATAAAGTGCAAATCAAGCTCATGCAAAGGGGGATTCATAGAGTCTCTCGTGTGTGGATAGTGCGAATAGTCAAGGAACAGGTATCAAGTACTCGGGGTCCTACGGGACACAAGTGAGTATGAAAAACCAAAAAACAGATATTGCCCACCGGTGCCTCTTTCATTAGTTATCCCATTACTACTCAGGTTAAGTTGTTTAGGTACCTCGTTAACCAACAGACGCTCACAAACCCTACACATGCAATTCTACGACTCGCATGGCTCAACCAACTCCTGTAGTAATGGCTCATACGATGGAGGAACAAGCTTCGGTGGGGTTTAAAAGTAAGGCTGTGCAATACTTGGGATTCAGTTTAATGCAATCGCGACTCAATGATGCAAGAATAAGATAGAGGCAATAGGTACTATATGTATGCAAGCATGTGGTAGTGCTTGCCTGGTAGCTCAGTTGAAGCGAGAGATGGATCTGGGTAGTACTCCTGGGATTCCTGATAATTTCCCTGCTCGGCGTCTATCCGAGAAAAACCAAACAAACAAGGCCAACATAAATATAATGCGCAAACATATAAATAAAATGCGACAAGCAAACAAGCATTGCCATGATGAATGATGCACCAATTACATGGCATAACATATCATAGTTGTTGAGGGGGGTGAGCTCTACAAACTTGGTGTTGACAAGATTTTCAAAAATGTAAAGGAAGTAAGTTCTGGAGTGTTTTTGGAGGCCATTTGCTAACAGGGAAAAACTAGACTGAAGAACTGTTAGTTTTCTCTGTTTTTGGATTGATCCTGGAGACAAATCCGAGACGAATAAGGGTTTTCCGTAGAAGAGTTATTTGTAGGAAAGAACGAGAGCTACAACTTTCGTGTTTACGACATTCACAGATTCGGAGGGGAACATGCTGTTCTAGTGGGGTTTTGGCAGCATAAAAATATTAAAAATTGTTTTCTGAATTTTTGTTAAGTGTTGACGTGAAGGACTGAATTTCATCAGCAGAAACTATGAGATCGGGCGAAGTTTCGAGGATGATTCTGGGAGCTACATGCCTCCGTTTTGCGCTCTGTTTGGTGCTACTGAAAGCTGGGTCAACCGAGATCAACATGGGATAAAGAGTCTCGCCGGAGGAAGTCCAGATTTTCTGGCAAAACAACAAGAACAGAGGCACTGCAGAGTGGTGGTGCTGCTGCTATCGTTGCCTGCAGATTTCAGAGAAGAACATCGATCTTTCGCAGAAGATATCAAGAGATTTACTACACCATTTTGAGTGAGGTCTTGTGCTACGGAAAGAAGGATGTACCAAGAGTGTTTTCCGTGTTGGGGATTTTTCCGGAGGTGGGCTATGTGCGACGGGAGAGCTCGCGGAACAGGGAGGTGTCGCGGGGTTTTTCTGCTGCTGCTCGAGCACGCGGCGGGCGGCAAGCGTGCGTGTGTGAGGCTTGCCTGCGTGCGGCGGCTGCAGGCGACGGCGCGCGCGGAAGGAAATAAACAAGGACCGGAGAGACTGGGAGGGCAAGGTGCTTACCATCAGCGGCGAAGCTAGAAGGAGGCGGTCGTCGATGCTGGCGACGGGCACGGCGGCATTCAGCGGCGGCAAGTACATCGACACAGCGAGCGAATTCCAGGACGGCGAGCGACGATGGCGTGCTAAGAGACGAAGCGCGGATCCTTCTCCTTGCTCACGGCGACGAGCGACGGCAGAGCGGGGCCAAGGTGGACATGGCGACGCGGATCAGCGGCAGAGCTCGCACATGGCTGTTGCGAAGCCATGGCGAGACAGGGACGGTGGTGATGGGGTTTCGATCTAGTTTTCCTAGGAAGCAGGGAGATACGGACGGGGGTGAGGAGCTCATGTGGTCGTGCTGTGCTGCTCCCTTGCTTTATGCAAATCGAGGAGGGACACGAGCCGAGCGTGAGCACGGTACAACAGAGGCACGTGCTCGCCATCCGGGAAGAGGAACAGGGTCGAGTGTTGGGCTCTCTGCCGGCTGGGTCGAGCTAGGTGAGGCAAGGAGGGGTTCGGTCGGTGTAGCTTGTGTTGGGCGCGAGCACACGGTCAGGTGCCGGTGGCTGGTTCAGGCTAGATGGTTGCTAAGGAGGGTTCAGGTCAGCTGCATGGTTGGGTTTGATTTTAGCTAGCGAATACACCCATAGTTTGCAACCAGGTCAAGCTAGCCAGGGAGAAAGAAAAGATTTGCAAGGTTTTCGGTTGGTACAAGAAAAAGAGAGAGAGGGTGTATGTGTGTATCCATATACACACGATCAGCATATGGAATATGGAGTGTGCGAGTGTAGATGGATGTAGCTTTAGGAATGCACCAAAATAAAAAGAGTTGTTGTAGAATTTAAGATCAACTTACACCAAGCTTAGATAGAGTTAAATCAAATATACCACCATTCAAATAAAAGGGAGAATAGATCATGAGAAGATAGAAATATTGCATGGGCCATGCAACGCAATCATTGCACCCCATATTGATGTAATTGGGATGTGTAGGAATAATACCACATGGGTTTGAATTAAAAACCAAATAAAATGAGGGATCTACATGTAGGTAATTGGTAGAGTTAAAACCAAGATGGTAATGTCAAAAGTTAGTAGGTGAGAGGGAGAATAAGAGAGATGCCCTCAACTTCAATTTGGGAAATAACATTATATCAAGAACCAACTACAATTCATCAAGAGGTAAATACAAGTAATAAAGCAAATGCATATGAAGAAGAACCAAATGAAAAAGGGATTTAATATGATGCTCAAATACAATATGGCATGGTGACATGAGCATGATATTATGCAATGCAAGTATGACATGTAGGAAGTAGCAATATATAGACTAGGCAAGTAGCATTGCAATTGTTAGACAATTGGGATGCTACAACTCTCCCCCACTAAACAAGAATCTCGCCCCGAGATTCCAAGGAAAAAGAAAAAGGACACAAGAAGAGGCGGGTGTTCGGAACGAAGGTGATCCTTGTGTTCCCAAGATGATGAACAACGGAATGGTGCGACCAATACACCTTGCAAAACTTGCTAGACTTGTTACGAGTCTTGCATTTTGCTTCTTGAAAACAAAGTACTTAAAGAACCTGGAGGATTGTGGTGAGATGAGAAAGATATGATGAATATAGCTCTGGTGCTCTCGAGAAACACGATAAAAGAATAGAAACACTTCTTTGAAAGAATTATGCTAGGCGGTGTATCGAGGATAAATAAAAGACACATCGTTAGGATTCAAGATCAAAAGCTGCAAGTGCAGGTGATTCTTGCTCTCGCCGGAAGAAAAGAGCGACTTTGGAGAAGTTATCAACCACTATGAAAATAGCATTGTTTCTTCCCTTAGTTTTAAGAAATAAAGTTTGGAAAACAATATTGCCTTCAAACAATAGAGTTCCTTGATATCAATAGAAAAAATTGGGGTTAGGAGTTCTCGGATTAGATTCTTCTTGCACCGGTAAGAACTAAAGGATCATGCAATTGCGGTGCGCGAATATCTCTTCAAAAGAAGGAGGTGATGCTAGATTATGGTGGAATCTCGAGGAAGGAGTTGAGTGTTGAAGATCTGGAGTTTATTGTAGAGATTCTTATTGCTTTTTTTAACCATGAGGTTAATGCAATAGATTTTGCAATTAATGGCATCAACCATAATTGGCTTTACCCAGAGAAAAAGGATTTGATAGATGAAGTCAGAGATATCTTTCATCCGTCTTGTTTGACGATGTCGAGCACCGGTAGGATGAAGAGGACGGAGAAGATTTTGCATTTGTTTCCACCAGATTGTTGCAGATTTTGCTCCATGTTGAAATAGACGTGATCACCAACAAGATATTATTGATTACGTTTTTTGAGAGGACACTCCGGAAAACAAGGACATAAGTAAAAGTCTCAAGAGATAAAGGCCACTTCTGACTTCCATGGAATGAGTAAATCCCATTAATCCACCAATTCATCGTACAAAGCGAATGATACGAGTAGCGGTATGGTCATGACTCCATCCCGCATCCAAATCATTACTCCGTACATGAATAGGAAAATCGTGCAACCCAACTCTCAGAATTTAGACTGGAGATCTTGACAAGTAGAATTCCCGAAGCTTCGTACGGAAACAAGGATGTGATGCAAACACTTCGTCAGATCCAAAGTACATAAAGATGATGATGTTATTGTCATGTCAGGAGTCCTTGGCCATCGGAAAAGATATGAACAAAGAATACAAAGTACAACTGCAAGATTCAATAGATAGATAAAAAGATAGCACCAACTTGAATAGAAGGATTACAAAGATCTGAAAAGTCTTCATGGCAGCCGTCGAATTGAGCATAGAAGATAGAGAGAGGGTTTCAAAAGGTTTCTTGAGGAGAGGAAGACCAAAAGAATTTCTTGTCCTTCTTAAGAATATCTGAGAGAGATTTAGCCATATTGAGGAAGTCTTCAACGAAGCAGCGAGAATTACTTGTCAAACCACGGAACAGCTCCGGAGTTGGTTGAAGGTGGATGATGGAATTAACAATTGAATTGATGATTCCAGAATTATAGTGTTGTCTTTATCAGAAGAACATGGCCGAGATCGGCGACTTCAAGAAGCCAGACTTACATTTTGAGAACTTTGCACACGGGCGATGTTCATGAAGCTTGAGAGGATGTGACACAAATTATCTTCCATGTTCTCCCATTTATATAGAATAGTCAAACATATCGTCAAGATATACCACCAGGGATTTAACGAGATATTCCCAAGAATACCAAGTTCATGAGGCGAAATAAACGAACAGATGCTCAAGCACTTTGTAAGCTCAACGCTCTTTGAAAGATCAACGTTACGAGCGAGGATTCGTGTTGGAAAAGATGCATTGGAAGAATAGATTATCTGGCCCTTCGGAAGAGTAAAGAGATGTCCACTATTCACATAGTCGATTGAATCACCGGTTGCAAAGATAAAGAGATCTTGGATAAAGAAGCGATGATAACTCATACATTAAGTAAAGCTATCAGAGATGAAATGATGAGATCATCCTATATCAAAGAGAACCTTTGCGGATATGGAGTTCAAAAAGATAAGAAGCACAACAATCGGATAATAACCCATCATAGTGCCTTCAGAAATCTTCGGATTGCCAAAGATACTTGAATCTGATATAGATATGATCATGGTATAACTCAAAATCACAAGAGATAACCGCCATCATTTTGGAGGATTAGATTGATAGCATTGGCCATATTCCACTCATGGTAAGTCTCATATAGCTATACTGAGAACCAAATTACAATCACAAGCATCAGATCAACACAAATTATGTATTTAGCCCCAAAAGAATTGAAGATGAAGTAAAAACTCCCGATTGAAGCGCTGGTATAAAAAAAGAGTTGGCATGAACATGCCTACAGAAGAAGATAGATAGTGCATCGCACACGACTGAAAAGGAGTGTGGAACACAGATGTATCAAAGAAAAAATTCTGCATTTTCTTCATTAAAATACCAACGAGATGCGCAAAACCACTTAACGGATAGATATTAGCAACTCCACATTCTTTGAAAGCATGCAGGAAGGAAGAACACCCTTAAAAAAATTGCGTTGGTGACAAAGAGTAAGACAGATCATACCGATTTACAAAGAGTTAGATAGATCGCGTCGGTTTACACAAAGCCTATCGGTA
This sequence comes from Avena eriantha, assembly GCA_910589775.1. Classification (NCBI taxonomy): domain Eukaryota; kingdom Viridiplantae; phylum Streptophyta; class Magnoliopsida; order Poales; family Poaceae; genus Avena; species Avena eriantha. Next base: position 423,121,936 of record OU342742.1, on the reverse strand, counting down.
TGGAATGTACCAACAGTTGATAACCAAAGGCAGATTGCGACAACAAGGTTGGATGCAACAGATAGACAAAGAATTACACACACATCCTATGGTACTATAGAAACCCCAAACACGTGAATCCTAGTTTGAATTTTTAGAAGAGGATTGATAAACGTTATACTTCCTTACCAAAAAGGGTGGGTGGGTGGGTAAGAAGAAAAATGGAAGCAGTCCTACTCTCACGTTTTTGTTTTTCCTAGTATACATAGCTACCAAAATATTTGCTAGACTAACAACGACCATTTTGGCTGAGACCCTGAAGGGCGGAATGGCTCTGATACCAATTGTAACAACCTCGGACCCTACGCTCTAAGTTCAAGCTTGGATGAACCAAAAGTGGTTAAGGGTTTTACAGCGGGGGCCCAGGGCTATCCACGTGTAGGCCCGTCGACCGCCCTAACCACTTCCAAGAACATAGGGACAAGGGTGAGCGGTGTAGGCAACAGGAGAAGAGATCAAATACATACACAAGTGAGTATGTATGCAAGCTACCTTACAACAGTTCTCAGAGCCATACCATCTAAAAGAAATAGAAATATTGCAACATCATACGGCAAGATCCAAATATCCTAGATAGAGATAATAGTGTAGGATAGCTCCTCATACATCAATCAACAGAGTATCAAGCGGAAGCGGGAAACAAGATCCGAGTACGGATAAGAAGCAAATCGGCATAAGATGCCACATAAATAAGCACATCCCGCCCACAGATCTCACGGATCCCCATCCCCGGAATCTCTACACCGAGTGATCATTGCCAACATCATCTGTTTCCTCCACCTAGTATCCATCTTGCGAGTATACTTGTTCTTCTGAATCAAACAATTTATCGTGTGAGACCCTAGGGGTACTCAGCAAGTCTTTATGCGTCTAAAGGGGACATATACCTGGGGTGACGCAATTGCAGCACAAGATAATAACTAACAAGCCTATAGATACTCGCTAACCATCCGCCTAACTAATGATAGCCGGATGTCCGTTAATTAGAAACAACAGTTATAACAGTATAAAGTAACAGATCCATCATCCTTCTCGCTTACCAACGAGAAAGCAGACGAACAACCCATCCGTTGGCAGTTTTATTAATCATTCCATGAATATTGCACTATTTACTAGTCAGATATTTAGTCAAATTAAAGACGGTACTTTAGTTATACTTGTCTATGATCGAGAAACTGTGCTCGAAGTCGTCCATAACCGTGGACATGGCTTTCAGAAAGATTTACCCTGCAGGGGTGCACAAATAGCAACACACACACGATCGACCTCGGAAAAGCTAAATCAAAACCCAATGAGGCTTTCACGACAAAGCAATCACAGGATTCATAAAATATTTCAGAGGGCCACCCCATTAAGCTACCCGCAACGAAGTTGGCCGGCACCGAGACGGACCCAAGGTTTGTGTCAATGGCTGTAAACGACCGGGAACCCGAAAGTGTGACTGGGCTCGTCGATACCGTGAAAACATTCCACGATCCAAAACAATACAGGTGCTCCACGCACAATCTTAAATAAAGCAGTAAAGCATGGCATAAGTACAGGATAGTAATAAAGCCCCAAACTACTTTGTGGCCCCATGAAATAAAGTGCAAATCAAGCTCATGCAAAGGGGGATTCATAGAGTCTCCTGTGTGGATAGTGCGAATAGTCAAGGAACAGGTATCAAGTACTCGGGGTCCTACGGGACACAAGTGAGCATGAAAAACCAAATAACAGATATTGCCCACCGGTGCCTCTTTCATTAGTTATCCCATTACTACTCAGGTTAAGTTGTTTAGGTACCTCGTTAACCAACAGACGCTCACAAACCCTACACATGCAATTCTACGACTCACATGACTCAACCAACTCCTGTAGTAATGGCTCATAGGATGGAGGAACAAGCTTCGGTGGGGTTTAAAAGTAAGGCTATGCAATACTTGGGATTCAGTTTAATGCAATCGCGACTCAATGATGCAAGAATAAGATAGAGGCAATAGGTACTATATGTATGCAAGCATGTGGTAGTGCTTGCCTGGTAGCTCAGTTGAAGCGAGAGATGGATCTGAGTAGTACTCCTGGGATTCCTGATAATTCCCCTACTCGGCGTCTATCCGAGAAGAACCAAACAAACAAGGCCAACATAAATATAATGCGCAAACATATAAATAAAATGCGACAAGCAAACAAGCATGCCATGATGAATGATGCACAAATTACATGGCATAACATATCATAGTTGTAGAGGGGGATGAGCTCTACAACCTTGGTGTTGACAAGATTTTCAAAAATGTAAAGGAAGTATGAGTTCTGGAGTGTTTTTGGAGGCCATTTGCTAACAGGGAAAAACTAGACTGAAGAGCTGTTAGTTTTCTCTGTTTTTGGATTGATCCTGGAGACAAATCTGGGACGAATTAGGGTTTGCCGTAGAAGAGTTATTTGTAGGAAAGAACGAGAGCTACAACTTTCGTGTTTACGGCATTCACAGATACAGAGGGGAACACGCTGTTCTAGTGGGGTTTTGGCAGCATAAAAATAGTGAAAATTGTTTTCTGAATTTTTGTTAAGTGTTGACGTGAAGGACTGAATTTTGTCAGCAGAAACTATGAGATCGGGCGAAGTTTCGAGGATGATTCTGGGAGCTACATGCCTCCGTTTTGCGCTCTGTTTGGTGCTATTGAAAGCTGGGTCAACCGAGATCAACAGGGGATAAAGAGTCTCGCCGGAGGAAGTCCAGATTTGCTGGCAAAACAACAAGAATAGAGGCACTGCAGAGTGGTGGTGCTGCTGCTATCGTTGCCTGTAGATTTCAGAGAAGAACATCGATCTTTCGCGGAAGATATCGAGAGATTTACTACACCATTTTGAGTGAGGTCTTGTGCTACGGAAAGAAGGATGTACCAAGAGTGTTTTCCGTGTTGGGGATTTTTCCGGAGGTGGGCTAGGTGCGACGGGAGAGCTCGCGGAACAGGAGGCGTCACGGGGTTTTGCTGCTGCTGCTCGAGCGCGAGGCGGGCGGCGAGCATGCGGGTGTGAGGCGTGCCTGCATGCGGCGGCTGCAGGCGAGGGCGTGCGCGGAAGGCAATAAACAAGGACCGGAAAGACTGGGAGGGGAAGGTGCTTACCATCAGTGGCGAAGCTGGAAGGAGGCGGTCGTCGATGCTGGCGACGGGCACGGCGGCGTTCAGCAGTGGCAAGTACATCGACGCATCGAGCAAATTCCGGGACGGCGAGCGACGATGGCGTGCTAAGAGACGAAGCGCGGATCCTTCTCCTTGCTCACGGCGGCGAGCGACGGCAGAGCGGGGCCAAGGTGGACATGGCGACGTGGATCAACGGCAGAGCTTGCACATGGCTGCTGCGAAGCCATGGCGAGACAGGGACGGTGGCGATGGGGTTTCGATCTAGTTTTCCTAGGAAGTAGGGAGATAAGGACGGGGGTGAGGAGCTCATGTGGTCGTGCTGTGCTGCTCCCTTGCTTTATGCAAATCGAGGAGGGACACGAGCCGAGCGTGAGCACGGTACAACAGAGGCACGTGCTCGCCATCCGGGAAGAGGAACAGGGTCGAGTGTTGGGCTCTCTGCCGGCTGGGTCGAGCTAGGTGAGGCAAGGAGGGGTTCGGTCGGTGTAGCTGGTGTTGGGCGCGAGCACACGGTCAGGTGCCGGTGGCTGGTTCAGGCTAGATGGTTGCTAAGGAGGGTTCAGGTCAGCTGCATGGTTGGTTTTGATTTTAGCTAGCGAATACACCCATAGTTTGCAACCAGGTCAAGCTAGCCAGGGAGAAAGAAAAGATTTGCAAGGTTTTCGGTTGGTACAAGAAAAAGAGAGAGAGGGTGTATGTGTGTATCCATATACACACGATCAGCATATGGAATATGGAGTGTGCGAGTGTAGATGGATGTAGCTTTAGGAATGCACCAAAATAAAAAGAGTTGTTGTAGAATTTAAGATCAACTTACACCAAGCTTAGATAGAGTTAAATCAAATATACCACCATTCAAATAAAAGGGAGAATAGATCATGAGAAGATAGAAATATTGCATGGGCCATGCAACGCAATCATTGCACCCCATATTGATGTAATTGGGATGTGTAGGAATAATACCACATGGGTTTGAATTAAAAACCAAATAAAATGAGGGATCTACATGTAGGTAATTGGTAGAGTTAAAACCAAGATGGTAATGTCAAAAGTTAGTAGGTGAGAGGGAGAATAAGAGAGATGCCCTCAACTTCAATTTGGGAAATAACATTTTATCAAGAACCAACTACAATTCATCAAGAGGTAAATACAAGTAATAAAGCAAATGCATATGAAGAAGAACCAAATGAAAAAGGGGTTTAATATGATGCTCAAATACAATGTGGCATGGTGACATGAGCATGATATTATGCAATGCAAGTATGACATGTAGGAAATAGCAATATATAGACTAGGCAAGTAGCATTGCAATTGTTAGACAATTGGGATGCTACAAGATTGGTCAGATGGCCCGGAAATTTTACGGGAACCTCTATACATCGGAGAGCACCTCTAGGATGGAAGCAGTGCTGAATTCAGTACCGGTCTTGGTCACTAATGCGATGAATGATATGCTTGTCGCTCCTTTTAGCAATGAGGAGGTCAAAGAAGAGCTCTTTCAAATGTATCCACTGAAAGCACCTAGGCCTGATGGTTACTCGGCCCAGTTTTTCCAAAAACATTGGGACATATGTGGTACGGATGTGACTAGTGTTGTACTGCGAATCCTACGAGGGGAGGACAGTCCGGAAGGGATCAATAAAACCTTCATTATCATGATTCCGAAGGTGGCTTCACCAACTGAATTAGGTCAGTTTCGTCCTATCAGTTTGTGTAATGTCATTTATAAAATTGCTTCGAGAGTCCTTGCCAATAGGTTGAAGATAATTTTACCAGAGATTATCTCAGAGGAACAGTCTGCCTTTGTCCATAGAAGACTGATTACTGATAATATCATTACAGCTTATGAGTGCCTCCACTTTATGAAAAGGAATGGGGCAAAGAAACACCGGCATTGTGCCCTGAAACTTGATATGCGGAAAGCGTAAGATAGGGTGGAATGGAATTATCTACGGGCGATCATGCTGCAGATGGGCTTTCATCGTTCTTGGGTGGAACTTATTATGCGACTTGTATCCTCGGTCTCTTTCTCGGTGCTATTTAATGGAGCGCCGCTTCAGGAGTTTAGGCCGTCACGGGGCCTAAGACAGGGGATCCAATCTCCCCATACTTATTTTTACTTGCAACAGAGGGCCTCTCTGGCCTCCTTAAGCATAGTCGACGTTCGTCTCAGCTCGAAGGAATTAGGGTGGGGCCCACTGCTCCTGCCGTGAACCACCTCCCGTTTGCTGATGATAGCCTGCTGTTTGTCAAAGCAAATGTTGAGGGTGCTATGGAGGTTGTCAGTCTTCTCGCTAAATACTGCAAAGCTTCAGGTCAGCGTATTAATCTCGATAAGTCATCTATGTTCTTTAGTAAGGGTTGTCCCAAGACTAATCGCATGGTTGTCAAGACGGCTCTTAATGTCACTAATGAGACCCTGAATGAGAAGTACCTTGGAATGCCATCTGATGTGGGAAGGTCGGTACATGGGGCCTTCAAATACCTAAAGGATAGCATTTGGCAGAAAATTCAGGGTTGGCTGGAGAAACTTCTGGCCTCGGGAGGGAAGGAAGTGTTGATAAAATCAGTTGCTCAGGCGATTCCTACTTTCTCAATGTCCTGCTTTAAACTACCACGAGGACTATGTTTAGTCATCAACTCGATGCTTCGGAAATTTTTGTGGGGAAGCAAGGATGGCGAGCAGAAGCCGTGTTGGATCTCTTGGGAGACCATGTGTTCCCCTAAATACTCGGGGGGGCATGGGCTTTAGAGACATCGAACTCTTTAACCTTGCCATGCTGGCCCGACAAGCATGGAGAATTCTAAAAAACCCTGAAGACCTGAGTGCGAGGGTGTTGAAAGCTGTCTATATCCGAACTCAGATCTCATGGATGGCACGTTGGGCTCGTCTCCATCCCAGGTTTGGCGTGCACTTGTGGAGGGACGGGATGCCATGAAGCAGGGTTTGGTGCGTCGGATTGGTACTGGATCTACCACGAATGCATGGAACCATAACTGGATTCCAAGAGACTATATGATGAGGCCTTTGGCGTGTCTAAAGGAGGACCTGCCGATGATGGTGGTGTATTTCATTGAGCCTACCTCGGCACCGTGGAAGGTGGATTTGCTGAAGGAGTGGTTCATCCCCATGGATGTTGAAGTTATATGCTCGATACCGCTGAGTACCAGGAGGATGGAGGATTTCTGGGTCTGGCAGTATGAGAAGAGTGGATTATTGACCGTGAAGTCGGTGTATCGTATGCTGGTCCAAACTAAAAAAGGAGAGAGGACTGGCTGGAGGGTAGAGCCGAAGGGTCTAACACTATTGGTGAGGGGAAGGCGTGGTGCCGGTTGTGGAAGCTCCAGGTCCCCTCGAAACTTCGGGTTTTCCTCTGGCGCCTGGCCCACCAGTCACTACCTACTGGCGATGTACACTACCACAGGCAGATGGCGGTGTCGAGCGTATGCTCTATCTGTGGGGAGGAGGACTCCTGGAGGCACTCTTTACTTAACTGCTCGATAGCCCGCTGTGTCTGGGCGCTGGCAGATGAAGGGATAACAGAGCACATCTGTGCCAATGAGGACCCATCAACAAAGAATTGGTTGTTTACAATGATGGAATATATGCCGCGCGAGGATTTTGCTAAAGTCGTGGTTACCCTCTTGGATATTTGGTATGCGAGAAGGAAGATCATCCATGATGAAGAATTCCAATCACCACTGTAAACCCACCTCTTCATTCAAAGCTACCTCCGTGACCTATCTGTTGCATCTAGTGCCCAAGCAATTAAGGTTGGAGGGAAAACGACCCACCTCGTTGGATACCACCTCAGGCAGGATGTGCAAAGTTCAACGTGGATGCGTCCACGACAAGGGATTCCCGAGATGGTGCGGTAGGATTCGTATGTAGATCGAAGACGGGGCTCTTCCTTGGAGCCTCCACTCTGAAGATCCAGGGAGTCTCGGACCCGGTGACACTGGAGGCAATGGCATGTCGCGAGGATCTCAACCTCTAGAGAGTTACTATTGCCACAGACTGTCTCCAAGTTGTCAATGATCTGGCAAAGACCATACGCGGGTTTATACAACATAGTTATCAATGAGATCAAGGCGCAAGCGGAAAATCATTAGGTTGTCTCATTTAGACATGAAAACAGAACCTCAAATTTAGAGGCTCATAGACTGGCACGTTTAGCTACTTCGTTTAATTTTGGACGTCAGCTTTGGCCGTTACAGCCATCTGACGGTCTTTCTATCCCAAACAATATTATTATTCAATAAAGTGTCAAGTTATTAAAAAAAAGCACGGATCGACCAGCGGACAGAAAGCGAGACTCGTAGCTACAAGCCGTCCGTCGCGTATGTCTTGGTCGTTGTCGCGTATCCGGAGACGCGCGGCAGCGGTCGACCTAGCATAGCACACAGTAGCACCGAGTTTTCCAGGCATAGTCTTGGCTCGTGTGCTCCCATTGCGCTACGTGCGTCCTCCGCCTCGATCTGTGTGCGTCATACTATCCTCTTGGTTGCCGTTTATAGCTCCGAGCACATGAACAGGAGTCACTCACTCCTGCTTATAAAGCACATCTTAGTAGGCTCTGCGTGTGCACGATCACAATATCAGATGTAACCGAGAATCTCGAGCACCCTCGGTAAACCGAAAAACCGATAAAAAATCCTGGATTTATTTGAATTTTTTGAATTTGAATTCACAGCAATGAATAAATAGGACGCATTTCTATTTCAACTTGCAAAGATGTCATGGCATAGTGGTAGTGCAGTATATGCTTGTAGTTTAACGGACGTCCCCTGTTCTAGTCTCCGTTCCCATGTTATTTATTTTGGTTTACCGGATTAATTTTGTTCTAGATCTAATATGCAAAAAAAAGTGGCGGCTGTATGGATCGAACTCGCAAGGTCATGCATTAGGACAAGTGAACTAAACCAAAGCCAATGAGCTAAGGGGCGTATTGTGTCTTATTGCAGCTTAAGCACGAATTAACTCCTTCCGTTCAAATTTGAATTCAAATTTTGATTTTTGAATTCGTCCGGCAACCGTTCGAGATTTCTCGGTTACCGCGGTAACCGGAAATCTCGAGCCCCCATGAGATTTTTTTTCATTCGGCACCCAAATTCTTGCTTGCAGCGAGATCGAGATCATCGCACATACTACTACATATAGTAGGAGGCTGAGGCTGGTTGGTCGACATGTCCTCCGACTCGTCCCTCCTCTCCATGACACCCGTCCATCAGATCGGCGGGTACCACAACGACGATGAAGCAGACTTGGTGGTTGCCGCTAGCTACCTAGAATCATCCTTCGACTTCGATGTCGGCGATCTGCTGGACGCAGCAACCGCAGCCGCTTTCCACGCAGAGCAGCAGGCGGAAGCGCCGTCGCCACTCCTGGGCCACTCACAGCAAGCCGACAGCGCCGACAGCTACAACAAGAGCGGTAAAGCAGCAAGTACTACTAGTTCAGATGGACTCTCCTACCAAGACAGTATCAGCAAGTAAGTTCATTCGTTCGATCGTGATTCACACAGTCCACCATGCCTGCCGGCCCCTCAATCCGAAGTCTGAACCTGATTGTGCTGCGGCTGAATTGTCCAGGAGCTTCACGAGCGGCGGGGCGGGGAGCAAGATCGCGTTCAAGTCGTGGTCGGAGGTGGAAGTGCTCGACGACGGGTACCGGTGGAGGAAGGACGCAACAAGATGGTCAAGAACAGCCCAAACCAAAGGTGCGTCCGTACTCCGTAGGCCTACGGCATATGTAGCGACGAAAACCCGATCGCGACGATGCATTTTTTATACTCTAGTATAGTATCTGAAACGGCGTGTCGCGCGAGCAGGAACTACTACCGTTGCTCCAGCGAGGGGTGCCGCGTGAAGAAGCGGGTGGAGCGGGAGCGGGACGACGCGCGCTTCGTCATCAGCGCCTACGACGGCGTCCACAACCACCCCGCGCTGCTGCCGATGCGGGGATGCGCCGGATACTCTCTAGCGCAGATGCGCGTGGACGGGGGATCGCTGCTGTCCATGGAAAGGCGCCGCTGCTTTCTTGACACCGTGAAGATGCACGCCGTCGTGACAGCAGGGTTCACACCCGTGCCGGCACCGCGCACCCTGCAGGTTGACGACTGACAATTAACAGGTGCTTGATCATATACGAGACTGAGACTGAGACTGAGACTGATTAATATTTACTTGTAATACGGCAGCCTTTTTTTTACTACTCACTCTGTCCGAAAATAACTGACTTGAGTTCGTCTATATTTAAATATATGTAGACGCATTTTAGGGTATAGATACATAGACAGGTCCAACTCATTATTTCTAGACGGAAGGAGTATTATATATGCTATATATTACACTATAACTTAACCTTAGTCACATGCAGAGCTTTTGAGGCCATCTGTCATTCTATGTGTCTATCACGTGTACCCTTGTGTCCAGCTCTTGAATATTGTTTATCTTCCCTATCATTTCCACTTTCATTTAATTTTAATTCCTGATCATTTGATTTTAAATTAAGGTGGTGCTGCTTGTATGACCTAATATTAAACCATCTCTATGGTTTAAGAAAAGGTACTCAACTTTCTGATATCATAGATATTAGCAGACGAGGAATGTGTTGCTCTTGCTGGTGGTGGTTTTTTAATATTTCTTTATGTTGCGTTCACCTGGGTCAATTTTGTCATTGGTGATCTATCAAAGGTTAACACATATGATCTCCCAACTACTCCTTTAGTGATTTTCACACCGTGGGTCCACTCACACCTCTGGTGTACAAACCACATAAGCTAACTTTATAGATTTATCGTAGTGGCATCTCGCAAGTTTACCATGTCGGTTACGTTGTGTCAAAAGGTTATGTAAGCGGCGCAGCAAAGCGCGCATGTTCGTCTAGTATATATTAAGACGGAATGGCCAAAACCAAGTTCTTTCTTGTCGCAACGTAAAAACGTCCGGTCGAGACCCATTGGCTGGATATTTAGGATTTATATCGAATCGTGGGTTACCAGAGGGTTGTTGTACCTTCACTCACCAAACTCAGGTTTTACACTGATCCAGCACACCACTGTATGTTGTAATACGCAAATCATTGACAGAACACTCACATAACATTGTTCGATGAACATTACATTCAATAAAGTAGTACAACAAAAGCATGGCAGGTCCAAGATATTACTATATTATTCATATTCAGATCCACACGGAAGATTACGGTAACTCCATGGAAAAATGAGATTTTCCAGATAAGTTACTTTCAGACGAAAATCCAAAAATAATAGTTTATAGTCTAGTCTAGTAGTTGATCTACTTCTAATCATATCTCGATAACTAATGGCTGACATTGCTCTGTCGGCAATGCTATAATGGTATGGTTCCTATTATGGATAATTGGGTTCCATCTAGGTTTATCTTGATCTCCACCGTCACGATTTCAATGTATCTGACTTTATTATCTTTGTTTAACTAACTTCGGTTTCTCGTAGAGGATTTTTTTTATCTTCTATTTCCACGTATGTAGTCCCATCATTGTCTTCATGACCTAAGCAAGGTTTTAAGAAGGATAGATTGAGTGTGAGCATACTCAACAAGTTTTATATGTGGGTGTTTGATGCACTAACAACAGTCGTGGATCAAAGCTCCTAGACATATACAGTTTCCGAACAGCCCCGTCTCCAGGATTTGGGGACCCCGGTGCGACTTACAGAATGGGACCCTAAGTTTTGTTTGAACTAAATAACTAGTAAAACAAAAGAATATGTTCACTTAATTATATGACTTGAATACTATTGAATATATCATTAGGTGTTATTGTAGTCAATCTACTGAGTCTTTGTTTGTGTCATATAGTTGGTGCCAAACCGTAGAGTAATATCCATCTCCAATGTAATTACTTAGCATATCCATTGTAGTCTTTTGCTTGGTGCAAAACTTTGCCTTTTCTTCTTCCTTTTATAACCAGATTAACAAATTTTCTCATGATTTTTCGTGTTTCACAAATGAATAAATTAACGAAATAATTTGGTTCCAGACTTGAAACTTGAGAGAAAGGAAGCCACTAACAGGTAGCCGGCCTGTCGAGGTTGATCTGTTACAGTGGTCTGCTTGTGCTGCTCTTGTGATCATGTCCAAGCCTAGAAGAGGATAGAGATTTCAGAATTGCCTATTGATCTGATCAAAGATGAGGGATGGGTATACTTACTTGCCACGATGTTGATTACTATGATTTGACGTAACTTGCTGGGATACCATGGCAGCTACTAGTCCAATCCAAATCTGGAAGAGGAAGATACAGAGCATGCGGGCCGGCTGGCGTGATGCGATCTAGTAGAAGAGAACGACATGGTCAGTTGTCACCTGGGTGGAAGCCAGGAAGCAGAACTGAAGGAGGCCAGGAGGACGTTGTGTTGATCGCGAACTAGAGAGTCGGATTGATCGATCGCCGATCGGGAGCCATGAACACAACGAGACGAGCGTCCACGACTCGATGCGATCGAATTTCAACCAATTGGGATGGGCCTCGTTAGTGGGTTGTAGGTATTTGGGGGCCTCAGAAAATCGGGGGCCATGTTCCATCGATTTTCTCGAACACCCTTATCGACGGCCTGTTTCGGAAAACGGTTTTTAGAAAAGGTGAGTTTTAGATTTTTATTCTCCATGGGTTGATAGAACTTCTCGAAGTACCTTTCCCGATGCTTTAGCAGTAGTTTCCCAGAACATGGAGTAACATGTCACATATTGTACACTGTCGAGAGGTGCGCTACTTTTCCCATAAACGTCTTTAGCCTCGTTGCATAGTCAGGAGTATGTTCCCGTTCAAAATTGCACTATTTGAGGCGCAGTCTAAAGACTAGCCAATCACTGGCCTTCTCAACGACCTTGCTGCCTACCCATTGCAACGAGCTCGTTCCAAGACCTACACTCAGTTGCCATCCCTTCTAATATTCTTAAGTCCTCATCCCGCTACACGATATGGGGACATTACGAGCTCCCATCCGATGATCTCCTCTCTAGATCACAACCCAACTTAGCGTACAAAGACAAACGAAAGGAAGAAGGTCTAGCTGACTTGCCCATCCCATTTCTGTATATGTGGTTATGACGGTCTATGCGACACTTTGAATGACTGACTATAGTTATTGTTAAGTCCTAATTTCTCAGTGCAATGGATTCTCAACCACATGGTTTCCCAACCATGATTTCATTGCCCATCATGTCATAGTTCATTTCTCATTCATAAAATGGTATTTTTATTTTGAATGCATTGATAATGATGTACTTTGAAATTGGATTGTATAAAATAATTCAAAGGACATGCAAGAATGAATTTGCCTTCTTAGTACAAGATTATGCAATTAGCGTGCTTTACGTCGTCGTAAGATCCAGATTGAAGAGCAACATTGGTCCTTTATAGACTAATGTTTGAATGTCAATCTGATGTGATGTATTATATATGATATGCAAGCGTTATAATCCCTCGGTACTAATTTTCCATTGATTTTGTTTACAGATTTGACTTATGTTTGGGTTGGTGATTTCTTAGGGATTCAATTTTTGTCTTAGTTTACTTCACCCATTAAGTAGAGTTCAAGCATTTGTTACTTTTACTCAATCTTTACTATTGCAATCCTTAAAATAGTATATGGCATGTTTACTTTTAGTTAGTAACAATCCTCACTTAGGGTATCCTTTTAAGTAGTTTTAAGATCTTATGAAAACAGGAAATTTTGACTTCTTTTATTTGAGCAAAATGAGTAACTTTTGAAGAAAGTACTTTCTTTTTTGTTTTAAATGTACATCTATTATCTCTTGTTTGATTTGGTTTCAATCTTATTAATATCAATTTTTGGATAGAAAGTTTTTTTATTCTTTTATCTGGGCATGTTATTCATTTTGTTCTGAATTATTTTATTACATTCCACTAAGAATTTGTGAAATTGGAAGAAATGTGGTTTATTACTATTCTCAAAATATAATATTGGTTTTAAAGTATTTTATCATTTTATATATTATTTGGATTTCCTTATTATATTTAAATTGTTACTTATAGCATAATATCATTTTTAAAGCAATTTATATTTATTAATAAATAAAGTTATGTTTTATTTTCATTCAATAAGACAAAGTTCTATTGTTTTTCACTTAAAATTTGGTTTGGTTATTTTGAATTTTCTTGAAATTTGATCTTAAGAAAGTATATGTAAAGGTTTTATTTCTTCTTAAAAAAAATCTTATAAGTGTATTTTATTTTGGGGTAGATGGATAGATATTATTTCTCTAAAGATTTTGATATATTATTTGTATTTTTCTGAGTAAGGATGAATTTGATATGAATTTTCTATGGTTTAATGTTTTTTTAGAATTTTTCCTAATGGATAAACCACTTACACACGTGGACAACACACTCATTGAAGGGTTACTCCCGTGCCATCGCATCTTCCACATGAGAGAATGTATCTATTAATTCTTTTTCTACCGAGGCTAACTCAGCCAGTATGACTAACTTATGGGACCAAGGCTAGACTAGCTGCCACATGGCACAAACCTAGTCAAGCCTGATGAGGGGTCCTAACCTTGCTTAAGACTCCACGTATATGCAGCAGTGAGATACGGTGCCACCAATTTATAGCACACATTAAGAGAGTCTGGGTTCATTCGAACGAGCAAGCAACGACGAGTCTAGCGGTATTCTTCATGGATCAAATGATCATCGGTAACTACGTCGATGACGAGTTAATGTACCAGAGCACTCCGGTGAGATGATGATGCAAGCCTACCCAAAACAAGCTACTAGTGGCATTCAATATCTAGGAGCAAGGCCCCAACATCGAAGGTTTCACTAGAAATCATGGCATCGTCCACCTACTATGGCAGTGCCTTCTGGCGAAATTCAAAGTCTAAGTTGCACTCTACCATGCAAAGAGATGAAGGGATCTAGAGGTGTGCAATCTTATGTAGGAGATGATAGGATACCAATCGAGGTCCTATGGCTACTATAGAAGATGATATCGTTGCGAATTTCTTCAGTCGAAGTCAGAAAACATGAGCTCGATTAGCTCAATTCCAGCGCTCCTTTCAAGCCTTCTTTGATGGATAAGCGATTGTACTTCTGCCGATGCTCATAGACTACTAGTTTGGAGGAGGGGATCTCTCTCGCGGTGGCTCGCCGACATTCCCTTTTTTGGGCGTCGCCATTAGTCCAAGCATGGGAGATCGAGAGGGGGAAATTAGAGGTGTGAGGGGTTTGGGTGGTGCCCCGTGCTATTTATAGGCGCTGGAGGTCGGTTCAATTTGCATGCTTCCTATGCAGGGGTGGCATAGACATGATGGTGGTGTTGTCGGAGATGAAGATGATGGCGTATAGAGACGATTTTGTCATCCTTTTGCAAATAAACCCCTAGCGCATGTGGTCTTATGTGCAATCACGGAGAAACTTTGGGTGGGCTGGCTACTAGGTGATAGGTGGGCTTGGAAGGTTGGTTGCGGTCCAGGTGAGTGTCCATGCATTTTTTCTATTTCATTTTCTATTTTCTGCTTCATTTTTTGTTTTGTGTTTTCCTATTTAAATTCTATTTAGAATTATGGTTTGGGTTGGGAAGGTTTTAAATAATTCAATGTTTGAATTATGATGAATATCACCGTGAGGTATTTGGCATCTCTTAACAATTTTGTTATATGGTTTTGAGCTCTTATTTGTTCACATATTCTTATGTGGTATTCAAATGGTATTCCAATCCTTTGAATGTATACTCCCTCTATTCGATTCTATAGTGGCTATAGTTTCTCGCGTGAAAATTTAAGAACACGTGTGTAGGAAAAATTACACTAGTTTTGGGCATGATTATTTTAGGCCAATTGTCGTGATAAATTAGAGAAGGTCGTATGAGCTAAGGAAGTGTAATTATATTCCAAAAAAATTGTCCAATCGAGTTATGTAAGGCAATATAATTCTATATACCTTATATTTTGGAATCTTCCTCAAAAAACTATAGGCACTATAGAAAGGCGGAGTGAGTATTGGTTAAAATTCCAAATTTTGAACTTTAGTATTTCTCTAGACTGGATTGTATAACTCAGATATGATAAGGGTTTAATATTCTTTTATTTGGAATAGGGTTTTGAGAGATGATTCCTTAATAGGAAGAATTTTATATAAAGTGGAGATATTAGAAACCTTCCATTGTAGTTCTTGTTCAAACTGAATATTCTGAACACTCATGATTCCCATGGTTTCTTTATATTCCCTTATATTTATTTATATCACACACAAAATATTTTATATCCATTTAATTGTAGGAGAATGTAGAATATCAACTAGGATTTCCCCTTTGAGATAAATCTCAAATGCATGCCCTTATGTGAGAAAGTACTTTATAAGATCTTGAATAACTCCATATGGAGTTGAGATACTAAAAAATAATTATATTATAGCTTAAGCCTGAGCAAAAGCGAGCCACCTGAGACCATTTGCCCGTGCGCACGTTTCTGACCGTCTCATCTTCCATCTGAGTCATCTCAATCGTACAATTTCAGGTGTTGACTGAAGTATTATGAGTTGGTCCCTCTCGTCCCCACTCCCACCCCCATCTCGATCCCATTCCCCTCCACCCGAGCTCCCGTCCTGTTGGGAATATGCCCTAGAGTCAATCATGTATGATGTTATTACCAATGTATTCATAAAGTTACTGTTCTTGTATGAACTACTGATATGTATCATTGAATATGTGATTCGATTGTGGAACTATATATTCATGTTGTTCATACTAATTGTCCTTGGTTGTTGAGGTTGTATTGGCCACACAACTTAGACCAAGGGTGGAGGCCAATGTTTCAACCCTGATGCACCGGACACAAGGTCCAATTTTTTTTAGTGATACTTAACATGTCAAGTGAGCAGGGGCATCAGGGTAGACCGGAGGTTGTGCATCAGGGACTTCGCCTAGTCTATCGAGCTCGCTGCTATCGCTCGGCTCCCATCCCGCACGCGAGGGCTGCAGGCCATATTTCGATCGATCAATAGTTGAAGTAACAAACCGGTGTAGGCACGTTGCTCTCAAAAACAAAACATGTACACCTATGTATGCAATTATTGCACGTACGCCTTCTTGCTGTTATATCGGATCAATCAGGAAAAAAAGACAAGAAAACAACTGGCGGCGTGTCGCTCGCGGTCGCAGGCCTCGGTGATTTCCGACGCATAGACGGAGGCAGCAAGCCTGCAACTCGGCACCTCCGAAGCTCCTCCGATCAGCCATCAGGCGATCTCCTCTCCCAATTTTTTTCTGTCTGCTTAGTCTCCATCTAGCAGTCGGTGAATAGATCTTTCTCAATTGAAAAATCTACATATTCAAATTTTGCCGATAATTTTGCAAATTATTTTTAAGTTTGACGTGTATATTTATTTGTCAAATACAGGTGTATTATGGACATGTTTGTTCTTAAAAGAAAAGCCTCATCGCAAGACGTCCCAGAAGACATGAATTGAAAAGAAGAGATTGAATATGATCCCAAGGAGAGAAAATTGATAGAACATTGTTTTCCGAATTTGAAAAAAGTGGTAAGAGGAAAATACTTGGTTTATAGACCTTGCCAACCAAGAAAATCTAATTTTCTGTATTCAAAGTTTGGGGTAAAAAAGCAGAAGGTTCAATCCTAATTGGGTTTGATGAGTTCGTAAGCTGGCTTGAATATAGTGAAGAGAAGGACAAAACATATTGTTTTTGTTGTTTCTTTTTTAGGGTTGTGGCAGCAAGAAGTAAACTGGGTATGAGGCATTTGTTCTGAATGGTTGGAATACCTAGAACGGGAAGGAAAGGCTGAAAGATCATGTTGACGATGTGGATAGGGTCCATAATCAAGCAATGAAAAAAATGTATTAATTGCCAAAAGAGAGACCAACACATTGATGTTGCTATTAACATTCAAATTGAAGCTGCCAAGACGGCTTATTTTACTCGACTAAATGCCTCAATTTACATAGCTAGGTCATTGCTCAAGCAAGGATTACCTTTTCGAGGCCATGATTAGTCGAAGAACTTCCACAATAAAGGATTTTTTGTACTATACACTATCTCTTATTACGTCATATTATTTATTTTGAAGATATCAGTCATGCCTTTATATAGTAGACTATTGCTCGAAAATTTTATGTGATAGTAAAGTGGTGCATCAGGGTGACTCGAGATCTAGCTCCGCCCCTGACTTAGACTAATGAGAAAGTCGGCCGATGACTCGGTTCCACTTGTCATGGGCATGAAGATGCTATTCCGACTTACATTGATTTGGCTAAAGAGTTTAGCGAATCGGACTGACCCACAGTTGAGATGCAATGAGTATGTTATCATTTGCAGTCTCAAGCAATGGAATCCTTTGACCTAAGGTGATTGAATGATCTGACTTATGGATCGCCAATTTAGGTTCTATCAACCGTTGTTCCGTAAATGGGAAGTTATAAAGGTAGAGTTCGGGTTGGTTGTGAAGCAAGCTA